>CM031623.1:27557303-27629803 GCA_018398815.1 Conus ventricosus
ACCTGTCCTTGTGGCGTGGAACCAGCACATTCACCACTCATATACACACACTGTCACTACACACACATAGCACGCGGCCGGCCTCTTGTTCTGTTTTTTGTCGATCCTCTGTGCAACAGCAGCACTGTCGACCCCGATAGCTCCCCGGGGGCTAGTCACCGTCCGTGACGCCGGCGTTTTCAACAAGTGAAAAGAAACTCACTCTCTCTCTCTCTCTCTCTCTCTCTCTCTCTCTCGCGCGCGCACACACACACACACACACACTCGCGGATCGGCCCAGTGGATCAAAAGCGGGTTTTGTTTTAATGCGGCCATTGGCGAAGCGTGTGAGACCGTCGGCTGAGAAACTAGATAATCATAGTGTGTGGTGTTGTTTGTGGAGTGGGGTAGAGGGCGGGGTGAGGTGGGGTGGGAGTTGAGAGGTGGGGTGGGGGTGACAAAATACAAAGAGTGTGATGGGGTTAGGGGCTGGAGGATGTGGGGTTGGGGTGGGGTTGGGTTAGGTAGAACACTGGTGAAGGTGTGCGTGGGTGGTGCGGGGAAATGTGTGTGTGTGTGTGTGTGTGTGTGTGCGTGTGTGTGTGTGTGTGGGGGGGGGGGGGGGGGTGGATGGGGGTGTGTGTGTGCGCATGCGCGCATGTGTGTGTATGAGTGTGTGTCTGTGTGCCGCACGCGCCCGAGCGCGCTCGCATGTACGCTTGCATGTGTGCATGTTAAGCGTTGGTGTGTGTGTGTGTGTGCGTGTGTGTGTGCCACGTGCAGGTGTGCCGATGTACACGTGTACGTATGCACGAGTGTAGGTATGTAGTGAGTGTGTGTTTGTATATGGCGTGTGTGTGTGTGCGTGTGTGTGTGTGTGTGTGTGTGCGTGCGCGCGCGCGCGATGGCGCGCGCGCGATGGCGCGTGCGCGCGCGTGTGTGTGTGTGTCCGAGAGAGAGAGAGAGTCAGCGTCAAATTGATGTCGTAGTGTGAACGGGCGGGCATATATCTCAGCAATGACCGACACATGTCCCTGAATAATATTCAGTCAAAGCCAAGGAGGATTAGGACATTCAGGTGTCTCCACAGACAGACAGAGGGCTTGCACAGCGACACTGGATTTGCACTATCCGGTAAAGTTCATACACGTGAAGTTACGGACCTAGTGTGTGTTAACACGGATGTAATGTGTTCTCCTCGACCTTCAAACGAAGCTTGAAGTATTCAACAAAAAAAAAAAAAAAAGCCGCACTCGGAAAGAAACTATTCATATCAACCCGGTTTCGAGCGCCTGTGGTGTGTGTGTGTGTGTGCGTGTGTGTGTGTGTGTGTGTGTGTGTGTGAGTGCAGTTGCACGTGCGAACACGTCTGCGTCCTGGAATCAATGTCTATGTATGTGCTCCAATATCAATGCACGCACGCGCGCGCGCGCACACACACACACACATACACGAATACGCGCGTGCGCACTCTCTCTCTCCACACACACAAACATATGAGCGCACGCGCGCGCACACACACACTGATGTGTGCATTGCTGACACAGGAATTGGGCACGGTGTCTGAGCCAGCTGATCCCATACCTAAGAATCTCCGTATCCAGTCAGTCTGCATGTCTATCGACCTCAACCCCTCCCTGCCCTGAAGCCATGTGTTCCTGTACCATCTGCGTTATTCTTTGATCGGGACCCACGTTGGGTCACCATGACCTTGAGCGTGACTTTGACCTTGATGCACGTCACTTTGACCTTACATTCGGATCTCTAGGTCACCACGACCCAAAATCAGTCACCGGATTTTTTTTTTTTTAAACTCCCAGTGTGCATTTCCCGGGTCCACTTTTGGGGGCACCGTTAACCTTTGACCTCAAAATGGGCGGGATATGGGAAAGGAGGGGAAGGAGTGGATGATCGGGGGAGGGAGGAGGGGGTGGGGGAGGCGTGGAAGAGGGGGGGGGGGGGGGAAGGGTTGTCAAAATGTCTGGATGGATGTCTGCGTGGGGGGATAAAGCAATCTGGTGTGCAAGTGGAGACGATACAAACGGAAATATCACTGTAATATGTCACACCAATGGGGTGCTGGTATTCAACTCGCCTCAGCTCAAAGAACTCGCCGACAACTCATCACCCGCACTTCACGACGGATTCAAGGAAAATAGAATTTCAACAATATTTAATTAACAAATGAAGGAGTGTGTGTCTGTGTGCGTGATCATAAATATGTTTCCTTTTTTTTTTTTTTTAATAGTACAATGTCTTGCAGCGCTCTTATCTGTCAATCTCGCGAAATCCTGCGATGTCTGTTTTCTTTTCCTTGACGATGTTGACTACGATGGCTTGACCCGTTTCACTCTTCAGGAGGCGTCAACGTCCAAGGCAGTCCAGTTGATAAGACTTCTAACACAAAAAACTGACAGCACAAAGACACACATACATGCACGCGCGTGCACTGACACATACACGCACGCACGCACAGACACACACACACAGGTTGTCACATTTCACAGCTGCTGCCACTCTATTGCTGACCCGGCGTGTTCTATGTGGGGAACAGCTGTAGAGACTGACGTGAATCACGGACAATGGACATCGTGAGAGAGAATACGGGGTATGACAAGGAGGGTTGTTGTGAGGTATGATTAGTCAATAACTGTGCGGGGAGGTTTCCGTCTTCTCCTTCCCTCTCTCTCTGTCTGTCTGCTTCTCTGTCTGTCTATTTTTCTCTCTCTCTCTCTCTCTCTCTCTCTCTCTGCTTTTCTCTCTTCTCGTATCTTCCCTGGCCTGACAGCCAGCAAGACGGCGTTCTAGCAACAAAGCAAGCAGTTTGCTAAATGAAGCCGAGAAGTTGTTCACTGTGCCCATGACGGCCAACCGTCCTCTACCGTCCCCTGTAGAAAGTGCTCTCACTGCTCTAATGCAGGAAACATCACTGTCTTCGTTCAAAATGGAAGGTAGAGAGAACCAAAGCAAACCTTAGTCGTGCTCCGACAGAAAGCAGCAAGCCAGTCTTCGCAGTCAACTGACAGTGACACTGTTGTTTACCGGAGATAGACCCATCACAAAGGACAGGAGAAGAGTCGAAGCACGCAGAGAACAGAAAGTGAGTTCATCTTCATCTCCCTCTGAGCTACTTTCTCCCAACTCCTCCCAAGTTTATTAATTTTTTTACAATGGGGAAAATACTACGTCGCCAGAAACATTCGGGAAAAAAAACCCAAGAAAGTCTGTGCTGGTGAATGTGTGAAACTGCAACCCCAGTTCTTGACACAAGCCTACAGACTATAGCAGAGTTCCGTGGCTCTGAAAATACAGAGGTGCCCGAACCTGTTGACGAGCCTGAAGATGATTTAGACGACGCGTGCAAGTGGTGTGCCGGTAAACACGACACGATCAACACACAGAGGATATGACATATTATAGACACAGCAGACAGAATAGTAGTAGTAGTAGTAGTAGTAATAGGGACCGGCTTTTTTTTTTTTTTTTTAGCCTTAGGCCTCACGGCCTATTTGCGTCCCCTCATTATTTTTCAATTTAAGTTCGGTCTGGTTGCATGCCTATCATCTTATAAATAACATTATATTCAATCCACACTAAAGAAAACATCTTTCAATTTAGGGTCTTCATCTAGGAGTTTTTTTTTTAAAGCTGTTGATGTCAGGTGCATATTTGGTGTTAGTAGGCAGTGCATTCCAATAATTAGCAATTCTGAAGGTAAAACAAGACTTTATTTTGTTAGTATGACAATGTCTAATAAAAATCTTGCCTTCATGATTTCTTGTGCAATCCACTTCTGAGAATTTGAAAAGCGCATGCACATTAACATCATCATAATTATGGAATATTTTTAAAAAATGGATCAGGTCTCCTCTGATCCTCCTCCTTTCAGTGAGTGTAATTGGAGACAGTGTAATCTTTCTTTATATACTGACTTCCATAAAAAACGCGAAAAATTGAAAGGCTATTTTTCGGGTGAAAAGGGGTGAATATACAATATTGAACCATTGTGGCAAGTTGTTTGGGTCCAAGACTCACGTGCAGTGAAAAATTGTGTGAGCAACACATCAATCCCGGCATTGGAGGGTCAACAAAAATGGCAAACTGGTTGCTGCATGTGAGGCACGTGCACACTATGCAGAGCAAAGTTAACCAGCTACAAGTACACAGGCATGCAGCCCTTATAAAGCCGCGCTACAAGGTTCAGGTAACGACTTGCCGTCTGAGCGCTACAGAGATGCCAAGACTACGAGCAGAGGAACGCAATCGTGACCTAGGCCAGGTGGAGGCTGGTGTGGATGCCAGGCAGGTCGCCAACATCTTTAACGTCCACATCTCAACCATCTATCGTCTGCAGCACCGCATGCGAGTCACTGGTACCACTGATGATCGTCCCCGGCCAGGCCGTCCTCGGGTCACCACACCAAGAGAGGGTCGCCATCTTGTTCAAACCCATCTGCAGAACAGGCGGCAAACAGCCGCTAACACTGCTCGACAGGTGCCTGGGAATCTCCAGCAACGAATCAGCCTCAACACTGTGCGGCGGCGTCTTCAGGAGAACGGGCTGGCATGTAGGCGTCCTCGCAGAGGTCCGGTACCGACACCAAGACACCGGCAGGACAGGCTGCAGTGGGCACAAGCCTGAATCAACTGGGGCAGGCAGCAGTGGGGACGCATACTGTTCTCAGATGAGAGCCGTTTTTGTATTGACATGGCCGACGGTCGTGCCAGAATATGGCGTCGACCTGGTGAACGCTATGCTGACTCCCATTTGGTAGAGCGGAACCCCTGGGGAGGCCCGAACGTTATGATATGGGGTGCAATTGGCATTAACCACGCCATAGGACCAGTCATCTTTCAGAACATTGGCCCTGGTCGCGGACAGGGTGTCAATGCACAGCGCTACATCAACCAGGTGCTCAGACCCCATGTCGTTCCTTTTTTTTGCGCAACACCCAAACTGGACATTCCAACAGGACAATGCAAGAACACCCACCGCCAGGGCCACCCAGCAATTTCTTAAGCATAACAACGTCAATGTGCTGCCCTGGCCAGCCCTCAGTCCCGATTTAAACCCAATAGAACATTTTTGGGATGAACTTGGCAGACGGTTGGACCTCCTGCGTCCACGACCAGCAACAGCGGCTCAACTTCACCAGGCCATCGTCCATGTGTGGGCTGGTTTGCCAAGGGGACGCATCAACCACCTGGTTCACTCAATGAGCCGCAGGTGTCAAGCAGTTGTCAACGCAAATGGTGGCCACACACGGTACAAGCTGGTTTGTCACGTGACCTTGGATTTTCCACACAAAAGACATATTGCTGATGACATTTTCACACATTACTGGTGTAATGAATCAAATCACGTTGAATTCTCGCTTCCACTCTGTACAATTGTGACCAATAAAATTCACCCCCAACCTTCAGCTTGTTTTGTTTTCGCGTTTTTTTTATGGAAGTCAGTATAGTTTAAATTACTACATTCTTTCAGGATTTTAGTAGCTCGCCTTTGTACATTTTCTATCATTTTTGACTGTCTCTTGAGATGGGGACTCCAAATTACATTAGCATATTCGAGATGAGGTCTAACAAACATAAAGACAAACGTGACTCATGGAGCAGACAGTTCAACATTGCTGGAAGATCAGGGACATGATATTGGTCAGCAAATTAATAATGATGTGTCCAATAAACGATGCAAAAACCATAGATCGCTTTCTCGGGATTTCCGTGATTACAGAAGAAGATAGTTTGCGTTTCAGTGGTGGTGAGGAAGGAAATCCTTGTTTGCATACTTCGTAGAAACTGAAAAAAAAACCAAACAAACAAGAACAAAACAGAATGGCTGTAACTCGCTTCTAGCAACTGTTATCTTTTTCATGTTAAACGCCTCACTACCACAACATGGCTTCCATTTTCCGAGGAATTGTGTTTATTTGTGTAAAGTTTATGACCGACTCAGTCGATTTTGATTTCCACCTCTCCGACCCCCCCCCCCCCCCCCCCCCCCCCCCCCCCCCCCCCCAAATTGTGATGGGCTATATGCTTAAAAACACAAGAAACAATTTGAGTCTTGAGTTTTGACTCTCTCTGTGCTGCTTTTCCATGCTGCCCCCGCTATGAAGCAGAATGATTATAAACTGACCGAATCACAAAAGCAGTAATGATCAGCATCATAGCATTAATGTCTTTCTGATGTGCGTTAACTGTAAGAAAATAAAATGAATTGTTATTAAACTGAATATTAATTGAAATGGACAATGTATATAACCAGGGGGCAGGAATGATAATAATGTGGGCGAGGTATGTGTGCGTGTGTATCAGCTAATACTTTCACGATGTCTATAGCTTTGTTTCTGAGAAGTTAAATCAAGCTTTGTCAGACACAGAAACTGTACATTTATTGGGTTGTATACGCCTATCTTATCTCTCTCTCTCTCATTTCAACGTGCAGTTGGATTATTAACTAACTGTAAGAGTCATGTAAACCAACGTTGCGGATTTGTTCCGCATGGCTGACTCGGGAGATCGCTGTATACCACACGGATCGGAGTTAGCGCTGTGTTGAACACGCCCCTGAAGGTGTTCCACTTGAGTGAAGCCGTCACGATCCTGTGATCGTTGAGGTGAGAGACTGGGTAATAAGACTGATCAGGTTGACTGGACTGACTGAAGTGGTCACACTCTGTTTGCTCTGCGAGTGTGTGTGTGTGTGTCTGAGAGAGAGAGAGAGAGAGAGAGAGAGAGAGAGAGAGAGAGAATGCGTGTGGTTTAATTTCTTACTAGCCATCAATAAGGCCAAAAAACCCACAAATCTCCACCCACCCACCCACCCCCTCTCTTTCCTTCTTACACCCGTGCATATGATTTGCATCTTGGATCTCACACACACACAAACACAGAGGCACACACACTCACTCACACAGATACACTCACACAAACACAGGCACGCGCGCACACACTCGCACGCACATATATACACACACGCTTCATGTAATTTTTGGAAGCATCTTTCAGATACAGGCCACTCTTATAAATGCCAGCACTAAAAGGCACCTGCATTGTACCTCGAATGTCATCTGCGACATTTTACAGTGACGGAGATCTCCAGGTCCATTCTCCTATGTTCATCTGTGTCTGTCAGAGCACCACGATTCTCCAGCTAAACAGTCTGTACACTTCATGCAGGAACAGCTCTAGTGAGACCGAGGCATGTAGACCTCGGCAGCGAAAAGCACTCACAAAGCCCATCTGATCTACGAACGGTCCTCGGACAGTGTCTGTGAAGTTTCAGGAAGTCTTTTCTGTCATGTTCACGTTGTTCCCTTGGAAACTGTGTTGAATGCTGATGTGCTGAGGAACACAGGCAGTTTGGTGTTCATGTTACGTGCTCTCAGTCTTTTGTGTGTGCGAGTGTGTGTGCGCGCGTGCAGGCATGCGCGCGCGCGCGCGCGCGTGTGTGTGTGTGTGTGTGTGCGTGCTGGAAGTGGTGGTGGGGATACATGTGGGGAAGTCGGGCAGAGGTGATAAAGGGGAAATGGAACAGTGTGTATTTATCACAAAAAGTTGCCGATACTTTCGTCTGAGATTTAACACTACTGTCTGCAACGATGACTTTATTTGTACACAGCATACTATTAAAAACTGAAAACTTTTAAGAAACCGCGAATTTACAATATGCAGTCTGTATCTCTCGGGAATGGTTGCTCTTGGACTATATTTTGAAAGGAAGAGTACAGCCCTGTCACGTATTCTCGGTCCAGGATGGAGCTCCATAATTGTCATCATGTTCACCGTCAGCCTTCCGGATCAGCATCGAAACTTAAAAAGGATTGTTCCTAAGGGACTACACTGTATATGTACTTGGTTCTCTCATGGCTTCATACAAAATCTTAGGGAAAAAGCCCCTGTTTCACGGAAAATAACCGATCCCTGACTGGGAATGGACACGAGTTCAGTAGTTAAAGGGGAGTAATCAACCCCGATAAGTGCGGGAAGTTGTTTCCCTTTAACATGTCGTGATGGATTCCCTTCCTCAAACCCCGGGCATCACCTCATCCAGTTATGTTTTCGTTTCGTTTGTCGGTTGGCCTGACAGCAAAATCAAAACGCATGCAGACACACAAACACATGCATGCATATACACATGCACACACACATTGAACCAAGCTTGGTAGAATGATGGAAAATTAAAACCAAGGGACTAACCCACAAATTGAATGCTGGTGCCAATTAAAAAAAAAAAAAAAAGGACTTGTTTTTCGATTTCTTGAACACTGCCAGATATAAAAAAAAATTTCTAAGGACACAATTCCTGGATCTCTGTGAAAATAAATCAGCCATCTGATGTACTGATATACATCAACTAGTAGTATGTGATGTCGATTCGTGGATCAGATTCAGTGTACTAAATGATATCATAATATTCATTCGGAAGGTGGAGTATGTCTCCAGTCACCCGACAATCACAAACTGAGCCCCCCCCCCCCTCCCCCCTCCAAAGTATCATCAAACTGTGGCCGAGACACTGAAGATTTTGTGAGGTAAACAATGTTGACGTATCTGTGTTAGTGTTCGAGGTATGTCGATCGAAAGGTAGAAAATAGATTCTGTTAGTTATACAGTGTTGAATTATCTGTGATAGTGTTGGAGAGATCGATGATAGACGAGGAATTAGGGCAAGGATCCTCATGTTGCAGATGACGCGACGTTTCCAGACAACACAGAAAGTTCAACCCTGATGTGGCAGAGGTCTGCGATCTCCCTGGGGCCCTTTCATGATCTGCTCCACTACTTGGATGAGAGATTAGCATCGGCATAGTGTTGGGCTCCGTTAGTTTTGGTTGACAGTCTGGCGTTGACTAACCGAATTATTCACCGTTTCTGACTGGCTCCGACTGGAAATGAGTCTGGGAATGCCATGATTCTATACGATTCTACTCAATAGAGATGTGCCGGAATGCCATGATTCTATATGATTCTACTCAATAGAGATGTGCGGGAATGCCATGATTCTACTCAATAGAGATGTGCTGGATTCATTGAGCGAGGATTCTGCTCAACAGATATGACAATGATTGTGCTGGATACTCACAGCATGGATACAGATGGCAAGGATTCTGTTGGATATTGGCCAGCAGATGAAGACTGTCTTGCTGATGGTGGTAGTCATCTCTATGTCACAGCTGGAGATTTTCATCTCAGGTGGTCTGCCCACCTTTCCCCTCTTTCTTCAGATGAACCCAGTCGTCTCACATGCATCATACATCCTTTACCTGAGGTGGTCTCCATGTCTTTCCCCTCTCTCTCCAGCTCAACCAGGTGTCTCCACACCTCTCCCTTCTCTCCTCACCTGGCCCCCAGGTGTCCCACATGTATATATATTATGCAATGTCCTGTGTCCTTTACCTGGGGTAGTCTCCACCTCTCCCCTCACCTGGCCCCCAGGTGTCCCACATGTATCATGCAATGTCATGGGTGAGGTGGTCTCCACACCTTTCCCCTCTCTCCTCACCTGGCCCCCAGGTGTCCCACATGTATCATGCAATGTCACAGGTGAGGTGGTCTCCACACCTTTCCCCTCACCTGGCCCCCAGGTGTCCCACATGTATCTTGCAATGCCATGGGTCCTTTACCTGAGGTGGTCTCCACACCTTTCCCTTCTCTCCTCACCTGGCCCCCAGGTGTCCCACATGTGTCATGCAATGCCATGGGTCCTTTACCTGAGGTGGTCTCCACACCTTTCCCTTCTCTCCTCACCTGGCCCCCAGGTGTCCCACATGTATCATGCAATGCCATGGGTCCTTTACCTGAGGTGGTCTCCACACCTGTCCTTTCTCTCCTCACCTGGCCCCAGGTGTCCCACATGTATCACACAATGCCATGGGTCCTTTACCTGAGGTGGTCTCCACACCTGTCCTTTCTCTCCTCACCTGGCCCCCAGGTGTCCCACATGTATCACACAATGCCATGGGTCCTTTACCTGAGGTGGTCTCCACACCTGTCCTTTCTCTCCTCACCTGGCCCCCAGGTGTCCCACATGTTTCACAAATGCCATGGGTCCTTTACCTGAGGTGGTCTCCACACCTTTCCCTTCTCTCCTCACCTGGCCCCCAGGTGTCCCACATGTATCATGCAATGCCATGGGTCCTTTACAGGAGGTGGTCTCCACACCTGTCCTTTCTCTCCTCACCTGGCCCCCAGGTGTCCCACATGCGTGTAGCAGTGTCATGGGTCAAGCTTCTTTACCTCCATTGTGGGATCGGTCTAGTCACGTCCAGAGGGGGAAGGTTTTCCTGTTAAGTCGCATGTCTGATGTCCCAGTGGTACAGACTTCACTTTCTTCCACACATGTTGGAATGGAACATAAGGCGCAATTGAGAGAGACAGAGACAGAGAGAGAGAGAGAGAGAGAGAGAGAGAATAGAATAGAAAGAGCAGGGGGAGAGAGAGGGAGGGAGGGAGAGAGAGAGAGAGAGAGAGAGAGAGAGAGAGAGAGAGAGAGAATGGAATAGAAAGCGCAGTTGGAGAGAGAGAGACAGAGAGAGAGAGAGAGAGAGAGAGAGAGAGAGAGAGAGAGAAAATAGAATAGAAAGCGCAGTTGGAGAGACAGACAGAGAGAGAGAGAGAGAGAGAGAGAGAGCGAGAGAAAGAGAAACAGACAGACATACACACAAAATAAAACAGCAAAAGATGGACAGAAGAAACAGCAAGACATCCAATAAAGTTTTCCTCTTTTTTCTTTTATGCTCTCACTTCACTGGTGGAACCCCACCACCAGAGCCGCAACAGCAAACGGACATCTCAACGAATGAAAACAACAGAACATTTGACCTGCAGATGACTTCCACACAGCCGCAGCCCTGTCTGTACAATGCTGGACATGCAGCAACACCAGCAGTCAACCACTGCATGCATGCACCCGACCATTCTCCATCACATGAAATGCTAAACGAATCACGAGGCATCAGACCTGACCTTCCAGCCGCCTCCTTCACCTGCCTTCACCGGCAGACACCACCTGTTGTTGGCAATGACAGGCGTTGCATGGAACACAAACGATTAAAAAGGAATTTTGGGGGCAACCTGCAGTGGAAATCACTGCCCTGTACGGACGCACCAAACAGAAAGCACTCAAAAACGTACCTGTTGAACAAAGCGATTACAGTTGGTTTTTTTTTGTTTTTGTTTTTTCTTCTTTACCTGCTGTGCTCTGGTTAGCATGACATCTGTTGCTGAGAATCATGCGTGTGGAAGTGTGTGTATGCATGAACTTTTTTTTTTTTTTAAATACTTCATGTGCAGGACCACCAATCTCATACAGTGCCAAGATAGTTCAGTATTGTCAAGGGTTTTTTTTTTTTTTTTTTGTCACTGTTAATTTGTTGTGACAATTTTCATGTGGTCACGTATCTAACAAAAAAATGCAAACCAACTGAAAAAAAGCCTGGTATTTCCTATTTCCAAAAAGCCACGACTCAAAATGGCTTGCAGTGTGTGGTCAAGGCCAGCTAACAGCAATATTCTGCATTCCAAGTGGAGTGCTGATAGTTCAACACATGCTCTCCCATCAACCCCCCAAAACCTACAGTAATACACAACCTGAGTCTACAACAGTCTTCATTTTTGTGCCAGGTGGTCAGTCATGTGTGCAATCCACTGCGACTGAACCACAAAGGATCAGGCTTTTCCCAGGACCTATCTACACAGCTGGCAACAAACCCAAAATGCAATCCTTTCTCTGGACTAAAAGGTCATCAGAACTAACGGAGCTGTCTGCCCTGAACATGCACAGCACTGACCCGACTGTCTGACCTCCCACCCAAACATAGAACCAATCCTCATGAAGCTACTAATATAACATGGGGAGGGTGGAGCGAACAGGGGTGGGGGGTGGGGAGCCAGCAAAATGGGAGGAGGACGGAAGGGGACGGACATGGGGAGAGGGGGTGTTACATAAAGCACAAACGAATCCAAGAGGATTAATTATATGATCACCCCTTCCCCCCACCCTCCCTTCCCTGCAATCCCCGTATATATCTCTTACTTTTCTCTTGGTTCTTAGAAATCATAAGTAAGAAATCAGAAAGGGCGTTTCTTGCCTTAAAAATAAGCTTAATATTTTTTTAGATTGGAAGGAAAGAAAGGAGTACAGAAATAGAGTGGAGCACACGCACACACACACACAGAGTAATGATTGCGAAAATGGTCTAAGCGTGCGCACACATGGACACAAGACACCAACATGACACTGTAGTCCTGCCTACCATCACAGCTCTGCTCATGGAGAACAGGAGACTACATTAAAAACTTGAGAAGCTTTGATCCCCTGTTGAAACAGAAAACTGTAATCATGACAAGATCAAATACCCCCTGCCGTCTGCCAACTCCTCATCACTGGCTGTGGGAACCGACAGACACGTCAACACAGCAAACAATGTACAGTTAGTTTCCGAATGACAGAACATTGTGACACACTGCCATGTGAACAGAAAAATGATTGCATAATCAATGCTGTTATCAAAACTCTGGGGCACCCATGAATGAGATGTCTGTGTCATATCCTGATTCAGATTTTGTACGGACATGCTGCATATGGACTTCAAGTTGTGCAAAAATGTGTTATAAGAATGCAAGATGACCCAAAACATGAACAAGATCTTTCACACTACACTGTCTTTGTATAGATCCATCAACATGGGCAATATAATGAAAAACAAATCTAAATTACACGTCCCCTCATTCATATTCTGCATACTGCACTAACAAAACAAACAGTTGAACAAGAAACCAAAAAACCATCCCTCACATACTCATTGAGATCAATACTTAATTTAGACTATTTTCAATTGGAGATTTCCGGCCCTTCGTCTCAAGGAAACAGCATATGAAAGTGAAAGTGTGCAGACTCAACAAGGGGGAGGGGGTATGTTTACTCAATGAATACCCAGTTTATCGAAAAACAAACAAACAAAAATTTATTTATGACCACACCTACCGGTCACAACGATCATATCAACAATGATGGGAAACAATGGTGAAGGTCAAAACTGTAGAGGAAATCTCCCCAACATGACTAGCCACTCAAGATGGACAGTTGAAACACTGATGGACAGATGAAAGCACAGACTAATGAATGTACAGAAGCCAAACAAACTCCCTATACATCCAGCTTTCTTATTCAGCTTACCCATGTATGCCCACGCATGCACACACACACACAGACACAGAAACATGCATGCACATGCACACACACATATGTTAAAGGAGGAAAAAAGATGTTCCTTTACACACCCACACCCAAGTCTTTCATATCATGACCCCTCGCACACACACACACGTGTATCCCTTCTCCCCACTCTTCCCCCCTCCACTCTCTCCCCTTCCCCAACAACCCTTCTCTGCAAAAAAACCCCAAACCAACCCAAAAAACCAACACAATTATGCACACAAGCAAAACCAGACACACTCTCTGAAAGCCTCACACAGTTTCTGGTTCTCCCTCTCTCCCACCCTGAACACCCCAGCATATAGCGTGGTATGCAGCAACTGAAGCGTGGTATGCAGCAACTGAAGCGTGGCATGCAGCAACTGAAGCGTGGTATGCAGCAACTGAAGCACTTCCATCCTATCCACACTGCAGTAAAAGGCTTCCACAGTGCAGTGAGACCACTGTGACAGGTGCTCCCTCCGTTCAGTAAAAGGCTTCCACAGTGCAGTGAGACCACTGTGACAGGTGCTCCCTCCGTTCAGTAAAAGGCTTCCACAGTGCAGTGAGACCACTGTGACAGGTGCTCCCTCCGTTCAGTAAAAGGCTTCCACAGTGCAGTGAGACCACTGTGACAGGTGCTCCCTCCGTTCAGTAAAAGGCTTCCAAACGGCAGTGAGGCACCCGCGACAGGATCAGGCTCCTCACGCCAACAATTCGGCCAACCAAAGCTTGGGACCCCGACGGCCAGGGTTGCGAGCGGTACCAGGCATGGAGGACGTTGAA
This sequence comes from Conus ventricosus, assembly GCA_018398815.1. NCBI lineage: Eukaryota > Metazoa > Mollusca > Gastropoda > Neogastropoda > Conidae > Conus > Conus ventricosus. Next base: position 27,571,273 of record CM031623.1, read on the forward strand.
GGTCAGGTCTGGGTTGAGGGGAGACAACTCTAGCAGCATCTCCACACAGGCTTCGACCACTGCGGGGTGATCTGACCACAGGACAGAAACATCACATGATCCACCACATCACAGTCATTTGAAAAAAATTGTAATGTAGTCTATATCAAATTACATGATCCACCACATCACTGTCATTTGAAAAAAATTGTAATGTAGTCTATATCAAATTACATGATCCACCACATCACTGTCATTTGAAAAAAATTGTAATGTAGTCCATATCAATTTACATGATCCACCACATCACTGTCATTTGAAAAAAATTGTAATGTAGTCTATATCAAATTACATGATCCACCACATCACTGTCATTTGAAAAAAAATTGTAATGTAGTCCATATCAAATTACATGATCCACCACATCACTGTCATTTGAAAAAAAATTGTAATGTAGTCCATATCAAATTACATGATCCACCACATCACTGTCATTTGAAAAAAAAATTGTAATGTAGTCTATATCAAATTACATGATCCACCACATCACTGTCATTTGAAAAAAAATTGTAATGTAGTCTATATCAAAGTACCAAGTCAATTTTCAACAGCAGCAGATGAGCTCATGAAAGTGTAGCACTGTGTAACTTAAACAAAAAGTTTTAAATCGCACAATTTGCCATGAAAGAATTCTGGTATTAGAGGAAGTTTCATAGGTACCATTGAATAAAAGCAAGAAAATCTCTAAAACTATGGGGGACGCACGGTGCATGAATTCATTCAGACTGGTGCAGTCTGTCTCAGACCTGATCATCAGGGAGTGTACCGACAGCCTTTCCTTCCAATTATGACCAGGACCACTTGTTCTCTTCAGCAGATCGGATTCATTCTGGTAGTGTCCAGCTAACGCACCAAGTCAGTATGTGGCATTTCTGCTGCCTTCAATCGCGCAGACAAAATAGTGACAGCCTGTTTCTGCACAGGTATAGTAAGGTAAGGCACAAAATAGTGATGGCCTGTTTCTGCACAGGTATAGTAAGGTAAGGCACAAAATAGTGACGGCCTGTTTCTGCACAGGTATAGTAAGGTAAGGCACAAAATAGTGACGGCCTGTTTCTGCACAGGTATAGTAAGGTAAGGCACAAAATAGTGACGGCCTGTTTCTGCACAGGTATAGTAAGGTAAGGCACAAAATAGTGACGGCCTGTTTCTGCACAGGTATAGTAAGGTAAGGCACAAAATAGTGACGGCCTGTTTCTGCACAGGTATAGTAAGGTAAGGCACAAAATAGTGATGGCCTGTTTCTGCACAGGTAAAGTAAGGTAAGGTAATGTTCGCAGCCCAGCCAAACGCAAAGGGTCACATCAGGCTGTCACCACACTGATGTGAACTCACAAGTCATTAAAAAAAAAAAACGAAAAAAAACAAACAAAAAAAACAACAACTCGGGCACAAAACCCTTTAAAATACACCTTGCAAAACACACTGGAAATTTTGTTAAAAATCTTTCTTCCGTAGATCAGATGAAAAATGTTGACTTTCAGAAATTCAAAGATCGCATCAGGTGGGACATCTCTGAACAAGGTTTTCATGGAGTCTGCTGTTAAAATGTTTATGTCTCACATCATGCAAGAACCAACACTCTAAAAGAGTATGTTTCACTGTGAGCGATAGTTTTTTTTGGTTTCATATGAGATTACATGAGCTTCAATGATGTCGACCGCATCATTACTGTTTGCACTTCCCTGGAATCGGCAAATTTGTGGAGAAGGTTGGAGCCCTGAGGTTGGGTGCATGTGTCAGTCTGCATACATGCTGATGATGTTTTAGGACCACAACTCTTTGTTGTCACTCACCTGTACTGCGAAGGCGCAGACACTGATCACACACTGAAGCCTATGCACTACTTCTTGGTCATCAGAGTCACTGTTACTTAAGTCTGAATCCATTCACATGCATCCATTACAGTCTACACTGATGTCTCAGTGGTTGTCGATTAAGCAATGCCTTGGGGCTGGAATAGCTCAGATGGTAGAGAGCCAGACACGTAATCCAAGGGTTGCGGTTCAAATCTCCACCGGGCCGTTTCAGTACAGGGGATTTTTCCCTCAGAGTTAACATTAGTTCTGACTCCATTTCCCATACAGTCCTTTGAATGAGACTATAAACCGAGGATCCGTGTGTGAACACATGTAAAATCCCATCACCAACTTTCGGAAGAGAAGGCCAGTTTGGCCGTTGGTATGGACGACACGTTACACATAGCATGCACCTTCCTCGAAGATGGAGTATGGCTGCCTTAATGGCGGGATAAAAAATGGTCATGCGCACAAAACTCCACTCCCTTTGCAGGGTAGATGGGATTAATGCTTGCCTGTCCATATAGGGAGTGTCCGCAGGAGTATCAATCAGCCTGCGTATGCTGAAGAAGAAGCAATGCCTGAGCATGTAAATCACCCACAATGCCAGTCACGCTGGATATCAGATGAAAGAAAAGTTGTTCAACTTCTGGCTTGTAAGGAAATCTTAAATGAGGCACGGAACAGTAAGTAACAAACAGGTTGGATAACTCTTGCTCCCATGATGAAATCAACAGACATGCCCTTAACTCCCAACAAATGCTGCTTACAAGGGGATGTCTCTTTGTTTGTTCTGTGTGATCTGTATAATCATTTCTGCTCGGTGATTTGGTGTCGTAAGCAGCATTCATTTGGGAGTTATGGGCGTGCACTGATTTCGTTCTGGCTTGCACTGAAGCACAATGCACATGCAGCTCGCAAGGCCTAAGGCTTCTGGCTCAAAATGCTCTACCTTATTATCCTATCATTCCCCAAATCATACACTACTTATAGAGCCCCTGTCCCCAGTCGGAGACCAAGTTCCAAGCACTTTGCAACCCACACCCTCATGTACGCAACAATCTGCCTACCTGGGTAGACAGAAACAAGAAACTGCCTGTTGGCACTAATCATTCATCTCCCATGTCAGTCATTCGAATGTCTAACACTCAGTTTTTCACTAATTCATTTCTGAATCCGTTCACATGCATCCATTACAGCTTTTAAAAAAAGAAGTCCAACACCTTTTTTATTTTTATTTTTTACTAGTTTCTTCTATTTTTTCACAGAGAATGCATGGTATGTGAATGCGCATCATCTGCACCAGCGGTTGAACTGGACTTGTCTTCTGAAAGCAGGTGATAAGATTTTCTTTGACCGTAAGGTAAGTGTGCGTTCACACATCGACCTTTAGCTCTTAGTCTCTTTTACAAGACTTTATCCGGGACCCGAATCTTGCTTGTAGTCTCTTTCACAAGACTTTTTCTGGAAATAAAATCGACACCAATGTAAGACCTGAGGAAAAAGACTCCCTTTATCAAAATAGCCCAGCGACTCTGGTCTGTGACACCATGACCATCAAAATCCCCGGGTCCAGCACTCTACAAACTGAGCTATTGGGGTTCCCAGTGACTGGTATCGAACAAAATGTAGTCACCCTTAACAAGTGAATACGGGCAGATAGGCATTTACAATGTTAATAAAACATCTATATCATATTTTTTGGAAAAAGTTCAATCCCACCTATTATGTGCACTCCAGGCAACCCTGAGAAATCATAGACAGGTCTACTCCAGTCATAATATGTACTCTCCTGTCATAACGTCACAATTCATAACATGTTCATTCTAGTCATAATATATACGCTCCTGTCATAACGTGGAAATCATAGACATGTACACTCCAGTCATAATATGTACTCTCCTGTCACAGCATGAGAATTCATAATATGTACACTCCAGTCATAAGATGTACTCTCCTGTCATAACAGGGAACTGTTCTGGGGCCCTTGTTTTTCTTAATTTATATAAATGACATAAGTAGAAATCTCTCTCCTGGAACTACTATAAGGCTTTTTGCAGATGACAGCTTAGTATATAGAACAATCAGAAGCAAGAATGATACACGCATTCTACAAGAAGATCTAAACGGTTTACAAGAGTGGGAAAGAACCTGGAAAATGGAATTTCATCCCCAAAAGTGCCAAGTGTTGCGTATAAGTAATAAACGCTCACCAACTAGATCAGAATATTCTATTCATAATACTATTCTTAAAGAAACCAATGCTGCAAAATATTTGGGCGTGATTATAGATGTCTCAAATGGAAAGAACATTACAATTTAGTATGTAAGAAAGCAAATAACATCTTAGCTTTCTTATACAGGAATGTCAACGACTGCCCCCAAAAGGTTAAAGACGACTGCTACAAAACACTGGTTAGACCAGTACTGGAATATGGTTGCTCAGTCTGGGATCCTTACCATCTAAAGGACATTGATAACCTCGAAAAGATTCAAAAGAGAGCAGCACAGTTCGTAACAGGGAACCACATCAGAGAAAAGGGGAATACTAGGAAGAACATGAGGAAATTAGAATGGAAACCCTTAGAAGAGAGAAGAGCTTTTATCAAACTTAATATCTTCTTCAAAGGCACTAAACTAATTGATATTCCAATGAAACAACTAGTATTGAATAAAAGTAGCACCAGGAGTGGTGGTCAATGTTATACCATACCTGCATCAAATATTGACAGCCACTTACATTCATTTTATCCTAGTTCTGTATGGCTGTGGAACTCACTGCCGGGTGCCATCAAGATAGCCACAAATGCAGTCTCATTCAAAAAGCAAATTGATACGACAGTTTTGAGATCTGCATATTGACGTTTTTTTTTCTATTTTAACTTCCCAAATATTTTATGGTTACCTGGGCCTGAATCTGGCCATTGCTTTTAACTTCTTGAATATCGAGTGCGACCCCTTGTTGCCAAATTTGCTCGAGAGGGCAACAGACTGAGTCGCACTATTTTATGTTATTTTATTTTATTTTTAACATGCGCGCTGGTGACCTACTCGTTTTTGAGTGAACCAGTATTTTAGGAAGAAGAAGAAGAATGTGAGAATTCATAACATGTTCATTCCAGTCAAAACATGTACTCTCCTGTCATAACGTGAGAATTCATATGTATATTCCAGTCATAATATGTACTTTCCTGACATAACGTGGAAATCATAGACATGTACACTCCAGTCATAATATGTACTCTCCTGTCATAGCGTGAGAATTCATAATATGTATATTCCAGTCATAATGTGTACTCTCAAGTCATAACACATGAATTCATAACATCTACACGACAGTCATAATATTACAATCCAGTCAAATATGGGAATTCGTAAAGTAACACACTCCAGCTGTAACATGTACACTCCAGTCATAACATGAGAAATCACATGTACACTCCAGTCATCACATGTACCCTCCAGCACACAAAGAGAATTCATTCCCACCGCCTGTCAGTGTGACCATACCTCCATCACACTGACCAACATCCCAATGATGAAAACTTCCCCAAAACATCATGATTTAGGAAACAAACTTTCCTAGTGTGCACAGGAAAACAGGATCTGTTTGTCACTAGTGTGATATTCCGTTGTTTAATAGGAAAAGTACCACTCAGTCTAGCTAATCAATCAGTCACGAAAACTGCGGCTACATCCCTATGCTTTTGCCTATGCTATGCTATGCCATAGTGTTCAAGTGCTTTGGCTGTTCGGATGATCCCTGGAGTCTTTTAGCCAGGGTATGACAACAACAACAATACTGTCTTCTTAACCTGGACTCATTTGTCTGAAAAGTTTTGTGTAGAACTCGGTACTTTGAAACATGTTCATTGCTCACGTAGCCTTCATACCCCAAACAAGGGTCAAAGGGAGTAACCCTGGACTTGTTGGAAAAGTCTTGATAAGCGTTCAGACAGTTGATCAAGGGTTCAGTTCATTAAAACATGTTGATAGCACTGCATCATTCGTGCCCCTAACAGAGCTCAAAGAAGACCTCTTGAGTTGATCATCTGAATGAAGGTTGTTTTCGTGTTGTAGGGAAACAAATCTGTACTCACTGTGTTGTCCGGTGAGCACATGTCGAGCCTGAAAGCTGATCAGGTGATGAAGCACGTTGGGCATGCTCTGTAAACCGGGGCATGCCAATCGTCCTGAAAGGGGAGAAGAACAGGGCATTGAAGGGAAGGTACAGGGAGGATCAATTCAGTTCAGTTCATGTCGCTGATAGCCCAGCCGACCGTAAGTGGCCACATCAGGGCTGTCATCTCGTCAAAGCCGATTTTGTACAAAGATTAAAAACAGACGAACAAACCAACACACACACACAAAGGGAGAGATTTTCTAAAACGCATAAAACAACAACAACAACAACAAAAAAACAACCAAAAAACCCTGCCTAAATATCTTTCTACCATAAAATCTTTGATCAGAAGGAAAAACTGATCTCTTTACGGAACTCTAAATTTCACATCAGGTGGGACAAGTCTTAACAAGGTTTTTTTTTAATTTTTTTAAAGAGTATGCTGTGAAAGTGTTGTCCGAGTCCCAACACTCTGTAAGAACATGTTTCACAATGAGTGGAGCAACACTTGGAATGCACTGCGGAAGGCAGGAGCAAAGTCTCTGGCTACACTAAAAACAAAATGATCAGAAAGGGAACAGTGATGGAGAGATGAACAGAGAGGGTACCACCACATGGAGGACCTTAGGGACATCAAACGTTTGTTATAACTCAACAGACCGCAGTGCCATTTCAGAGCTGTTTACTTGAAGAGACAATAATTCCAATCCTGCAAAAGTAAGAAACAACAAAAACAATATCCACCCCCCCCCCCCCCCAATTCATAATTAACAACACAGAAATAAATTACTGACATCCTTTCAGCTGTGCTGACATCACAAAGACCTGGCGGGATACAGATATTCAACAGGGTTTACACATGAATCACACAGTCAGACTCTTCAAGAGCAAGGGAAGGCTCTACTTCTTGTTCAGTTAGATGTGAAAACACACACACCTGTCAACATCAAAACACAGGGAGGATTTTCACTTCTCCTCCCTCCAAGGAAGGGGGAGTTAATGCTGACTCCTAACAATAGATAGGACTTTGTGTCCTTGGTACACTGCAGAACAAGTTCTCTCCCTTGCCTGCTGCCATCCTCTTCACAATGGGTACGTGGAGATGGGCAGACAATTTCACACAATGGATGCAGACTGCCAGCTAACTTACTTTCACCTTTCTGTGTACTGCCAGCTAACTTACTTTCACCTTTCTGTGTACTGCCAGCTAACTTACTTTCACCTTTCTGTGTACTGCCAGCTAACTTACTTTCACCTTTCTGTGTACTGCCAGCTAACTTACTTTCACCTTTCTGTGTTACAACCGTACCTCGAGCTAACTGAACGCTGCAAGTCTATTTTCTAATTTCTTTGACCTTTCAAAGTGAATCCTGAGCCTGGCTTTCATGGTGATGACTCGTTTCCGTGGTCTGGCTGTGTCCAACCCTTCTTCGTGAGTCCACATCAGTCATCAATACGCTCAAGGCTTTCCACCCTCCACTGAAATACCACGACAAAACGGAGACTCACCCATATCTCACAGGGGGTCTCCACACAGCAATGAACAAGCAGTTCCTGCTTTGAGAGACACCAACACCGGTACCACATACCACCATTTCTTCTTTTTTCTTCAATGATCGGATCACCACTCACTCTATCAGCTAACAGATCACCAGAGACACAGTGTCTTCTCTGTGACCACAAGGCATGTCAGAGCCGATTGCCACACCACCAGAAGGCCTTTGGTTTCTGATGGAAGGTAGGAGCCATCACCTAAATGCAGCCAGGTCCTCTGAAAGATCTGAGGGCTGAAACACTTGTCTGGGGGGGGGGGGGGGGGGGGGGGGGGGGGGGGAGGCTTCGTTTCTGACGTTCCCTCAGGCTCGCCTTTGAGTCTATTCCTACCAACTACCTTCTGGCCTACTGTGTCAGATCCCACTGCCAGACCACCCTACCCCCATCCTCTCTCCATCCCCCCCACTGCTCGGCACTTGCCAATGAAACTTTAAAAAGTATTTGTAAGGCTCCACCCAATAACGTAGACAAACAAATCACAACACAAAACACGACACGCTTCGACCTCTTAGGTCTTCTTCAGGGAAGATACACAACACTCAGGACAACGAAAATGAGGAACATCAATTCAGCGTGAACACCCATCTTGTGCCAAATTGGATGAAGATAAGTGATTGCTCGTTCATTTTCATTGTCCTGAGTGTGGTGTATCTTGCCATTAGAAGATCGATAAGGTTGAAATGTAACATGTCTTGTCTTGTGATCGGTTTGTCTACATTTTTTTCCGTGGAGCCTTATAAACACTAGTTAAAATGTGCTTAGATATCCGCCTACAGTTGCCTCCCTTTGCCACCAGAACTCACCAATCATCACCAGCCACCTTGGCGAAGTGGTTAGCATCGCAGACTCGGCTGGGAGGTCATGGGTTTGAATCCCATCAGAGTCATTTGGGTTTTTCTGCCCCGACCGGCTCCTACCCAGAGTTGAGTTGCTGCGGACTCAGTTGGGAAGACTGGGACCACACAGTCGAGTTTCATCCACTTAATGGATGCGTTTCTGAGAGTCTTGCTCAAATATCCTGACCAACACTGCAGGTGCCTTATCTCTTGGGCCTGGTTGACGCCAGGATATATTATGAAAGGAAGCGTAGAGTACAGCCCTGTCATGTAGTCTCAGTCCGAAATGGAAATCCGTAGCATCATCTTAATCATCCTCATTCTCATCGACCAGCATCAAAAAAAAAAAAAAGTCTCAAATTCTGTGGCCCTTCATGCCCTGCTCTCATGGTGACCTCAATTTCGATGTCCTCTCCACGTCTATGGCCTTGGTTTGGTTCCGTCGGGGTCACGGGTATCGGTGAGTTTATGGGGGCTGTCGTTGGACGGACGTGGTGGCACCCTCCAGAGGGAGAGCTCACTCACGCCGGCTCCGCGACTAAGCAATTATTGTCGTCAGTAGGGTGCTTAGTAGGTGGTGTCCTGCGTATGTTAGATCAGAACAGGCGCCACTGAACACCACTGAAGTGACTCGGCAGCAGTGCAGTGTCTCCTCCGGTGGGTTTGCCTCTTGATGACTTGACACTGACTGCTCCCTGTGGATTGCCGGTGCCGGGTCTGCGGCGGGGCTTATCGGGCTGTGGCTGTGGACAGGTGTCAAAATGAGCGGCATGGGTGCACTGCCTCTGAGGTGGCGCAGAGGTTGGGACAGCAAAAAAAAAAAAAAAAAAAAAAAAAAGAACTCACCAATCAGCTTACAGATGATAACCACGCAGCCTGGGTTGATGCCCTCCGACCCTCTCTGGATCCAGCGCGCGAGAGCCGACCTGACGGTGCGCTCCATGAAGTGGTGCACCATCCACCCCACCCGTGGAACCGGCACAGCGCCTCCACGCACTTTACCAGCTCCGACACCCGCGGGGAGGCACTCGCCGTGCAGCTCCCCTCCTCCACCGCCGTCAGCACCGCGCGGATATGTCGCCTCAGGACGAGCGCTGGGTCTTCTCTGGTTGGGTGCCAGCTGCACAGCCGCTCAAAGCACAGGCCCAGCTGGCAGACAGCACAAGGGTTTCGTTTTCGTTGTTGTCGTCTTCTTCAAAACCTTTTTTGTTTTTGATGATGCACGATCTCGTTTCATGTGTAAAGGAATGCAAGCTGTTTCTCCAGAAAATGATGCTGGACAAGTTCATAAAAACGAATGAGCAGAAATGTCTTGACAGATCGGAGAGAGAGTGGGGGAGGGGGGGGGGGGTGAGCACAGAGAGAGAGGAAGAGGGGGGGGAGCAATGAGAGAGAGAGAGAGAGAGAGAGAGAGAGAGAGAGAGAGAGAGAGAGAGAGAGAGAGAGAGAGAGAGAATGAGAATGAACAGGACAGAAGACTGCTCTCCTTACACATAAACATTTCACATGTGCTGCTGTTTACTTGCAATACAAATCAAACACTAATTCAGAAAAAAAGAAAAAAAAAAAAGAGAAATATTCGGGATGGCTGGCAGCTACGCATTATCCATGGGAAAAGAAGTAAAGAAGAACACCAGCAGTGTGGAAAGAGACGATCTTCCCCACCTATGAAGAGGTGGTGGTGGTGGTGGAAGTGCTGGTGAATGTGGGTGGATGGCTACTGAAAGGTGATGCACTGTGTTTTATCCATTGATGACGTCCTTACCTGCGCTATGGGGGGGTTGAAGGCCACGCAGCTCATCACAATGTGCTCCAAGACGGGCAGCATTCCCACGCAGCCTGCAAACACAACACTGTCCGCTGCAGACTGTGGGTTTGTACAACAACAACACACAACAATATAAATCATAATATGCGCAATCTCCTATCAGTTTGACAGACATGCGTCAACAATGTGAAGCATAATATGCAAAATGTCAAGTATCAACAATATAAAGCATAATATGCAAAATGTCAAGTATCAACAATATAAAGCATAATATGCAAAATGTCAAGTATCAACAATATAAAGCATAATATTCAAAATGTCAAGTATCAACAATATAAAGCATAATATGAAAAATGTCAAGTATCAACAATATAAAGCATAATATGCAAAATGTCAAGTATCAACAATATAAAGCATAATATGCAAATTGTCAAGTATCAACAATATAAAGCATAATATGCAAAAGGTCAAGCATCAACAATATAAAGCATAATATGCAAAAGGTCAAGCATCAACAATATAAAGCATAATATGCAAAAGGTCAAGCATCAACAATATAAAGCATAATATGCAAAAGGTCAAGAATCAATGATACAAAGCATAATATGCAAAAGGTCAAGTATCAACAATATAAAGCATAATATGCAAAATGTCAAGTATCAACAATATAAAGCATAATATGCAAAATGTCATGTCAAAAGGTTTAGCAGACAAGTAGGCCAGCACGTCATTGATCAGGTATCTAAAAAAAACAAAGAACCAATAACAAAAAAAAGAAAAAAAAAGAAAAAGAACTTTGTCAGAATGTGTCACCTGAACAGTACAAGGTCAGAATGTGTCAACTGAACAGTACAAGATCAGAATGTGTCAAAAACAGTAAAGGTCAGAATGTGGCAAAAAACAGTACAGGGTCAGAATGTGTCAACTGAATAGTACAAGGTCAGAATGTGTCAAAAACAGTACAAGGTCAGAATGTGTCAACTGAACAGTACAAGGTCAGAATGTGTCAAAAACAGTATAAGGTCAGAATGTGTCAAAGAACAGTACAGGGTCAGAATGTGTCAACTGAACAGTACAATGTCAGAATGTTTAAAAAAAACAGTACAAGGTCAGAATGTGTCAAAAACAGTACAGTGTCAGAATGTGTCAAAAACAGTACAGTATCAGAATGAGTCAAAAACAGTACAGGGTCAGACTGTGTCAAAAACAGTACAAGGTCAGAATGTGTCAAAAACAGTACAAAGTCAGAATGTGTCAAAAACAGTACAGTGTCAGAATGTGTCAAAAACAGTACAAGGTCAGAATGTGTCAAAAACAGTACAAGGTCAGACTGTGTCAAAAACAGTACAGTGTCAGACTGTGTCAAAAACAGTACAGTGTCAGAAAGTGTCAAGAACAGTACAGTGTCAGAATGTGTCAGAAACAGTACAGTGTCAGACTGTGTCAAAAACAGTACAAGGTCAGACTGTGTCAAAAACAGTACAAGGTCAGAATGTGTCAAAAACAGTACATAATGTGTCAAAAACAGTACAAGGTCAGACTGTGTCAAAAACAGTTGTGTCAAACTGTGTCAAAAACAGTACAGTGTCAGACTGTGTCAAAAACAGTAGTGTCAGAATTTGTCAAAAACAGTACAGTGTCAGAATGTGTCAAAAACAGTACAAGGTTAGACTGTGTCAAAAACAGTACAGTGTCAGAATGTGTCAAAAACAGTACAAGGTCAGAATGTGTCAAAAGCAGTACAAGGTCAGAATGTGTCAAAAACAGTACAGTGTCAGAATGTGTCAAAAACAGTACAAGGTCAGAATGTGTCAAAAACAGTACAGTGTCAGAATGTGTCAAAAACAGTACAAGGTCAGACTGTGTCAAAAACAGTACAAGGTCAGACTGTGTCAAAAACAGTACAGTGTCATCAGACTGTGTCAAAAACAGTAGAGTGTCAGAATGTGTCAAAAACAGTAGAGTGTCAGACTGTGCCAAAAACAGTACAAGGCTGAAATTGTAAAACGACAGTACAAGAACAAAATGTATTAAAAAAACCCCAAAAAACACGAAAAGGTTAAAGTCCTATCACCAGAGAGAGAGAGAGAGAGAGAGAGAGAGAGAGAGAACACATGTAAAACAACGCATATCTGTATGTAAGATAAGATAATGTTGCTTATAGCCCAGCCGACCGCAAAGGGCCACATCAGGGCTGTATATCTGTATGTGTGCATGCATGAAATCATATGAGTGTGAGCAAGTGTGCTTGTGTTAATTGTGCGTACAGTTCAGCACCTTGCACAGAGACCAGCAATGGTCAGCTTCACCTCCGCACTCTGGTCAACTTATAAACATGGAAGATTTTTTTTTTTCTTAATGATTGATCCTCTTTTCTGTTCACTAACTTTCAACAATCACAACAGTCCTGCAGCACAAATATAGTTCCTGTCACTGGAACTCAATTACGTTTTCCTGTTCACATCCTTTCTCACTCCCCTCCCCACCCCCACCCCTTCCTGCCCCAGCTCATTTGCCCTTTCACCTCTCTTCAGTTCTTTCCCTTGAATTTCGATCACCGGTCATCGACGGTTTTCTTCCCGGAATTACGGTGTTTAAAACAACATTTTCGTTATCTGAAGCAATATATCGCCTAAAAAAAACCTGAAATAGACACATTCATCACACAAATATCATTTTAAAAATAATGTGCAGAATGTTATGAAAAAAAGAACGTCCGTCATGCAAAAATGTCAAAAACTGTTGCGAGTTAAATCACCAATGTCGCCATGACTCCCTTCCCTCTCCTCCAATACCCAAGTTACACAGCTCCCAACCTCTGAAGAGACTTGATAGGAATGTTTTTCGACAGTTGAGAGGAATTCCTGACAGCTGAGAGGAATTCCTGACAGTTGAGAGGAATTCCTGACAGTTGAGAGAATTCCTGACAGTTGAGAGGAATCGCACCCAAAACAACACAACATAATAACATTCCATACACTTTCTTTTCTTTCCTCTTGTCAAGCGCTTTCATGGAACCGCTGTCCCAGCCAGTACATTGTTGCACTTTTACATTTTTGAAGCGCACTTCACACTAGACTTCAATCTTCTGACTTGAGGTCATTTTTGCACTTCAGAATCATCAGTGGCTCTGCAGAGTCCTGACCCAAGGAGGGACGAAAATCTGTAAGGTTCTTCCTGACAAGATTAAACACTTTCACTAGGATCAGCACCACCATTCCCATTGTGACAGCAGAAAGCAGCCTGAATCTGCACTTCTGTTCTAATTTCTTTTTATTTCTTTTCTGCCGCAGGGTTTATTGTTGTTTCGACATCATGGTGATGGAAGAGGCTGAATCGGAAGAAAGTTTCCAAACAGCTCTTTGACTATATAAATGGCACATGTGCAAACTCTACAAACGTTTTTATTTTGTCATGAGCAGAATCTTTTTTTAAGTGGAACGACGTGCATTTGAGCATAATAAATTCCGCAGAAAGCAGGATGACGGGCAGCTCTGATGTTACTACGGCTACTTCCCTGTATCACACCTGTGTCACCACCATGACTCTCTTCTCCTTCCCCATCCCCCCCTCAAACTCACTCCTCCCTCCCTCTCCCTCTGAATCGTCACCGTTCCTTCCTCTCGACTCTCCCATCCCCCCCCCTTTCTAACTCATCCCTTTCCCTCCACACCCCCTCCCTCACCCCCCCACACACATACACACCACTCCACAAGTCACCAAGAATCCCTTCCCTTCCCTGCAACACAGCGTCAACGCCACTCCCCCCCTCCACGTCACCTGTGTCACCACCACGACTCAGGACGGCAGGCCAGGTGGCTGCCACGGCCAAGGTCAAGGACACAAAGTCGGGACAGCCTTTGGTGATGGCATGGAAGGTCAGGACACATGCCTCTTCTCTCCTGCCCTGCGCCCCACACACCCCGACAAACAGCCGGCTGGTGGGACACAAAGAGTGTGCATCTTCAGCGCTGTGCAACCGGATGGCTTGTTCCAACGCAAACAACATGATCTTAAAACGTCTTTATGCTGAAAACTATGTTATCCATGGGAGTTCCAACACAAACAACATGATCTTAAAACGTCTTTATGCTGAAAACTATGTCATCCATGGGAGTTCCAACACAAACAACATGATCTTAAAACGTCTTTATGCTGAAAACTATGTCATCCATGGGAGTTCCAACACAAACAACATGATCTTAAAACGTCTTTATGCTGAAAACTATGTTATCCATGGGAGTTCCAACACAAACAACATGATCTTAAAACGTCTTTATGCTGAAAACTATGTCATCCATGGGAGTTCCAACACAAACAACATGATCTTAAAACGTCTTTATGCTGAAAACTATGTCATCCATGGGAGTTCCAACACAAACAACATGATCTTAAAACGTCTTTATGCTGAAAACTATGTTATCCATGGGAGTTCCAACACAAACATGATCTTAAAACGTCTTTATGCTGAAAACTATGTTATCCATGGGAGTTCCAACACAAACAACATGATCTTAAAACGTCTTTATGCTGAAAACTATGTTATCCATGGGAGTTCCAACACAAGCAACATGATCTTAAAACGTTTTTACTGTGAAAACTATGTTATCCATGGGAAGCAAGGTTAAAAAAAAAAAGGGTATCTGCAGCAATTACGAATGAAACTATTATTTGAAAATGTCTGATTGAGAAGGTACAATAAAACTGATCTTAATTTCAGTGGGGAGCTAAAAGGTCAGCGCTGAATGATCAATGCAAGTGTGTTTATGTTTACAGACAGCAAGAGAGAGAAAGAGGAACACACACAGAGAAAGAGGAAGGAAGCGGGGGGAGGGGATGCAGACAGAGAGAGAGAGAGAGAGAGAGAGAGAGAGAGAGAGAGAGAGAGAGAACTGCTGACAGAAAGCCAGACAGTGACTGAGAAACAGGACGACAGAAGCAAGCAGGCTTACAGAACCGTTTGGCAAAGAAAGCAACAGTGCCAATAACAAGAATCAGCGGAATGCATACAGAGACAGAAGCAGGAGAGAATGAATGAACGAACAAAATTCTATTTTACCAGGGTAACGAGATAAGCGAATTGTACATGCTTTTTTTTTCTCTCCACCCAATCCTGGGGAAAACAAAAAAGAAAAGAAGAAGAGAAAAAAAGAAAGAGAGAGAGAGAGAGAGAGAGAGAGAGAGAGAGAGAGAGAGAGAGAGAGAGAGAGAGAGAGAGAATGATAGTGATAATGATTATTTCACAACGCTAAAAGTACTGCCTTTAAGTCAGCCACTTTTTCAGACTTGCCGTTACCATTGTTCTAAATTAAGTACATCAAATTATATAGTTACGCACACAAACAACAAAGCAACCAAACAAATAACACAAACCATCACCTAGAAACAAGCACTGGCATCAACAGTGAAATAAGCAGTTGAAAGCAAAACGATTAAAAAAAAAAAAAAGCAACAACGGCAAAAACATAAACAACAAAATGGCATAAATTATATACATGTAACACAATCTTAAATGGAGAAAACTGGGTGGGAGGGAGGGAGAGAGAGAGAGAGAGAGAGAGAAGAGAGAGAGAGAGAGAGAAGAGAGCGAGCGAGAGAAAACGAGAGAGTGTGAGTAAGAGTGAGTGAGAGTAAGAAAGAGGGAGAGAGAGAGAGACGGAAAAAAAGAGAGAGGGAAAGAAAAAGAGAGAGAGAGACAGATAGTGAACAAAAGCAAAGAGAAGGCAAAAAAAAACAGAAAAAAAAAAAGAAAAAAAAAAAACAGCGAGAGAGACAGAAAAAACAAGCGACAGACGGACAGACAAGACAAAGGGACCAAGGGGAGACAAGACAGCTAGAAACATCAGCACCACCTACCACAGTGCGGCCCTTTGAATGGTGCTGGTCGTCTCAAAGTCTCTCCATCCAAAGATGGCCGCCCACACACACTGCAGCAGGCGACGAGGATCACAGCACTAAAATCGTAGAGAAGGAGGAGGTGGGGGGGGGGGGGGGGGATGGTTAAAAAAAAAAAATCAAACTGTTATCAAACACTAATGTGGACACAAACAACACCTGGCTTTAGCTGAACATGAAGTTAACCTGAAATTATTTCAGGACGCTGTTGGGTAAGGTAAAGGGTGTACTCATTAGATGAAGTGTGTATACGCAGTCCCTGAATAATCCTGATGGGTGGGAATGAAACTATTTCCTGAAACTGAAGAGTGGGAATGTGTATGCCTCTACCCCGATGGCCACCTTGAAGTAAATTTCAATGACACTTTGACTCCTGGTAAGAACAGCCCAGAAATAAATGTCAGTGTCTTCAGGCAAGAGCTCGATCATTTGTCAATCATTGGCTGGGCTATAAGCAGCATTACCTACCTTACTTGCCTGATGATTTGGTCTCTCTCTCTCTCTCCATTCACCCCCCCCCCCCCCTCCCTTTGCGCTGATCATTTTGTTGTTGTTGTTGGTAGTGGTGGTGGTGGTGTTTATTGGTTTCTTTTTCTTCTTTCTTCTTTTGTCAAAGGTTCTCATGCAAGCAATTGTAGCATTTTTTTTCATGTGTGTTTGTTTGATTTGCTTTTTACTATATATCGATTTTTTTTCTTGGCCAGAGGGCTGGATGTAAAAAAGCATTCATGCTTAGTCCACTACCCTCTTAAAATAAAATTTGTTCGTTCGTTCGTTCAGATGTATACACTGATATCTTCTTCTTCTGTGTACGCAGGCTGATACTCCTGCGGACACCCCCTGTATAGAAAGGCAAGGACTAATCCCATCTCCCCAACAAAGGGAGTGGAGTTTTGTGCGTATGACCATTTTTTATCCTGCCATTAAGGCAGCCACACTCCAACTTCGGGGAAACACTAGTATCTAATGTCTCCAACGGTGCAATGTCTACCCTGCTGAACTTGAGACGACAGCCATTGACAAAACACACTGGTGTGCTATCACATGAAATACATTGAAGACCTCTGAAGCAGCGCTGGGCCTCAAAGCCAAGGCAGCAAGACAGCGTCACCGCCAAGCAGACACCACCGATGCCTCAAGAACAAGGCAGCAAGACAGCGTCACCGCCAAGCAGACACCACCGATGCCTCAAGAACAAGGCAGCAAGACAGCATCACCGCCAAGCAGACACCACCGATGCCTCAAGAACAGACCTCCAGCGTCCTGTCTGCTCCTGACTCTACTAATCACAACGTGGACGACAGAGCCACTCCAGATTGCACTGAAGACCGTCATGAATACACAAATGCGTCCACCTCAAGACTGAGGGACCACCACAATACACAAGTACTTAGGTGTGCATGTACATTACATTTTTGTAACCAGTTTACATGAGCAAATTTGACAAATTCATTTCTGATGGTTTGCGTTTACTATTGTCTCAAATTAACTGACTCGGTAATGTTTGTTTGTTTATTGTCACTTCTGACTTGGGGCATTGCACTTTTGACTCAAACTGACTGACTTCAAATTGTTTGTTTGTTTACAGTCACTTCTGACTTTGGGGCATTGCAACCGTCTTGGGGTTCAAATCCCCGGCAGTGCCTGGCTTTTGTCCACCTTGCAGCATTGGGAAGACACGTCAGGCAAAGCACCTCCGCTCAACGTCGCTCTGGTCTTCACACTGAGTCGTGTGGGATGAACATGTTGAGTTATCCACTCTTGCTGAGTGCAGTACAGTTTTTATCCACCATGAAATAGTGTCCCTTGAAACACGCCTGCAAGGCTGAGCTCAGTCATACCTGTACAGAACCTCTACACTGCAGCCTTTACAGACAGGGGGCTAACACCAACCAGAACATGTGGGTTATTGAGAGAAAAAAAAAGAATGCTGGGCCTGACCTGTAGTAAACCACGCCCAGATAATCACAGGCGTAAAAAGGAGAATGTGATTTCATCAAGTCTTGCAAATAATGGTCACTCACTCACACAGTGTATATACACACACACACAACACACACACACACACACACACACACACAAACACACACACGCACATACATACACACACACACGCACCCACACATACACACACATGCAGCCACACACATACACAAACCCCAATCAAGGAACCTTTAATAAAACAAAAAAAAAGAAAAAGGGGGGAGGGGGAGGGGCCAAGGTGCAGATGGACAGCATGAAAATACAAACTAAGCCCAGCAGCTGAAACTGAACATGTGTCTGAGCAGCAGAATCAAATACATCGATGAGAAGCACACGTTTACACAGCTGTTCATACGGCAGGAAGAGACTCAGACAAACTAAGTTCATATGAAAGTGAATTCCAAACCAGAGGGAGCACAGAAAGAAAACCAGCCCGTGCAACAAGTTTCAGAAGAGTTAGTGGTGGCACAAGCAGTGAAGAAGAGGAGCGAAGAGTTTCAGAAAGAGAACACTGGTGAACCAGATCAGACGGCTCAGCAAGTCCTAATGACATCAACGCACCTAGGCACAGGCATGGGGTTTTCAATCTTGCTTCCTGAGGAAATACAGAAGTGCACAATTTTTTTTTTACAGGAATAATGGAGAAAGTTGGAGGAACTGGAGGAAGAAAAACAGGAAAAGAACAAAGCAACAAAAGCAACAGCCCCCACCCCCCGACACACCCATACACATACACACACGAGACAAAAACAGTTCCTCACTGGCTCCACTTCCATCAGACGAAGCAGCAGCCGCACACATCGTTTTTCGGTGGAGGTCAGAAAGGTCATGTGAGAAGGGCTGGGCAGCCTGAAGTGATCATTGGCACAGGCTGTGAACACCGTGGCCTGGCGGTCAAAGGCCTCTCTCTTCACCACCTGCACACCAGGGAACCAGACAACATGTCAACTTGGCCCGGCGGTTCAATGCCTCTCTCTTCACCACCTGTACATGAAGGAACCAGTCCACAGGTATAACAGACCAAACCTTGAATATTCAACATCCCACATGTGGAAAAAAACATCAGTAAAAGAAATGTGACAAGAATCATCTTCCTTAGAGATCTGCAAACATGCATGGCAATTTGATATAGAGCACTTCTATGAACATGTCCCACAATGCTGACAATAATTATACAGTTCTGGAATACAGATGATAATACTGCTGTCTCAGAATACAGACAATAATACTGCTGTCTCAGAATACTGACAATAATACTGCAGTCGAAGAATACAGATAATAATACAGCAGTCTCAGACTACTGACAATAATACTGCAGTCTCAGAATACTGATACTAATACTGCAGTCCAAGAATACTGACATTAATACTGCAGTCCCAGATTACTGATAGTAATACTGCAGTCCCAGAATACTGATAATAATACTGCAGTCCCAGAATACTGATAATAATACTGCAGTCCCAGAATACTGATAATACTGCAGTCCCACAATACTGACAATAATACTGCAGTCCCAGAATACTGATAATAATACTGCAGTCCAAGAATACAGATAATAATACTGCAGTCTCAGATACTGATAATAATACTGCAGTCCAAGAATAGTGACAATAATACTGCAGTCCACGAATACTGATAATAATACTGCAGTCTCAGAATACTGACATTAATACTGCAGTCCAGAATACTGACAATAACACTGTTGTCTCAGAATACTGTCAATAATACTGCAGTCTCACAATACTGACAACAATACAGCACATTCAAGACAATAACTGCAACGGTCTGAACCAGCCATTTGGCTTGAATTTTCACTGCCAAAGTATCTATATGAGTTGTTAAAAACAAACAAACAAATTTTCTTTTTGCGTCTGCCCCCGACCCCCCCCCCCCCCCCCCCCCCCCCCCCCCATGAAAAGTGGCCATACTGGTAAATCATGACTGCAAAACGCCCAGCTATTCTGGACTGCATCAACAGGCAGACTATTTGTCACCATCACTGAATTTCCTGAAAGAGGACCTTCAACCGTGGTGAAAGACATCTTGGCCTCCCCACAGGGGGAAGGGAAGGGTGCAGGTGGGGTTGGGATGGAAATAAACACTCACTCTACCTTCAGGCCTAGACAGATACTGACATGCACAAATACATACACACAAACACTCAAGCCAGGACACGCAAACACACACAGAAATTTACATTCAGACACAGACACAGATACCTGTACATACACATACATTCATGTCCAGACACTGACACACATGCAAACACACACACACATTCAGGTCAAGACACCGACACACATGGAAACACACACACAATTCAGGTCAAGACACAAGACACACATGGAAACGCACACACATTCATGTCAAGACATAAACACACCGGCAGTCCCCTACCTGCACAACAGCCGACAGCAGACACACATGGAAACACACACACATTCATGTCAAGACATAAACACACCGGCAGTCCCCTACCTGCACAACAGCCGACACACATGGAAACACACACACACATTCATGTCAAGACATAAACACACCGGCAGTCCCCTACCTGCACAACAGCCGACAGCAGACACACATGGAAACACACACACACATTCATGTCAAGACATAAACACACCGGCAGTCCCCTACCTACACAACAGCCGACAGCAGACACACATGGAAACACACACACATTCATGTCAAGACATAAACACACCGGCAGTCCCCTACCTGCACAACAGCCGACAGCAGACACACATGGAAACACACACACATTCATGTCAAGACATAAACACACCGGCAGTCCCCTACCTGCACAACAGCCGACAGCAGACACACACACATTCATGTCAAGACATAAACACACCGGCAGTCCCCTACCTGCACAACAGCCGACAGCAGACACACACACATTCATGTCAAGACATAAACACAGCGGCAGTCCCCTACCTGCACAACAGCCGACAGCAGACACACACACATTCATGTCAAGACATAAACACAGCGGCAGTCCCTACCTGCACAACAGCCGACAGCAGACACAACACATTCATGTCAAGACATAAACACACCGGCAGTCCCCTACCTGCACAACAGCCGACAGCAGACAGGTCCACCACTCTGAAACCTCACCGCCCATCCTTGAAACACTGCTGACCACTGTTTCCACCGACAACCAGGGACATAACTGGAACTCTTCCACCAATGCTGAAACCCCATCATACCACAGTTTCCACCATGACGCACCATAAGTTACATCATCACCTGACCGACAGGACGCAGATTCAAACTTTGCAACACAGCCACCATGGCGAAGTGGTTAGTGTCATAAACTCCCGGCTGGGAGGTCGCGGGTTCGATTACCATCAACGCCATTTACTTGTGAAACTATTCTATCCCGACCAGCTCCTACCCTGAGAGTTGAGTTTGCTACACACTCGGTTGGGAAGACTGGGACCACACAGTTGAGTTTCATTCACTTAATGGATGCCTCTCTGAGAGTGTTGCTCAAATTTCCTGACCAACACTGCAGGTGTCTGTATCTCTCCGGCCTGGTTGATGCCAGGATATATCATGAAAGTAAGCATAGTGTACAGCCCTGTCATGCAGTCTCAGACTGGAATGGAAATCTGCTGCATCATCATCATCCTCATGGATCAGCATCAATAAAGCCTCAAATTCTGCAGCCCTTCATGCCCTGCTGGTGACCTCGGTTTTGATATCCCTTCCATGACTATGGCCACGATTTGATCTGTTGGGGTCACTGTTATTAGCAAATTCATGGGGGCTGTTGTTGGATGGACGAGGTGGTACCCCCTGGAGGGAGAGCTTACTCACGCAGGCTCTGTGACTAGGCAATCATTGTCGTCAGCAGGGGGCTTAGTAGGCGATGTCCTGCATATGCTGGATCAGAACAGGCAGCACTGAACACCACGGAAGTGACTTGGCAGCAGTGCAGTGTCTCCTCCAACGGGTCGCCTCTTGACGAATTGACACTCGCTGCTCCCTGTGGACTGCTGGTGCTTGGTATGAGGTGGGCTGGGCTGAGCTGTGGCTGTGGACAGAGTCGGAATGAGCGGCGTGGGTGCAGCGCCACTGAGTTGGCACAGAAGATGGAACAGCACCAAAAAGAAATAAAATAAAAACCCTGCACAAAACTTTGCAACAGCGTTACCATCATCATGGGTTTTGTTCTTATCCCCCCAAAAAAGCCATTACACACCATATTTTACGTCATCACCCGACTGAGGGGTGGCCGATTAAAGCTTCCAACAGTGTCACCATAATTATGGATTTCAAAATTATCCCATAAAGACACTAGCCAGAGTTCATTTTGCTCTGGACATCAATGGGAAGACGGGGACTGCACTGTCTGGCCTGTCCATGTCGCAGTCGTTTCTTACAGAAGCTGCTCCAATGCTAGCAATTCTTTTCTCTTTGCCACCTTCTCCCTACGGCTCTCTCAGTGGCATTCCTCCCACACGGCTCGTTCTGTCTCTGCCACGCACAGCTCCACCCAGGATCGGTGTGGTGCAGTGCTGGCACCATCGGTCCCCCCAGAGCATGGCCTGACCAGTGCTCTCAAGTGCCTGCACCTCATAAGGCTGGCTGATGGCCAAGACGAGGAGGGTGGGTGGGTGCACCACTGGTGCTTCGTCTGTGGCAGGCATAAGCAGACCTGTTTACCCTAAAACTACTATTGGTGTACTTCTCAATGAAAATGAATGTATTTTCTACAGTGCGTACAAAATTCTAAATTTCTGTAAAAGCAGGTGGAGGGTGTGTGTGTGTGTGTGTGTGTGTGTGTGTGTGTGTGTTCAGGGGGGGGGGGGGGGGGTGTAACTGCCATCATACCGGAGAGCCATCTTCCCAGTTTGTAACCATCTGATCTTGCATAAACTATGGTGAAACAGGTTCTTTGTAATACAAATTACTTTCAAACCTGATTCTTCAGCATACTTTAGCACGAACTCATGCTCTTTCGCCGGATTTTTTTTATGTTTGAAGAAACAGATACTACCTAATGTTTATTTCAAGCGTGGAAGTTAGCACGAGTTATCACTCTTTGGTGAAAGCCTCCACCACGGTTAGACTCTGCAAGCGCAATTACTGCCGAAGAACTTCCTCTCCAGAAATTTTCTCAACATATTTCTTTTAAGTTTGTCGCATTCGTCATATTTCTACCAAACACGTCCAAAAATACAGCAAAATCGTATGGGTAAACAGGTCCTCGTCAGGCTAAGTGTGTATGGGGGTTGGGGAGAGAGGAGGGAGGAAAGGAGGGCAGTCACAATGAGTGATGTGACGGTGATGCCACCAGACAGGCACTAACGATTGGTAATAAACCAAAAATGAGTAACAGAAAAATTATCGTTTAAACACACAAACCCCTTTCGCACCATTTAAAAAACGATCAGAATTGACCCCCCCCCCCCCCCCCCCCCCCCCCCCCCTATATACAGACCAACATTCATGACTACAAATCATGGCCTGGAAACAGAACTGCCCTAACTTTAATTTTTTTGCACTTTTGAGATTTTAAACACACTATGAGAGTGGGCCAAGGGGCATAACATAGCCAAGTCCCAATCACATTATCCAACAAACAAACATGCTGTAATTAAAATACTCGAGCCGTAACTCAGCTCGCAGTATATTTTGTGGGGGATACTAATCAGTTTTGTTCGTCTCCCGTTAAATTTGATTTTCAGACTTGCAGCAGTTGCGTTTCCAGGCAGCCAAATGTATACACCCTCTTTGCAGCAAGTGCTACCCAACATACCTACCTAACTTTGCTGCCATCTCCCTTCACACATAATAAATCTTTACATCTATGTGCTCCCATATTCACCCACTCTTCCTCGCTCTCTTGCTTTCCTATATAAACTTGTACCTTCGTCTGTGTACTGTAACAAGTTTACACCATTACCAAAGAAGAATCCCAAACAAATGGCTCTCTTCCAGTGAAATCTATAACTGACAAACCACATCACTTCTAAACCAGTGAAATCTATCTCTGACACACCACGCTCCGTCTACACCAGTGAAATCTATCTCTGACACACCATGTCTACACCAGTGAAATCTATCTCTGACACACCACACCATGTCTACACCAGTGAAACCTATCTCGTGACACACCACACCACGTCTACACCAGTGAAATCTATCTCTGACACACCACACCATGTCTACACCAGTGAAGCCCATCTCTGACACACCACACCATGTCAACACCAGTGAAGCCCATCTCTGACACACCACACCATGTCTACACCAGTGAAGCCCATCTCTGACACACTACACCATGTCTACACCAGTGAAGCCCATCTCTGACACACTACACCACATCGACACCAGTGAAACCTATCTCTGACACACCACACTCCGTCTACACCAGTGAAACCTATCTCTTGACACACCACACCATGTCTACACCAGTGAAATCTATCTCTGACACACCACACCACATCTACACCAGTGAAACCTATCTCTGACACACCACACTCCGTCTACATCAGTGAAACCTATCTCTAACACACCACACCACATCTACACCAGTGAAACCTATCTCTGACACACCACACCATGTCTACACCAGTGAAACCTATCTCTGACACATCATGCCACGTCTACACCACTGAAACCTATCTCTGACACACCACACCACATCTACACCAGTGAAACCTATCTCTGACACACCACACCACATCTACACCAGTGAAACCTATCTCTGACACACCACACCACATCGACACCAGTGAAGCCCATATCTGACACACCACACCACATCTACACCAGTGAAACCTATCTCTGACACACCACACATCTACACCAGTGAAACCTATCTCTGACATACCACACCACATCTACACCAGTGAAGCCTATCTCTGACACACCACACATCTACACCAGTGAAACCTATCTCTGACACTCCACACTCCGTCTACATCAGTGAAACCTATCTCTGACACACCACACCACGTCTACACCAATGAAACCTACCTCTAACACACCACACCACATCTACACCAGTGAAACCTATCTGACACACCAGTAAAACCTATCTCTGACACACCACACACCACATCTACACCAGTGAAACCTATCTGACACACCAGTGAAACCTACCTCTGACACACCACACCACATCTACACCAGTGAAACCTATCTGACACACCAGTGAAACCTATCTCTGACACACCACACCACATCTACACCAGTGAAACCCATCTCTGACACACCACACCACATCTACACCAGTGAAACCTATCTCCGACACACCACACTCCGTCTACATCAGTGAAACCTATCTCTGACACACCACACCATGTCTACACCAGTGAAACCTATCTCGGACACACCAGTGAAACCTATCTCTGACACACCACACCATGTCTACACCAGTGAAACCTATCTCTGACACACCACACCATGTCTACACCAGTGAAACCTACCTCTGACACACTACACCACGTCTACACCAGACACACCACGCCACGTCTACACCAGTGAAACCTATCTCCGACACACCACACTCCGTCTACACCAGTGAAACCTATCTCTGACAAACCACACCATGTCTACACCAGTGAAACCTATCTCTGACACACCAGTGAAACCTATCTCTGACACACCAGTGAAACCTATCTCTGACACACCAGTGAAACCTATCTCTGACACATCATGCCACGTCTACACCAGTGAAACCTATCTCTGACACCACACCATGTCTACACCAGTGAAACCTATCTCCGACACACATTGAAACCTATCTCCGACACACCAGTGAAACCTATCTCCGACACACCAGTGAAACCTATCTCCGACACACCAGTGAAACCTATCTCTGATACACCACACTCTGTCCACACCAGCTAAAAAACAGCCCCTCCACTCCCACCCCTACCCCCATCCACCACCTGTCTCCCCCACTCACCCTCCACCCGCTGCCTCACAGACCCAGTCCCCAGCAGGCAGGGCCTTTTGGGCGGGCCACAAGCCAGCAGGTCTTCCTGGGAATCCCCTGGCCACGCCTCTCCTGGGTCCGGGACCTCCTCCTCCTGCCCGCGTTGGGCACGCTGGGCACAGACTGGGTCCAGCCTGGAACCTTCCTGTTCTCGGCTGGTCCGGAGGGACGGGGGGAAGGTGGGACAGGCGGAAACTGGAGTCGCGTCCGTGCCACCGATGATGGTAGAGGGGATGGTGGAAGCGGTGGTTGTGTTTCTGCTGATGGTAGAGGTGAGGGTGAAGGTGGTGGTAAGAGCGGCGGTTGTGGTGCTGCTGGAGGCGAGGCTGATCTTGCTGAAGATGCTGGCGCTCGGTGGTCCGGTCTTGCTGGTGGAGACGTTCTCCTGAGTTTATGAATGAGTGCCAGATAATTAACAGTTTCTATCGCAGTTTGTTAATGCCAGATAATTCAGTGTCATGATGGCAGTTTGTAAATGTCAAAAATTCAGTGCCAGAAAATTCAGTGTCACTATGACAGTTTGTGAATGACAGATAATTCAGTGTCATGATGACAGTTTGTGAATGCCGGATAATTCAGAGTCATGATGACAGTTTGTGAGTAAACCACAACATTAACAGACCCCCTTGCCACAACAGAAACACATCACAGAACTACCTACCAAAGTAACCACAGTGGCAGAAAGGTCATACAAACGGACTCATCCCACAACATTGACACACACCACAAACTTTAATTTTCAGTGAACCACTGCACTAATAGACCCTATTCCCGCAACACACATACCACAGAACTGCCTCCCAAAGTAACCACAGCAACAGAAAGCCATACAGACCCCATTCCCACAATACACACACTACAGAACTAATTCACAAAGTATTCACAGCAACAGAAAGCCGTACACACAGACTCCATTCCCACAACACACACACTACAGAACTCAATCACAAAGCATTCACAGCAACACAAAGCCGTACAGACTCCATTCCCACAACACACACACTACAGAACACATTCACAAAGTATTCACAGCTACAGAAAGGTGTACAGACTCCATTCCCACAACACACACACTCCAGAACTAATTCACAAAGTATTCACAGCAACAGAAAGGTGTTCAGACGGACCCCATTCCCACAACACACACAAACAGAACTCATTCACTGCAACAGAAAGGTGTTCAGACAGACTCCATTCCCACAACACACACACTACAGAACTCGTTCACAGCAACAGAAAGGTGTACAGACGGACTCCATTCCCACAATACACACACTACAGAACTCGTTCACAGCAACAGAAAGGTGTTCAGACAGACTCCATTCCACAAACACACACACTACAGAACTCGTTCACAGCAACAGAAAGGTGTACAGACGGACTCCATTCCCACAATACACACACTACAGAACTCACTCACAGCAACAGAAAGATGTACAGAAGGACCCCATTCCCACAATACACACACTACAGAACTCATTCACAGCAACAGAAAGATGTACAGACGGACCCCATTCCCACAATACACACACTATAGAACTCGTTCACTGCAACAGAAAGGTGCACAGGCAGACCCCATTCGCACAATACACACACAACAGAACTCGTTCACAGCGGACTCCACGACTGCAACAGACACACATCACTGAACTCGTACTCACCCTGCAGCAGCCTGCCGCCTCCTCCTCAGCTGTCTCTTGGCCTCTTCCACCTGACGACCCAACCCACCGGTCACATGGCCCCCTCTCTCCCCTTCCCCCGACCTCTCGGGTCTCTCTGCTTCCACGGCGCCGCTGCAATGGAAAGTCTGCAATTGTGAGGCACCGACGTGTTTGGATGCCGTGGTACCTTTCTTGGGACTGGTCTGGCGGTGGGAGTAGGTGCTGGCAACATTTCTCGCCTTGCCAGGGACAGAGGGCGCCACGTCAAGGTGGCCACTCTCCTCTTTTCTGCGACTGGCCGCACAGACTTTGGCTCCACTTCGGATTCTCTTGCTGGTCTTGCTGGGAAGGGGGGAGGAAGGGACAGTCTGAGGAAGGGGGGAAGGAGGGGTACTCTGGGATACACTCACCTTCTTGTTATCAGATTCTCCGTAAGGAGAAGGCCGCCTGCAATGGGACACCCTCCCTCCTTTCCCACGACTGGTCAATGAAAGACAGGTGGCTGAACGTTCGTAAGCCGCTTTCTCCCTGTCTGACGAAGACTTAGTTCTGGTCTCAGGTGCATTGTCATTAGAAGCTGCAACTCTGCTTCCAGCTTTTTCCTCTAAAGCAACAGGAAGGGAGGAAACTGATCTATTATCGACTTCAAAACCTTTCACTTTTGAAGATTTCTCACAGGGCAAAGCATTTCCTTGCCCTGGTCTTTTTGTGGGTGTCTCTGTTAGGACTGACCTGGGGGCAGACCCTGAGCGAGGCTTTTGCCCCTCCGGTCCAGAACCTCTTCCAGAGCCATCAGTTCCCAACCTGCTTGATTTCTGTTTCTGTGGGTTCTTGCGCACGCAGTGCAGCTGAGGAGGTGAAGGGGGAGACTGAAACAGGGAGACGACCGTCTCTAACTTTCGCCTTTTACTCTGGTCGGAGGAAGGACAGAGGGGGGACAACTTGCAGCTTGTGGTGAATAGGTCGCACACCGACAGCGCATTAGCTTTCCCGTTGCGTCGCTTAACTTTTTTCCCTTTCCTGTGAACAGCCTTACCTTCTTCATATGATTTAACGCCGATGTCTCCAGACTCCTTGCTGGCTACAGGAACGATTTTGCAAAGTTCAGGTTTCCTTGATGAATGATGAGAAATGCGTTCGGATGTCAGAGTACCATGTGAAGACGTCTCAGTATTTCTGTAAGAATCATTCATCACCATAGCTGCTGAGGCTCCCCCTTCCAGGTCCCAATCTGAAAGGTCGGTGGTAACATCGACCAGCCAGCTCTGGACATCAAAACCTCTGGATTCTGACAGCTTTGGTAATGAATATGACCTGTCAAGTTCATGTGGCATAGCAGGTAGCGGTGAATATGTGTTATCCTGTTTGACAGTAAGCACAGAGGAAGATGGCAGCGCTTCAACTGACTTGTGTGCAGCGTCCTCAACAGAATGTGATTTTTCTCCTGCAAAGAATGGAATGTGATTTGCACTGTGCGCTCTCTGACGTCTTTCTCCATGCGAAGGCTTGGTAACACAGTAGCCAGGTTTTTCAGTCTCTACAGGCCTGCTATCAACGGAATGGCTGGGGATTTCTGTCTCTGTAGTACTGCCATCGACAGAATTGGTGGGTGTCTTTGTCTCCACAGTCCTGCTATCATCAGAATGGTTAGATTTTCCTGTCTCAAAGAGAATAGAATGGCTCGATTTGCCTGTCCTTATAGATCTGCTGTCAACACAACGTCTTGGTTCAACTGTCCCTACAGCCCTGCTACCAACATAACAGCTAGGTTCTCTCGTCTCCCAAACCCTGCTGTCAGCAGAATGGCTGGGTTCTCCTCTCTCTCCAGACCTGCTATCTACAGAATGACTTGCTTCTCCTGTCTCTCCAGACCTGCTGTCAGCAGAATGGCTGGGTTCTCCTGTCTCTCCAGACCTGCTGTCAGCAGAATGGCTGGGTTCTCCTGTCTCTCCAGACCTGCTGTCAGCAGAATGACTTGCTTCTCCTGTCTCTCCAGACCTGCTGTCAGCAGAATGGCTGGGTTCTCCTCTCTCTCCAGACCTGCTATCAGCAGAATGACTTGCTTCTCTGTCTCTCCAGACCTGCTATCAACAGAACGGCTGGGCTTGCGTCTCTCTCCAGACCTGCTATCAGCAGAATGACTTGCTTCTCCCGTCTCTCCAGACCTGCTATCAACAGAACGGCTGGGCTTGCGTCTCTCTCCAGACCTGCTATCAGCAGAATGGCTGGGTTCTCCTGTCTCTCCAGACCTGCTATCAGCAGAATGGCTGGGTTCTCCTGTCTCTACAGACCTGCTATCAGCAGAATGGCTGGGTTCTCCTGTCTCTACAGACCTGCTATCAGCAGAATGGCTGGGTTCTCCTGTCTCTACAGACCTGCTATCAGCAGAATGACTTGCTTCTCCTGTCTCTCCAGACCTGCTATCAGCAGAATGACTGGGTTCTCCTGTCTCTACAGACCTGCTATCAGCAGAATGGCTGGGTTCTCCTGTCTCTCCAGACCTGCTATCAGCAGAATGACTTGCTTCTCCTGTCTCTCCAGACCTGCTATCAGCAGAATGACTGGGTTCTCCTGTCTCTACAGACCTGCTATCAGCAGAATGGCTGGGTTCTCCTGTCTCTACAGACCTGCTATCAACAGAATGGCTGGGTTCTCCTGTCTCTACAGACCTGCTATCAGCAGAATGGCTGGGTTCTCCTGTCTCTACAGACCTGCTATCAACAGAATGGCTGGGTTCTCCTGTCTCTCCAGACCTGCTATCAACAAAATGGCTGGGTTCTCCTGTCTCTCCAGACCTGCTATCAACAGAATGGCTGGGTTCTCCTGTCTCTCCAGACCTGCTATCAACAGATTGGCTGGGTTCTCCTGTCTCTCCAGACCTGCTATCAACAGAATGGCTGGGTTCTCCTGTCTCTCCAGACCTGCTATCAACAGAATGGCTGGGTTCTCCTGTCTCTACAGACTGCTATCAACAGATTGGCTGGGTTCTCCTGTCTCTCCAGACCTGCTATCAACAGATTGGCTGGGTTCTTCCCCTGTCTCTACAGCTCTGCTATCAACAGAATGGCTGGGTTCTCCTGTCTCTACAGCCTTGATGTCAGCAGAGTGGTTTGGCTTTCCTCCTTCCTCTACAGCCTTCATCTTAACAGAATGGCTGGGTTCACCTCCTCTCTCTACAGCTCTGCTATCAACAGAATGGCTGGGTTCTCCTCTTCTCTCTGCAACTCTGCTATCAACAGAATGGCTGGGTTTTCCTGTCTCTACAGCCCTGCTATCAACAGAATGGTTGGGTTCTCCTCCTCTCTCTACAGCTCTGCTATCAAAAGAATGGCTGGGTTCTCCCGTCTCTACAGCTCTGCTATCAACAGAATGGCTGGGTTCACCTGCTCTCTCTACAGCTCTACTATCAACAGAATGGCTGGATTCTCCGTCTCTACAGCCCTGCTACCAATTAGAGCAGTCAGGGTCTGTGTCTCGGGGGGCCCTGGAGAAGACCACCCATCTACAGATTCTGTTCTTTGACCTACAGTTCGACTGCTGGAGGAAGATGCATTTAAGTTGACAGAAGACGGAGAAACCTTGGTCTGCAGCTGGATGCCGTGTGTTGTTTCTTTCCCAGCGCTTTGGGATCCACTGTTCTGCCCTTTCTGTTGCAACAGATGTGTTGCTGGCAATGCGGGAATAATCTACTGATGATGTGGAAGATGTTTCCTCATTCAGTTCTCTGTCCATCTGTTCAGCTGAAGAGGATGCTTGCTGTTCTTCACACACTGATAACGTCGCTGTTCGACCAAAAGCTTTCCCAAAATGTTCTTCCCAATACTCACTTTTCCGCAGAACTGATTCTGCGGCGTTTGATGCCATCGCTGCACTTCCATTGTCAAGTCCAATTTTCATATCCACATCGCAGGTTGTGATGTCAGTTTTCTTAGCAAGTAGCCGCTCAGTTCCTGGAACGGTCGCTCCGCTTGGACATGGGGGTAACATCTCTGATGCTGCTGAGCAACGCATTTCATTTCTTTCTCCGAACTGTTCCAGCTCAGGCGCTGATTCTGCAACCGTCAGGGTACCACTATCAACCAGTGTACATTCCGAGAGAGACTGGGTTACTACATTCTCTGCCTCTTGGAGTGTCTGGTCCAATGCTGAATCGGGCAAAGCCAGCGCGCTGCCAATGAGAAACGCTAATTCCTCTCGCTTGGTGAGACTGTTTTCCCTTTCTTCTTCAAGAGCCTGCTCCGCCTGAGATTCCATCCGTGTTGATACATTCTCACCTTCCTCTACACAGGTGTCACCATACCGCTGACAGGCCAGCGCACCTGTTTCTGCGAAGTGTGGACCAACAGTACATGTTCCTACAACAACGAATGGAATCGACGCTTCATCCTCAGCACTAAGGCTATTTGTGGGTGTGGTGTTTTCATCAGAATTCTCTATCGCAGAATGAACCTTGTCTCTGTTATCGCAGTCCTCCGTTTGTTCCTGAGCAGGCTGAAGAACTGTTGTACTGTCAATGCTCCTGGAGTCACTGTCTTCATTCAATTGTTCAATAGCTGTGTTGTCTGCATCTTTCCTGATAATACTCCTGAAGTCAGTGTCTTCAATGACAGGTTCTGTAGTTGGGCTGTCTGGACCTCTCCTGTTTCCATTCCTGAAGTTTGCATCATCATTGACAGGTTCCATGGTTGTATTGTTGACACCTTTCCTGTTCCTGTTCCTGAAGTCAGTGTCTTCACTGAAGGGTTCTATGGCTGTAATGTCCATACCTTTCCTGAACACATTTCTGAAGTCAGTGTCGTCACTGGGGTCTGTGGCTGTATCATCTGTGCCTGTCCTGTTGATATTCCTTAAGTCTGTGTCTTCACTGACAGGTTCCATGCTTGTAATATCCATACTTTTCCTGTAGACATTTCTGAAGTCAGTGCCTTCACTGGAAGGTTCCATGGAAGTAATGTCTCTACCTTTCCTGTTAATATTCCTGAAGTCAGGGTCTTCACCGACAGGTTCCATGGTTCCACTGTCTAGACCTTTCCTGTTTGTGTCTAAACCGTTTTCCTTATCAACACACTCTAGAGGTGGTCTGGATGCATCGTTCCTCTCTGTGCCTGTCCAATCACTTGTGACGTCCATCACCAATGTACCCAAGTCCTTTGAACGCTCTGGCGAATCCTTGGTGCATGTCTTCATCCAAACATCAGCGTTTCTATATGATGAAGCCGGCACATACCTTGAACATTTTTCTGACAAACTGTGAGGCACCGCTGGCAACCTCCTGCTGGCTGCTGATGACAGACTGGCATCTGCTGGTGTCTTGAAGATCCTGACACAAGCTTTGGTCACCAGATCTGAACTGTGTGAGACACCTGATGCATCACAGCTTGCGCCCTGATGCTGACCTGGACCTCTTCCTGAACCCTCCGTCACAGCGGTAGTGTCCTGTTCCGAGGTGTCACTCTCCGGTGAATATTGTGTCCTGCAACTTTCCTTCAGCAAAGCGTTTGGCTGAGTGCGGGGGGTCTGCGCTTCAAGTGAAAAACACCTTTTCTCATTCAACCCAAATCCACAGTGTCTCTGTGATGACTGCGCGGAAGACTCCGGACACTGTTCCACTAGACGACTGAGGGATGATTCTGACACCTGAAAGTCTGCTTCCTCTGCAAGAGAGTCATCTCTTTCTGACGATTCTGCCATCTCTCTCGCAGCTGCTTGAGTGGAATGACTTCGTACAATGTCCATGACCTTGGCACTTGCCTTTCCTTGATAATTATAATTTGTGTGTGCTTCATCTATGGCCAATGAACTGCTGTTTTCTGACCCACTCCTACCATACCCTTGTGGTCCTTTCACTGAACCATTTTCTTGCTGATGACAACCATACCTTGGTGCTCTATTTGTCTCTGGACCATTTTTGGACTCATTTCCATCAAATCTTGTTGGCCCATGTGTTTCTCTACAACTGCTACTTTCTGAAAGAAAAAAGTCTCCATCTGACATGTCTGACGTCCTAAAATTCAACTCCCCGGCCGAACCTGACGGAGAGAGGGAGATGTTTGGTACACAGTCACTGGGTATTGTGGGAACGGCATCCTGAGAGTCGCTGTTTAACAAAAAGGAATGATCGCACAAGTGGTGAATATAATCAGTGAAAGACGTGGAGGAATCATCCAGCGGAAGATAAGGGAGGTGACGACAGATGTCCGACAACTCTGAACTGTCTAACGACGAGTGCCGAGAGGTTGTGCCTGAAGCGTCCGTGACTAGAAAGAGACTGGTTTCCACAGGTAGTGATGCATCACAGCATTCACCTGAAGTTTGTGGCTGACCTTTGAAGGCTTTCCTGCCAGTGTTGCCCTCAGTAGGCTTGAGGCAAGGTGCTACACAGACCTGATCTTTATGACGGCATTTGTCCAAATCACCAACTGCATGGAGTTGACCAGAACCATTGTCTACGTCCTCTCCAGCACTGTTTCTGACCGCTTTTGTGATGTCTTCAGAAAAAGATCTGGCAGTACCAGTGGGCTGATCATTCTGAGCCGCTTGCCCAGGTGTATTGGCCGTGGTTTCAGCCCATGTGTTGTGTTCTGCAGCTTCCCTCATAATGGCGATTTCATACGATGCAGGCAAGACAGCGTCCTCAGACAGGAGGGCGCCAGTGCCAGGCGTAATGGCAGCTTTGCAGGTTGTCTCTGCTCCATCCGTCATATCCAGGTCTGTTTCCTGTCGGTCAGATTCTGCTGACACGCCCTCTTCTTTGTGGCACACATCCACTGTATCGTCACTACCAGTGTGTTGATGTTCACCACCAGATGTATCACCACACTCACAACTATCACCTTGTCTGATGCTTATCCTTTCAGAACACCTTCTGACAACTGGCAATGAAACACTGTAGTCAGTCTCTTGCCTTGAAATGTCACTGGAGACGAACTCTTCAAACAGATGTGTATCGGTTTCATGGCGGACGCTTCTTTCAGTCTGAAACATGAAAGTTTGTGTTGCCAGTTCGGCGACAGCTTTGGAGATTGAGTTATCATCAGTGGAAGTGATAGCTTGTGTTGTCAGTTCAGTGTCAGCTTTGGAGATGGCGTCATCATCGGTAGAACCAACAGTTCCAGTGTCAGTCTGATTCTCTGACAAACGGGCAGTGTTTGCCAGGTCATCTTCCGTCCCTTGTCCCACATGGTCAGCAGGGAGGAGTTGTTGTTTACCATGCTGGACACTTCCACCAAGACCATCATCTTCAGCCCTGTGGAGGGTACACTCAGACACAGAATCTTCCGTGCATACTGGGGCTACAGAAGCTTCCCATGAGATGCCGCCATCAGGGGACTTTCTGTCTGTTTCAGTGATGATGTTTGTGTCTGGGCTGTGGCCCGTGCTGGCTTCAGGACAACCAAGATCACCAGGGTGTTTGTGACAGTCAGTCAGAAGCTCATCCACAGCCCTCACTCCATCTTTCAAGTCTTCACCCAAACACTCCAGCTGATCAAGTTCAGAGTCACCTCCCACACCTACAGTTCCCTTGTCTACACTGCTTCCAGTGTTACCACCTTTACAGGTGAAGTGATATTTACTGAGGTGTGTCTCTTCACAACTGATGTGATTTCCACAAGAATGTCCGCAATGTTCAGCCAAGGGGTCACTCTGTTTCCCAAAGCCTCAGTATCGTCGGTGTGCTGTCTGACCTCATCAGAAGCTAAGGCATGCTCATAGTGAGAATTCAGATCTTCAACAGTGCAACCTTCCAAATGACACTGGACAGCTTCACCTGGTACAGTACCTCCACCAGACAGTAGAGACCCCTCAGTAGTAACATTGTCTTCAGCGAGATGCCTGATAGCACCGGCTGCATTCTTTTTGTTCATGTGATGTCCATCAGGTTCAAAAGCACGATCATTTGCATCCTGTACGCCAACACTGTCAGCAGAGGTGCCATCTTGAGTGTGACCTCTGATGAGGTCAGCTACGACTGTACAGTCGCTGTGGCATTGAACATGGTCCTCAGTAGTATGGCTGTCCGAGAGTTTCCCGATGCTGTCTAAAGAGATGTCCTGTTCTGTGGTGTGTGAGACAGTCTGATCATCACACTGCTGTGTCCTGCCCTGTGTACCCTGGGTCACCACATCACAGGTAACATCAACATTGAACCCACTTCGGGCAGCTTGAAATGGGTCTTCCGCAAGCTGCCCACCACGTCCCCTTGCATTATTTCCTGAATGGAGTGTGGCAGATTCAGCTGTCATATTATCTTCAGGATAGTGGACGCCCCCTTCAGCCATCAAATCACCCTCAGCCTGTTGTCCCCAGTCTTCAGCACTGACATTACCTTCAGAGGTGTTTGTATCAATGTCATCTGTCATGCCATCTTGGGCTCTGACCATTTCCACTCCAACATCTTCAACGTGGATGGCTTCAGCATGGCTGTCACCTGTAATGGAGTCATGCACAGATTCAGTCATGATATTATCCTCAGAGTTGCCACTCTTTGTTTCAGCCGAGACGTTTTCCACACTGAGAACTCTAACCATGGTGTTCCCATCAGCTTGGCTGCTGGCTGTGACGCCTCCTCCAGTGCAAAGACTGTCACTGTCAGTCGTCACACTGTCCATGGTGACATCCCCCTTGAAGACAACACTGCCAGTGGTGTTTCTGGCACACTCAGATCTCATGTTGTCACTGTTCTGCCCCCCGTCATCAGCAGTTAAACCGTCACTGAGGGCAGTTTCAGCAGTGACCTCATCGCCAGTACTGTGTCTTTCCATTCTACCTGTGGTGTCCACATCAGTACCCTGCCTGTAGGGACAGGCACTGATGTCACCTTCAGAGAACAACTGGTCTGCTTCAGACAGGCTGTCACCTTCACCGAGGAATCTGACACGATCAATCATGCCGCCACCTTCCCTGAAAGTTCTGGCACTGCTGTTACTTTCAGTGTAAACTGTTACAGGTTCAGGTCTCTGTCTCTCTGCAGCGTTTTCTTTCATACCAACACCAACTGCACTGTTTTCAGCGGGTTGCTGATCATTTTCTGACGCAAAGCGCACTTCAGAATCCTCCATGACGATGTCACCGCATCTGCCCACTGTTTCACTCCTGATGGCCTCCTCGCTTTTGTTTCTGTTGGTTCCAAACATGGGGTGAGTGGCAGCGTCCGGATCAGATGCAGCCACAGGCTGTTGAATGACATCTTCACTGCAGGATTTAGCACAGAGATCTTCATGCTGAGTACTTTGCATTGTAGTGGAGTTCTGCTTGTTGAGGTTTTCAGTACTAGACTCAGAGTCAGTGCCCTGTATTGTAGCCAAAGTCTGATAGTTGACATTTTGAGCGCTTGATTCACACTCAGTGCCATGAATTATCGCTGTAGTTGGATAGCCGATATTTTCAGCGACAGATTCACATTCAGTGCTATGTACTGTAGCTGTAGTCTGTTCCCCAATATCTGCAATGGAAGGTTCATGCTCAGCATTATGTACTGAAGCTATGATCCGATTCTTCAAATATTCCATGGAAGATTTGTACTCAAATATGGGTGCTATTGCTGCAGTCTGTTTTCTGACATCTTCGGCCAAGGCCATATGTTCAGTATCACATGCTGTAGCAGCAATCTCTTTTTCTGCGGAGGAATCATACTTGACAGGAGTGTTAACATCGGTATCACTAGTGTCAGTTCCACTGATCACAGGCCTGGAGGTCTTTTTGATTTTCCGAGAAAGAAGAGGTGAAGACCCTGACCTCTTCACTCTGGTTCCTTCATTTTCACCTGTACAAGCTGAATCCGAGTCAGAAGTCGAAGACAACACCCGATTCCAAGGCCGCGAGCCAGACGCTCTCCTGAACACATGGACTGAAGGCGACTGATCACAGGGTTTGTCTGCTTCTTTTTCAGCTATGCTGGACACAGATTCCTCTGATCCAGAGTCAGAAATGACCAAGGCTTTCTTTTTCTTTTTCCGACAGAGGCATGCCAATGCCACATTCTCATCCAAGGGGTCATCATCACTACTGCTGGCTCCACGCACTGATTGCAATGAAAGATACCTGGATTTTGTTGATGTGTTTGGTATGGGTGTGAAGGATGATCTTGTTTTAGTCGCAGGTTTTGCACGAATGAACCTCATGTAGTTCACCTGCCGTTGCAGCTCCTCCAGCGTTAGACAAGTGATGTGTGAAGAAGCTGTGAGGTGAGATGGTTTCTCCGGTCCGCCCTTGGACTTCAACACATCTACCTGTTGTCGTCGTCTGACTCTACACTGCCTTCTGTCAGACTTTCTTCCTTCTTCTAAACGCTCTTCATTTTCTTGTTTACCTGAAATCTGACTTGCACCTGCAGGGGAAGAGACCACGTCATCAACGCTGCGGAAAGCCTCCCTGTTGTCGCCACCATCAGACACAGATGGGTCATGACCGGGGGGCAGCGCACCCCTCTGACCCCATGAGGCTGGTACCCTATTCCTGATTAGTTGTCTTTTCTGTTCAATGGCCTGCTGGGATTTGCTTTCAGTCGGATCTGTAGCACTGATGTTAAGTGGTTTACTTCCCTTTCTTTTGCTGGTTTTCTTCTCAGTCCTTTTTTGTACACTCTTTGCACTCTCTGAGGTCTGTTTCTTGTTTGTTTGATCTCTTAGGTTCTCCGTGTTGTCATGGTAGGTTTCTGGTCTCCCTGCGGGTTTGTCTTTACGAGGATCACTCGACTCATTCTGTGTCCTTTCAGGAATGACTTCTGTGTTATCCGTTCCCTGCATGTTTTTTGTTTTCTTTATCTTCTGTTGACTAGGTCCTGACCTGGAAGGCCTGCCACCTGTTGGTTCTTGTTTTGCTTTACTGTCAGGGGTGACCCCCAAAGCCCTGTGAATGCCTAGCACAGCTTCGTTCTGATGTGCCCCCTCTGCAACAAGCCTCGACTGCTTGAAAGACTTACATCTGGTTCGCCCACGTTCCTTCTTCGACATCCCTCTGTGCATAGTCTCTTGAGTATCAGAGGTCTGTTCCTTGAGAAGCTGATCTTGGTTCTTCACAATATTTTCAGAAACTACTCCATGACCACCTGAGCTCTTATCTTTGGATCCTTGTCTTCTCTTCTGCTCAACCCTCTCAGGAATGATCAATGGAACGTCAGACGGTTTTCCATCACAGGGCTGCTTTTGGCTCTTTTCTTTCTCTGCAGGGAGCAGTCCTGCTGTCCTCAAATGAGGTGTCTGGTCTGTGGCCCCTGCTACAGTATCATCAGTTTTGGGTTGTTCTGAGATCTTGCCCTTCCCTTGTTGACTTCCGCTGTTTTCCACTTCTTCACTGATGTTTCCTAGATTATTCGAGGCCACATTTTCAGGCACCTGGTCTTCATTCTTCTCCAGCTCTTTACAGCTGCTCCCAGAGTTCTCCAAGCTCCCTTTCTTCTTGAAATACTTGTTTATCCCATTAGAAACGGGTACTTCTCTATCTGAGCTGTGGCACTGTTCTGGATGCCCCTTGCTCTTCACCATTTTCTCTGTCTTGTCAGAGACAGTTCCTCCTTCATCTGTGCTGTTGGGTCTCAGTGTTCCACCCCTCTTCTTCATCGTTCTCCCACCATACATGATTTCCTTGGTGTCTGAACTTTCACCTTTGGTTGTCTGTCCCTTTCTTTTCTTTATTTTCCTAGTCCGATTCTGAGGAGTTTCCCCTTTCTCTGAAGTCTCGTGTGTAGGTGGCTGGTCCCCTGTCTCTACCGTCTTCTCAGGTAGGATCACTGAAGTGTTCAGGGTCTCTTCCCTGGACAGCAGACTTCTGTCCTTCAGCAGACCTTCAGACAGCATTCTTTGGCTGCCTGGACGCCTCTGTTTGAAGGGCTGACCTTTTTTCTTCTCCACCTCTTCAGGACACGCACCCAGAACGTGAGAGGTGTGATCTCCACAGGTCGAACCATTCCTTTCAGACACCTTGTCAGCTGTGGTTCCTGAACTTTCTGATGCCTTGTCAGCAATGATTTCTGTAGTTCTGCTCTGTGGAGAAACACCTCTTTCATGGACAGCGGTCTCTGACATGTTTTCAGCAATCTCTGACGTTGTGACTTCTGCTGGCTGATCTCTCATCTCACTACAAGACTGCTGGTAGTTTGGAATGGATTCTACAATGACACCGCTTGGTTCTGGTGTTGGATACAGGTGTTGAAAGTTTGTTACTGATTGCACAATATTGCTGCCTAGTTCTGTCTCAGGAGAAGGTTGCTGGAGGCTTATTACGGGTTCCATAATATGGCTGAGGGATTCTACCTCAAGACCAGATTGTTGCAGGGTTGTTACCGATTCAATTGTACTGTTATCCAGAACTGTGAAATCTGTGTTTGTCACAATGATGAGGGTGGGTCTACGTTGCTGGTGCTCTGCACTTCCTTCAGAGAGTCATTGACCATCTCCTGACGTTCTCCAGTATCGGAACTGTTCTTCATATCTCTGCTGCTCTTTCGCGGCTGTTTGGAGCTGCCATCAGATTTGTTAGTGTGCACATGTGTTGTGGCCTGGCTGTCTTCACTGACCAAATGCATGCCACTCAGATACTGATCTAACGTGAGGTGATGGTCATCGAGGTCACCCAGCTGGCCCAGGTCATTATCTTCAGCACTGAACTCCCCCTCCTGGTCACAGTCTCCAGCACTAGTCTCCCCTTCCTGTACCTCCCGATGACTGAGGCCATAGCCCTCCACACCTGTCACATCCACTTCAGCCAGGATTCTGATGGCACTGTTACTGTCGTCAGTGCTGGGCCACCTTTCCTCTTCAGGACAGCCCTCAAACCCACTGTGGCTTGGCCTTGCAGGGTCTTCTTCAGAAAGTGGGTTGCCATCATCCTCATTCATGGCCGGACTTTGTGCCAATTTAATGGCTTCATCACTACCCCTCTCACTGATCATACTTCTGTGCGACACTCTGGGACTAGAATGGCCAGGTTCTGACACACTGTTTCTCTGAACAAGAAAGTGTGGAGAACCTGCATCAGCAAAGGTGAGATTTTTCTGTGAATACCTTTGACCAGCAACAGATTCACAACCGACAGGTTCACCCTCAAATACCGCCCCCTGTGGGTCTGCTGAACAGCGTGGAATGGCAGTCATCACAGGTAACACAGTCACTGGCCCCAGACCTGTGTAGTCTGAAGCTGCTCCCAGCATGCTTCCCTTAGAGAGGGCTGACGTTATCAAAGTGGACCTTAAATTCTGCAGACTTTCTTTCTTTCCGTCACTTCTCCTAAGGTGTATCATCGGCTTCCCGGAACTATTGATTGTCACTCTCTTCACAATGTGTACAGGCTGAGATCTGTAAATCATGTCCAGTGATTGGTCAACCGAGCGTTTCGGCACAAAAAGACCTCCCGAGTCTTGTCCATCTGGCAAGAGATGGGTCTGTGACGATGGACACAGGTCTGCTGAACTGTCAGAGTCAAAGTCTGCCTGTGTGCACTGTTCTCTCATACTCGCAGGAACAGGTTCTGGACACACAGTCTTGGAGGCCTCACGGACCTCTGGGCTGCCTTGCCATAAAGATCGGTCTCCCACTGTCTTTTCTCTTCTGCGGTCAGAAGGTGGGTGATGCAATAAGATTCCAGGAGACTTGCTTCCTTTGACCAGTTTTACCTCGCTGTGTCCATGGCCATCAGTACCTTTGACCTCTTCTCCACAGCTGTGTTCAGGGTCTTCAGCATCTCTGACCTCTCCATGGCTGTGTCCAGGGCCACCTACACATGTGAGCTCTTCTCCACAGCTGTGTTCAGGGTCTTCAGCATCTCTGACCTCTCCATGGCTGTGTCCAGGGCCACCTACACATGTGAGCTCTTCTCCATGGCTGTGTTCAGGGTCTTCAGCATCTCTGACCTCTCCATGGCTGTGTGCAGCGTCATCTACACCTTTGACCTCTCCATGGCTATGTCCAGGGTCATCAACACCTCTGACCTCTCCATGGCTATGTCCAGGGTCATCTTCACCTCTGACCTCTCCAGGGCTGTGTCCAATGTCATCTACACATCTGACCTCTCCAGGGCTGTGTCCAGGGTCATCTACACCTCTGACCTCTCCTCTGCTGTGTTCAGGATCCTCAGCATCTCTGACCTCTCCACGGCTGTGTCCAGGGTCATCTACACCTTTGACCTCTTCTCCACAGCTGTGTTCAAGGTCTTCAGCATCTCTGATCTCTCCAGGG
Source organism: Conus ventricosus (assembly GCA_018398815.1). Lineage (NCBI taxonomy): Eukaryota > Metazoa > Mollusca > Gastropoda > Neogastropoda > Conidae > Conus > Conus ventricosus. Next base: position 27,613,059 of record CM031623.1, read on the forward strand.
CTGTGTCCAGTTTCATCTACACCTTTGACCTCTCCAGGGCTGTGTCCAGGGTCATCTACACCTCTGACCTCTCCTCTGCTGTGTTCAGGATCATCAGCATCTCTGACCTCTCCACGGCTGTGTCCAGGGTCATCTACACCTCTGACCTCTTCTCCACAGCTGTGTTCAAGGTCTTCAGCATCTCTGACCTCTCCAGGGCTGTGTCCAGGGTCATCTACACCTTTGACCTCTTCTCCACAGCTGTGTTCAAGGTCTTCAGCATCTCTGACCTCTCCATGGCTGTGTCCAGGGTCATCTACACCTCTGACCTCTCCATGGCTGTGTCCAGGGTCATCTACACCTCTGACCTCTCCATGGCTATGTTCAGGGTCATCTACACCTCTGACCTCTCCATGGCTATGTCCAGGGTCATCTACACCTCTGACCTCTCCATGGCTATGTCCAGGGTCATCTACACCTCTGACCTCTCCATGGCTATGTCCAGGGTCATCTACACCTTTGACCTCTCCATGGCTATGTCCAGGGTCATCTACACCTCTGACCTCTCCATGGCTATGTCCAGGGTCATCTATATCTCTGACCTCTTCTCCACAGCTGTGTTCAGGGTCTTCAGCATCTCTGACCTCTCCAGGGCTGTGTCCAGGTCACCTACACCTCTGACCTCTCCTCCACGGCTGTGTTCAGGGTCATCAGCATCTCTGACCTCTCCAGTGCTGTATCCAGGGTCATCTTCACCTCTGACCTCTCCAGGGCTATGTCCAATGTCATCTACACATCTGACCTCTCCAGGGCTGTGTCCAGGGTCATCTACACCTCTGACCTCTCCTCTGCTGTGTTCAGGGTCATCAGCATCTCTGACCTCTCCATGGCTGTGTCCAAGGTCATCAGCACCTCTGACCTCTCCACGGCTGTGTCCAGGGCCATCTACATCCAGCTCACTGCCAACACCAGGAGGTTCTGGTTCTGAAGGTTTCACAGGAGACTGCCTTTCATGGTTCTGTTGACAATGGCTGTCACCAACACTGAAGGAGTTTCTGAACACTTCCTTTTCACCTGGTGCTGGAACATGGACGTTAGCCTCCTCAGTAGAGCAGTGGGGCCCGTTCTGTCCAACAGACTGGATGGGGGGTGAGGGGTCATCGTCATGGTCGTGGTCAGTGTCGCTGATGTGGGTCAGTGGTGTGTGATAATCCACAGTGTCCATGAACCTGTCAGGGCCAGCATCAGCGTGTCTCCCTTCAGGAATTGGCTGCAAACACAAAGATGGATCACCTAAGTCACCACACAAATAAGGGTCTCTTAAGCGACCACACTAGATGGGTCACATGAGACACCACAAACAGCTGGGTCATCTAAGTCACTACACAAAGATGGATCATCTAAATCATCACACAAACACGGGTCACGTAAGTGACCACACAAAGAAGGGTCCTACGAGTCACCTAACAAGCATGCATCACATATGTCACCACAGAAAGGTGAATCATATATATATGTCAGTACCATACAAAGACAATTCACAAGAGACACCCACACAAGCTTGAATACACATGTATGCATTCTTGCATACAAATGTGCACAAACTGTGACATACATATAAACATCTCTAAACATATACACACTGTGAAATTTTATTTAACATTCTCCATCCCCCTGACACCCCCGCCCCTCGTCACCCCTTTCTTGTAATGTGGTACTATCACAAAAGCAAAAACTGCGGAGGAACACACAGACATGTACACCATTCATTCCAAGTTACTGGTAAACCTGAGAAAAACATCATTACATATGAGCACATACACATACACACAAATATGTGTGCGTGCATGCACATACATACAAACACACACACTTGAGCTAATGACAAGAGAATGGGTCTCAAAGGCAGACAAAAAAATCCCAGAGGGTTGCTGTACAGACTGCAAAAAATAAATCTATAAAAAAGGAAAAAATAAAGAAACAGAGTAAACAAAGTGACAGAAAGAAGGATGTTAAAAAGCAATGAATTTCCAGGGATACCTTCTATACTGAAAGAGGCCCAAATATATATAAACACACAAATTCCCCCCTTCCCTTTGTCGTTTTGCACACACACACACACACACACACACACACACACACACACACACACACACACACACACACGTGCGCACACACACACATACACACATGCATACCGACTGAAAGAAACCAATTAATTGTCAGATTAATTCATAGTTGTACTCACGCACACACACACACACACACACACACACACACACACACACACACACACACACACACACGTGCGCACACACACATGCATGCATACTGACTGAAAGAAACCAATTAATTGTCAGATTAATTCATAGTTGTACTCACGCACACACACACACACACACACACACACACACACACACACACACACGTGCGCACACACACATGCATGCATACTGACTGACTGAAACCAATTAATTGTCAGATTAACTCATTGTTGTACTCACACACACACACACACACACACACACACACACACACACACACACACACACAGAGTTTAATTCATAGTTGTACTCACACACACACACGCACACACACACACACACACACACACACACACACAGAGTTTAATTCATAGTTGTACTCACACACACACACACACACACACAGAGTTTAATTCATAGTTGTACTCACACACACACACACACACACACACACAGAGTTTAATTCATAGTTGTACTCACACACACACACACACACACACACACACACACACACACACAGAGTTTAATTCATAGTTGTACTCACACACACACACACACACACACACACACAGAGTTTAATTCATAGTTGTACTCACACACACACACGCACACACACACACACAGAGTTTAATTCATAGTTGTACTCACACACACACACACACACACACACACACACACACAGAGTTTAATTCATAGTTGTACTCACACACACACACGCACACACACACACACACACACACACAGAGTTTAATTCATAGTTGTACTCACACACACACACGCACACACACACAGAGTTTAATTCATAGTTGTACTCACACACACACACACACACACACACACACACACACACACACACACACAGAGTTTAATTCATAGTTGTACTCACACACACACACACACACACACACACACACACACACACACACACACACAGAGTTTAATTCATAGTTGTACTCACACACCACACACACACACACACACACACACACACACACACACACACACACACACAGAGTTTAATTCATAGTTGTACTCACACACACACACACACACACGCACACGCACACGCACACACACTCACACACACACACACACACACAGAGTTTAATTCATAGTTGTACTCACACACACACACACACACACACACACACACACACACACTCACACACACACACACACACACACAGAGTTTAATTCATAGTTGTACTCACACACACACACGCACACGCACACACTCACACACACACACACACACACACACTCCACTCACCGATAAAGGGCAGGGAGGCAGTGGAGAGTGTGCAAACATCACACAACACGTCATCATCTCCACCATCTCCATCGCCTCGTCCATTGTCCTTCCTCTACGCCCTGCCAACATCCAGCTGCCTGCGCCATTCAGACTTATCTCCCTCCTCACCGCTTTATTCGACTTCCTGTCAGCCATCTTGCCCTCCCCGCCACTTCCTCCAGGCTGCGGCCGTTCGTTCAGGAAAGGTTTGTGGGACAGTTCCCCCGGCTGCCCCGGTCGGCTGTCATCCAAAGTTGTCTTCCCTTCATTCTCAGGAGTCTCAGCAGCGTCGGCCATTCCCTCATCTCTCCCCTGCTCGCGAGTCTCCACAGACGTCAGTTCTGATGAGGGTTTGGTGGACAAACATGGCAAACGGTTTTCTGTTGTCATGGCGATGTTGGCCTCCGATTCCTTCAGTGTGTTCTGACTTGGCATGATGTTCCAGGAGTCATTGTCTGTAAAACACCTTCAAAACCATTATTTCAACCGTTTAGCTTTCGTGCTTGTTTGTTTGTATTTTAATGCCACTTATACATGACCACAAAGGTCTTTTTTTTTTGTGCCAGAAGACCCTGTGACATTGGGGTACTGGTTAAAAAAAAATCCCCCGAATCCTCAAAGCCCAAAATGGCATCAAATTCTGTCTTGACATCTAGTAATGGTTGCAGTATACTGCACATGTCTGTCAGTGTGTAGTTGTTCATAAGACATCACGATCACTCCCCTACCTTGGGATACTGCATTATCTGTCAGTGTGTTGTTGTTTATAACAGGCCATCGTGATCACTCCCCTACTTTGGGATACTGCATGCATCTGTCAGCGTGTTGTTTATAACAGGCCTCGTGATCACTCACCTACTTTGGGATACTGCATGCATCTGTCAGCGTGTTGTTGTTTATAACAGGCCATCGTGATCTGCGGGATAATGTGGAATGGTATGTAGCACTCATGCTGTTTCTTCACTTCCTGGTCATCATCTCCAAGGCTTCCACTGAGGAAAAGCAAAAATCCCTGAAATTCTAGAGAGGCATGGCTGACTTGCCCTCTCTGACCCAGAAAAAAAAGAATCGAGTCATTTTCAAAATGGAGCGATGTGATAAAAATATGAACATGGAATGATATATTGTCCGCTGTCACAATCGGGACCGTCTGTTTGTACTTTTGTCAACATCTTTCACTCTGCAGTGTCTGGTCGATGCAGAGCTCAAAGTGTGGCAACTGCAGGCAGAGATCTAAATAAATTTGGAAAAATTTTTTTTAGTACTGCATCCGCCAAACATGAACAAACAAATTACAAGACAAAACACGACGTGTTTCAACCTCTCAGGTCTTCTTCAAGCAGTATAAACAACACTCAGGACAATGAAAATGAAGAACGAGCAATCACTCATCTCACTGAATTCAGCCCAAGATTAGCTTCAATGCCCATCAAGTGATTGCTTATTCTTCATTTCCATCATCCTGAGTGTACTTTATCTTGCCTGAAGAAGACCTAAGAGGTCAACATGCTTCATGTTTGGTCTTGTGATTCGTTTGTTGATGTTTGGTGGATACAGTACTTAAAATATTTTTTCAAAGATCAGAGCTGAGCATTAGATAGTCTCCAACCAGCAACACAAAATGACAGTCACTGCTCTGGCAGAGAATACTAGATCTTGTGACTCCAGTGTTATCTGCTAGCATACTGAACATGTGACCAAAACTCCAAACATCTGACTGCCACATAACTTTTTTTTGGTCCCTAATTCCTCCCCCGCGCTACCCCTCCCCTATCTGAAAAAGAAAACTGTCCCCTGATTTCCAGTTTTCGTTTCAACAAAAATCTGTGAATTCATGGAGAAGTGAGAAGCCTCCATCTCACGTTGCCGTTGAAGTGAGAAGCCTCCATCTCACATTGCCGTTGAAGTATGTGCAGTGACACCCATACAACTTTCTGATCCATGGCATTCAAGGCAGTGGTGTCTGGGCCCTCTAAACTGTCCAGAAATGTCTTACCTAGATTTTCATCTTGCAACACCACACAAGCTGATAAAAGATTTCTTTGACGGAAACAGTTAATTTAATTTGTTTAATATTTTTGTTATTTCCTACCGCGGGTAAAAGAAAAAAGTCCTCATTTTAAATCGTTAATAACGCATTAAAAAAAGAATTCAGATGCTAAGTCTTGTACATTGTTTCAATTTAAAACACCATCTGATTTTCTATAAAATACTTTTCACACGAATATCTGTAGTTATGAGAAAGATTTGTTTTCTCAATGTACTGATCTCACACTGATGACACCCTGCCACACAATGACACAAACAAGTCCTACACTGCCCTTCAGGCAGCATTTCCACTGTACCACCATCACGTATCACCATCAGGTATCACATCATTCTATCACATCACCTGGGCAGACAGTCCACACTTTCACCTTCTTTTACCAAATCGTGGTTAGTTCTACACTTTCACCATCTGTTACTACATCATGGTTACTTCCACACTTTCACCATCTGTTACCACATCATGGTTGCTTTCACACTTTCACCATCTGTAATCATGGTTATTTCCACACTTTCACCATCTGTTACCACATCATGGTTATTTCCACACTTTCACCATCTGTTACCACATCATGGTTATTTCCACACTTTCACCATCTGCTACCACATCATGCTTACTTCCACACTTTCACCATCTGTTACCACATCATGCTTACTTCCACCATCTGTTACCACATCATGCTTACTTCCACACTTTCACCATCTGCTACTACATCATGCTTACTTCCACACTTTCACCATCTGTTACCACATCATGGTTATTTCCACACTTTCACCATCTGTTACCACATCACGGTTATTTCCACACTCCCACCATCTGTTACCACATCATGGTTATTTCCACACTTTCACCATCTTTACCAAATCATGGTGTACTGCCCAATCTGGGACAGACAAGACTCCTACCTTCCAGGTCACTGTCCAGCATGGAGTCCCCCGGGTCCAGGTCCAGGTCCGACGTGTGGTCCATGTCCTGTCCCGTGTCCTTCAAGGCCCTGGATCGCTCTGCCTCCGTCAGCACACCTGTGGCATGCAACAGGTGAGGAGGGAAACTCTACTGCCTTAGCACTGACCACCCCAGCTGCCCACCCTCCATCACACACACAAGGGTAATGCTAACAAAACATTCATTGCTTAGTGAAGAAGGCATGTTCTGACAGATTGTTAGTTGCTGAAATCTCTGTCAGTAAGGAAATAAAAAAAAACAAGAAGGTTAGTTTTAAAACGAGGTTACTGCAGGTGAAAATTAGACTTCAAAGAAAAATTGATATTCCGCCGAAGAAAAAAGAAGAAGCAAATTACGAGACAAATATGGTGCGTTTTGACTTCTTTGATCTTCTTCAGGCAAGACAAAAAACATTCGAGACAAGGAAAAACAAAGAAGAAACAATGACTTATCTCCCCTCGAATTGGGCGGGAAATGGATTGCCCAATCCATTGCCTGACACACAACTGTTTCTGTTGGGAGTGGGGGAAAACAGGTGATTGTTCTTTAAGAAAGCCTCTCAACAGAAGGTTCAAAGAGTTTTCTTCTCTTATCTAGCCAGTTTTTTCCCTTTTTAAGAATATTCTGAGCAAAACAATCTTTCCCAGCACCCGCTGTTGTCCTCCTAAACTGTGACAACAAACTGATAATTTCTTTTTCTATTTTCTTTTAGAGAAATGTGTAGTAGAGAGAGTAACAACAGCAAGAAGAAGACACAGCACAAAATGTGCTTCCCTTGAGGAAACAAAAGAATCAAAATTCTGTCCCTATGCTGCAAACTGAATCAGAATTTGAATGAAGCCACACCAACTAAACAAAAAGACAACACAGACACACACACAGACACACATATACATACACTATTGAGCTGTTGCTGGCAGAAATTTATCACAGATCTTGACAGTGAACAAACAAGTCATCTGAATGCTTTCTATATGATCACCCTATGATGGTTTGAAGGCTGACAATAGGATTCAGTGGTGAAAGAGGCGTGTCACAACAGAGCACTGCTTTGTCTAGTCTCCAGGGAATCCCACCTCCCTCCCTCTGGCCTCCCTTGACCCTCTGTGCTATCCAGCTTTGGAAAAGTATAGCAAACAAACTTCACGCTGCCAATGTTAAAGGTCTGAGGTCAGTGAAAACTTTCAACCCCAAGAAGGGATTTTCAACTCGCATGTGTTACAAGTTTGTCCGAGTAATCATACTGTTTCAGTTGTCCATGTGTGAGAGTGCTTGTGTATATGTATTTGTGTCCATGGCAAACTTTAAGTTGGTTATTTTCCTCGGGAAGAATACACATGTGCGTAATCAAACTTCACAGAATTATCACTATTGTTAAGACTTTCCCAGTCGGTTTGTGTGAAGTAGTCACTGTTCTGAAACCCCATAAACCTGCAATTAACATTTTCAGTTATAAAAAGAATATTGCAAAATCATTTCCCCCAAAATGATGGTCACTTAGAATTAATGTTTTATACACTGAAAAAAAGATATGTGAAATGATATCATATGAAAAGAATAGTACCGAATACCAAATCAAATTTTGTCACAATCAGGCCATGTCATTCTACCATGTGGTAGAGATATGAATTAACGTATTACTAAATATAGAACAAAGCTAGACCATAAGTGCAATGCAGGTTATGTAAATGTACCAGGCCATGCTCATGAAGCACCTTTCCAGATGGTAGAACCTGAGGCCACACTGCCTGAGAGACACAGACATGTTGGATGAACTCTTCGCACTGGAGGTGCACATCAGGTCACTTACATCACTGGCAGAGACAGCACCAACAATCAAGGTCAGGACACCTGTGAGTGCCGCAGTCAACGAGGGGACAGTGGTGGGAGTCAAGGGAAGGAGGGGAAGGGGAGAAGCAACTGGCAGTGACTGTAAGACAAAATGGGGAGGTGGACAGAGAAGGCTGCACACCAAAACTTCATGCACCAAGGCCTTGCTTTAGGAGTCGAGTATTCAAAGATTGGCACAATTACACTGTTTTGAGAACCTTTATTGTGTCCGAAAGTTGGTTCTCCTCATTCTCATTCCTGTGGCCATCAAGGGACAAGCCAGGTAGTTCCTAGCAGACAGATTAAAATCAAAGGAATGGGACTATTGGAGGATACCAGCTGGCGCAAAGACAGGGTCACAGGTAGAGCGCAAAGGCCTGAAATGTGTCCTCAGCCAAGGGGATGGTAATGTATATGAAGACTGCGAATAATGTCATACATGGAAATCCCCCCAAACAGGTGAAATGACTGGTGGTAAGTGGTTGTTCTTTTGATCAATTAACAGTTTAGTACAGAATGCTGGCTCAAAGTCATGTTCGGCCTCAAAAGGCTTGCATGGATTATTCAGTGATTCAGTGCAAAATTCTAATTGTGGTGTGTGACCAGCCATGACCAAACTGAACAGAGTGTGAAAAAGTAACATCCAATTCTCCACAAAATTCAAACTCTACAAAGCCCTGGTGGTCTCCATTGTACTGTATGGTTGCAAGGCATGGACACTGACGGCTGAAACTGAAAGGAAGATCCAAGCTTTCGAGAGCAAATGCCTGAGGAAGCTCCTTCAAATCTCCTGGATAGAGCACAGACCAATAAATATATATGGAGCAGAATGGAGAACCTTGCTGGACCTCAGGAACCTCTCCTTTCAACTGTGAAGAGACGCAAGCTGATATGGTTTGGGCACAACACTCGACACACCAGTCTGTCCAAAACAATCATGCAAGGCACCATTGAGGGCGGAAGAAGAAGAGGAAGACAGCGGAAGAACTGGCATGAGAACATCAAGGAATGGACCGACTCCATACACGTGAGCTGCTGCCGGCGGCTGCTGACAGAGACAGATGGAGAAGGGAGGTTGCGTCTGCGGTCCTCAGGTTTCCCCAACGACTACTTCTGTAGTTATGGGCCTGAGTGAGTTCCCCAACGACTACTTCTGTAGTTATGGGCCTGAGTGAGTGAGTGACCAGAAGGGGGTTGGTGATAGTGCCTCAGGTGCCAAAGAACTAATGGTCAAATGAGAGCTTGCCGAGTGCTCTGCTAGAGTTAGTGCTGATGGTTTGTCATCAGCTGGCGCCGTGTTGCATGCCCTCCTCCCTTCCTGGCCACTGCGCGTCTTTCATTCTCCTGTCACATGACTTCATCACGTGCCAGTCAAATCAAGGCGGACTGCCTTTCTTGTGTCCGCTGAACCCACCGAAAGGTGAACACACAACAAAGCGATTATTAATGTGAATGTTCTCAAGGACTAACTGCTTACAGACACTGACGTAAAACTGATCAGTGGTTCAAGAGGCGTGCTTCTTACATCAAGGAGGCTTCTGTTCTGTTCATACAAAGAGAATGATGATAATAATGGGTCATTCTTACGTAGTGCGATTCCCAACACGTCAATTCCCACCCCACTGTGCTGAACATGTGTTAAAAAAAAGAAAAAAAAAACACACAAAAAATCCAAAAAGGGGGTGGGGGGGGGGGGGGGGGGGGGGGGGGGGGGGGGGGGGGGGAAGAAAATAAAAAAAGGAGAAAGACAAAATTTCTAAATTCTTGTTACTTGTATGCTCTTCCTGGTTCTTTTTCTTCTTAAGTTGTGTCATCCATCTTCCACACCGCTTCAATGGCATTGTACCCATGCTGTTTATCACACCCCCCCCCCCCCCCCTTCCTCACCCACCCCCCATCCCCACGCCATCCACAGCCATGGTCTGGCCCATCTCATCACAGCCTTGGAATCCACAGGGCAAGGTCACCAGTGCCCCGCTGTCAAGAGGCAACCGACCAGAGGAGACACTGCTCTTCTGCCCAGCCACTTTGGTGGTGTTCTGTGGTGTCTGTTCTGATCCAGCACACGGCAGGACACCACCGACTAAGCCCCTTGCTATTTGCCTAGTGGTGCTACCAGGCCTGTACAAAGACAGTCTCCATGAATCTGCTGACACCATCACCACTGAATTACAGAATTTTTCTGTTTACGGTATCAATGAGGATGAAGATGATGATGCAACTGATTTCCGTTCAGGTTTGAGACTGCATGGCAGGCTGTGCTCTGCGCTTACTTTCATGATATCAAATACATACCGACATCTACCAGGCCTGACACAGATCCAGGAAATTGGGAGCCACACTCACAGCCACGCATTTATTAAGTGGATGTAACTCAAACTGTGCAGTCTCACTCTTCTCAATTGAGCCCTGAGAGCCAACTCAACTTTGGGTCAGAGCTGTCAGGGGAGACAAATCCCACAAACAAGTGGTTCTGATGGACATCGAACCCACACTCTCCCTGCAGGAACTCGTGACACTAACCACTTCACCCTGGCAAATGGTTTCTTCCTAGCTTTCACTTCTTTTGGACAGAGCCTGAAAGACATTCAGCGTGATGAGATCACATGTCACGTGACACTGATATTCCCTTGAAAGCCAGCATATTTCATTATCAACAGACAATCATGCCCAAATAAAAATTACACACACACACACAGATACATGCATACACATGCACATGTCAAAACACATTTCTCTCACCTTTTTCCACCATAATGTTCAGGTACTCCATGAACTTTTCCTGAAAGAAAACAAATATATATGCTATGGATTTATCCTGACAAAAGTAGAGCGTGCAAAAACTCAGCAAGCTCAGTGTACTTTTTTCTGTTTGAATTAAGTGGACATTTATTCTAACTGCAGACAAGAATTGCTTGATAACCACATACACAGACACGCAAGTACACATTACAAACACACACACACCCCACAGGCAAAACACACACACACATCACACAGGCATACACACACACACTGCACAGACACACATACACCAGACAGGCACACACATACAAATGGGTATGAGCGTGTGCATACATACGCACACACACACACACAAACAAACACATACACACACACAAACACACTATCACTCAGGACAAGCTGACACCTCATTTTCAGTATGATTTCCTATGCTGCAAGCTTTTGTTTGGCCTGACTGACCACGTTCTTTAAATGACTGTTATGTTTGGAAATAAATCGCAACTTCAAGAGAGAGAGAGAGAGAGAGAGAGAGAGAGAGAGAGAGAGAGAGAGAGAGAGAGAATTTAGAGCAAGAGAGAGAGAGAGACAGTGAGTGTGAGAGAGAGAGAGAGAGAGAGAGAGAGAGAGAGAGAGAGAGAGAGAGAGAGAGACACAGTGAGGGTGTGAGAGAGAGAGAAGAAAGAGAGAGAGAGAGAGAGAGAGAGAGAGAGAGAGAGAGAGAGAGAGAGAGAGAGAATGAGACTGACAGACAGACAGACAGACAGACAGAGAGGTGGGTGGTAGGAACAGACAGACCCAAAGGTGCTGAGCAGGTAACAACAACCCCAAACTGTCCATGTCAAACCTGGGTTTGTCTCAGCCTCTGCTCCAGATGTTTCACCAAGTCTTCATTTCTGGACGCTGCCACCTTCAGGGCCTTGTTCTCCTCTGTCCACAGACAATCACAATGCCAGTACTACCGTACACATGGTTACTCTACAACTGTTATTGGTATACCTTTCAACAAGAACGAGTGTCTTTTTTGTTTGTTTTTATTTTTTACAAAGAATGCGTGCAAAATTCCAAACCTTTGTAAATGCAGGAGGGACAAGATGGTCTGTGTTTCTTTCTGTTTTTGTTGTTGTGGAGGTAAAAAGGAGGGCCACACATGCTCGTGTGCACACACACACACACACACACACACACACACAACATGCACACAGAGAGACAGACAGACAAACAGAGGGGAGATAAATTCGTTGCTGTTCTCATGCAGCGACACAGAAAAAAGGATCCTGTCTCTTTAAAGTAAACAAAGTATTCATTGCGGCTTTTTGCTGACACTTTAATTCCAGAGCTTTTAAAGTCCTCTGACACCTCATCCCACCTAACACGCCCACCTGTCCCTGTCACGCGACACGACTCGGCCACCTTTGTGAAGTCTCACATCACCCACCACTGAGTTTTCCCTGTGGTATCCTCTCCACACACACACACACGTCATCCTACACCTCATCCCACCTGACACCATCCGTCCCTGTTAGCACCTTTATGTGAGTCAGTTTTTCAAATAACTTAACAAGCTACGGAGTTTCCCCATGCCACATTTGTGCATCCCCTGTACACACACACACACACACAACGCACACACACCACACATCACACTCAGAAGAACACACACACACACCACAACACACACACACACACCGGAGGGTGACAGGCTCACCTCCATCTGGTGCCTGTGCTCTGTAAAGTCTTGACATTGTTTCAGCCTCTTGTAAGATCACTTAACAGGCTCGGTGTCTTCAATCTTAAAAAGTTTAAGTGCTGTATCCAAACATGAACCAAACATGAGCCAAACATGAACCAACGAATCACAAGACAAAACACGGCACGTTTCGACCTCCTAGGTCTTCTTCAGGCAAGATAAACAACACTCAGGACAACCAAAAATGGAGAACGAGCAACCACTTACCTCATCAAATTTGGCACAAGATCTTTCCAAGAGTGTTGTTTATCTCGCCTGAAGAAGACCTAAGAGGTCGAACCGCATCATGTTTTGTCTTGTGATTCGTTTGTTCACGTTTGGTGGATACAGTACTTGAACTTTTTCAGATTTGTTTTAGATTTCCACCTGTGGTTCCCTCCCTTTGCAACAGCTCTCTGTTTAACTTGTCCTGGAGCTGACATCCCCCCCCCCCCCCCCCCCCCCCCCTTTGCCCTGTCCCAAGTTCCTGATTGACTTTGTATCACCCCGCTATGACCTTTATCACCCAGACCCCATGGCATGGCTGATGTGGCACAGCCTACATGGCACGGCTGATGTGGCACAGCCTACATGGCACAGCTGATGTGGCACAGCCTACATGGCACGGTTGATGTGGCACACACGACATGGCACAGCTGATGTGGCACAGCCTACATGGCATGCCTGGCACGGCTGATGTGGCACAGCCGACAATAAATGGCACAGCTGATGTGGCACAGCCTACATGGCACAGCTGATGTGGCACAGCCTACATGGCACGGCTGATGCGGCACAGCCTACATGGCACGGCTGATGCGGCACAGCCTACATGGCACGGTTGATGTGGCACACCCGACATGGCACGGCTGATGTGGCACAGCCTACATGGCACACCTGATGTGGCATAGCCGACATGACACGGCTGATGTGGCACAGCCTACATAGCACGGCTGATGTGGCACAGCCTACATGGCACAGCTGATGTGGCATAGCCGACATGGCACGGCTGATGTGGCACAGCCTACATGGCACGGCTGATGTGGCATAGCCTACATGGCACGGCTGATGTGGCACAGCCTACATGGCATGGCTGATGTGGCACAGCCGATGTGGCACTGCCTACATGGCACAGCTGATGTGGCACAGTGTACATGGCACAGCTGATGTGGCACAGCCTACATGGCACGGCTGATGTGGCACAGCCTACATGGACCTGTCCCCACTCTGGGGATGCTGGGGGGAAACTCATGCCAGGGAAATCCTGTATGATCCCCCCCCCCATTGCGCCCCCCCACTCTCCCCCCACCCCTTCTTGATCTCTCTCTCTCTGCTAACTCATCCATGTTGTAGAGGAGACAAGTACTCCATGCTCTGCTGACCCTCTTTGATGACCACACCATGGCTATCATCAGGGAAGACCTTTGATGACCACTCCATGGCTATCATCAGGGAAGACATCTGATGACCACACCATGGCTATCATCAAGGAAGACCTTTGATGACCACACCATGGCTATCATCAGGGAAGACCTTTGATGACCACACCATGGCTATCATCAGGGAAGACCTTTGATGACCACACCATGGCTATCATCAGGGAAGACCTTTGATGACCACTGCTTCTCCTCCTCGAGACATCCCTTCTGTAGCGATTGTATTAGGGGAGGTTGGTGTGTGTGTGTGTGTGTGTGTGTGTGTGTGTGTATGTGTGTGAATGCATGCATGCATTTGTGTGTGTGTGTGTGCGTGTGCGTGTGTGTGTGTGTGTGTGTGCATGTGTGTGTGTGTGTGTTTGTATGAGAGAGAGAGAGATTATTATATATAATAAGAGAGAGAGAGAGACAGAGAGAGAGAGAGAGACAGAGAGAGAGAGAGAGAGAGAGAGAGAGAGAGAGAGAGAGACAGAGAGAGAGAGAGAGAGAGGCAGACAGACCGACATGAGACAGAAAGAGAAGGACTGACATGGAGAGACAGAAATTTGCATATACTTCACACCACCAATCAAAATGGTAGTGTCCCCCCCCCCCCCCCCCCTCCACTCCCTCAATATCATTTTCTTATATTCTGTTATTGGGAGAAGAAAATGGGTGGGTTTGGGGAAGACTGACTCTAGGTATGTGTGAATGGAGGGAAGGAAGGGGGGGGGGGGGGGGGGGGGGGGGGGGGGGGGGGAGCGGCGATGGACTGCAAGGGCAAGACAGTTTCTGAGGTTCCCAAAGAGGTTGTTCAAAAACTTATCATGAGATTTGTCACTTCAGTGTTTACTGTTCTAAAATCACACACACACACAGACACTTACATGCACCCTGGGTGAATCATTCAACACCCCTCACCCGCATTTCCCTTCCCACTTCCTTCACCACCTACACTTCTTTCCCCCATCCCTACCATTTCCCACACCCTCTCTTCCCAGCCCTTTGCTCAAACATTTAGCAGAACAGGCGAAGTAAACGACTGCACATGCAACTACTCTCTCTCTCTCTCACGCGCGCATACACGCGGACACACACACACCAGAACTGCACAAACATCCCACTACACAGCACTTGCATACTTTCAAACACACACACCTCAGTACTCTCTCTTTTACATATACTCACACAGGCATACACACGACATTCTCTCTCTTTTACACACACACACACACACACACAAGGCAGCACAAATTCAAAACTCCTCCCATCCCACTCCCCTCTCTCCCTTCCCTTTCCCATATGGAGTCCACCCCCCCCCCCCCCCCATCCCCACTCTACCCTAGTCCACAGTCAACTTCTTTCACCATCTACATCTGGAGCTTTCCTCCCCCCCCCCCCCCCCCCCCCCAGGTAACATCCAGCCCCTCTGACCCAGTTACACTTTCTCTATCTGTGAGGTCCCTGGCCACGGCACACACACAGACTCACACACATAAACAAAGACTCACACACACACACCACCACACAATACACACACACACATGTATACACGCAAACACACAATACACACCACCAACACCACACAATACACTCACACATATACACACTCGCACAACACACACACCACCACCACACAATACATACACACACACACACACACACACACACACACACACACACGCACACACACTCACACCACCACCACCACCACACAATACACACTCACACACGTATACACACTCACACACACACAACACCCCCCCCCCCCCCCCCTCACCACACTGTTCCACTCCACTCTCTGGTCAGCCCCATTTCAAATCTCAGTCAAGGTTCAGCTCCACACAGGGAACCTCCCCTTACTCCTACCCTTTGACATAGGACTCCATTCCCCCCCCCCCCCCCCCACCCCTCCAGTGCTCCTCCCACTTCACCACCACCACCACCACCACCACTGCTACCTGTCCCTAACAACTCTACACACCAACTCCACGCCGACAACAACTCCACGCCGTCTTACAACTGCGGCAAGGGACACTGTGGTGCTGTTGTTGTTGTGGTGACGTGGTGGTGGTCAACTGAGCGTGTGTTTGTGGTCAGCCCCCCCACACGGGAGGTCAGCAACCCACTGGACTGACAGACACACTGGCTGACCCAGCAAGTTTGTGTGGCCCTGGCGGTTTGTGTTGACACCTTGGGGGCACAGGGCTGAAGGTGGGTGACAGTCGATCCTTTCCACCCTACTGCTTTGCCTTGGACCGACCACCGCGACAGTCATATATATAGCGTAGGACTCTTCTGTTTACGCTGATTGTTCTACTTTGTCTTCTTCCTCTTTCTTTTCTCCTGTTTTTTTCTTTCTTTCTTTCCTTTCCTTTCTTTGGAAAAGTTCAGTGTCTGATGTCATCTTTTTTTTTTTTTTCTCCCTTGCTGTTTTCAAGTCAAACGTCTTCTCCATTTTCAACTTTTTCTTTGAACGTCGACACTTGCCATGCTTGACTGCACT
>CM031623.1:27632303-27639803 GCA_018398815.1 Conus ventricosus
ATCTTAGTACTGTGGCCCTGTTACCTCACAGTTGTTGGGTCACCATCTTGGGGAGGAGGCCAGGACAGCAGAAGCCACTCTGTGTTGGTGACAGTCTGGTTGGCTGACAGGTGAGGGGATGACGTTCACTGAGGGTCGAGTGATGGACAGCGCAACCAACTGTTTCTTCTTCTTGGGGGGAGGAAGTCTGGCCTGTTGAGTGTGTGTGTGTGTGTGTGTGTGTGTGTGTATAAGTGAGTGAGTGAGTGAGTGAGTGAGTGTGTGTGTGTGTGTGTGTGTGTGTGTGTGTGTGTGTGTGTGTGTGTGTGAGTATAAGCATGTGTGAGTGTGTGTGGTGTGTGTGTGTGTGTGTGTGTGTGTGTGTGTGTGTGTGTATAAGTGAGTGAGTGTGTGTGTGGTGTGTGTGTGTGTGTGTGTGAGTATAAGCATGTGTGAGTGTGTGTGTTTTGTGTGTGTGTGTGTGTGAGTATAAGCATGTGTGAGTGTGTGTGTATGTATGTGTGTGTGTGTGTGTGTGTGTGTGTGTGTGTGTGTGTGTGTGTGTGTGTTATAAGCATGTGTGTAGGCAGAGGGGGTGAAGAGGAGGAGGTAGGGAACAGAGGGGGGTTCAATTCTGAGGATGACATTGTCATAGCACAAATAAAGAGCACAGTCTTTTTTTCATGAACAACTTGGTCTTTACAAGTCTTCTTTAAAGGGCGACAAGTCGGACTGTTGGGATGGGGGGAGATGGCAATGATGGGGGAACAATCTTCCATCTTTGGACAGCAAGATCAGTCATCCTGGGAGAAAGGGATGGAAAGGTGGTGGTGGGTGGTGGGGTGGAGAAGATCGCCTCCATTCTGAGATCATGGTGCTGGGTGAAAGTCATAAACTGACAGCACCATTCCATTCCACTGAAGTATTCCAGTACAAACCTACAGAAAATATTGAATTCACATTAGAATATGTGGATCTGCAACAAAAACTGATCCTGTCTCCCCCCCCCCCCCCCCCCCCCCCCCCCCACTTTCACTCCTTTTTCAAAACAGCAAAACATTTTTGACCGAAACAGTACTTTTCTTACCGAGATGTAAAATCAGTTAAAGAAAAAGCTAAACAAACCAAAAAAAAAACATGAATAAATAAATATAAATGAATGAGTAGTAGACGCAGGGATGAGAACAGATTTTTAAAAAGCAGAGGAGATTTTTCTGTTGGGGTCTGGGGGCAGAGCCCCCAGTGGGGTCAAGGGGCAACGCCCCTGCGGGGTCAGGGGACAGCGGCCCCTGAAGCTGAAGCATTTTTTTAATATATAAAGAAAAATCCACATTTAAAACCATCAAAATATGTTTCTAGCCTTCAATTCAAACCTCAAATTCTGAGGTGTTTTTTTTCTTTTCTTTTTTTTTTGTTTTTGTTTTTGTCAAACATGCAAATGGATTTAATACAGGGCTCTCTGCGTTTGTGGCTGGTCGATTTACGTAAGAAATGGGTTTTTCCGAAAATTACCTGCCCTTGGCCCTGGTTCTATTATTAGTAACTAGACGTCTAGGTTTTGTTTCACAACATAAAGTCAAATGACGAATGTTTCAGCTAACTGAGATAGTTTGACCATTGCAAATGAATGATAAAATATAACAAAGAAGAGAGCAAAATCACCAACAGCTTACTTTCCAAAGTTTAATTGTTCTTCAATGCAGCGACACGCTGCCTGTGAACCAGGCGTTTCATGTGGTCAGCAATCGTAATGAAGCCACGACTTCCGAAGCTGATTTTCTTGTTGCAAGCTAGACATAACGCCTGCTCGTCACTGCTTTTGCATATGCTATCTCTAACTCTACTCCCACACACACCTCTTCCTCGAGCCAGTTTTCTTTCCAACGGTTGGGATTTTTTTTTTTTTTTTTTTTTTTTTTTTTTGCGATTTTGTTCGACGCCATGAATCACAGATGACACTCGGTCGATCGGCGCTGTAAGCGGATGTGCAGTGGTTGGCCGAGTCAACCGAATAAAAACCAGCCCATTTGGGTATAAGCCTAGAGTAATCTCGCCGGAGGCGTCTCGCCGAGATTGGGAGCAAAGAAAATCGCGATAGCTTTTTTTTTTTTTTCGGCGGAGATTTTTTCAAACGGCGGACATTTTTTTTTAAGACGGTGGAACGGCGGAGAACGGCGGAGCTGTTCTCATCCTTGTAGACGGCAGTATGGAAGGCCTGGTTAAGGGGGCAGAGAACACTTTAAAGAGTGACAAGTCTGCTGACAGTCAGGCTGGGTGAGAAGGGAGGAGGGCAGGCGGGATGTTGGGGGGGGGGAGGGGGGGGGGGGGGGAGGCGAGGAGTCAACAGGCGGCATAGAACCACTTCCCCCTACCCCACCCCCACAAGTCGAGAAGGGCTGTCACAAGGATCTGTCTCCTTCATCCCCCCCCCCCCCCCCACCCACCCAGTGAGAGCTTCACCCTGAAGACACCCGCCCAACCTGTCGGCCAGGTCCCCCCCCCCCCCCCCCCCCCCCCCCCCAGGTTTCTTTCTGTACAGGGCCCAGGCTCGGCTACACAAAAGTATGCTGAAAAGAGCTCAACCAGGCATAATGCAACAGCCCAAAGAGGGAAACTACCGACAAGTGGAATGGGAAAGAAAGGGGGGGGGGGGGGGGGGGGGGGGGGGGGGGGGGGAAGGAGGATGTTGGGGGGGGGAGGGGGAGAGCATAACTGAGAATTACCCTGTTCATCCATTGAAAAAAAGAGGGTGGGTGGTGTGGGGGGGGGGGGGGGGGGGGGGGGGGGTGATCTAGTGAATGGGAGATACTGTGTATAACACTTACTGTTCAAAGGAGAGGAGAAAGAAAGGTGGGGTGGGGTGGGGGATGGAGAGGCAGGGCCTCCTTGCGAGGTCTGTGGGGGCAGTGGATGTGGTGAATGTTGGGAAGATTGTACAAAGGGGCATATTATAAGTAAAAGGGTAAAGAGGGAGCTTGGGGGTGGGGGTGGGGGGGAGCCTGAAATGCCAAAAAAAAAAAAGACAGACAAATATGAGTCAAATAGCCAGTGAAAAAGACCAATGAATTACACAGGAGATGTATAAGAAAAAAATTATATAAAAAAAAAAAGTCAGCGAATCAGAGACACAAGATGACAAGCGCAGACGGAAAGACCGACGACTGTCCGAGACAGAGACTGATAAAGAGACAAAGACACAAGAGATGGAGAGACACCGAGACACACCGAGACATGCATGAAGCAGACAGACAGAAAGACAGACAGAGGGAGGGAGGGAGGGAGGGGGGAGGGGGGAGGGACATGAGAGGTTTGCCTTCTCCATTGTGCAAGAACCTGTAAGGCCCGAAGTTTTCTTTACAGTGCCACCGGCAAGCAATGTGCCACATGTGATTCCGACACTGAAAGGAAAGTGGCAAGTGTCTGTCCCCTTTATTGCCCCCTTTAACTGCACAGCAGAAAACAGCCAGTACTGTCAGCTCTCTCTGGGCATACACCACACAGACTACACAGGCTGGCACTGAAGGAAAACACCAACAATACTGCTCTTCCCCCCACCCCACCCCTCCCCAATCTCCCTCCCCTTCCACGCCTGGCACTGGCTGGATGTACAGGGGTCACCGAAGATCATACATCATCATGATTTGACCACCGAATCCACTCCACTTTGGTCTTCATCCCAGCTTGCAATACAATATGACATGGGTTTAATATGTGTCTCCTGGAAAAATCTTTCTCACATCCACGACACGATCTATACGGCCGACTCTCCCCTTTACACTGTCGTTATCATCACACACCCCTCTCCAAAACACACATACACATAATGTGAGTGAGCGAGTTGAGAGGTGGAGATAATCCTCTCCAAACACACACATACACATAATGTGAGTGAGCGAGTTGAGAGGTGGAGATAATCCTGACCAACATCTTTCAATTTTTACAGTAAAATGTACGGCAAGTTTTCAAAGACCATTCTGGAAAAAAAAAAACTGTTTGCATTAAAACGATAGTTTGCATGCGACTTTCAATTGAAGTCCTGTGCAGGAACGCATGCATAAAAAGTCCTACACACACACACACACATCAGATCCCCATTTCACCTTTCGGAGAGAAGGCTAAGGGGAAAATAAAACACAGGCACATGTCTTGTTATGCTTAAACGTCCTCCCTTAAAACAGAGAGTGGCTACCTTCATGGCGAGGTTTAAAAAAACAACACAAAAAGGACATAATAATAATAATGAATACTTATATTAAGCGCCTATTCTCGGCTAGAGGCCAAGCTCTAAGCGCTTTACAATAAACACTCGTTTACACAACGGGCTGCCTACCTGGGTAGTGCCGACTGAAGAGCTGCCAGCTGGCGCTTCATTCAGTCGTTTCCCGTGTCATCCAGTCAGTATCGTTCAATATCGATCACTCCTTTTCCTTACTTCCTTCATTCTTTTCATTTCTCACGCAGGGTGCATGCTTCACACATGTACACACAGATCTCCCCCATGGTGAACCTCATAGTTCCCGGCCATGGTATGGTAAGGCAATGTTGCTTATAGCCCAGCCGACCGCAAAGGGCCACATCAGGGCTGCCGGCCATGGTATGGTAAGCCAATGTTGCTTATAGCCCAGCCGACCGCAAAGGGCCATAAATGTCAGGGTTGTCCTGGCCACACAGCCAAGGTGGAGTTTATGATCGTTCTGCTAGCTTCATCTCAGGCCACTGCAGAACTGACCTGCATGCACGGCTCCTGCTCATTTCCATGAGGGCAGTAAAGGAGGAAGAGAAGGGGAGGACACCGCGCCGTGAGCACACGTCCGTTTGTATGCTGTCCTTCCTTCAGCATGACAGGACATGACCAGGACACCAGTGTGCAAGTGTTTGGTGTGATGTGGTGTGGGGGATGAGTGTGTGTGTGTGTGTGTGTGTGTGTGTGGAGTGATGTGTGTGTGTGTGTGTGGTGTGTGTGTGTGTGGGTATGCCTGCGTGATCTGCTCATTCTCTGCTATTAAGCTGGTTTGCTCATTCTCCACTGCGCTACAGTAGCCCTGGTGCTCAATCTCTCTAGTAAGCCTGGTTGCTTCATTCTCGCGGAGTAAGCTGGGTTGCTCATTCTCTGCTAGTATGCTGGTGCTCATTCTCTGCTAGTAAGCATGTTGCTCTTTCGCTGCTAGTAAGCTGGGTGCTCATGGTCTCGCCTAGTAAGCTGGTTGCTCTCATTCTCTATGCTAGTACACACCCCTGGTTGCACCCATTCTACTGCCTAGTAAGCATGGTTGCTCATTCCTCTGCTAGTAAGCTGGTTGCTCATTCTCTGCTTAGTAAGCTGGTTGCTCATTCTCTGCTAAGTAAGCTGGGTGGCTCATTAGCTGCTAGTAAGCTGATTGCCTTCAATTCTCTGCTAGTAAGCTGTTGCTCATTCCTCTGCCTAGTAAGGGAGTCTTGGTTGCTCTTTTCTGCTAGTAACTGTAGCTCATTTCTCCTGCTAGTAAGCTGGTTGCTCTTCTCTGCTAGTAGCTGGTTAGCTCATTCTCTGCTAGTAAGCTGGTTGCTCCATGTCTCTGCTAGTAAGGCTGGTTGCGCATTCGTCTGCTAGAAGGACTACGCAATGCTTCGCCTGGTTGCTCAATTCCTGCTAGTAAGCTGGCATGCTCATTCTCTGCTAGAGAAAGCCGGGGTTGTCTCGATCTCTATCTCTATCTGAGTATGGGCTAGTGTTGAGGGGCATCATTCTTTTAATTTGGGGGTAAAAAAGCGTCCGGCGCAGAGCAACTTCCCATGGGTCAGCACCGACGAAATTCTGGATCTTTGTGACAAACGCTCGGCGAATTGAAAAACAAAAAGAATCAACGCCAAAGGAAAAAGAAGTACAATGATGCCAACAAGAAGGTTAAAGCTGAGATGAAGGCAGCAATGGAAAACTTCTTGGATTGACACCACTGGCCAAGTGATTGATAAAATCCTGAAAACAACCACAGCAAAGCAGACCATATAAAATGTGATCAAGGACCTAACGGAAAGTAAAACAAGCATAAGACAACAAACGATCCATGACAAAAACGGTAATGTCTCAACGATGATGAAAAGATACTACAAAAAATAACGATGGACAGAATACTGTTCCGAGCTTACTACCTGCACAACGCTGAGGGAAAGCCATCAAATCCTTGTCGCGCCGAACCAACTAAAGAACAGCAAGATAATATAACACGTGATGAACATCATACACACAGGCCGTAGCATCAATGAAAGCAACAGGACAAAATCGCCCGGCGAGATGTTGACAACATACCAGGCAGAATTGATCAAGGCCAGGAGGAGAATCCACATGGAGTGGACATGTTACTTACAATATGCAACAGAATCTGGAAACCGAGGAATGCCTACATCCACGCAGTCACATTGTCATCAACGTTTACCAAAGAAAGACAACCTACAGCAATGCCAAAATTAGCAGCACGATAGCCTCATCAGCCACCCAAGCAAAGTTATGCTGAAGAGTAAATCCTGATAGACTGGAACCCACAAGCAGAAAAGATCATCGCTGAAGACAGCGGGGTTCAGGCCAGGACAAGTACCAGAGAGACCAAGAATATTCAATTCGAAGAATACTGGTGAGAATACAATAAGCCAACACCAACAACCTCTGTTCCCACGTATTCATCCATAGACTTCAAGAAGGCCTTCGACCGGTGTGGCACGAAGCTTTAGGGCTACAAGAAGACTCATCTTCAACATGCAACGCTAACGCTCATCAGAATTATTGAAAGCTCTACATAACGCCACCAGTCAGCCCGTTTTACTCCTTCGGTAACAACACAGTCGAGTGGTTCCGAACTACCGTTAGTGCGACCAGGGCTGATCTACTCTCTGCCCAGTGCCCACACTTTTTGCCAATTTCAATGTCCTTCCTGACAGAATTATGACCGATGCGCGCTAGACAAGACCATGTGGAACACCTTAAATATTGGAGGACACCTAACACCACACCTCCGTTTTGCGGACGCACACATAACTGGACATCTTCCCGAAACGAACAAGAGCATATGGGTGCAATACTGATCACGAGACTCTACAACACTCTCTGCTGTTTAGGTATGGAAATAAGTGCGGAAAAGACAAAGGTCAACTGACTAACAACCCAATATCGGCTTTAAACCCCACGCGACATAATCCATCAACAGCAAGAAACCTTGAGCCAGTTAACACATTTAAGTACTTGTGGGCAACACAATCATCCAGATAAGGATCATTAGACCTAAAATCATCTCAAGAGTCGCTCAGAACCACAGCCACGAATCTAATCTAGACACGCCTCCTTTGAGAAACAAAAACATCTCCATCCTCAAAGATTAGACTGATGCGATCCATTAGTCATGGGCGTATTCTTATATGCATCGTGAGCTAATGAACGTTGAAATCAAACCTTGA
Source organism: Conus ventricosus (assembly GCA_018398815.1). Lineage (NCBI taxonomy): Eukaryota > Metazoa > Mollusca > Gastropoda > Neogastropoda > Conidae > Conus > Conus ventricosus. The sequence goes on from CM031623.1 coordinate 27,639,708, forward strand.
GAAAAAGATCCCAAACAATGAAATGAGGTGCTTCAGACGACTCCTTGGCATCTCATACAGAGACTCACATCAGCAATGTGGAAGTTAAAAAGGCAT
>CM031623.1:27644803-27646032 GCA_018398815.1 Conus ventricosus
CGCTTTCTTTGGTTTGTTTTTGGGCTTTTTACTAAACTGGGTGTAACAGGGAATGTTGGTAAAGGGACGGCGTGGTGTGTGTTCTCACTGGAAATGGCTTTTTTTGACGGTGTTTTCTAAAGCTTTGCCACCCCTTCCCCTGGACAGAAAATCGCTGTGACGGTGAGAGGAACCTTTAAGTAAATTAACCCAGTACAAGTAATTTGTTTATTAGTCCAGCAATTTTTCCCAACGATTACAAAAATTTTCTTAAAAGAATTATCGTAAATGGGGCGAACAACAGGGACAAAAAAAAACTACAGACAATCGACCCCCAGGTCTTCTTCAGGGAAAGATAAAAAACATTCAGAAAATGAAAATGGAGAATGGTCACCCATTTTTAAATCTTCTAAAAAATTCGGGCAGGGAGGGGCTTGGAAAAATTTAACCTATAAACGTTCCTCTTTTTCTTTGTCAAGTACCCCAAAAGCCTTAAAAACCCTTTCACCCCCAGACATTCTATTTTTCATAAACCCCATCGCCCCCATTTTTCCCAAAAAAGCTCTTATCTTTCCAGCATATGTAAAAAAGCGGATATCTCTGGAACTAAACAACCAATTTTTAACTATTTTTTTTTTAAAAAGGGCAGCCCATGTCCTTTTGGGGGGTCGGCTGGGCTTAACAAATTACCTATCTTTTAAAATGGGGAGATACAAATGTACTTTTTTTTATGTCATAAAAAGTGAGTAATGATAAATCAACACAATTTCAAAATTTTTTGTAATTTCAAGTGCAAAAAAAAAGCAAAATAAAAAAGAATTTTGTTTCTTCCCAAACGAAAAAAATGAAGAAAAAAATGCCCAAAAAAATTCAACAAGGGAGGAAAAATAACTCCCCCTCACAATTTAAGACCAGAAAAAAAGGTATTTCCCAAAAGAAAAGGAAGAAACGCCACAAAAACAATCCCAATAGCGGAAACACACACACACAACCCACACACACACACATTTTATGCCTAACGGTACAAGTAAGAAAGAAAGAGGGGAACCCCCCACACACACACACACCACACACACACCAAAAACACACCACGTCCCTTTCACTCTCAAAATAACATTTTTTTTTGAAAACAAAGTCATTCCCTTTTTTGGGCCTGTTGGGTCTTTCCCGAAAACCCCCTTGCCCCCTTTTCCCTGATTTCCCCCCCCAAAAAAATTTTTTTTTCAAAACTTTTTTACAAACATAAACTC
>CM031623.1:27646132-27671132 GCA_018398815.1 Conus ventricosus
AGGGAAAGTCGTGAAGTGATAACCGCACATTGTTTGGAAATAAAATAATGCGTTACTAAAAAATAATTCGCTGGGCCAGAAGAACCAGAGTTACATTAGCGCCTTAAGGTGTATAACTTAGAATTAAAAGCCCTTGCAGACGTTACAGACTTGAACAGAACGGTGAGATAGGCACTTTGTATGGCTTGAGTACACTAAAGATGGTGATTATAAACGCAAAGAGGTTGGTGACAACAAAAAGTTTCCTAAACTAGAACAACTGCGCAATCTAGAAGCAAATAATGTTGGTCAGTATGAATATAAAATAGTTCGAAAGCCTGACCTCAATTGGCACTTAGAACCATATTTAGAATGGGACATAAAATTTGAATTCATAAGCCCATTTACATTTTTTTGGCCGTCAAAAAAATTTCAGAAAAGCATTCAACTCAGGCCCTTTGCATGTAAGTCTTATGCCAGATGACAATAGTCGAAAAGAGATTGAAATAAAGCCGTATGGGAAAAAACAGTACATCCTCCACAGAAGAGAAACGGTTTTAAAAGATGCTTCTACAAAATTACAGTTCATGCCGCAAATGAAATTAGGGGACACGTTCACAATGATATTTGAAATTTCTGTCTTAAAAGATGTAAAGAGGGATGGGTTGTGGGCGTTAGTGACGTCCTTCTAAAAGGAATTCTAATTAGCTGGCAAAACTTAGACGTTGACAGTCTTAAAGTTACTGTCGTCGTTCTTCACAATGGCGAGGATATTAAGGTCATAGCAACAAGCAACAAAATCAATATTAGTCTAAATAGAAACAATCTTACAGCACTGAATGGATTAATCTTACACATTTAGCCCTTATAGGATTTTATTATACTGAACAAGTTTAACAGGGGGCATGATAAAAACAATAACGGGATTAGATTAAATTCTTCTATAAAACCATGGAGCATTAAACTTTATGACAAAAACTCCTCATTGCTCATTGATTTGTGGGCAGACTGGTTGTGGAAAAACAATATTTGTCCTAGACCTATTACAAACAGTTATCGCTATAATTTTAATCATATTGTGGTTTTCTGTCCAACACTTAAATGGAACAAAGCATATCATGATAGAAGGTTTATATGGACAGATGATGACATATATTTAGTTGATCCTAGCAATAAACTGAGTGAGTGTTTAGAACAGTTTTATAGACTGTTTGAAGGAACGCAAACACTATTTATTATAGATGACTGTTCAGCAGAAAGAGACATAGTTAAAAAGAGAAACACTTTGTCAAAACTAGCTTTCAGGGGAAGGCTTTCTGGGATAAGTGTGGGATTTTATGCCAAAAATTAACCAGTTTTAAAGACTTAGAGAACATTTAAAGCTTATTGTTATTTCACAGAAAGACAGAGACCATTTGAAGAATTTTTGCGCGAAAAAGAGTTATTAAAAACGACAGGAAAAAAACCAGATTAAGCAAAAAACTAAAATTGAAATTTAAAAAATTTAGTTTTGAAAAGGGAAAACCCACCGTTATTTTTTTGGGGGGCTTTTTTTTGGGGTTACGGCGGAAAGGAATGGCGGCTTTGGCCCTTCGCCCAAAAATGTGGGGAGTACAAGTGAGTTTTAAACCGCCACCCCGTTCTCCCCACAAGCAGAAAAATCATCGCTGAAAAAAACAGGCGGGGTTCAGGCCAGGACAAAGTACCTAGAGAGATATTCAATCTAAAAATACTGGGGAAAGTCAACCACACCAAAATCTGTCCCTTTTCTAGATTCAAAAAGGCCTTCGCCCCCGAGTGTGGCACAAACTAGGGGAAACAATGAAACTCTTCAACAAAACGCAACCCAAAAAAAATTTTTAAAGCCTCAAAATAAACCCACCATCCCGGGGTCGGTAACACCCACAGGGGTGCCGAACTACCGTTGGATGCGACAGGGCGCTTCCCCCCACCTTTTAAATGTTTTCCTGAAAAAATTTAAGACCGTTTCGAGAAACCCATAAAGAACCAAAAATTTAGGGAAACCTTCACCAACCTCCTTTTGCCGACGACATAGTGGGACTAGCCGAAAGAACAGAGCTTTGCCCTATCAACAGCCAACAACACCTCGGGAAATGTAGGGAAATAAGTGCGGGCAAGGTCAGACAAAAAACCCCAATCGTTTTACCCAAACAAAACCATCAACAGCAGAAAGTTGACCCATTTTAACACTTTAAAGTATTGGGGGCAACAACTCAATGAAGGATCTTAGACCAAATCATCTAAAGAGTCGCTCAGCCCACACCCAATCTAAGCTAACGCCTTTTTTGGGAGAAACAAAAAAACTCCAAGCTAAAGATTAACTGATCGACCTTTATCATGGCGATATTTTTAATGCTTGGATCAGGACGTTAAATCAGCCCTTTGAAAAAAGACCAAAAAAGGAAATGGGGTGCTTCAGACGACTCCTTTGGCATCTCATAAAAACACATCAGCAATGTGGAAGTTAAAAAGCGCTTGAAAAAAATTTGGGGTCCATATGTCGATCTCCTAACCTCAGAAAAAGAGCAATTAAATGGTAGGGACAATCATAGATAAACAGGCCTTCCCAAAGACGTCATGCAGGCACAGTACCAGGACAAAGGCAAATGTCGAAAAGGAAAAGAGGGGGGAAAAACATCACGGAGTGGAAGACCGCGGCGGAAATACATTACGGAGGCAGAGAACGAGGGGAAGGGAGAAGGATGGTGTCCCTGCTTCAGGGTCCCCCCACGGACCGACGTCTAAGGGATCAAAATCAATCAAGCAAGCAAAAAAATCAATTGTCCCCCAAATTTTTTTCCTACTTGAAACCAAAAATTTTTTTTAGAATTTAAGATATCAATTGTGACCCAGTCAAAAAATTCGGTTTTTTACTTTTTTTCTTTCTTTCTTTTCGCTACGAGGCTGATACCCCGGGACACCCCCTGTATACCCCAGGCATGGAGTTTTGTGTGTATACCCTTTTTATCCCCCAAAAAGGCAGCCATACTCCATTTCGGGGAAGGGCATGCTAGTTCACGGTCCCCCTCCCAAACCCCCAAAGGGCCTTCTCTTCCGAAAGTTGGGATGGGATTTTACGTGTGTGAAGTTTTATGCTGCTTTCACACACGGAACCTGGGTTTAATTCCCTTTCGAAGGACTAATTTGTTATTTTTAATTTTGGAAGTTTTTTGTTTTTTTTTTTGGAAAACTTCTTTTTAAATTTTAATTTATATTTCTTTATTTTCTCTGCCAAAGCGGTCAGTCCCTTTGGGATTGGGGTTTGGCATTACTGTTGTCAGCTGTTATGGATTGGTCGGTGGCAATTTACCCAAGACACGCATTACTTTCATTTCACTCAGTGTTATTAGCTTATTTTTAAATTTTTCGGGTGTGGTGGTGTATGGTGTGTTTGTAGTAGTGGTGTGTATGGCGTGAGGTGTGTGTGTGGTGTGTGTGTGTGTGTGTGTTGGTGGTGTGTGTGTGTTGGTGTGGTCCTTCATTTAAGTCATCCAATTCGGTATTAGACCCAAAAAAAAAAAAAGGAAATGTTTACAAAAAAATTTGCAAGTCACATAATGTGTGATGTTATGTATGGGTTTTCGTGCCGCGAATGTGTGGTGGTGTGTGGTGGTGTGTATGTGTGTCTGGTTTTGAAGAAGAGTTACGGATTGAAGTGTGTAATATCTTTACAAAGTCATAAGAGAAGTTAAAAGAAAAAAAAACTTATAACCCAAAAACTACTAATCAATAAAGCAAACGGGTACATATTTTAAAAAAAAAAAAAAAAAAAAAAAAAAAAAAATCCTTGCCCCCCCCCCCCCCCCCCCCCACGCCCATTTTTTCCCCCCACCCCCCTTCCTTTTTCCCCCCCAAAAAATAAAATTAATAAAGAAATTTTAAGTATTTTCCCAAAAGGGGTGGTTCAAGTGTACAAAGAATTCGTAGTTAAACGGTGCTGAAAATGGCCTGCACAGATTTTGCTTTAATAAGGGAAAGTTTTGTTATATCATTGCAGAACAATATAATGGGGTAACTTTTTTCCACATACACAAACTACGTTTTTTTTACATGTGTGTGTGGTGTGGTGGTGTGGTTTGTGGTGGTGTGTGGTGTGTGGTACGCGCGCGCGTGCATGCTGTGTGTTTTTTTACATGGTATGTGTGGTGTGTGTGCGCGTGCAAGATGCAGTGTGTTTCTGTTATCTGGTTTTTTTCCATTTTTATATCTTTTAAACAGCATGCATAGCGGTCAGTTTTGATTTACAATTATCTTTTGGTCAGTCTGCCAGTCAATCACGGTAAGGGGGGTCGGTCCATCGTCAAGTCAGTCAATCAGTCATTAGTTTCTTTCTTTGTTTGGTACAGTTTCCCCCTTTAGGGAGTCCACGGTTGATCAGCTAGTACCAACTTAATTAATATAATGGTTGTTAGTTCACAATCAGTATTTAAAATTATTGGTCTGTTGTTCACAATCAGGATTAATATTATGTGGCTTTATTCACAAGTCATGATTAATATTTGTGGTTGTTGTTCCAAGCATGATTAATTTATGTGGTCTGTTAGTTCACAAGTCATGATTAATATTAGGGGGCTGTTAGTTTACAAGCGGAGATTTTTTTCTTTTATGTTACAGTTTTTTTTTTGTTGAATTAAAAAAAAAAATTAATGCTGAGACATGGACTGTCATTTTGCCGGGTGATTTTCTTTAAGCGTATGGCAGGACCGTGCCCCCCCCCCCCCCCCCCCTTCCCCCCAAACATCACTTTTTAAACCTTCTTTCTGTCGTTGGGGTACCCCAAAAAACAAAAAATGATGGTGCCCCTTCATCCGGTGTAAAACCAAGATTTTGCAAAAAAAAAAATTCTGGGGAAGCGGGGTTGGGGGGAGAAATTGGAAAGGGGGAGGTCGAGGAAGGGTGGAATGGGGGGGGGGGGGGGGGGGGGGGGGGGGCAGAGGAAAATGAAGGAGAGGAGGGGAAAAATGGAAGGAGTGGAAACGAAGGGAAAAGGGTAATAAAAGAAAAAAGGCAATTGTTCAAGCCCCGTAAAAACCACAAAAAGGGGGGAGGGAAAAGGACAGGCGGAAGGGTGAGGAAAAGGCACAGGTGGGAAAGGGGGAGGGGAAAAAGGGACAGGTGGAAGGGGGAGGGAAAAGGGACAGGGTAAGGGTGAGGGAAAAAGGGACAGGCTGGAAGGGGGGGGGCGGGGGAAAGGGAGGGGGGAGGTGGGGTCCTGATGGTCCTCCCCCCAATCTCACACACGTTTGGGTCAGTCCAGAAACCTTCCCCCCCCCCCCCTCCCCCCCCCCTTTTCTACAGGGTAGTCTTCCTGGGGCGGTCCAAAATGGGGCCCTCGCCCCACCCTCATTGGGAAAGGGTCATTTTGAAACAGGGGGAATGGTTTAAAATACCCCCCCCCCTCCCCCCCCCCTCCCCCTTGGGATCATTCTGGCAACCCCCCAAGGAGCAACAGCTGGAAGAGAACCCCTTTGGCTAGGTGAAGGGGCTTTCCAACCTTCCAAAAAGTCTCCTTTTGGGGTGGATGGCGAGGTGTGGAAAAGGGGGGGGGGGGGGTTCTGGAACCCCACCCGATTTAATCCCCTGCTGAAAGCTCGCCACTCCGGGCCGCTCCCAAACTCCCCCTTGCCCAAGTCAGTTCCCCTGACGCAACAAACGTTGGCACCAGATTTGGAGGGGCGTCGCAGTGGCTCATCGTTTGAAAATGTTTCTCCAAAATGTTTTCAAGATTAAAAAAAAACACATTTTTTCACATACACAAAGGAAAAAACAAGTTTGTTCCCAGACAAAGGAAAAAAAATTTTTTCACATAGACAAGGAAAAAAAATTTGTTCCCCATAGACAAGGAAAAACAAGTTTGTTCCATACCAAGGAAAAAACAGTTTTTCAATAGACAAGGAAAAACAATTTTTTTCACATACAAAGGAAAAAACAATTTTTTCCAAGACAAGGAAAAACAAAGTTTGTTACATAGACAAGGGGAAAAAAAAGTTTGTTCACATAGACAAGGAAAAACCAATTTTTTCCAAAATAAGGAATTTTTTTTGTTCTATAGATAAGGAAAAACAAATGGGGAAAAAAAAATTGGGGGGTTTACAAGATATGGAAAAACAAATTTGTTCACAGAGATAAGGAAAAACCCTTTGTTCACATAGATAAGGGAAAAAAACATTTGTTTACAGAAATAAAGAAAAACAAACTTGTTCACATAGACAAGGAAAAACAAATTTGTTCACATAGATAAGGAAAAACACATTTGTTCACATAGACAAGGAAAAACAAACGTGTTCCTGACCCATCAGCTACAGTTGGAATCAATGCAACAGTGAGCTCCGCCACGCTTCTTTGGTTTGATTTGGCGTAATGTTCTAAACTCGTGTAACAGGGACATGTGGTGAAGACAGTGCAGTGGTGTGTGTTCTCACTGTGAAATGGCTTTTGAGCGGTGTTTCTAAAGCGTGCCACTCCTTTCCATGTGACAGAACCAATCGCTGTGACGGTGAGAGGAACCTTTAAGTGAATTAAGCCAGTCATCAAGTGAAGTTAGTTTATTACGTCCAGCAACTTTTCCAACGACTTACAAGAAATTCTTAAAAAGAATTATCAGTAAATCGGCGAACAACAGGGACAAAGAAAACTACATGACACATCGACCTCTCAGGTCTTCTTCAGCAAGATAAACAACATTCAGGACAATGAAAATGGAGAATGAGTATCACTTATCTTCTCAAATTCGGCGCACGATGGGCTTGGAAAAAGTTACCTATAAACGTTCACTCTCTTCATTGTCAAGTGACAACAGCCTTAACCTTTCACCGCCAGACATTCTATTTTGCATAAATCCCCATCGCCAGCCATTTTTCCAAAAAAGCTCTTATCTTATACCAGCAAGTAAAACGCGGATATCTCTGGAACTAAACAACCAATTCTCATACTATTTTTTGTAAAATGGACAGCCCTGATGTGGCCCTTTGCGGTCGGCTGGGCTATAAGCAACATTACCTATCTTGTAAAATGGAGGAGATACACTGTACTTTTATTATGTCATAATATGTGAGTAATGATAAGTCAACAACAATTTCAAATTTTTAGTAATTTCAAGTGCAAAAAAATGCAAAATAAAAAGAATGTTATGTTTTCTTCTAACGTAAAAAAATGAAGAAAGAATGCCAACAAACTCTCAACAAGGGAGGAAAAATACTCCACTCACAATTGAAGACCAGAAAGTATGGTATTTCCAACAGAAAGTGGAAGAAACAGCCACAAATACAACTACTCCAATAGCAGGGAACACACACACACACACACACACACACACACACATCTTATGCCTAACTGGTACACATGTAGAAAGAAAGAGGGAACACACACACACACACACACACACACACACACACACAAAAACACACACACGTCCCTTTCACTCTCAACAGTAACATTTTTTTATGAACACAAAGTCATTCATGTGCCTGTTGGTCTCTGAACCCTTGCCATTCAGCTGATCTATATGATCAGCTGTACACATACTCAAACACGTCTCTGCTGCTCGCCTCTCACGTGTCAGTCAGCCACGCTCCTTCAACCTCGACCAGCAAGTGCCGCCCACAGCGTGTGTGTGAAGTTCGTTGCCTAAAGTCTTAGTTCGCTCCCTCACATAGAGTCAGTGAACAGTCAGTCAGTGCTGGCTGGCTCAACGCAAAAACACTGGGGCACACACGGTAGGGTAGTAAGTGGGCGTCTCGTCAGTCTCCAACCATTTGGCCACGGTCCAACGCCTCGCGTTGCAATAATTGCGTCAAGCCCTCACTATCGTTGCTTACTCGTGACTGTCTGGGTCTTCTTCATCTGTATTAGGAACAACTGACCGTCTATTCATATTCCCAGCACTTGATCTGTGGTAAATGTTATGGCAAGGTCGAGGACATAAAGTGCTGGGTGGGACTTCATAGTGAATGGAAAAAACAATCGGAATAAAGTCGATAAAACACTGAACTGAATAGTGTTCTGACAAAGCAAATGGCTGTGAGCACCGGCCAGACCATCCCCCAACTATGACATTTATTGCTGGCTTTTTATCTCATGAACTTGGATCGTAGAGAGTATCAGGAGTTAGGTCACCCTACTTAGTCGCCAAATGGCGCCTTCGGCGCTCAGCCTGTCGTCGCCAAAAGGCGCCTATGGCGGTGAAAGGTTAATCAGACAAAATCAAACAAGACAGAAGGAGGCCCAGTCTGGTAGATCTCCAGGGTCTGAGGAAGAACAGGAAAGGGAAACCGGACGAACTGGCGCTGATCTGAAAAATCAGTGGCATTCTGACAAAGTTAAATCCTCTGGCTACCGACGTTGAAGTTTTACAAATGATATCTGACGTCCCATCAAATCAAAAGTTGTTTCATGGACAGAATGGACAGACTATGGGGACATTTTTTAGACGTGGAAAAAGAAAAGGATAGCCTAAGAAGTGGTGCCTTTCTTTGATGAAAGAAAACTCAGATCTGCAGAAAAGTTATCCCCGCAGGAACAGATGCTACACAAAGAACAGACCGAACAGATGCTACACAAAGAACAGATCGAACAGATGCTACACAGAGTACTGACCAAACAGATGTTACACAAAGAACAGACCGAACAGATGTTACACAAAGAACAGACCGCACAGATGCTACACAAAGAACAGACCGAACAGATGTTACACAAAGAACATACCGAACAGATGTTAAACAAAGAACAGACGAACAGATGCTACACAAAGAACAGATGTTACACAAAGTACTGACTGATCGGAATAGTATGATTAACAATGGAACGTGTGGGTTCATAACGTGCCAGAGACGACAAGGAGACTGCCAATGACTGCTCCAGGAAGGTGTTACACAAATTTTCTCTCACCTGGTTGGAGTACCAACCATGGGTAACGTACTGACACCGCACATTCAACTGCACACCTTCCCCCCCCCCCCCCCCCCCCCCCCCCCCCCCCCCCCCCCCCCCCCCCCCCCCCCCCCCCCCTCCCACCTCTGTTCCCAGCAAGAAAGGACCAATTACAGTACGCTTTCATTCCATAAAGTCTGAAAGATAAAAAATCAAGAGTGACAGAAGAAAGGAGAAAAACAAGGATGCTTCAATCAATTTTTTTCTTTTCTTTCTGCGTACGCAGGCTGATACTCCTGCGGACACTCCCTGTATAGCCAGGCAGTGGAGTTTTGTGTGTATGACCCTTTTCTATCCCGCCATTAAGGCAGCCATACTCCATCTTCGGGGAACTTCAATCAATGAAGGTTAGACAGCCACAAATAATGAACTTCAACCATTCTTGCTCCCTAGCATCACCAAACTAAGGAACGAAAGACTGCGCACCATCAAATACGAAACAAATGTGGATGAAATTATCCAGAAACAAATGAATTCCATTTCCAAATGATTTTTCCCTGCAGAGAGCGCTTTGGGATTTCTACCTTGTTCACTCTGCGGTAAAAAGAAGTGAGATTATCTTTTAGTGTATTACGTTTCACATACACGTATCTGTTAGTCTTTGCAGTCACTGGAATTTGGTAGTTGTTATACTAACTATCAGAAGTTTACCTCTCTATATATGTTTCTCTCTCTCTCTGAGGGGGGGGGGGGGGGGGGGGGGGGGGGGCTGTTAACAATGCATACATCATTATTCAGGTTAAATGAAAGGCAGGTATCAGTGTCAATATTAATATTAAAACCCTCCAGAGGGAGGGTGCCCTTTCATGCACCTTTTCGCTAGTGCAAGACCGTTCTTTCTGTCGGATGTTAACATTGTTTTGCAGAGATCTGATGACACTACATCTAACTGGCCGTCAGACAACTTTCTATATACACATATGTTCTGCTGTCCACCTGTTCAGATTTAATGATAATGCATGTCCCCTTGATTTTCTGAGCGCTTTACATATTTTCTGCAGCTGGGTTGGGGGTTGGAGTGGGGGGGGGGGGGGGGGAGGTGATATTTTGAGTTATAAAGATGACTTACATGTACAAATGCTACCAAATACCTTTTTGTTATATATAAAAGGGGAGGGAGAAATTTGCAGTGGAATACAGCAAGGTGTAATTTGTTTCAGCTCATTTTCCTTTTTTTTTTCTTTTCTCTATATCATGTGAGACAAGTTCGTATCAAGAAAGAATGATACTGGGGGGAAAAAACTTAACTGCTGGTCAAAACTGCATGACAGTACTCTTGTGACTGACATACTGTTACATTTTGTTCTTACTGCTCCCCCCCCCCCCCCCCCCCCCCCCCCCCCCCCCTGCAGACTTCATACTAACATTTCATGTGAAAGGTTCTTGTGGTTGCTGTAAACATAATGCTGCTATCACAACAACTGAATTACTACAGCAAGGGAAAAAAAAAACGGATATTGCTCACTTGGTGGGCGCATGCCCACACTCACACGCTCGTTTGCACAGAGGTGCACGCATATATAATGTCACTGTGTTCAAGTGTATAGGGCAATTCTGCAGATCTCCATGTTCTTGTCTGCATGAAACGAAAGCTTGCACTGCATAAATGTGATAGAATATGCAAGATTAAGCTTGCGCTGCCATGCCTGATGTAATACGTATAATTGAGCTTGTGCTGCATTAGAGTTAAAATGTGTATAAATAAGATTATACTGCATAAACGTCTTAAATTGCATGCATATATGCTGGAGCTTGTGTAGCACAAATGTCTTACAATGTGTATTACCAAGCTTGTGTTACAGTCTGTATGATTTGATGTTTACGCATGTTCAGTTCGTCCAAGATCAAGTTATTCTGCATGCTTAAAATGTTCAAAAAAAAAAAGGGGATACATGATTAACTGTGCTGCGACCTTGATCCGTAACTTTCTTCCCACCCACACCATCTCAGCTCAGTGAGAGGTGGTGAGTACAATCGCTGTTCACAGATTTTTCTGTCTATATAACATGGATAAGACAGAAGGTGGAGGGGGTGGGGGTGGGGGTGGGGGGTAGACTGGAACACATCGATGTGTGGTGCACATTGTGGTTTTGAGAGAAGGATGTCATTCATATTATGTCTTGTTGCCCATGATCAATTTTCTGATTCCTCTCCCTCTGTTTCTTCTCCCTTCTCCTCCTATGTAAATGGAATGATTACTGGAAATAAAATGCTTTTCATGCGCCAGCACCCCCCCCCCCCCCCCCCCCTCCTTCTCTTTCTTTCTGTTTTTGTTTTGTTTTGTTTGCTTTTGGTTGAGTGATCCTTTTGTAGGGGTGACAACACCATGTTGCCAATGTGTGACAATAAGGCAAACTAATTTTGTGAATAACCTGACTGGGAAAAAATCCTACTCCTCTCTCTCTCTCTTCTCCTCTGCTCACATCTCCTCTCTCACACACATGTTTAATTCTTCCCTCTGTCTTGTCATACCATTCATGCACAATATCATGTTGGCCTGCATTCCTATACTGCCACATGGTTATAAACTGGATGCAGCTGGGTGTATCACACTCTTTCTCATCTTTCCAGTCCCTTCTTACACATCTGATCCAGATAAAGTGAATCAATATCAAGGTTAAGGAAGGGACGACAAGAGATGATTGTAACATGCAGGCTTTCCTGCTCTTCCTTCATTTCTTCTTACTTTCTTCCCCCTATGACCCCCCCCCCCCCCCTCCCCCTTCCTCCCCCCCCACCCCCCCCCTTTTCCTTCATCTCCCTCTTAGTCTTCCGTTTCCTTCTCTTTCTACTGTGTGTGCGTGCATGTGTGTGAGTGTGTGTATGTGTGTGCATGTGTGAGTGCGCACGCACATGCACACACGTGTACGTGTGTTTGTGTGTGTGTGCGCGTGCATGTGTGTGTATGTGTGTGCATGTACGAGTGCACACGCACATGCACACGTGTGTGTGTGTGTGTGTGTGCGTGCGTGCGCACGCACCTACGTGTGTGTGTTTTAATTTTATCACCTACATTCATGCTCATAAACTGAGGTTCTTCCTGATTTGGACTGGACAGGAAGAGGGCACATGTCACAGGATGGTCATGACATACATGCGTGAGACAGCTGCTCTATGACCACACCCTTTGGATGCATTCCTTGCACATTGCCTCATGATGATTCCCTGGGTCCTCATCTGATGCATGAAGGTTCCCACCTTTGAAATGTCATCCATTTCATTACCAATTTGACTGCTTGGCCTCTCCGTCTTCCTCTCTTCACCACTCCCTCTCCCTCTCACTTTATCTGTCATTTTTTCCCCCTCACATCTCTCTCTCTTTTCTCTGCTATCATTAATAAGTGGGGGTGTGGGGTGAGGGGGGGGGGGAAGGAGGGGAGAGGAGGAAGGGGGTTGTTTCCCCCCCCCCCTCATTTATTTCTTTGTTAATTTCTATTCTTTTTCTTTTTTTAACAAATTTTGAAATATTGCGACTGTCAAATGTGTCTGGACTGTGTTGCAGAGCACCATGACATCACACTGACCCTCGACATCGCCCCCCCACGGTCATCTGTCCACTCCATCCAAGGGGGTGTTCTGCTGATAGCCCCCCCCACACACACAACCTACCACAGAGGACAATCCAACACCCGGAGAGGCCCTGGGCCTGTATGTGGACGCTACAAATCTCCCACCCCCTCATTCAAAGCCGTGACACTTTCCCACAAAGACTCTCTGCCCTCCCTTCAAAGACTTGATCCAAAATTCCCTTTCCCTATAAGGAGGACACCCCCCCCCCCCCCCCCCCCCACACACACACACACACACACACACACTCCATGAAAGACATTTTTCTTCTGGAGCAGTTTTGTCTCCCCTTTGTCTGTGTTTGATGTCTCTCCCAAGGAAGACTCCTTCTCCCTTCAAACGGCTTCCCTGAAGGATCTCAACGAAGACTCCTTCTCCCTTCAAACGGCTTCCCTGAAGGATCCCAAGGAAGACTCCTTCTGCCTTCAAACGGCTTCCCTGAAGGATCCCAAGGAAGACTTCTTCTCCCTTCAAACGGCTTCCCTGAAGGATCTCAAGGAAGACTCCTTCTCCCTTCAAACATCCTCGCTGAAGGATTTCAGCAAGTTTCGGATACCAGGTTTCCACTATTCACACCCTGCTACTACATCATCCCCACCATGCCCCTCTCCTTCCCATCCCTCTCCCTCCTCCTCCTCCTCCTGTCCCTCCTCTCCCCCTTCCAGGCTGAAGAGGAAGAGCCAATCAGCGTGGATTCGCCCATGATCGCCGTGGAGGAGGGCCACACGGCGGAGGTCGGGTGCACGAGCAAGGAGGACGAGACCCCCCGCTGGTTCCTGGGCTCCAACGCCACGGGCCAACCCCCCGTCCCTGAGGACAGCTCCCTGCGCATCTTCGCCAACGCCCAGACCGGCACGCTGACCGTGCGCGAGGCCAGGCTGAACGACAGCGGCACCTTCCTCTGCCAGACCTTCAGCACCCAGCACACCGCCACGGTGGAGCTGAAGGTCTACGACATGCCCTCGTACAGGACCGAGGGAATCGTCGTCGGTGTCGTCTGCGCCGTTCTCCTCCTGGTGTTGCTCGGCGGCCTGTTCACGCAGTACCTGAGGAAGCGCAGGCTGGCCAAACGGGGCAAGGCCAAGCTCCGACAACGGATGCCAGTAGTGGTCTGAACAGGGGGTCTTCACTCTGTCAGTCTCCGTCAGCAAGCGTGTACTGATGATGGACCCTACTTTCCTGACTTGCCTGTGCCAACTTTGTGTCGTCTTGCAGGAAGCAGACAGCCAGCAATTCTCATGCACTGTAGATTTTGACCCATCCTGAAGACCACTACAGAATTCAGCAAGTTGTTGAGCCCAGCACCTACATTACTGTGCGTACAGAAATAACAGAGACGGAGCTCAACAAGTTTAAACAACGTAATGTCTTAATCTGTCTTTAAGGGAGACAGACCAGTAAGTTTTTGTACCACAATGCTTGTTCGTTTTTTTCTCCAGGTACCACAGACAGTACTATGCTCTAATCAGGATTCTGTGTATCATTCCCACTCTCCACAAAATGGAATTCTGTAACCACAAAATTCTCCACAAGACCTTCGTTTCCTCACACAAAACATGACAATTCCAACACCTGAAGAGAAACATGATCATCAGCCAGAAATCCAGGGACAGCATTTCTTGTTCTGCCCCTCCCTCCCCGACCATGGTTTTTTGTTGTTGTTTCTATTTACTTGTGTGCTAGCTGAATGGGCAGCACCAGCAGCAGCAGCATGGAATGATGTGCCTTAAGCTTGCTGTGGGAGCCAATGGACTCGCTGCAGCCATTATGTCCTGACCGACCCCAGTGGTGGAGTTGTGCTCCAGTGACCGGAGCGACAGAGAAGTCCTCGATTACTGCAGTGTGGCATAACAATCCTACAGCAACTTCCATCCATCCTCACCGTCACTGCACACACTGGTTGCTTCAGCATGGCTTCACTACGTCCCCACTCTGAGAAATACACCAGACATCTTCATTCCTCCATCTCCACTGCCTCCCATAAGCTTCTGTTACATTTTACCACAAAAATGTGGGGAGTTTTTGTTTGTTTGTATTTTTTGTGTTGCATTCTACGGCAACAGCTGGTGATGTCGAGTTTGCCAAAATGAACGAGTCTGCAGTCTCACAGTAAGTTACCGAGTGTGTGGACATTTTCCTGATGGAATACTCTTTGGTGCTTAGCTCACTGGCATATATCCAGACTCTGGTTTTTTTTCTTCTTCTTCTTCTTTTTCAGTTAAATCCTGTTGTTGTTGGTACATTTCCACATGTCGAAACGGTGAAAACATCTGAACATTTAGTGAGAGCACATTTATTTTCAATTATCATTTTCTTTCTTTTTTTGTTGTTGTTGTTGATTGCATTAAAAGACAAGCACGACTTGGCAGAATTCCCTAATTCTACCCCCAATTCTACACACATTAAAACATCAATCAACATACATACACAAACGGCAGACCGTAGCCTGATCTGAACATGCAGGCAAACATTGTATGATGATGGCAGGAGCCATCTTTACTCCAGACAAGCTGCACAAGACACTGATATGGAACCCTGTTCACTGTTGTAATGTACACCACCATCCCCAGGCAGGGAAGTACACAGTGTGATTTTGATTATCATTACACAGCATTCTCTGTCCCCCAAGCAGAGGTCAGCTTCACTGCCTGCAAGAAACTCAATCGGCCAAATTTGGTGTTCTCAGGTTCTCTGTTTTGAACACTCCACGCAATGATTGCTACAGATTCTGCAATCCACTGCTCTTTGATGATACACATATGGTGGAGCTGAAGTGTGAACTCCAACGCTCAGACACAAGGGCAGTCACAAAGGGAACACCCCACCCTGAAAATCATGGCACTATAACGTATGGAGGGAAAACTGTGCTGTATTTGTCTGCATCAAGTATGAGAATCTCAAAGCTCAGCAGACACCAGACACAATACATACAGTGATTCACACTAGGAATTTGGCAAACCGGTCCCATCCTGTCTACCCTGCATGGACACTCGGCAACCGGTGTCAAAACCGGTCCCGGAGACACAAAAACCGGTGACACCATCAATGTACACCGAAACGAGGCACCAGGAGGTGCCTGTACTTAACTTCGATCTGTTAAAAGTTGATGGGAGACACAAACACTGTACATTTTCCACACTGTCAGGAGTTTGGTTCTGCCCCTTCAGTACTGTTCTTACTGGAGAGGAATGAGTGACTTCTGTCGGGTGTTCTCCATGCCACCAGGCTCACATCTCACACCACATGCGATCCGTGATGGCTGACAGCAACAGCAGTGCTGCCTCTTTACATAGGAGCATGCATCTTTGAATCAGAGTTCGGCTCCAAAGGAACAAGACCCAGGCTTGATGTGACATAAAGTATACATAATCTGAAAACTGCCACGGCACACAATGACAAGGATCTGACATTGGATCCGATCATCTGGATGGACAGGCTGCTTGAAAATGTATGTGTAGATTTTCATCCTGATGCAAACTCTGTTACAGATCAGCCGCTGTCAGTTCCAGCAAAACAAATCCAGCCCTGCCTGGCTCCTTGGTTTAGTTGGCCACATCTCAGCACTGATGAAGGCAATGTGACTCTCCTGGGGCCTGGCTCCATACAGTTGTGTATGGGACATGTTGGCTTCATCCACGACACAGAGAACATGTCTGCAGTGCACAATCAACGACAGCAGCACCAGTTGACACCGCACTGGAGGAAAAAGGAAATCCTGTGATATCATCAGGCACACCTCCACAGCCACAGAAACGGCCAGCACCAGTTGACACCGCACTGGAGGAAAAAGGAAATCCTGTGATTATCATCAGGCACACCTCCACAGCCACAGAAACGGCCAGCACATGTTGACACCGCCACTGGAGGAAAAAAAGGAAATCCTGTGATATCATCAGGCACACCTCCACAGCCACAGAAACGGCCAGCACCAGTTGACACCGCACTGGAGGAAAAAGGAAATCCTGTGATATCATCAGGCACACCTCCACAGCCACAGAAACGGCCAGCACCAGTTGACACCGCACTGGAGGAAAAAGGAAATCCTGTGATATCTCAGGCACACTCCACAGCCACAGAAACGGCAGCACCAGTTGACACCGCACTGGAGGAAAAGAAATCTGTGATATCCTGGCACACTCACAGCCACAGAACGGCAGCACAGTTGACACCGCACTGGAGGAAAAGAAATCCTGTGATATCTCAGGCACACCTCCACAGCCACAGAAACGGCCAGCACCAGTTGACACCGCACTGGAGGAAAAAGGAAATCCTGTGATATTCTCAGGCACACCTCCACAGCCACAGAAACGGCCAGCACCAGTTGACACCGCACTGGAGGAAAAAGGAAATCCTGTGATATCATCAGGCACACCTCCACAGCCACAGAAACGGCCAGCACCAGTTGACACCGCACTGGAGGAAAAAGGAAATCCTGTGATATCATCAGGCACACCTCCACAGCCACAGAAACGGCCAGCACCAGTTGACACCGCACTGGAGGAAAAAGGAAATCCTGTGATATCATCAGGCACACCTCCACAGCCACAGAAACGGCCAGCACCAGTTGACACCGCACTGGAGGAAAAAGGAAATCCTGTGATATCATCAGGCACACCTCCACAGCCACAGAAACGGCCAGCACCAGTTGACACCGCACTGGAGGAAAAAGGAAATCCTGTGATATCATCAGGCACACCTCCACAGCCACAGAAACGGCCAGCACCAGTTGACACCGCACTGGAGGAAAAAGGAAATCCTGTGATATCATCTGGCACACCTCCACAGCACAGAAACGGCCAGCACCAGTTGACACCGCACTGGAGGAAAAACGAAATCCTGTGATATCATCTGGCACACCTCCACAGCCACAGAAACAGCCAGCACCAGTTGAATGGCTCAAAGCATCACAGGTCTTTGACTTCTGTCACTGTACCCTGGTTTGACGCTGACAGTAAAGCCGATCTTCTGCTTTCCAAAATAACACAGTAGCTCTGATATGTATAACAAAACGAAAAGGCAGTGTAAAATGTCTGTGATGCAACACAAGGATCCAGTCGTCTTTCTTTCTTGTTTTTCTTTTTTTTCTTTTCTTTTTTTTTTTTTGCAAAGCAACATGCTGCAAAAGGTTCAACAGCAGCTGCTGTGCATTCCAATAAAATGCCTTGGAATGATTGGTTGCTCATCTTGCTATGAGTCTACTCACATTTAAATGCCTTGAGATATATGCAAGTATGTGTGTGTTTGTGTGTGGTGTGTACAAATGCACACACATGCTTGCATGTGCATTGTGTGCATGTGTGAGCATGCATATGCTTGCATATATGCATAAGTGCACGTGTGTTTTTGTGTGCGACTGCCTGTGTGTTTGCATGCATGCATAGTGTTGTTGCATATATGTGTATTGGTGAAACTATTTATAATTAAGGAAAGACATCTACTGGATATAGTTTTTATGTTTCAGATATTATCCATTAACTTGATATGTTGATGGTTACCTATTTGAATAAGATATGTTTAACTTTGTAATTAATCCATTTACCAGTTTGTTATGTTCATTGTTACCTTTTTACATAAGATACATTTCCCTTTGCAATTATTTTGCACACTGCACAATTAAAGGAAAGTTCTCGGTGTCTATTATTTGAACTTACAATGTCCTATATTTGTGCCAAGTTGAAAATGAATCGCTATCCATTTTCATTTATGCCAGTACATCTCACTTGCATCATCACTTTTCAAAATTACAGTCACTATTGTAATTCTCATCATTATCATCGCTACTATTATCAAACCACTGTAAATGCCCTTTATCAAAAGAAAAAAAAAAGTTCCACAGAATGTACATCGGTTTATACAGTGAGAACAGCACACCAAGAGACTGGGTACCACAATAAAGATGTCTTATTCTGGATATTCCCAGTGTTGCATTTTCTTTCAGCACAAGGAATGAGCAGAGAGAGGGGGACTGAGGGGCACGAGTCAAATGTAACAGCGCCGGTTCTAACAGAACATACATACAGAAATCAATCTCTAAACCACTGAATAACATGATCATACTTTCCTTGATCACCGAGTTCTTACTAGAATTTACTGCCCACTTGGGGGGTACCGAGCTGAAAAAAGAAAGAGGTTAAAAACAAATTACCCTTCCTCGCTCTTACAAATCTCACAATAATCATCCTTCTTTCACTGGATGCTGTTCTGATCGGCGTAACTGCTCTGGCATGCACACAGTCAACTCTTTAAAAAAACTAAAAAAACAAGATGCAATGCAGATAAATGACTCTCCAGTAAGTAGTAGTACAACAAAAAGAAAAACAAAAATATATATATATATATAAATCAGTCACTATAGCACTTCTCCCCTTTTGGTGGTAGAAATTTTGTATGTAAGAGAAAATAAAAAGAAAAGAAAAGCTGCTCTCCCCAGGGGGGATATGAACCCGGGTCTCCCACGTGACAGGCGGGAACACTATCCACTGTACTACCGAGGAACTTACAAACTGTGGTTACCCTTAAGTTTATAAACCGTTATTGCTTGAACTGTACATCACAAAATTATCATTTATAGCCGTTAGTAACGGCTATTCTGGTAAAATAAAACATTGGGCATCATCCGTGACCCATAATGAACATACCTACAAATTTTCAGAAAGATCGGTCCAGCAGTTTTGTCTGGAGCGAGTGGAACACATTTTGACCACAGACGGACAGACAGACACACACATACACACACACACAGCATTTCTTCGTTCCCATTGTAAAGTACTCCCTGTTGTATAAGAACTGGGAGTACAAAAAGGATAAGCACAGAAGACGGTCAGTCGCAAAGAGCATCAGTGTTATCTTTTCCTTTCCAACCACTCCGACACAATCACTCTGAAACTGCAGACTTCTGCACAGCAAAGTTTACACCCCAAGGTGCAGGTGGAACCCTGAGAAGCACTGTCCCCAACTGCCGAACACACCGGCTGGGAGCGATCCTGTGCAAGCCTGTGCTTCCAAGGGTGGCGCAGGATGGCTCCCAGCCGGCAGTTGAGGACAGTGCTTCTCTGGGTCCCACCCACACACACCTTCGGGCGCATCATTTTCTTCTTTTCCTTTCCAATGCCTAAGGCAATCGAGACGCAATCACTCAGAAACTGTAGATCTCCGCACCACAAAGTTTACGGACTTTTGAACTCTGCTGGCTGGTGTCACGCCATTCTGAGAAATCAGAACTCAAAGATAAGTGTACTATATACGGTACATCTTCAGCAGCTGCCACACCTTGTGTTTAACTCCCCCCCCCCCCCCCCCCCCCCCCCCACCCCCAAGCCCTTCACGCTGAACACATTCGGGCAGCAGCATTATTACCAACCAATCGCCCAGCAACGGACACCACAATTTGAGAACACAACACCACGCAAAATCACTATTTGTAATTTAAAATCAATTTCTGAAATTAGGACTCAATTCATCTATTCAAAGATACCTTTTATATAACATGGGCAGAGGTCTCTCTTTCTCTCTCTCTCTCTCTCACAAACACACACACAAATTGCCAACTATAACAGGCACCCAATTGTTGTGCAATCCTGAACAGAGCAAGTACAAAGGGAAAGATTGGCTCTGCTGGTGTACGTAGGGAAAGAGTTAAAAGTTTAAAGTGCGTTAAAACAGACTTGTACTTCACAGACAATGAAGGCATTGTGTAGCAGGAGAATACTGCAACAGCCAATACAAAATTGATAAAAATGAGGTCAGGCATCTTTGTGGGCTTGCTGTGTGAAATCTCTGCGACCTGTGACGTATTACACCACCCAGCCACCCATGTGGCGCCCCGACAGGTTGTCACCACACTGGGGAAAAGAATGTGACCTTGGAGCCGGACACTGTGATAACTGTGTCATCCCCAGATGAAAACAAAAATGATGAAAACATTCCAATGCACACACACAAATATATTTATATACTTACATATCTGTATATCGATTGATCTATCTGTCAATCTATCGATCGATCAATGTATCGGTATATATATATATATATATATATATAATATATATATATATATATATATATACAGTGAACTCCGGATGTAGTGAACGCCGTATGTACTGATAAATCGGCTGTACTGAAGCAAGTTTTAGGTCCCGGTCCCAACTGTTCATATTCTTTGTTAATTTTAGCCGGTTGTAGTGATATTTTAACATCCGGATGTATCAATATCTCCTGTTGTAGTGACGTCATTTTCAAGTCCGGGCAAGCCGGGCCCGGTTGTAGTGATTTTTTTTAAAGAGTAATTTCCCTTCTCCCCAAATGGCGAAACGCAATGTGCTTTCTTTAAAACGCAAAATCGATTTATTGAAAGACATTAAAACAAACAAGATGCGAAACATATAAACGTACTCCCAGTTTTCCAAACCGCTTATAAATCGGCCAAGTGCTTTGTGAGATAAGAAATAAAGGCAAAATAACGGTTTTAACGGTTATTTAACCGATGTACACTTTTGAAACTGGTATTTTAGTCCTCACTGGGCTAAAGCCAGTGTACATACCAAATTTCATCCAAATCGGACAATATGTCAAGAATAACGGTTTTTAACGGTCAGATTTTGAAACACTACATGGAAGTGCCATTTGTGTGTGATGACCTTTCTATATACAAAATTGCATTAAAATCCACCAATATATATAACAATAACGGTTTATCGGTTATATAACCGATATACACTTTTGAAACCGGTATTTTAGTCCTCACTGGGCTAAAGCCTGTGTACATACCAAATTTCATCCAAATCGGACAATATGTCAAGAAAACGCTACATGGAAGTGCCATTTGTGTGTGATAACCTTTCTATATACAAAATTTCATTAAAACCCACCAATATATAAAACATAACGGCAAAATAACGGTTTAACGGTTATATAACCGATATGCACTTTTGAAACCGGTATTTTAGTCCTCACTGGGCTAAAGCCTGTGTACATATCAAATTTCATCCAAATCGGACAATATGTCAAGAATAACGGTTTTTAACGGTCAAATTTTAAAACACTATATAGAATTGCCATTTGTGTGGATAACCTTTCTATATACCAAATTTCATTAAAATCCACCTATATATATAAGAAATAACGGCAGAATAACGGGTTTTAACGGTTGTTTAATCCATTTTCAGCATTACATCACTTACATATGGACAGAGGATCTGATTTGTCACAAGATCATCCAAACCGCTTATAAATTGGCCAAGTACTTTCTGAGATATTCCATAAAAAGAAAAAACCGTTACAGGCCGTTACAACCGTTAGTAACGGCTATAACGGGGCAAACTAAAACATCAGGCATCATCCGTGACCCATAATGAACATACCTGCTAATTTTCATAAAGGTCGGCCAAGTACTTTCTGATATATTCCATAAAGAAGAAAAACCGTCACAGGCCGTTACAGCCGTTAGTAACGGTTATAACGGTAAACTAAAACATCGGGCATTATTCGTGACCCATAATGAACATACCTACACATTTTCAGAAAGATCGGTTAAGTACTTTCTGAGATATTCCATAAAGAAGAAAAAGCGTTACAGGCCGTTACAGTCGTTAGTAACGGCTGTAACGGTAAACTAAAACATCGGGCATCATCCTTGACCCATAATGAACTTACCTGCAAATTTTCAGAAAGATCGACCCAGTAGTTTTGTCTGGAGCGAGTGGAACACATTTTGACCACGGACACAGACAGACAGACAGACACACACACACACATACAGACAGCATTTCTTCGTTCCCATTCTAAAGTACTCCCTGTTCTTTAATAACTGGGAGTACAAAAAACAGAAACAGGTGGATGTCGCTTCTCAGTACAATGTTTCTCAGGCAACAGTCAGCTCCATTATGAAAAATAGTGAAAAGTTGAAAGAAAAATTCTATGGCGACTACGCCTGGGATCGAACCCCAACCCCAACGTTAAAACCATGGTAAAATTGACATCGGACGCACCAACAAACAAACAAGCATGAGAAAGACAATACGCCACCTAATCTTTTGATCTTAGAGCATAAAGGAAGAGAGGAAAAAAATAGAGATTTTGGAAACAAAATTCATTTCTTTCATGTTTCCTTTTATCACGATTTTGCTACGTCATCGTATGGTTAATCAGCGTCACAGAGGAACACTCGCAAGCCTGACAAAGACAGCAAAAAACGTCACAAAACGAAATGAATCTAGTTTCCAAAATCTCCTTATTACTGCCTTGTGGATTTACCCAATGTGCCGAATGTAGCGATAAAACCTTGAAAAATATTACTACAACCGATGTGCCGGACGTAGTGATAAGACCTCGAAAAACATCATTACAACCGGAGTAGCGATGTATATACTAATATAGTGATAATCCGGATGTAGTGATAGGAATTTTTGGTCCCCAGGGACTTCACTACATCCGGAGTTCACTGTATATATATATATATATATATATATATATATATATATATATATATATATGCCATACAGGCACATAGATACAGCAGAACAGAGAGGTGGTGTAAAGTATACACAGAGTGTACACAGTTTTACTACCAAAATGACAACCGTGAAATCTGGCCTCTTATCAATCGTGACCAATGAAAAAGAAAAATGCTGTAAAGGACTTTCCATAACAAAGACAGAACAAAGTTCCATAAAAGGCAGAAAAACTATGGACAACAGTTTAAGAGAGAGAGAGAGAGAGAGAGAGAGTGAGAGAGAGAGAGAGAGATAGACAGAAAAAGAGAGAGAGAGAGAGCCAAAGCGAGTTACAGAATAGGTCAAGTAGGTGGCAGAGAATTTCCATTAGGCAGGGCCAGTTTCTACTGACAGATCCCCCAGCATCTCCATGGGGCGGTGTGTATAGTACTGAACCTCTTGTCATGATGGGTCACACCTGGTACGGCGCACACCAAAACTCTCACATACTCACACACACACAAACACACAGGCATGCATGCAAGTGCACGCACTCACAGAGGAATACACACACGCACACATATGCACGCAGTGCACGCAAAGCCAAACACAAAAAAAAAGAACACACACATTACTCACCCCTCAACTTTGTCACAGTGTTCCCCTGATATTTGACTCTGAAACACACACACACATACACAAACACAGGCGCACACACACCACACACACAAACACAGGCGCGCGCGTGCGCGCGCCACACACACACACACAACCTTTGAAATAAATTTCAAAAGAAATCTTGCAATCGCCCTTACAACTACTGAATCACGAAGTTAGCTAGTTCATGCCTAACCTTTTTGTTTTTGAATCATCACTTCCCCTGGCTCAGAAATTCTTATAGTACAGTTTCACAGGTCTTTGTTTTTTATTTTTCTTTGTTATTTTCAGAAACGAAAATTCAAGGATTTCTCTATTACTTTGTAAATGTCCAAATTTTAAATGAAGTAATATTAATACGTCAAAATCGCACTTTCGCACATGTTCGCCATGTTAAAGGTCTCTCCTCTTCCCTCGGCGAAAACAATAAAACAATTCATCAGTCACTGTTCACTGCACAGGTTATCAACAGAAAACAGAATTCAGGAGACTGAAACTGACCACAGCCTGGCTGAAAAAAAAAACCCATAAATACATGAAAGTGACGCTTATTTCACGCAGAATATGAAACAGAAAATTTTGACACATACATTTTCTTCAGACATGCCATGTGTTGTATATTCATTTTTGCTTTGGCTTGATCATAATCAATCGGACATTTCGTGACCACCCATTCTTTCTTTTTTTTATGTATGTGTTCAGTCATGCCTCATGTACTGCAGCACACTGACAAGGTGATACAGCCAGGGTTATACATCATATACATGGGGGGGGGGGGGGGGGGGGGGGATATGTGTACTGAAATAACAAAAAAAATCAAGATAACCAAAGAAAAGCAAAAGGCACAAAATCACAAAGAAAATTAATCAAAGTGTTAAAGAGCTGAAAGTGATGATCATGTGTTAGCCACAACACACATAACTTGTACAGAGTGCTTTCCTTTACATATCTTGGTCATCAGTCAACAGATCAGCAAAGGCCATTTCATCTGGATTGTTGTATCCCACAGCCCACTGAACTTCATGCATGTTGGGACCATTTCTCTTGTCACACTTGTGAGATAAATCCATGGGCAATAAACCTCACAGCACGCCAAATGTCACGCACGTTTTGTCCATTTCAGGCCTTATGCTTGTGAGATAAATCCACAGGCAATAAACCTCACAGTGCATAAAATGTCACACATGTTTTGTCCATTTCTGGCCTCATGCTTGTGAGATAAATTCACGGGCAATAAACCTCACAGCACGTCGAATGTCACGCATGTTTTGTCCATTTCTGGCCTCATGCTTGTGAGATAAATCCACGAGCAATAAACCTCACAGTGCATAAAATGTCACACACGTTTTGTCCATTTCTGGCCTCATGCTTGCGAGTGCAGATCTGTCAGGTATAATGCCGTCGCGATAATGGCAAAA
>CM031623.1:27676132-27696132 GCA_018398815.1 Conus ventricosus
AAATCTGGAATGTCCACTCTGCGTGTACCTGGTGGTGACCAATGTGTTTTCCAACCCGCTCATGTATGTTCCTCCAGTGATTCCCTTTACATGCACTTACCATGAAGGAAAACGACAGGAGAGGTGGGCTTTCTTCCATCTTCCGGTGCTCTCAACATGCCTTCGGTTTAGGGAGCTGGAATAGCTCAGTTGGTAGAGCGCCTGACTCGTAATCTTGGTGATCCTGGGGTTGCGGGTTTGAACCTCCGCCGGGGTGTTTCGGTACAGGGGGATTTTTCCCTCGGAGTTAACATTGGTTCTGACTCTATTTCCCATACAATCCTTCGAATGAGACTATAAACCGAGGCTCCGTGTGTGAACGCACGCATAACATCTTGCATACACGTAAAATCCCATCACCAACTTTCGGAAGAGTAGGCCAGTTTGGCCGTTGGTATGGATGACACGTTACACATAAGATAAGATAATGTTGCTTATAGCCCAGCTGACCGCAAAGGGCCACATCAGGGCTGTACGTTACACATAGCATGCACCCTGCATGAGAAATGGAAAGAATGAAGGAAGTAAGGAAAAAGAGTGATCGATATTGAACGATACTGACTGGATAACACGGGAAACAACTGAATGAAGTGCCAGCTGGCAGCTCTTCAGTCGGCACTACCCAGCTAGGCAGCCGTTGTGTAAACGAGCGTGGATTGTAAAGCGCTTAGAGCTTGGCCTCTAGCCGAGAATAGGCGCTATATAAGTATTCATTATTATTATTATTATCTCTCTCAATGTCCATGGCTGTAAAGAATTTTGTGTCAAAACTGTTAACACCCGCAAGTTCACGTGAACAGGTAGCGCCCTCTAGTGCAGGATGCTCACTCATGCTAACTCTTGTGTCTTCAGAAATCATTGTCATCGACAGAGGGCTTATTTGGCCGAGTCCTGCAAACGCTGGCTCAGAACAGGCACCTCTGAACATCGCTCGATGACAGCAGCAAGGCGACGTCTCCTCTGAAGAGTTATCTCCTCATAATGACCAGACATTGATCGCTCCCTGTGGACTGCACTGTGGGGTTGTAAAAGGACGAAACCTGATATGACTGTATATATGGGAGAATAGAAACGAACAGTGGGAATATGCCACTGGGGCTGGGTATGGTACATATAACACCACACACACATATACATACATACACACACACACACACACACACACACACACACATATGCACACACACACACACACACACACACACACACATGCACACACACACACACACAAGTAAAGAAAGAAACAAAGCCAGGAAAAAAAAAGACACTAATAATCCTCCAGTCCCCTGATACCCTTTTGACAGGTTCCAGCTCCTCCAGTGTCTTCTTCAGCTGAGTTTCCATCACAATCGTCTCCCTGCACATCACCATCACTCTGTGTGCTACTGCACTGGTCTGTATAGAATCAGTATCTGACCACACCTTACACATCAACATCACCCTGTGTGCTACTGCCCTGTTCTGTATAGAATCTATCTAACCACACCCTACACATCACCATCACCCCGTGTGCTACTGCCCTGTTCTGTATAGAATCTATCTAACCACTCCCTACAATCAACATCACCCTGTGTGCTACTGCACTGGTCTGTTTTGAATCAGTATCTGACCACTCCATACAAACACCATCACTCTGTGTGCTACTGTACTGTTCTGTATAGAATCCATCTGACCACTACTGCACATCAACATGACTCTGTGTGCTACTGTACTGTTCTGTATAGAATCTATCTCACCACTACTACACATCAACATCACTCTGCGTGCTACTGCCCTGTTCTGTATAGAATCTATCTAACCACTCCCTACACATCACCATCACCCTGTGTGCTACTGCCCTGTTCTGTATAGAATCTATCTAACCACTCCCTACACATCAACATCACCCTGTGTGCTACTGCACTGTTCTGTATAGAATCTATCTAACCACACCCTACACATCACCATCACCCCGTGTGCTACTGCCCTGTTCTGTATAGAATCATCTAACCACTCCCTACACATCAACATCACCCTGTGTGCTACTGCACTGGTCTGTTTTGAATCAGTATCTGACCACTCCATACAAACACCATCACTCTGTGTGCTACTGTACTGTTCTGTATAGAATCCATCTGACCACTACTGCACATCAACATGACTGTGTGTGCTACTGTACTGTTCTGTATAGATCTATCTCACCACTACTACACATCAACATCACTCTGCGTGCTACTGCCCTGTTCTGAAATAGAATCTATCTAACCACTCCTACACATCACCATCACCCTGTGTGCTACTGCCCTGTTCTGTATAGAATCTATCTAACCACTCCCTACACATCAACATCACCCTGTGTGCTACTGCACTGTTCTGTATAGAATCTATCTAACCACTCCCTACACATCACCATCACCCTGTGTGCTACTGCCCTGTTCTGTATAGAATCTATCTAACCACTCCCTACACATCAACATCACCCTGTGTGCTACTGCACTGTTCTGTATAGAATCTATCTAACCACTCCCTACACATCAACATCACCCTGTGTGCTACTGCACTGTTCTGTATAGAATCTATCCAACCACTACTGCACATCACCATCACTCTGTGTGCTACTGCCCTGTTCTGCATGGAATCTATCTAACCACGTTCAGAACAAAAGCAGCCAGGAGGTCTTTTTTCCCAACCTTCAGTTCTACTGGTGTGTTGTTAATGTGGTTTCAGGGGCTTGTTTGCTTTGTTTCTTTCTTGTCTTTTTTTTTTTTTTTTTTACAATCTGTTAGCATGATTGCCAAGCAACCTGAGCCCCCAAGTTCATCTGGTAGCCATGGACGTGCCCTACACCAAACTATCTTCAGATGGACAGTAAAACGGCCAACTCTTTGTTGCATGAAAGTGGGATTCAAACTGGCAACTCTGACTGTGAATATTAACTATCACAAAGTTAACGAGGTACCATATATACACCCACTAATTAATATGTGTACGGGTCAGGACTTTTAAAAGTCCTATGCACACACACACACACAATGTTAATTAGAACATGGGAGATTGGCATGGAAGATTACGAGCACTGAAACACGCATGAGAATGATTTGACTTTCTCTTAATTTGTTCCTGGGAATGCGGGGGAATGGGGGCAAGGGCGCATCTTCGAGAGTGTTCTTCAAGGGATAAAGAACAATTCAGTTTGGCAGGAAAACATTTTCAAAAACTTTGTTTTCATATAAAAAGGTAAGGTAAAGTTGCTTACAGCCCAGCCTACCGCAAACCGCGTTGACTTCATGTAAAAAAAAAAAGGTGTACTATTACTACTACAACCATCCCCTAAGCATAAAAATGTCATGTCTAAAAACCCGCATCAAAATCAAAGCGTAAACAACACCCCCCCCCCCCTCCCCCCCAAATGCATTATTCATAAATCACATGCCTTAGATTTTATAACATAACCACAAATCGACTGACAGCCACACGGCAGGTCATGTCAAGGGTTTCAGACGGTCACACACCTGTCTACCCACAAACACGCTCTTGCATAGCTTTCCTTCCAGAACACACAATCTTAGTAGACTTTAGATCTTTATCAATTTTGCTACGATTCAAGCCAAGGCTTTTACTATTTAACTCTACTACGCTGACAAACTACAAGCATTTTTTGCACCGCGTGCATCTAATACGATTCTATACATCTTTTTATTTTTTTCCTGTTTTTTTTTTTTTGTCGTTTCTGAAAAGTTAAGCATTTCAATACCCAGTCTCATTATGACACTGGGTATTTTTCACCCCATCAACACTGAGAAAACAATTTTTTTTAAAAAATCAATGCAACAACTTATAATTTAAAAAAAACAACTGAATCCTCACCTCTGATTTTTCTCGTATTTGGACGTCCAGTCTTCGATCTGCCGGCTCAAATCACTGCACTGTGCCACTGTTAAGAATTGATCTGCACCACTCGGCCCACACACATGCTGTTGGATTGATCAACATCCCTCCCCCACATACCGTTGACTGATCAACATCCCTCCCCCACATACTGTTGACTGATCAACATCCCTCCCCCACATACTGTAGCATTGATCAACATCCCTCCCCACATAGTGTAGCATTGATCAACATCCCTCCCCCACATACCGTTGACTGATCAACATCCCTCCCCCACATACTGTAGCATTGATCAACATCCCTCCCCACATACTGTAGCATTGATCAACATCCTCCCCCACATACTGTAGCATTGATCAACATCCCTCCCCCACATACTGTAGCATTGATCAACATCCTCTCCCACATACCGTTGACTGATCAACATCCCTCCCACATACTGTTGACTGATCAACATCCCTCCCCACATACTGTTGACTGATCAACATCCCCCCCCACATACTGTTGACTGATCAACATCCCTCCCCCACATACTGTTGACTGATCAACATCCCTCCCCCACATACTGTTGACTGATCAACATCCCTCCCCCACATACTGTTGACTGATCAACATCCCTCCCCCACATACTGTAGCATTGATCAACATCCCTCCCCCCCCCATACTGTTGGATTGATCAAATCCCTCCCCCACATACCGTTGACTGATCAACATCCCTCCCCACATACTGTAGCATTGATCAACATCCCTCCCCCACATACTGTTGGATTGATCAACATCCCTCCCCCACATACTGTAGCATTAATCAACATCCCTCCCCCACATACTGTAGCATTGATCAACATCCCTCCCCACATTCTGTTGGATTGATCAACATCCCTCCCCCACATACCGTTGACTGATCAACATCCTCCCCCACATACTGTAGCATTGATCAACATCCCTCCCCCACATACTGTTGACTGATCAACATCCCTCCCCCACATACTGTAGCATTGATCAACATCCCTCCCCACATAGTGTAGCATTGATCAACATCCCTCCCCCACATACCGTTGACTGATCAACATCCCTCCCCCACATACTGTAGCATTGATCAACATCCCTCCCGGGTCCCCCACATACTGTAGCATTGATCAACATCCCTCCCCCACATACTGTAGTATTGATCAACATGATTCCCCCACATACTGTAGCATTGACCAACATCCCTCCCCACATACTGTAGCATTGACCAACATCCCTCCCCCACATATTGTAGCATTGATCAACATGATTCCCCCACATACTGTAGCATTGATCAGCATCCCTCCCCACATACTGTTGGATTGATCAATATCCCTCCCCACATACTGTAGCATTTATCAACATCCCTCCCCCACATACTGTTGGATATAACAACATCTCTACCCCACATACTGTAGCATTGATCAACATGATCCCATCACTTACTGTAGCATTGATCAGCACGATTCCCCCACTTACTGTAGCATTGATCAGCACGATTCTACCAATTACTGTAGCATTGATCAACATGATTCCCCCACTTACTGTAGCATTGATCAACATGATTCCCCACTTACTGTAGCATTGATCAACATGATTCCCCCACTTACTGTAGCATTGATCAACATGATTCCCCACTTACTGTAGTATTGATCAACATGATTCCCCCACATACTGTAGCATTGATCAACATGATTCCCCCACTTACTGTAGCATTGATCAACATGATTCCCCCACTTACTGTAGCATTGATCAACATGATTCCCCCACTTACTGTAGTAATGATCAACATGATTCCCCCACTTACTGTAGCATTGATCAACATGATTCCCCCACTTACTATAGCATTGATCAACATGATTCCCCCACTAACTGTAGCATCGATCAACATGATTCCCCCACTTACTGTAGTATTGATCAACATGATTCCCCCACATACTGTAGCATTGATCAACATAATTCCCCCACTTACTGTAACATAATTCCCCCACTTACTGTAGTATTGATCAACATGATTCCCCCACATACTGTAGTATTGATCAACATGATTCCCCCACATACTGTAGTATTGATCAACATAATTCCCCCACTTACTGTAGCATTGGTCAACATGATTCCCCCACATACTGTAGCATTGATCAACATGATTCCCCCACTTACTCTTGGATTGAATAACATCACTCTTCCACACTGACTGTCGGACTGTCAATCTGACACACACTGTTATGGTAACCTGATGTAAACAAGACCAATTAAGCCTCTTGACACTGCTTAAAATGTGCATCATCAAAATTTTTACACTGATCGCTAAGCTTGTCAGCTTGATGCCTTTTGTAGATTTCAGTCATTGAGTATAGGCTTCACTCATGGTGCCGGGTCACTCAGACACATGGTGCCGGGTCACTCAGTGTGACACATGGTGCCGGGTCACTCAGTGAGACATATGGTGCCGGGTCACTCAGTGAGACACAGGGTGCCAGGTCACTCAGTGTGACACATAGTGCGGGTCACTCAGTGACACACATGGTGCCGGGTCACTCAGTGAGACACATGGTGCCGGGTCACTCAGTGAGACACATGGTGCCGGGTCACTCAGTGTGACACGTGGTGTGGGGCCACTCAGTGATACACGTGGTGCCGGGTCACTCAGTGAGACACATGGTACCGGGTCACTCAGTGAGACACACGGTGCAGGGTCACTCAGTGTGACACATGGTGCCGGGTCATTCAGTGAGACACATGGTGCCGGGTCACTCAGTGTGACACGTGGTGCCGGGTCACTCAGTGTGACACGTGGTGCGGGGCCACTCAGTGTGACACGTGGTGCGGGGCCACTCAGTAAGACACATGGTGTGGGGCCACTCAGTAAGACACATGGTGTGGGGCCACTCAGTAAGACACATGGTGTGGGGCCACTCAGTGAGACACATGGTGTGGGGCCACTCAGTAAGACACATGGGGTGGGTCAAGGATATCCAGAGACTTGGCCTTGTACTGCCGTAGAAGCTGGCTGAAAAAAACAGACAGACAGACACACCTGCCAGTCTCTGCATCTTAATGCAATACTCACCTACTCCCTTCAACATTTTCACCTCACCTGTGCCCTCAATGGATGTAAGAGCACATGGGTGTGTGAATGTATCAACATGTGTGTGTGTGCCTGTCCTAACAGGACTGTGCTCATGGACTGTGAGTGTAAAGTGCATGTGTGTGTGAGTCAGAGTGTGTGTGTGTTTTGTGTGTGTGTGTGTGTGTGTGTGTGTGTGTGTGTGTGTGTGTGTGTGTGTGCATGTGTGTGCATGCGCATGTGATGTGTGCTGAATGTGTGCATCTATGTGAACATGTGTGTGTGTGTGTGTGTGTGTGTGTGTGTGTGTGTGTGTGTGTGTGTGTGTGTGTGTGTGTGTGTGTGTACGCATTCATTTCGACCTCTGTGTGAACAGATCAACTAATGATTTTTCTGTACTGTTCACATCTACATGTTTTCAGTTCCACCATTCCTGCTTATGCATGGAATAATTTACTGGATTTAGGTCTGATGCTAGCTACAAGTCACTGCTATTTCACGATTAGAAATAACCTGTCACAAGACTTGGCAATGTTCACTTTTGAAAAACACACACAAAAACACACACATAAATCTGTTTGCCTTTTTCCTTCTCTCCAGAAAAAAAAGATCCCATTCACTGTGTGACACAGTACACACAATTCAATACTACTGAATCCAGGACCAGGACCAATGGTTAGTGTCACAAGCTTGCAAACTGTGAAGGCATGGGTTCGATTCATTTATTTGTGGAGTTTGTTTGTCCTGGTTGGCTCTTCCGAGTCCTGGTTCTACCCGCAGTTGAATGTGTTTTGGAACCACACTTGTCAGGTTTCATCCAGTTTATGCATGTAAGCCTCTCTGAGAGTGATGCTAACATTGTCTGACCTAACACTCAAGTGTCCACACTCTTTGGGCTTGGCTGATGCTGGATGCTTGACCTAAGCATAGAATGCCACCCTGTCATGTAGTCTCAGACCAGCTGATGCTGGATGTTTGACCTAAGCATAGAATGCCACCCTGTCATGTAGTCTCAGACCAGCTGATGCTGGATGCTTGACCTAAGCATAGAATGCCACCCTGTCATGTAGTCTCAGACCAGCTGATGCTGGATGCTTGACCTAAGCATAGAATGCCACCCTGTCATGTAGTCTCAGACCAGCTGATGCTGGATGTTTGACCTAAGCATAGAATGCCACCCTGTCATGTAGTCTCAGACCAGCTGATGCTGGATGTTTGACCTAAGCATAGAATGCCACCCTGTCATGTAGTCTCAGACCAGCTGATGCTGGATGTTTGACCTAAGCATAGAATGCCACCCTGTCATGTAGTCTCAGACCAGCTGATGCTGGATGTTTGACCTAAGCATAGAATGCCACCCTGTCATGTAGTCTCAGACCAGCTGATGCTGGATGCTTGACCTAAGCATAGAATGCCACCCTGTCATGTAGTCTCAGACCAGCTGATGCTGGATGCTTGACCTAAGCATAGAATGCCACCCTGTCATGTAGTCTCAGACCAGCTGATGCTGGATGTTTGACCTAAGCATAGAATGCCACCCTGTCATGTAGTCTCAGACCAGCTGATGCTGGATGTTTGACCTAAGCATAGAATGCCACCCTGTCATGTAGTCTCAGACCAGCTGATGCTGGATGTTTGACCTAAGCATAGAATGCCACCCTGTCATGTAGTCTCAGACCAGCTGATGTGATGCTTGACCTAAGCATAGAATCCCACCTGTCATGTAGTCTCAGACCAGAATGGAACTATTCTCCACAGCTATGTATAGAGAGAGACAGATAGACACACAGAGAGGGGGGGGGAGGGAGGGAGGGAGGGGGAGAGAGAAAGAGAGAGAGAGAGAGAGAGAGAGAGAGAGAGAGAGAGAGAGAGAGAGAGAGAGAGGAGAGCGAGATCATCTTCAAATATAACACATATATTTTTTATTCATATATATTTATCTATATATGTATATTTTTTATTCACATATATGTATATTTTTCATGTGAAGTCAACACACAAGTCAAAAAAAAAAAAAAAACCTCATTCACACAACCCTTTAAAATACGTCTTCTAGAAAACACACCAGAAATTTTGTTAAGAATCTTTCTTCTGTAAAATCTTAGATGAAAAATGATGAAATTAAAAAAATGACATCAGGTGGGACATCTCTGAACAAGGTGTTCATGGAGTCTGCTGTAAAATGCTTGTCTCAAAGCATGCAAGTCCCAATACTCTAAAAGAGTATGTTTCAATGTAAGTGGTAATTGTATGAAATGGACCACAGAGCTTTTTCGCCTTTTAAAAGACAAGAATGGGTACAGGGTATAGAAGGGTATGCAAACGGCACAAGACTTTTTCTTCTTTATGACAGCATCGGGAACATGGTAAAAACTCTTTCAGGTTTGGACGGATTTGGAACAGTCTGTCATCTGGGAAATGCAGGTAAAAAAAGTCATCTACAAATCAAAAGCATTATATGTATTCTGTCCTTAGTAATCACTTCTCCATTCTTTCCATCTGTGACTCACTCTGTGGCAATAATCTTCTGCTTCAGAACTTGAAAATTGGCTTGGTTGGTTGCTTGTTCCGTCTTCAAAGCAGCGATTTCCTGATACACAGAAGAATGGTTTATCAGAAGAAAAAAAAGAAAAGAAAAAAGGAAGACAATATTAAAAACAAAAAAGACAAAACATGCCAAGTGTAACTGACATTTCTACAACTGCTGCAAGTGGCTTACTAATTATCTGACACATTCCCCCTCCAAAACAACAAAGAAACAAACAAAAGCCAGTATGACATCTATACACATTCAGTGTATAAGACCGGACCATGCAAAAATGTGGAAGTTTTTTTTTTTAAATGTTACTTTGTTAGTCTTGCCACTGTGAACAATGGCATATTTATGCAAAGGACGAAAAAGCAAAGATTCCACCCTAAGTATCATTCTGCAGTTGTTGTTGAAGGCAGACTGGTTACTCACTGCCCTGGCCTTGCAGCCTTTGAGATAATTCCCTTTACCACTTTACATCCGGTCACTGCACTGTGCACGGTCGTGTTAGTCATTTACCAAACTTTCTTTTCAAAGCGTCATCATCATCAAGGTGTTTTTTTTTAAACTACACAATCATTAGCACTGGATGCG
Organism: Conus ventricosus; assembly: GCA_018398815.1. Lineage (NCBI taxonomy): Eukaryota > Metazoa > Mollusca > Gastropoda > Neogastropoda > Conidae > Conus > Conus ventricosus. Next base: position 27,686,236 of record CM031623.1, read on the forward strand.
TGTCCTCCAACTGACCACCAAGTGCATTCCTTATAGCTGCACTGATTCTTTAGTTTTATTCCTTCACTTCTGTTACTCTGTCCCCAATCATTTTCTTGCTTCACTCTAGAATTTTTTGTTCTAACTTCTACTGAACAAAACTGGAAGATTCTGTATAGGTTTTACGCATTCAGGCAATAAAAACAGAAATTATGGATTAAAAAATAAGCTTGGCTTTGGAAAAATCTCCAAAGCCCTCCATTTTGATGATAGATAATATTTCATACTCAGTACTCACAGAGTGGGAGAAAGGAGTAGCAGGGTCAGAAAACAAACACTGACATGACATTCCAAAGTTGGGAACTAAATCTAAATAGGCATCCGATCATGAAGATCTAGGGGAATGTGTAACTGATGTAAAGAGCACTTGTGCTGTAATCCACTGAATCAGTATGATTCCTGTGAAACCTCAGGAGTAAGTCTGCGATTCTGTAGCAAAAGGAAACCGAAAATACATGATGATCCTTCCACCAAACTTGAGCTGCAACTTTGCGCCCTGACATTCTTCAATGTTCTGCAAAAAGCTTAGACCAGAAAATGCTCAGTACTGTCTGTTTTGTTGCCAAATAAGATTAAAAATTATCAGAACCCCTGGGTTTACATGAACAAAATCATGGTAACGGAATTTAATGTTGTATTTTAAGTAGTCTTATTTCTCCCTCTGTGAACAATTTTTTTCCCATCAAAATTGATGCAACTGTCTTAGAAATACCACGCAATGTTAGAAGGTTCTAATAAAAGCATTATCAAGAGCTTGTGATTTTTCATGTCATCTCACATAGAATTAAATGAAAATGTTCTCTTAAAGTCAACTAAATTTGATTTGCATTACTGAGGTGGTTATGAGGTTCTAACAATAAAAACAACAATAACTGCCAGAAACTAACCATCACTTTGAGTTGCACTGTCCAGATTCATGCCATTTTCTTTTTTCACAATTTTTTCCGCCCAGTTGAACTAGCCTTCATCTGGAGTCATTGAAATGCAGACTCCACGGATCTGACCACAGCAAACATCTGCAGTCATTGAAATGCAGACTCCACGGATCTGACCACAGCAAACATCTGCAGTCATTGAAATGCAGACTCCATGGACCTGACCACAGCAAACATCTGCAGTCATTGAAATGCAGACTCCACGGATCTGACAACAGCAAACATCTGCAGTCATTGAAATGCAGACTCCACGGACCTGACCACCGCAAACATCTGCAGTCATTGAAATGCAGACTCCACGGATCTGACCACAGCAAACATCTGCAGTCATTGAAATGCAGACTCCACGGATCTGACCACAGCAAACATCTGCAGTCATTGAAATGCAGACTCCATGGACCTGACCACCGCAAACATCTGGAGTCATTGAAATGCAGACTCCACGGATCTGACCACAGCAAACATCTGGAGTCATTGAAATGCAGACTCCACGGATCTGACCACAGCAAACATCTGAAGTCATTGAAATGCAGACTCCATGGACCTGACCACCGCAAACATCTGCAGTCATTGAAATGCAGACTCCACGGATCTGACCACAGCAAACATCTGCAGTCATTGAAATGCAGACTCCATGGACCTGACCACCGCAAACATCTGCAGTCATTGAAATGCAGACTCCACGGATCTGACCACAGCAAACATCTGCAGTCATTGAAATGCAGACTCCACGGATCTGACCACAGCAAACATCTGCAGTCATTGAAATGCAGACTCCACGGATCTGACCACAGCAAACATCTGGAGTCATTGAAATGCAGACTCCACGGATCTGACCACAGCAAACATCTGAAGTCATTGAAATGCAGACTCCACGGATCTGACAACAGCAAACATCTGCAGTCATTGAAATGCAGACTCCATGGACCTGACCACCGCAAACATCTGCAGTCATTGAAATGCAGACTCCACGGATCTGACCACAGCAAACATCTGAAGTCATTGAAATGCAGACTCCACGGATCTGACAAACAGCAAACATCTGCAGTCATTGAAATGCAGACTCCACGGATCTGACCACAGCAAACATCTGCAGTCATTGAAATGCAGACTCCACGGATCTGACCACAGCAAACATCTGCAGTCATTGAAATGCAGACTCCACGGATCTGACCACAGCAAACATCTGCAGTCATTGAAATGCAGACTCCATGGATCTGACCACAGCAAACATCTGCAGTCATTGAAATTATGCAGACTCTGTGGACTGCCACAGCATTTACAGCCAAAGGACTTGTCATCACAGTCCTGAGCATCAAAGATCTGAGAATGTGCCATTCATCACTGAACAAAAAGCTGAGGAAGTCTCTCATCTCACTGTCCCACTGATCGCTTTGTTGTAAGCTTTTAAAAAAAAAAAGTACTGTATCCACCAAACATGAACAAACGAATCACAAGACAAGACATGACGTGTTCTCTACCTCTTGGGTCTTCTTCAAGCAAGACAAAGCACACTCAAGACAACAAACATGAAAACAAGCATAAAGCACTCTTATGACAACAAAAAATGAAAAACAAGCAATCACTTATCTCTCACTGAATTCGGCACCAGATGGGCATTGATCAAACATGATGGCATTTCTTTACTCTCAATTCACTGCAACTTTCGCTCTGTACATACGTCCTTCATTAATATCTTGTCTACTAAGTACTTTAGTAGCCCCCATGATTGCACAGTCATAGTGTCAAGCAGCTAGTTCCACCTAGTTGGGCATTAATCAACGATGATGGCATTTTTTACTCTCAAATCACTGCAACTTTAGCACTGCACGTATGTCCTTCATTAATAAATGATCTTGACTATTTCTTATGCCCCATTGACTGCACTGTCATAGTGTCAAGCAGCTAATTCCAGCAACATTTCATGGGATACCTTCTTCAATGCTTTCATTATTTTTTCCAACGACATCTCAAGCTATAACTTGTGACAGTGCCTTACCAAATTCACACACACACACACACACCACACATACACACCACACACACACACACACACATGACACACACACAAGATGGCGGCTACGGTCAAGCACTGAAACGGAAGGCAGCACTGAATTTTTGCAAAGTTCATGAAGATGACGAGATCGAGGAGAACAAGAAACAGAACAGCCGAGTCATCAGCGCTCGAGACACTGATCCTGGGCACCGACAGTCGGCGGGCGGGCGAACCAGTCGGAAAACGTAAGAAAAATAGGCCTACTACGAGCGACGAGGACGGTTTGGTTGTCCATAGCGTGGACCGCGCTACAATACCCGCGGAACCAGCAGTCAACACATCGGACCTGGCGTGAGTAGACTAGTCTGTCTGACCTACATGAAATGGTAGCAGCGCTCTGCACACGAATGTCAAATTTAGAAAAACTAATTCAACAGCAGAATGAGGTCGCCCGGTCAAATGATATAGGAAGAAAAAAATGGTCAGCAGCGTTGGAACCAAACAGAGTCAAACAGTATCGGTAAGCGTACATATGCTGAAGCTGCTGGTTCGGAGCATCACCACCACGTATCCCGCATTCCTGTAGGCCTACAATAACACCCAGGAAAAATGCAAGCAAAAAAGGCACCGAAACAACAAACAAAGCCAAAGAATATGGAAAAAGAACATCAGAAAAAAAAAATCGAACCGCAAACTGTAATGACGTCAAACAAAGTAATGAACGTCAAACAAAGCCCCGCTGAAAGACGCCAATAGGCCCAGACCTAGTTCTACGAAACAAGAGAACGCACATGGAAACCCTAACCCTGATCTCCCGAGTGTTTTGATTCTTCATGACTCGGTGACAAATAAAGTGAATAGCAGAAGACTGGGCCAGTCTACGATTCGATGCAGTGTCACACAAGGCGTCTACGATCAAGGATTTGCGACCATCCTTCGAATCATCTCGACAATCTGCTGACAAAGCTTTGACGCCGTTTTAGTCCACTGTGCCGTGAATGACTTGAAATCAAAATCTCCGATAGAAACCAGCAAAGAATTCATAAAGTGTATCAAAGACATTTCAAAGAACAACCTAGAATGAAAATCATCATCAGCAAAATTGCACCATCTAAAGACTCCCAGCTTAACATCAAGGGGACCTCTTCAACGCCTTGCTGCATCAGAGCTTGATTGAAGATAACATCTCATTCATCAGCCACACTAACCTTCACGTCAACACCTGGCACTTCCGGACGACCTCCATCCTACTTACAGAGGGGCTAGTGTTCTCGCCCAAACATCGGGAGACACATCAGGAGCCCTCTCTGGACAACACCCAAAAAAGTGGCCCGACGCTACCGTTTCCAGCAACGCGGCTCCTCCCAGTACCAGCCGTTCCTGGAAGACCCACGCTACGATCCTCGCCCCTGGAGGAACATGTTTAGCGCATTGTATGGCTGTGATGGAATCACTTTGCAGAAATTCAGTGCTCGAAGTTCTGACAGTAGACTAATATTTATTTATTCACCACTTGTGCCAGTTAGTATTACTAACTCAACATCCCTGATTTATTTATTGTCCAGTTTCACCATTTACCACACACACACACACACACACACACACACACACACACACACACACACACACATTTTGACACTGTTAACGTGAACAATTAGATTTAGATCTAATCTTCAATTTTTATTTTAGTTGGTTTAAAGAAAGTTAAATTCAATGTTAAATAACGTTTCTTTTAAGGTTTTTCCAGTGGAACTGTCGATCCATCTCAACTAGTCTTGATCAGCTAACTCAGCACCTTGCCGAAGAAAAATATAATGTATTGGCTTTACAGTCTCTCAATGTGAAGAGGAACAGGTTACCTAAACTCAGTGGCTACTATTTTCCACCCATTACTCAGCAAGGAGCCACAGAAGATAAACCAACGTTGCTATTTACATAAAAGAAGGAGAGAAATATACCCATGTACTAGCCTGTTCCACAGAACTTACTAGATGCCTATTCCTGTGCAGTCAGGGTCCCGAATAAACACCGACACCACATTCACTGTAGTGTCAATATACTTACCATCGAGGACCTAATGAGAGAAATACCGAATGGCTTCGATCGCTACACCTAAAATCAGATCAGAATAGCAAGTTCATAATAACTGGTGATTCAATGCTCATTCGCCATTCTGGGATAAAGATTGTCAATTAATTACTAGCAGCCGTTTCGTTGAGAACATTGTTGACTCGCCTTTATATCTTTTAAACGACGGGAGAATAACACGTGTTCCCGATAATCCCAATCACAAGCCCAGTGCAATAGATTTAACCTTAACATCTCCAGACCTAGCACCTGTATGTGACTGGCAGACCTTAATGACACTCTGAACAGTGATCATATTCCCATTATCACCACTTTTAAATCTATAAGGCCTGAACCAAAAGACATGTCCGCAGAAAAAGTACCAAAATATAACTATAAATTAGCTAACTGGGACAGTTTCACAAACTTACTTAAATCGTTCAATGTCGACATGAATGAATTCAACTATCTAACTGTTGATGAATTGTATTGTAAATTTCAAAAAGCCATGCTATCTGCTGCAAATCAGTCAATACCCAGAATAAAACTAATCAAGCCAAAGTTAAATAAACACATTGGGAATGTCTGGTGGAACGAAAATTGCGAACAAGCTAAAAAGGAGAAAAACGTAAAACTAAGAGCGTACTTACGAAGTAAAGGAGAAGAACGTAATTCAAAACTGCTTGAGAAAAAAAAAGGCCAAAATCATTTTAACAAAGTGACGGCACAAGCTAAACGACAATACTGGTCAAACTTTTGTAAAAATGAAGTTAGTAGTTTCAAAGATTATCAAAAGGTGTGGGCAAATCTAAGAATAATGAAAAACGGAGTATCTCTACCAACCAAAGTCCAATCAAGCTCCCTAACTCTGATTTCCCCTCCAACTCAGAGAAAAGCTGTAGCATTCGCCAACATATTTTCAAAAAATAGCAGCACAGACAGTCTAACAGCAGAAAAGAAACGACACAGAGAGCAAGAGAAAGAAAAGCCATTTACAACGACCCCGACCCTGTAACAGACCATTACCTAAATGTTCCCATAACATTGCAAGAAGTGGAAGAATGTCTCAGTAATCTAGGAAATAAAAAGACATCAGTAGGCTTAGATGGCATTTCAAACGAAATGCTACATCATATCCCTTCGAATGTAAAAACATTCATATACCTTTTTATAAAAAAAATGTTGGAACGAGGGAAATCTGCCTTCTGTGTGGAAACATTCTATAATTATTCCATTCACAAACACGGAAACCTCGATCTGATATAAACAGCTACCGACCAATCGCCCTAACGTCTCATATGTGCAAACTGATGGAAAAAAATTGTTCTAAACAGGTTAACATACTTTTGTAACAAACACCAAGTAATCCCAATCAACCAAGCTGGTTTTCAAAAAGGAAGATCATCAGTAGAACACTTAGTTAAACTAACGACTCAAGTTAAACAACAATTTGCGAGACGGAAAAACATCCTCGCAACTTCTTTGATATAAAAAAAGCATATGAACAAGTATGGCACAAACGACTCATGTATAAGCTCAAAACCATTGGTATAAGTGGAACAATGTATAACTAATCAAAGTTTTTTTGGAAAATAGAGTGATTCAAACAAGAATAGAGCATACATATTCTAGCACTAGACCATTAGAAATGGGGCTTCCACAGGGATCAGTATTATCTCCGATTTTATTCAATATTTTAACTGCAGATATAACAAAAGGATTATCAAAGATGTAATATTAGCACAATTCGCCGATGACTTATGTTTATGGATGAAGGTCACTATGAAAAGAAAGACTCCATTAAGATCTATTAATTACATAAAAAATAAAATCAACATGAACTAAACAAAATCAACGACTTTTTACATGAAAATGGACTTTCACTTTCAGCAGAAAAACGAATTTAATGCTTTTTAACTCTGGATATGACCCTGAGAAACTTCCTCAATTTACTCTGACGGGTCACTACTACAAATACGCTAGTTCTGTCAAATTTCTAGGCGTTTATCTAACTCCAAAGCTTTCATGGAATCTACATATTGAATACATTTTGAATAAAGCGAGGAAAAGTTTTAACTTTTTAAAAATCATAAGCAAACAAAAGTGGGGACAAGACAAAGATAGCTTAACATTACTATCTTCTGCGCTTGTGCGGTCAAGATTAATTTACGCCCAAGAAGTATTCTTAGCGCCCCACAACACTTACTCAATAAATTACAAAGTATAGACTGCAAATCGTATAAACTGGCACTTGGAGTTCCTATACATACATGTAACATGGAACATACCAGAAATTGGAGTTTTGCCTCTCAATGAGTTCGAAAAACGTCTGCATCTAAATTTGTCTTAAAAAACTCTTCACAAAATACTTTTTGTGCTAAAGAGTATCAGTAAATTCAGAAACAGACTTTGCAAAAAGAGCTAGAAGCATAAAATCAACTTTATCCATTCAGACATATACTTCTACTCTATTGAAAGAATCAAACATAAATCAAACTAAAATCGCTTCGAGCCCCTTCTATGCACCCATTCCCAAATGGGAACAAATAAAAGCTAAATTTGATACAAATTACACCGACTAAGTAAAAACGATTCTCCAAACCTTCTTAAAAGCGATGTAAATTGTCATTTGGAAATGTGTATAAAGACCACTTGAAAGTTTTTACGGATGGTTCAGTACTAGACGATCGTAACACTGGCGCAGCTTTTATCATACCAACCTTAAAAGTGGAGAAATTATATCATCTTGGGAAATACTTGTCGATTTTTACCGCAGAACTAGTAGCAATTCTAATGTCTCTAAAGTATATTCTAAATTCTTCCACCAAAGATTGTCAACTTCTACTTTGTAGTGATTCTGAATCAGCGCTTTCTGCTTTACAATCTCCAAATTCAAAGATTCGAAATGAGATAACAACGGAAATAAATTACGTAACGCATCTTCTCTCAATGAAGGGAGTCAATATACTTTCTGTTGGGTGCCCTCTCACTGCGGCATTTCATCCAATGAGAGAGTTGACCAAGCTGCTCGAAGAGCAGCTCGCAACATTGAAGGCACAACTATCATTCAGTATAGATTTGGATTTGTCAGAATATTATGCACTGATAAATAAAGCATCAAACGACAGATTTCAACATTTATTGAAAAACACAGATTGTCTATATTATAAAATGTGTGTTAAACCAAGCCCTGATATTAACCCCAAAACACAATTAAGAAAAATCCAAACTCCAATTTCCAGAGACGTAGAAAGCTTAATTCATCGCATGCGATTAAATTCACCTCGAACTAAATACTGCAAAAATGTCTCATGTATGTGTGGGGAACCTCTCAATGTAAGTCATCTGTTATTGAACTGTGCAAGAACAAAACAGTAGTGCAAAGGGAAGGTGCTGAAATTTTATCTGATGGATCGACTTCACTGAACTTGCCTTACATGTTAAATAACTGTTTTTTTTCATGTGTTTAATTTGTAAACATTTATTACAAAGCCCAGTTGGAATATTCCTTTGAATTATAACCTTTTTTTCTTTTTTTTTTCTTCCCCCCCCCCCCCCCCCCCCCCCCCCCCCCCAACTCATTTGAACAAACATATGCTCATCTTAATCAAATTCAATCATTAGTATGATGCCGCTTACAAATAAGATACAACATAAGATTGTATATATACACTCTTAACTCCTCAACTACACCTTAATTGAATGTCCAAACTGGAAAAATATGACCACGTCAACACTGAAAATGTGCTGAAACGACGACATCATTCAAAGGACTGCTCCAACTTCATCAGATACACCTCTATGCAGAGACACTATTGAAGAACAGAAAACCAGTTCCATCGACATGGTGAAATTACTGTATTTCTTGAAAACTGTGGCACACTGAAAACCGTATCATAAACTTATCTCTTAACACACTCACTCACACATACACACACCACACACACACACACACACACACACACACATACACACTCACACACATTTTCACACACACACACACCACACACACACACACACACACACACACATTTTCACACACACACCAACACATTTTCACACACACACACACACACACACACAGACACACACACACACACACACACACACACACACACACACACACACACACACTCAAAAGTTGCACACATTCCATACTTCTTTCATCATACACTCTATCACTGCAAACGGTCCTGAATCACTATATGTGGGAAGACGTTAAACCGGAAGAACAACAACACACACACACACACACACACACACACACAACACATACACACACACCATCTGTGGAATGATAAATGCGTGTGTGTGTGTGTGTGTTGTGTGTGTGTGTGTGTGCGCACGTGCATGCTTTTCAATGGCTTCTCTATGTGTGCGTGCACACGCTGTCCGCACGAGTGCACTCGTGCATGGATTGACTGCATGGTGCTGCCTGGCATGTGTATGCATGCGTGCGCGTGAGTGTGCATGCGTGATATACCTGTGTGAAGGGTGCCTGGTGCGTGCATGTAATAAAATGTGCACGTGAAATGACAGACAGAGGGGGACTCTGAGAGAGAGAGAGAGAGAGAGAAGAGAGGTGATGATTTTTTTAAGTCGTGTGACTGTCAACATAAATGGGCAACAGTGTAACCTTCAGTCTTAACCTACGTATGCAAATGCTTAAAACCATCATGAACCAAACTGAAAGTTACATACCTTGTCTTTTTGACCGCACGAACTGCATGACTGCCCAAAAGGAAAGATGGTGGACAGTCCTCGTCCAAGTCAAAAGCAAACGAGTTGAGCGAATCCATTGTCTACCCACTCGAGGCCGACTTAAACTTCTCAAATTTACGTCAAAAGTGCGAGACTGTC
>CM031623.1:27701132-27711132 GCA_018398815.1 Conus ventricosus
ATGTCATATGTATGCTCCGTCATTTACACCTTCCCTCGTGTTTATATGGTCATATATATGCTTCATGCCATCATATATGTGTTCCCACATGTAATGTCCCATCATACGTAAGTTCCATCATATACATGTTCCACTATGTATATGTTTCGTCACTTACGTGCTTGACCAAGAAGAAAAAGAAACACCCGAAGGTGCTGGGAGGACCCAGAGAAGCACTGTCTTCACCCGCCTTTAGAGCAGTCCTGTACAACCCTTGGAGGCCTGCGCTGTGTTGACGATGGGTACAGACACGCGCAGGACACTCCATTAAGATATCAAGGGACATAACTGCTCCTGAACAGAGGTAAATTAGACTACAGGATGCAGCTCATAACAGCCTTAAAGTAGCATCCCCATGGGTGTACCAGCCCGTATTTCATGACTGCAGATCCCACCGGCGAAAAACACCACCCTCCAGCTGCCGAGCACACCCCACAGACCCAACCACCCCTGCCCACGGACAGATGAAGACAGTGCCACTCCAGACACAGCCAAGCTTTCGCCATACGGTCTTATGTGCCCTCAAGAGAGAATCCAAAGTTGTAGTCTTTCCCACTGTCAACAGGACTTTCCCTGTGGTCAGTGGGTCTTTCCTCACCATCACAGGACCTTTCTCCAGGGTCAGCCTAGTTAAGGCAAAGAAGAAAAAGAAACACCCGAAGGTGCTGGGGAGGACCCAGAGAAGCACTGTCTTCACCCGCTTTTAGAGCAGTCCTGTACCACCCTTGAAGGCCTGCGCTGTGTTGACGATGGGTACAGGCACGCGCAGGACACTCCATTAAGATATCAAGGGAGATAACTGCTCCTGAACAGAGGTAAATTAGACTACAGGATGCAGCTCATAACAGCCTTAAAGTAGCATCCCCATGGGTGTACCATCCCGTATTTCACGACTGCAGATCCCACCGGCGAAAAAACACCACCCTCCAGCTGCCGAGCACACCCCACAGACCCAACCACCCCTGCCCACGGACAGATGAAGACAGTGCCACTCCAGACACAGCCAAGCTTTCGCCATACGGTCTTATGTGCCCTCAAGAGAGAATCCAAAGTTGTAGTCTTTCCCACTGTCAACAGGACTTTCCCTGTGGTCAGTGGGTCTTTCCTCACCGTCACTGGACCTTTCTCCAGGGTCAGCCTAGTTAAGGCAAAGAAGAAAAAGAACACCCGAAGGTGCTGGGGAGGACCCAGAGAAGCACTGTCTTCACCCGCCTTTAGAGCAGTCCTGTACCACCCTTGGAGGCCTGCGCTGTGTTGATGATGGGTACAGACACGCGCAGGACACTCATTAAGATATCAAGGGACATAACTGCTCCTGAACAGAGGTAAATTAGACTACAGGATGCAGCTCATAACAGCCTTAAAGTAGCATCCCCATGGGTGTACCAGCCCGTATTTCATGACTGCAGAGATGTATATGTTCTGTCACGTATACTGTTATGTCATGTATATCTTATCTCGTGTATATGCTCCATCATGTGTATGTCATATGTATGCTCCGTCATTTACACCTTCCCTCGTGTTTATATGGTCATATATATGCTTCATAATTTGTATGTGCCATCATATATGTGTTCCCACATGTAATGTCCCATCATACGGAAGTTCCATCATATACATGTTCCACTATGTATATGTTTCGTCACTTACGTGCTTGACCAATTATATATTGCATAATTTGTATATTCTGTCCAGTATTTGTGCCATCATGTGAACGTTTTGGCATGTATACGTTCAGACATTTATTATATTCATCATGTTCATGCTCCACCAAGTACATGCTCAATCATGTAAATTCTTTTTATCATGTGTATGTTGCATCGGCCGTGTAAATGTTTTTTCTTCTGTCATGTAATGTTCCACCATGTTCATATTCCACCATGTATCTAGTCCGTCATCAATATGTTTTATAACATATTTTCCTTCATGTGCATGTTCCGCCATGTGCATGTCATCTAGTGTAAATGCTCCATTATGCACGTGTGCTGCTCCATTTTGTACATGTTTTGCCATGTGTATGTTCCATCTTGTATGTGCTCCATCACGTAGATCGTTCATCTTGCTTTTGTTCACCAGGTATATGTATTATCATGTATATCTGCAAATATGTATTTGTTCCACCTTGTATATGTTGCATCATGTACATGTTGTCGTGTGCACGTTCAATCATGTTCCATCATGTATGTGTTTCGCCATATAAATATTCCACTCTGTGTATGGTCCGCGTTGTGTGTTGTCCATCATGTACACGTTTTATGATGCATAAATTATGTTCAATTAGCTTTGTGTTCCACCTTGTATATGTTCCATCGTTCGAACATGTGTTTGTGCCATGATATGTAAATACCACTATGTGTATGTTCTGCCATGTATAGATTCCATCATGTATGTGTTCCATCATCTATGTATATATATATATATATATATATATATATATATATATATATATATATAATATATATATATATATATAATAAACCATCATGTATATGTTGCATCATACATGTATATGTTCTATAATGTCTGGAGTTTGACATTCTCTATTCCTCACAGCGATCTGAGACCTGAAGCTCAGACTTAACGTCAAAGACCTTTAGCAAGTGGAAGGGAACCCACAGACGGGTAACAAAGTGAAATCTCTTCAAACCGTTAGGTGTTTTCATCATGTGCCACTGGAGGCTTAAAGAAGAAACAAGTTTTGTGCGGGTTGCACACAGGGCGCTCCTTTTGCACCCACTCGTATCTCTTAAAGGCGCATAAGTTCCACAGTGCGTCCTATGTGATGCAACGCTCGCAGTGAAACGTGTTATAGAGTGTTGGAACGTGCATAATGTCAGCCATGAACATTTTACAGTACACTCCATGAACATCTTCTTCAGAGATGTCCCATATAATGTGATTTTTGAGTTCGTGAAAGCGATAAGCATTTTTCATTTTAGGCCTATATAGGATTTTACGGAAGAAAGATTTTAGAGCAATTTCCACTTTTTAAAAAAAGATCTGTGGCAATTTCTACTTTTTAAAATCTGTTCTAATGTCTACTGTGTATGTAATTTGTTTTAAACAAATGAGTAGAGAGTGACTGTGACGTGGTGACAGCCCTGATGTGGCTCTTCGCGGTCGGCTGGGCTATAAATAACATGAACTGATTTGCCAATATTTTCCATCATGTACATGTTCCATTGTGTTCAATCATGTACACATACACGCACGCGCGCTCGCGCGCGCGCGCACACACACACACACACACACACACATACACACACACACACACACACACACACACACACACACACACACACACACACACACACATACACACACACAAACACGCACGCACATATCATGTATGTGTTCAATCATTTATATATTCTGTCACATACAGGTTTCATCATAATTATATGTGTTCCATCATGTATATGTTTCATCAGGCAATTATGTTCAATCATGCACATGTTCAATAATGCGCGTAATTTCCATAACGTTCCATCATTCGATCAGGTATATATTCTATCCTGCATATTTCTCATCATGTAGATGTTCATCATTAAACATGTCCCACCATGTACAAAAGCTTCATTATGGATAGGTTTCATCAGATCTCTCTCTCTCTCTCTCTCTCTCTCTCTCTCTCTCTCTCTCCTCTCTCTCTCTCTCTCTCTCTCTTAGAAGCAGCCCTCTGTTACCATGGCTATCAAAAGATGTACAGGACGCTATGAACCAAAGAAATCACCTTTTGTCTACGGGAACGAAGAAAGAATTTGTAAACCAAAGAAATCATGTTAATTATGTAAAACGAGCAGTTAAGAAAAAGTACTTTCAAGAACTTGTTTCTTCTAATACCAATAGCAGAGCAATTTGGAATGCTATCAATCAGCTGACAAACAAAAACATCAGTAAAAATACATCACATGAAGACCTGTGTCCCGAGAAACTTAATGACCATTTTTGTAATATTGCTAAGACAACAATAAAATCAGATAGATATGCCCAAAACACTCTTACATTATTAAACGATTTCTGTGATTCAAAAGCCATATCCTCAGACTTAGACATCCGCTTAATGTCAGTCCATGATGTGTATAATGCCCTGATCCGTCTAAAAGATACATGTGCTCGTGGCTTAGACGGTATCGATGGCAAAATCCTAAAACTTGCAGCTCCAGTTATTTCTGACACACTGACCTACATCTTCAATTTATGTATATCTAAAAACCAATTTCCTAAATCTTTCAAACTTGCTAGGGTAAGACCATCTATAAATCAGGTGACACCTCGGACCCTTGTAATTACAGACCAATTTCTATCCTGTCTGTGGTATCAAAATCTTTAGAAGATCATTTAAGAAGATGCATTCTTAACCATTTTGACAAGTATAACTTATTTCACCCTAATCAGTCTGGTTTCAGGAAACATCACTCCTGCCACACAGCACTGACCAACCTAGTAGACAAATGGCTCACAAATATAAATGAAAACAAGGTGATTGGTGTCCTTTTTATTGACTTTGCAAAAGCTTTTGATGTAATTGACCACACACTGCTTCTAAAAAAGTTAAAATTGTACCGTTTATCAAGTAATGCTCTAGAACTCATCTCTTCGTTTTTAAGCGACAGAAAACAAATGGTCTCAATTCATGAACGCCAATCTTCTATTTTGCCTCTGAAACATGGTGTTCCTCAAGGCTCCGTCCTAGGACCCATACTTTTCTCAATATATATTAATGATCTCCCCCTGTTTCTCCCAGCGCTTTGTAATATGTTCGCCGATGACACTACTGTTCATGCGTGTGATCGCAAAGCAGAAAAAGTATCTATGTTATTACAGCAGAGTATTAACCAGCTAACCGAATGGTCTGAATTAAACCATAATGTGTCTAAACCCTGTCAAAACCAAACATATGATCATAACCACAAGACAAAAACGTCAAAACCTTTCTTATACGAGCGCACCCCTTTCTATCAATGATATAACTATCGAAGAAACAGTCTGTCATAAAGTCTTAGGAGTAGTTATAGACAACAATCTGTCATGGTCTGAACATGTACGGTCTTTATGCAAAACAGTTTCGAAAAAGATATACCAGCTGTCCAAGATAAAGCATTTCCTAGACTGCCATTCACGTAAAATACTTTTTTCACGCTTATATTGAATCCCATATAAATTATGCATCAACAATTTGGGATTCAGCTAGTAATCATATACTCAAACCTTTGTTTAGTCTTTATAGACGTTCCCTGAAATTAGTTTTGTTAAAATCGGTTACGTTATCATACTCTGACTATACAGATCTGGATATTTTACCATTAAACTTGAAGCTTAATAATGCAATAAAGCTTTTTTCATGTTTAAGATTCTTTCGGGTCGTGCTCCCACTTCAATTACAGAGAAATTTAGATTTAATGAAAATCGCCATTTTCATAAAATTGTAATACCCTGTCCAAGAATAGATATGTTTAAAACCAGTCTTCACTACTCCGGCGGCTTCTTGTGGAACTGCATTTCACCCTCTCTTGATGTTCATGCCAGCATATACAGCTTTAAAAGGGCACTTCATACCCAACTAATGACTGAATTTTCCAACTCATGCTCTTAAACCCCCCCCCCTCCTCTCTCTCTGTCTCTCTTTCTCTCTCTCTTTCTGTACTGGTCTCTCTCATCTAGTGTTCCAAAGGTGCTGCTTGTCATGTGTAAATTTTTGTCTTTGCCTACAGGATGGGGTGCCTGTTCAATGATTATTTTTTCCAGAAATGTGTTATAACTTTATTGTTGTGATAATGTTTCTTTTATATATTTATCTATCTTCCAATAAGCATTTTTTCATGAACTATATATGATGACCCCTCCCCTCCCACCCCCACCAGTTTCTCTCTGTCTGTCTGTCTCTCTCTGTCTCTCTTCCAGGCATTGATTGTGTTCTGTTCTTTTGTGTTAACCGTTTCTTCTTTCTATATATAGCGTTTATGTATGTTTACTTCTATTCTAGATTAGTTTTGCTGATGTTGTTATTGCATTTTCTATATATTCCCTTCATTGAGGGCCGGATGTAAAAAAGCCATGTTGTGCTTATTCCGCTTTTTCCCTCATTAAAAAGATTCGTTCGTTCGTTCGTTCGTTCTCTCTCTCTCTCTCTCCTCTCTCTCTCTCTCTCTCTCTCTCTCTCTCTCTCTCTCTCTCTCTCTCTCTCTCTCTCTCTCTCTCTCTCTCTCTTCTGTGCCACAGTGTGTTCTGTCCTTCGTTCAGCCGTTGCCCAGGTTGAAATTGTAAATAGTGTTTCAAATGTTTCTGAATCTGTGTCACAAAACCCGTCTGACTTGTTTTCCGGAGATGTGTGTACTGTGTCATCTGATCGTGTCGATCGGAATGTGTTAAATTCTCCTTCTCTTGTCAATAAATCGAAAACAATTTCGCTTCTTCACTGGAATGTAAATGGTTTATTCTCTAAACTATCTGACAAAGATTTTATTCATTTAAAATTTCAAAATGGAGTGACTGATGGCGGCGAACGAAGCAAAGTTAGAAATAGAGTTTGTTTAGAACTTACCGCCAATGACATTGACAAACAAAGCACATGACAAGACACGATGCATTTCAACCACTTGGGTTTTCTTCAGGCGAAAAAATAAATCACATTTAACATGTGGGACAGTACAAACAAAGAACGAAAAAAGAAAGAAAAATGACTCATCCGTTGTCGTCCATAGGGTCGGTGGGCGGAAATGACATGGGGCCAGGGGGATTATGGGAGAGGAAACGGAGGGGGGGGGGGGGGGTTGCGTCGGGGGAGGTGTGTGTGTGTGATATGATAGGGTTGTGTGTCTAGTTTATTGGGATGGTGTGATATCTTTGTGATGGTTGTGGTAATGGTGGATTGATAATAATGGTAAGGGGAAAGAAGGGGGGGGGGGGGGGGGGAACTGAGGGAGAAAAAAAAAAAGAAAAGGGGGGGGGGGGGGATTTAAAGGGAAGGATAAAACAAAATTAAGATTAAATAGATGGAGGGTTGCTGTAACTACTGTATAAAGTGAGTGAAGGGGATGTGGTGGTGGTGTATGTATGTGTGTGTGTTGGTAGGGGATATTGCCAACTGATGTGGAAGTGGTGGGTATGTGTGTTTGGTTATTGTTGGATATTGAAAGTGGTTGAAATGCATCGTGTCTCGTCATGTGCTTTGTTTGTCAATGTCATTGGCGGTAAGTTCTAAACAAACTCTATTTCTAACTTTTTTTTTCATTTTTTACTTCTTTTGATTTTGTATGCCTGAGTGAAACGTTTATGGAAGATTTCGAATCGTCTGTTTTTGTTGGCTATGAAAAATTGTGTAAACCAGCCGTTAAACTTACGTCTCTTTGGAAGGCGATCTGGGGGCTTAGTATGTTTGATTAGAAAAGAATTCTGTTCACTCATAAAGCCTCTGGAGATTCAGTCAGACATTTTTTGCGCTTTCATTATTAATAAATCTATTTTGGGTACAATTAAAGATGTCTTGTATGTGTGTTCATATGTACTGCCAGAAGGTTCGCCATATTACTATTTCACTGATCATAACAATGGTATTGCTTTACTTGAAGATTTTATATGTGACTGCTTGCTTTCTATGGTGACGTTTATATAATGTTAAGTGGTGATATGAATGGTCGTACTTCCAACATTTCTCAAGACTTAGATGAAACTGCATTTTCTTTTGAAAAATAACGTCTGAGTGGTCCATTACACGTGGGCAGAAATTCAGAAGATAACGTGTTAAATAGATATGGTAAGATGTTACTAAATATGTGCACTGCATTGGATTTGTGCATTTTAAATGGTTTGTGTCGGGGCGACCTCAAAGGTTGCTACACATACATCTCTGAGTGTGGAAGCAGTGTGAATGATTATTTTATAATGTCGTGTGATATGTTTGCAACACTTCTCAATGATTGTAAGTTATGGGTGGGTGAACGTGTTGATTCTGACCACATGTCTTTGGTATTATGTATTAATTTACACAGCTTAACCCCGCACTCTGTGAAAGAACATAATGTCAATTTGGTTGAAAAGTATTGCTGGAATGATATTCATGTGGATTTGTTTCATAATGGAATGGATTCACCAGAATTTCAGCAAAGGATACACATGGCAATCAGTCTCATTGAGGTTAATGTTGATGAAGCTTTACTTGTTTTTAACAGATGTCTAAAAGTCGCTGCGGAATGTATGAGGAAGATCATTAATGTAAATGAAAAAGAAGTTGGCGAAGACTGGTTACGATAAGGAATGTCTTTTAAGTAAAAGAAATGCACGTAAATTGTTATTAAATACCGTCGAACTTTATCTGTACCTGATCACCTTGAGTACTGTAATGCCAGACGCGATTATAAACATCTTTTGAAGAAAAAAGAAAAGCATTTAACAGAATTATGTTAGATAAACTAGTCGCCTCCATTAAGTGCCAAAAGGAGTTTTGGGAGACAATGCGCAAAATTCAGAAAAGACGAATTCCCCCCCAAAACAATATCAGTCTGGAAAATTGTTTCAACATTTTAAGAAATTGCTTGAAAGAAATGATGACATTGACAACGATATAGGGCAAGGAGATGAGAGTGATAACGACGACGACAATCATGGTCATTTAAATCGCCCTATATCGAAAGAAGAAATCATTTTTGCTTTAAGTAAACTGAGAAATCGAAAAGCTGCCGGTCCAGAGGGGATCATTGGTGAAATGATAAAAAGTGCATGCAAATCCGATTTGGTGATGAATTTTTTCACAAATTTCTGAATACTCTATTTGATAAGGGTGTGTTTTCCTAAAAGTTGGGCCGAATCTATTGTTCTCCCATTATATAAAAAAGGTGACGTTAATAATCCAGACAACTACAGAGGGATCTCGCTGTGCAACATCGGCAGTAAATTATATAGTGCTATTATTAATAGAAGGCTTCAAGAATGGGTCGAAGAGAATGATATTACAGGCGAATTTCAAGCTGGATTTAAACGTAATTTTTTCGACTATAGATCATATGTTTACTTTGGTGGCCTTGTTCAAAAAACAGTTTTGTCTAATCGAAAATTATATGTAGCTTTTATTGATTTTGAAAAAAGCTTTGACTCTGTCAACAGGAGTGTTTTGTGGCCAATTTTGGTGAAGCATGGAATCCGAGGTAAATTATATAAATGTGTTTTGAGCATGTATGACTCTGTGAAAGCGAGAGTGAGATGCGGATCATCTCTAACAGACTACATAAACTGTACATTGGGAGTTAAACAAGGGGATGTCTGTAGTCCTATTCTTTTTTCTATGTTTATTAATGAATTAACTTTAGAAGTAATACATAATGGTAAGCATGGAGCTCAGTTAGTAAACGATGCATTGGAGATTTTCATCCTCCTCTTAGCTGATGACGTTATATTAATGTCAGAAACGATAGTTGGTCTCCAAAACCAATTAAATAGTTTATAGAAAGAGCCTCTGCGTCACTCCAACTGAAAGTAAACATGGCAAAAAGTAATATCATAGTGTTTAGGAAGGGTGGACATCTCGCTGCACGGGAAAAATGGATGAAACAATGGAATGCCTATGCCAGTCGTGAATGTCTATAAGTACTTGGGTATATATTTTTCAACACGTTTAAGTTTCGGTTTTGCTTCCAAAGACCTTGTAAGTAGAGCTAAACGTTGCTTACTTTGTATTTTAAAGAAATTGCGTATGCTTAATAATGAGTCTCTTACACTGTTTTTAAAGTTGTTCGATTCTCAAATTCAACCCATAGTGCAATACGGAGCTGAGTTATGGGGTCTTGATACTGCTTCTATACAGATTGAAAAGATTCATTTAAATGCATTGAAAAAGTTTCTCGGTGTTTCAATGCAAACGCCAAACGATTTAGTTTATGGGAAGACCAATAGGTATCCAATCCATTTACTTTCTGTGGTAAGGTGCATTCATTACTGGCTAAAAATAACCCGGATGGAACCTAGT
>CM031623.1:27716132-27733842 GCA_018398815.1 Conus ventricosus
GGGCATTTCATGACAGGCAATAAACCTTCAAAAAGTATTGGTCTGTATACAGAGCGTTAACATTTTAGAAATTTGTTCGAAAAAGATCGTGAAAAGAATGACGTTACGGAGGAAAATGTCATTCATTTTTGGGTTGATCCAGGGACGTACCCTGAAAGCTAGAAAGGAAGTGTCATTTGTTTGAAGAAAAGGCAATGTAAATTATGTAAATATTCATACAGATGTTTCTTTGAGTAACATTTATCATAACTTATATTGTTGTTTTTTTTTCAATAGCAGATTGTGTGAAAGGGTGCAATTATAATGACATAATGTGTGAACATTAACTGGCTTGAAAAAAAGGTTACTCAACAATTTATCATACAGTACCATTCAAGTAAGAAGTTAAAGGCTGTATTCGTCGATTTTGAAAAAAAGTGTTTTAATTTCATCTCTTGTAACTTTAACGACCTACTTTAATTAAAAGGAAATAACGGCAAATCATACAATTGTGTAAAAATATGCATTGTACAGTAAAATCAAGAATAAGATCAGAGCTGGGATTATTCGACTTGAACGTAACTGCCGCGTCGTTAAACAGGGCAATACTTGTAGCCCTTTGTTATTTTCTTAGTTTATGAATGAACAAATCCTGGGAACAACTGAAAATGGAGGCACATATTTACTTTTCATCTGACAAAACTGTTTGTTTTTTGTTTACAGTATTATATCAATGTCCACACACAGCAACTGGACACCACGGTAATTGAATAGATTATATTTAGCATCATGTAGACAGGACTTAAAAGTTAACATGAATCAATATATTATCATTATTGTATTTTGTAAAGGTAGGATACCCGACAAATATCGACAGATGGACTCATGGGAATGAAAGAGTCGAAAATAACACGAACGAATATCTAGAAATAATTAATGCTTCACAACAAAACTCAGTTTTGACTTTGCATACCAAGATATGATAAACAGAGCAAAGAAAGCAGCCACAGTTCTCCTTTACATTAGTACAAATTGGATTGCAAATCATTCAGTGTATTAAAAATGTTTTGACAACACATATTCAGAATTCTGTGGTATGTAGCTGAAATATTTTTTACTAGGTGTAAAGAGAAAGTTCGGTTATATATACAAAAGCGTTTCTTAAATTTGTCATCAGAATTCCAAATCGTATGTTTTATAGAGGTTGGAGGGTACTCAGTTACCTAAACTTGTAGTGCAACGCATTAAATATGGTAGAAGCTGGCCACAATGTTGAGAATGTTGTTATTCCTACTGGGAGAAAAGAAGGGCTTCCACTGTAAGAGAGCGTTTAATTCCAACGGTTGTTCCAGATAACAGGCGTTTAAATCACATTGGATTTCTGAAATGCTTAAAGAGAGGATTACCGACTGTAGATGTCAGAGTTGGTATGACAATGTCAGTGACACTGAGACAATTGGCGCAGTACAACCCTTCAGACTACTTATTTTTCTTTCTTTCTCTCTGCGTACACAGGCTGATACTCCTGTAGACACTCCCTGTACAGACAGGCAAGGATTAATCCCATCTACCCTACAAAGGGAGTGGCGTTTTGTGTGTATGACCGTTATTCTTATCCTGCCATTAAGGCAGCCATACTCCAGCTTCGGGGAAGGTACATGCTATGTGTAACATGTCATCCATACCAACGGCCAAACTGGCCTTCTCTTCCGAAAATTGGTGATGGGATTCTTTACGTGTGTGCAAGATGATATGCATGCGTTCACACAGAGAAACCTCGGTTCATAGTCTCATTCGAAGGACTGATGGTAATGGAGTCAGAATCAATGTTAACTCCGACGGAAAAATCCCCCTGTACTGAAACGGCCCGACGGAGGTTCGAACCAGCAACCCCAGGATCACCAAGATACGAGTCCAGCGCTCTACTACTGAGCTATTCCGGCCCCCAAAAACTGCTCATGAGGTAAAACAATATATCACTATAAATGAATCGGTATTTTACGGGCACATTGTTGAATTCAGATTCGGTGTTTCTGACATTGTTTGCGGTCATTTACATATTCCCAAATGTGTTGAAGGTGAGATGACGTGTCGTTTGTGTGGCTAAGCAATGGAAGATAAATTCACTTTTTTGGGTGCTGTCTTGCACTAGGCCTACAAGAAATCTAATCAAATTTATGCAATCTAAGTCTTTCATTAAACATGTCATATCAGATGAATTATTACTGTTGTCGACGAGAAGAGACTATTTAATATGGCTGTGCACACTCACGCGCGCGCGCGCACACACACACACAAACATGCATAAACACACACACACACGCAAGCATGAACGCCCCACACACACACACACACACACACACCACACACACACACACACGCGCGCGCGCGCGCACACACACACCACACACATACGCACTCCCCCCACATACACACACACGCACGCACGCATGCACGCGCGCAACACACAACACGCACACGTTTACGCACGCCTACACAGACACACGCACACACAGACACAGAAAGACACACGCGCACGCCGCGCGCGCGCACACACACACACACACACACACACATACACACACACACACACACACACAAAACACACACACACACACACCCCACACACCACACTCACACACACAAAGCGCTCGCGAGTGCAAACACAAAACACACACACACACACACACACACACACACACACACACACACACACACCACACGATGTTGCGCCCCTTCTTCAGCTGTATAAACCCTTTTCATTATTGTTGTGAACATGTTCATAACTTTAGTTTGACCTGAGTCTCTCAAGTTATTTTGTTCGACTGTATGCATGCCCCTTGGTCTCTGATCTTAGGAATCCGTTTTCGTATTCTGTCCCGTATCCCCAATCTCTCTCTCTCTTCTCTCTCTCTCCCCTCCCCCTCTCTCCCCTCTCTCCCCTCTCCCCCTCTCTCTCTCTCTCCCCTCTCTCTCCCCTCCATGGTTTTCTCTGACAGGTCCCATTTCCTCTTTTTCAGCCTCTTTTCCTTCCCCTTCTCTCCCGTCCCCCCCCCCCCCCTCCCCCACCCTTCCAATGGTGAACTCACTCAGGGTTGACTGTACAGGTGGATGGTATGTTCCTGGCGGACAAGGTCTGCTCCAACTGTTTGATGCTGGCACTGTCACACGTTTCTCTGTCCATCCAATCGTTTGTTCAATCCATCACGCTTCTCTGTCAATCAATCGTATAATTCAATCGATCGATCGATCAATCAATCAATCAATCAATCAATCAATCAATCAATCAATCAATCAATCAATCAATCAATCAATCAATCAATCAATCAGCCAGTCAATTAGTCAGTCAGTCATTCAGTCAGTCAGTCAGTCAGTCAACCAACAACCAACCAATCAATCAATCAGTCACTCGATCGATCATTAATCAATCGATGGATCGACCAATCAGCCAATCCACCATCAATGAACGAATCAGTTGATCGATCGATTATCAATCAACAATCAATCAATCAATCAACCAATCAGTTAATCAATCGAACAATGAATAAATGAATTAAATAATGGATCAATCAATCAATCAATCATTCGATCAATCAATCGATTAACCAATCAAACAATCAATGAACGAATCAGTTGATCGATCGATTAATCATCAATCAACCAATCAATTAATTGATCGAACAATGAATAAATGAATGAATGAATGCATCAATCAATCAATCAATCAATCAATCAATCAATCAATCAATCAATCAATCAATCAATCAATCAATCGAATAATGAATAAATGAATGAAAGAATGGATCAATCAATCAATCAATCAATCATCAATCAATCAATCTATCGATTACCAATCGTACAATCGTGAATTAATCAATCAATCGACGATTAAATCAATTGTAACAATCAGCGAATTAATCAATCAGTTAATTCCGTCGTCATCTAATTTACCAGTCGATCAATCACTAAACTAACAAATGACTCCTTCCATCACCCCAGCCACCGATCAGTCTGTCCACACCATCACCAAGCGGCTTATACATTAGTCTGCCAGTCCAGTCACGTCAGCGATAGCCTATTCAATGCTTTGCTCTTTTTGTTGGGATGCGCGGGGTCACATTGGATCATTTCTCTGCACCCGAATTAAAACAGAACGACTATCAATCTAACATAGAAATGAATGTTACTGCAAGTTTTCTCATCAATAAGCTCACGTTCCATTTCAAATCCTACACTCTCCCCTGGGTTTCTGAACAATGATACTCAAACTAAGTCGCGCTTTCTTTCCAGCACGAACGAAACTGCGCAAACTTAACATTGATGAACATGACCAGTACAGTCTTCGAACAGTCTATGTCCAACCTTGGAATGTCTTTACACAAGAAAGAAAGGTCATTTCCAACGTTCGCGGTGTGAAAATCCTCGTAAATTCTGATTTCCAATGTTTTCTTCTTCTTTATTTTCATGCTGTGTTATCTTCCGCTCCACTTCAGTGGCACTACACCCATACAGCTCATTCCCAGCTCACCGTCCACAGCCACACCCTGAAGGTCCTGCCCCAGCCCCAGAGCCTGTGATTACTGAGAGCAGTCACATCATCATGAGGCTGTCTACCAGAGGAGACACTACACTGCTGCCGAGTCATTTCGGTGGTGTTCAGTGCTATCTGTTTCGATCCAACATTCGTAGGGCAACCACCTGCTAAGCCCTCTTCTTCACCTTCACCCATCCCGGAGTCTTGAAGACTTTGCAACCAGCTTCCTCCACTCCTCCCGGTTCTCAGACGCTCTTAGGCAGTTTGCTGAGTGTGAGGCCAGTCCATGCACTGATGTTGTCCTCCCATCTCTTTCTCGGTCTTCCTCTCCTTCTACCTCCTCGCACTGTTCCTTGTAGAATGGTTTAGGCAAGTCCTGTTGATCTTGATACATGACCATCTCATTGTTCCTTCTTTTCACTGTGGACAAACTGGTCTCCGTGTGGTCCAATGGCTTGCTTTGCTCTGGTCTGGACCTCCAAGTTGGTCATGTGGCCTTTGTATGAATTGCCAAGGACCTTGCGGAAGCATCTAATTACTCTAATGCCTGAATCCTTCTCTCAATTCCTCTACTGACGACAATGACGGCTTTGTCGCGGAGCAAGTGCCATGAGGGTTCCCCTCCGGAGCGTGCTACCACGTCCTCCCAAAGACAGTTATCACGAACTTGTCCATACCGGCGGTCTCCACACGAACTTTCCAAAGGCTCAGACAGTGAGAAGAACTCGAAGCTGAGGTCACCATGACAGCAAGGCAAGAAGGGCCACCAAACTGAGACTTGATCGAGGAGGTTGTGGAACATAGCAACTTCTGCTTCCTCTGTCCTCTTTCCATGTTGGTGTCGCTAGGTGATCAACACCACAACGAAATTTAGTCATAGGTAATTTTGATGTGTCTGGAAGTTGTGATGCACATTTTCTTTCTTCGAAATTGAAGTTTCATATTTCTGTGAAACAGACATTTTCTGTATTTCGTTTGAAAGATTTTGCCTACAGCTGGATAGACTCTCTCTCTCTCTCTCTCTCTTTCTCTCTCTCTCTCTCTCTCTCCTCTCTCTCTCTCTCTCTCTCTCTCTCTCTCATCATTTTCTTTTTCAGATTTCTATCTCCCCCCTCATCTTTCTCCTCTTTTTTGCTTTTTTTTTTTCTTTCCTCCACCACCCCCGTCTTTCCATTTTTTTCCCCTTTTTTGTTTATTATTTTTTTCTTTCTTTCTTTTTTGTTGTTGTAAAAACGGTCTTTGTTTTTTTTAAAGTGAGGTTTACATCCCCCCCCCCCCCCCCCCCCCCCCCCACTTTTGCCACATTTTCTTTTTCCTCAAAGCCTCACACACCATGCTTTTCTGAGTTTTTTTGTTTTTTTAAAAGTGGGGTTTTACATCCCCCCCCCCCCCCCCCCCCCCCCCCCCCCCCCCCCCACTTTTGCCACATTTTCTTTTTCCTCAAAGCCTCACACACCATGCATTTCTGAGTGTTTTATTACCGATCGACATTCGCTTGCTGTTTTAGTTTTTTCGAGTTTGATACAAGAATGTTTGGTGCGCTGTCACTTTCGCTCTGTCTCTTTCTCTCTTACCATTTTTTTCTTTCAGGCTTCGATTCCCCCTCTCTCTGTCTGTGTCTCCACCCATACAACAACATCCAGAAGCACACACAAACATACAGAGAGAGAGAGAGAGAGAGAGAGAGAGAGAGAGAGAGAGAGAGAGAGAGAGGAGAGAGAGAGAGAGAGAGAGAGAGAGAGAATGAATGAATGAATGAATGATTTATTGAGGAAAGCTTACAAAGCCCATTTCCACGTAGAGGGTGCAGTGGGGTAGGGGACAAAATGTAAATACCAAAGACTAAATGTACACATTCCAATCAAGAGCAACATCGTGATTTGGAAACCAGATCACGGAAGCACTGAACTAACATCGGACACCGATGTGACTGTCCATGTGACTGGCAACAAGTTTATCCATTATCACCAGGATTTCCGTTGTTGACAGTCGTGCCACTGCTGGCAGTCACTTCCACATCTTGCCGATGAGCAGGGTGGAAAACTGTCCATGCTTCTTGCCATGTCCCGAAGATACTCCATAATGTCACTGACGGTCACGTTGTCAGACGGATCGCTCTGTGTTTCATTCACCTGACATGTGTCTTTGCTGTTGTCTGTACACTGCGAAACACTTTCACTTTCAGTTGCCACGACCTTGTCAGATTCAAGTTGTGTCGTAGTCTCTGCACTAGCTGGGGTCTCGTTATTATTACAACCATCATAACCCAACCCCTCAACACAGTCTGACTGACATGAGTCGACAGACCTATGCCCAGCGGCAAGGCTCCATCGTGTCTGACTGTCACAGTGTCTTTATCACAACGGTCCCATGTCGATAGGCTCTATCATGTCACTAGGTCTGTACCATGTAGCTGGGGCACGGAGGGAGGGGGATTGTCACGTTCGAACATTTCACCAGTTCTGTCTACGTTGTAAATCAAACTTGGTGGTGTTGCAAAAAATAGATGGATGGAGAAGAAGCCCCTTCACTTGCCTTTTGCTGGTGACATTTTCTGTAGACTTCAGCTCGGCGTCTGTCCCTGTTCACTTGTGAGGTGCACTTTCGTCGATACGACACACTGTGGCCGGTTTGCGCGACAGGGGGGCTGGTCAGTATTCGTGGCACTCAATCGAAGAACGAAAATGGTTTGTTTTCCTCTGCCCTCAATCTTATATGAGGACAAAGTCATTCTTGTAGCGCATTGTTGAGAGATACTTCTAGGGTAGAGGGGAGACCTTCGACAGGCATGCTGGAAGATACTGGCAGAAATTTATCAGAGCAGATGAAACCACGTCTTGCTGGGAGCCAGGCAGGGAGGCTACCGAGAGAGAGAGAGAGAGAGAGAGAGAGAGAGAGAGAGAGAGAGAGAGATTACAATGAACTGTCCTTTGATGTGATGTCATTATTACCGACCTCAATGTCTGACGTCATCTCACCTGATTTTGTCGCCAGGGGTATGCACCAACCAGATATCCACCCGAGTGACCTCGTCAGCATTCAGGTTAGGGATCTCCCATCTTCCCCAGGTAACTGACACACACCCACACACACCACACACACACACACACACACACACACACACACACACGCATTGAACAAACACATTGAACACACACACACACACACACACACACACACACACACACACACACACACACACACACACACAGAATCAGAGAGAGAGAGAGAGAGAGAGAGAGAGAGAGAGAGAGAGAGAGAGAGAGACAATGACAATGACAAAGTTTTATTCAGTTTAGGCCAAGGCCCCTCACTGAAGGGGTATAATATACAGAAACAAATGAATAAAGCAAAATATTACCTCTTGCGATCGATATTGTTTACATACAAAAGCATAATATACATGCACATTATTCACGCACGTACACATCCACTCACATTCCCGGACATTCGTTCACCTCATTCACCTAGTCCTTTCTCCTCCCTTGCACTCCCCCCCCCCCCCCTATTCCTTCCCGCAATCCTCCCATTCAATAATATGCACGTTTTATACAACACAAATTCAGGATCATTTTGTTTCGCAAATTAATTATCATATCTCATTAGGAGCATTAATCTTTTTTTGTCTGATTTGCGTCGAAAGAGCGATATACCTAGCTAATTCTTGTAACCTATTAGGATTATCACTTGAAAGAATATTCGCGACACTAATTCGTTTGGTACTCCAGAAAAGGATACTAAACAGGAACAGTTCTTTCGAATATGTTTTATAAGCTTCACAGTGAAATAAAAAATGCACCTCGTCTTCACACTCATTGTCGCAACATGGAAACTGGTGTCTTCCTGATTAATTGAAGCATTTAGGAACCATCTTTTACAATTTTTTAGACCAATTACTCTAACCGAAATCTTGTCAAATTAATTCTGTGCCAATAGTTCCTAACACATGTTAAGTATTTCTCTGTTTGAAATATATCCTTAAAGGAATGGTACCATCTATATATATATCATTATTTTCTAACTCAGAATGCCAATTTTGTTTACTACATGCGAAAATCCGGTCTTAAATAAAGAAATAAAGCTGTTTTCATGACCCACCCCTTGGTTTAAACCATACTATTCCAAATCCATTTATAGTCAAAATTTTGTGAATATTTGATACCCAGTTGAAATGTCCGATTCATGCAATAGACAAAAGCAATTTCATAGGCCTGTCTGCATATTCTTGTCATAGGTAAATTAATCAGTCTTATCCAGTATTTTATACATTTCACAGAATTCTTATATGAAGTGGATATCTACCTGTTTCTCCATATGCTTTTTATTTGAGGCATGTAGGGGGACATTAAGGAATCTTTTAATAGCAAATGTATGTACTGCTTCGATTCGTTTCCCTTCTTCCTCTAATCCCATACTTCAGCAGCATATGTTAGAATTGGTTCAATCTGAGAATCGAACAGTTTCCAGAACAGACCCGGCTCTATTGCGCCTAGTTTCTTCAATGTTTTGATTATTTCTACAGTACCTCTTCTTCCTTTCCTACAAACATCAGACAAGGCGGCATGTATACTCAGTTTAGTTGTGAAAGACATTCCTAAGTATTTATAAGAATTAGTTACAGCAATTTGATCATTTCCATAGAACCATCTTTTTCTCTTGTAGCTAAGTAGCCCCCCAATCTAAACACTATATAATTGTTTTTTTCAAGGTTAACTGACAAGTGTAATCTGTCAGCTTCTCTTTTTAGGCCATTTAACTGGTTCTGGAGTCCAACATAGACTCTGACAATAGACAACATCATCAGCAAACAATAAAAGAAATAAATTCTACTGCACCAGGGATGAGATGGATACCGTGTTTGCCTGTTTTGGACACTTCAATAGCTAATTCGTTGATAAAAAACGAAAACAATAATGGACTTAGAAGACATCCTTGTTTTACACTTCTTGGGCACTTAAAATAATCTGTGTAACTACCCTGATTGCGCACACAAGCTAATACCTCATTATACATACCTTTCAGTGCCCAGAACAGTTTACCTTTCACACCATTTTTCCTCAAATCGACCACAATAAATTTCTATCAACAGAATCAAAAGCCTTTTAAAATCGACGAAGGCAATATAAAGTTTTGTGTGTGTGTGTGTGTGTGAGAGAGAGAGAGAGAGAGAAGAGAGAAGGAGAGAGAGAGAGAGAGGAGAGAGAGAGAGAGAGAGAGAGAGAGAGAGAGAGTTACAGAGACAGAGACAGAGACAGAAGACAGAGAGGCAGAGAAAAAGACAAGAGGAATGACGATTTTCACAGACGCCAATCGCACGACCAGCCAGTTAACGCAACCAACCTTATGCAACAATAAATGCAAAAGTAAAGCACAGATGAAAAATCACGATAAGATTGAAACAGTCGCGATCTGAAGTAATGTCCTCCCCCCCCCCCCCACCCCACCCCATCAAATCAACTCAAAAGTTTCAATACAAACAAGATTATTTTGTCTTTAAGCGTTACATTTCAAACGAGAAAATTAATCTTTTCTAATTAAGCACCGTTATAAGAATGTTGAATTTCCCAATGTACAACCATACTAACGTCATAGGATTAGTGAAAAAAAAAGAAACAAACAAACATTTGGTGTGTGTGACTGCGCATGTCCAGCGAGGAGGCTGCCTGCTTTTGGAGCTCCCGTTTTTAATTCATTTTTACATCTTTACGTCTTTACATCTTTACATCTTTTACTCATACGAGTAACTGTGAATTTTAATGATCAGCACTATTGGTAGTTTAATGCTAAATTTTATTTTATCTTAACGAAATTGTGTTTTAAAACCCCCTTAAGGTGAGTCTTCTTATTTGGCTTTTCAAGATGGCTACCGGCGTGTTGTTCCTCGGCTTCGTTAAAAGTTTTCTATTTTTCCTTGTTCTTTCCACATGTGACAGGAACAACAATATTCCTAGCACTCAGTTTAATTTTGAAATTTTAGATGTAGATGTAGACGCCTTTAGTTCCATTTTTGCAGGTTTTAAAACTTGTGCAACCTGAACCATGTTAGTCTCCTGTGTGCACCTGTGCCGAGTACTGTTCTCACGTCTATTACTAGGCCCAGATTTGAACCCCTGATTTCAATTAACATCAGAAATAGTACACTGATAAGGAATTGTTTGATTAAAAGAGTTAGACATAGAGGAGTTAAATCATGGTTTTTAAGCCTTATCCTATCAGGAGACATTGAACTCAATCCTGGTCCGTCCACCAAAGTAAAATATCCATGCGGAGTTTGCAATTTGAGAGTCACATGGAAACATAAAGCAGTTGCCTGTGACGTCTGCAATTCATGGTATCACACTAAATGTATGTTAATGAATTCAGCAGTTTATGAAGCATTATGCAATAGTGATATATCATGGACTTGTTTTACCTGCGGGCTTCCAAACTTTGTTCAAGACTTTTTGAAGATTCTATTGAAAACTGCAGCTCAGAAAGCAACCGTTTTGACCCTATCTCACCAGACCGATCCCCAAAAGAAAACTTGAAATTTTGTCCTAAGTTTGCATCCACCCTGATTCTAAAACTGATAAAATCCCAAATCATAAAGTGCAACTGAACCCTAAATCATTAAGAGAAAAAGATAAACTTAAATGCATAGTCGTAAATTTCAATCTCTTATCAAGAAAAAGGAAGAACTTAGTAATTTAGTCACTGAAAAAAACATTGATGTTGTATTGGACAGAAACTTGGCTAGAAACTGGAACATCCAGCAGTGAACTTCTAATGGAGGATTTTGATATTTATAGAAGGACAGACTTGGAAAAAGAGGTGGGGGAGTCTTGATTGCCATTAGGAAGAATTTAGCCAGTGAGTTTTTATATCAAGGCAAAAATAGTGAAAGTTTAATTTGTAGGATTAATTTCAAGAATAAGAGACCTGTCATTGTTGGATCAGTTTACAGACCTCCAGACCAGATGAAAATGTATGTTCGTCTATTTGCAGAGACATTTCTAACATTGTTTTGGCCAATAGGAAGGCAATATTATGGATTGGTGGAGACTTTAATTTACCAGATATTGATTGGGGTGAAGATGCCATACTTGGTAATCAATACAGTAAAAATATTAAATACTCAGTTTTTTGATGCCACCAAAGACCTTGGATTAGTACAGTCAGTTGAATCACCAACTCGTGGTAAGGCATTCCTGGATTTATTTTTACCAATTGCCAGGCGCTTTAGGCAATCAGGAATTAATTGCAGGCCTGGGTGATCATGACATAGTTCTCTTAGAGAGTAACTTTCAACCCTTTCGAAGAAAACCCCCTAAACGTACCATCAGACTCTGGAACCAAGCAGATTACCAAAACTTGCGCAGGGATACTCATAATTTCAGTCGTCTTTTTTTAGGTCCCATAGTGTTAAAGATAATGTTAGTGATCTTTGGAAGTGTATAAAAACTAACTCGGATTTATTATGGATGACAACATACCTACTAAAATAACTTCAAGCAAGAACCACCAGCCATGGATTACTACTAAAACTAAACGTTTGTTGAAAGGAAACATCGTTTCTTTAAGAAATTGAAACTACATCCTAATTCAGAAAGATTACTGGTTAGGTATAAACATATTAAGAGAAGGTGTCAGAGAGAATGTAGACTTGCTCACTCCAATTATGTTAATTCGATGATTTCGGAAGGTGATCATCAAAACAAGAAATTATGGTCTTACATAAGAGTAAGAGACAGGACAACATTGGGATTCCAGACCTGAGAAACAACCAGAATAACCTATATACAGGACCCTGAAGGGAAAGCAAACTTACTAAACAAGCAGTTTGTTCAGTTTTCTCAAATCCCAAACCTTTAATTAACGTTAGACTAAAGCATGATGATAAACTCCCTGAAATGCAAAACATCAAAGTAAACAAAGCAGGAGTATTTAAGTTACTGACCAATATCAATGAAAACAAAGCTACTGGTCCCGATGGCGTTCCTGGCAAGCTCTTAAAATTATGTGCCAATGAATTGAGTGAGGTATACCAATTACTTTTACCAAGCTTCACTGGACCAGGGAGTAATACCTGAATGAGTGGCGAGATGCGAGCATTGTTCCCTTATTTAAAAAGGGTGACAAAACAAAAGCAGAGAACTATAGACCTGTATCTCTTTCATCCATATCAGCTAAATTACTTGAACACATAATATATAGTAGCATAATGGACCATCTTGACAAATATGATTCTTAAATAACGCCCAGCATGGTTTTAGACAGCGAAGGAGTTGTGAGACTCAACTTATAACAACTCTCAATGATTTTAGTAACTGTCTAACAACAGACAGCAAATAGATGCAATTTATTAGATTTTTCTAAAGCCTTTGATAAGGTTGACCATGAGGGCCTGCTGCTTAAATTAGACACATTGGCATTGGCGGTTCTTTGCTAAAATGGGCTAGATCATTCCTCGTTGGGAGAACGCAGAAAGTTGTTGTGGAAGGGTCGTCATCCCATTGTAAACCAGTCTTGTCAGGTGTACCACAGGGAACTGTCTGGGGCCCTTGTTTTTCTTAATTTATATAAATGACATAAGTAGAAATCTCTCTCCTGAACTACTATAAGGCTTTTTGCAGATGACAGTTTAGTATATAGAACAATCAGAAGCAAGAATGATACACGCAATTCTACAAGAAGATCTAAACGCTTTACAAGAGTGGGAAAGAACTTGGAAAATGAATTTCATCCTCAAAAGTGCCAAGTGTTGCGTATATGTAACAAACGCTCACTAATTAGATCAGATTATTCTATCCATAATACTATTCTTAAAGAAACTAATGCTGCAAAATATTTAGGCGTGATTATAGATAGTCGTCTCAAATGGAAAGAACATTACAATTTAGTATGTAAGAAAGCAAATAACATCTTAGCTTTCTTACACAGGAATATCAATGACTGCCCCCAAAAGGTTAAAGACGACTGCTACCAAACACTGGTTAGACCAGTACTGGAATATGGTTGCTCAGTTTGGATCCTTACCATCTAAAGGACATTGATAACCTTGAAAAGATTCAGAAGAGAGCAGCACGGTTCGTAACAGGGAACCACATCAGAGAAAAGGGAATACTAGGAAGAACATGAGGAAATTAGAATGGAAACCCTTAGAAGAGAGAAGAGCTTTTATTAAACTTAACACCTTTTTCAAAGGCAGAGCTAAAGTAATTGATATTCCAATGGAACAACTAGTATTGAATAAAAGTAGCACCAGGAGTGGCGGTCAATGTTATACCATACCTGCATCAAATATTGACAGCCACTTACATTCTTTTTATCCCAGTTCTGTACGGCTGTGGAACTCACTGCCGGGTGCCATCAAGATTGCCACAAATGCAATCTCATTCAAAAAACAAATTGATTTGACAGTTTTGAGATCTGCATATTGACGATTTTCTATTTTTACTTCCCCTGATATTTTACTGTTACCTGGGCCTGAATTTGGCCATTGCTTTATCTTCTTGAATATCGAGTGCGACCCCTTGTTGCTAAATTTGCTCCAGGGGCCAACAGTCTGAGTCGCACTGTTTTATGTTGTTTTGTTTTGCTTTTTGACATGCGCGCTGGTGACCTGCCTCGTTTTTTGAGTGAACCGTGTTTTGGAAGAAGAAGATGATCAGAGTTCCAATTTTGAGTGCGGGACTCCTATTAAAGGGATACAACTCACGATGATTCGCTAAAGGCTTCCTCGGCACTGCCGTTCAGCATGACTGTAATTACGCCCCTTGCTTTGGTGGCGAACTGCGAGAGAGAGAGAGTACGTTTATATCCAAAATATCAATTGTCAGAGAGAGAGGGGAGAGAGAGAGGAGAGAGAGAGTAGAGAGAGAAGAGAGGAGAGTACGTTTTGTCCAAAATATCATGTCAGAGAGAGAGAGAGAGAGAGAGAGAGAGAGAGAGAGAGAGAGGAGAGAGAGAGGAGAAACGCTTTTGTCCAAAATATCACATGCCATCGCATTTGCTCCTCTCTCTCTCTCTCTCTCTCTCTCCTCTCTCTCTTGCTCCTCTATCTCTCATACACGCAAACAAGCAAACGCAAGCAAACACACACACACACACACACACACACACACACACACACACACACAAACACACACGCACGCACGCGCGCGCGCCTCGCACAGACGCACACTCTCTCTCTTTCTCTCTCCTCTCCTCACTGAGGCATACACACACAGAGGCACACAAACGCGGATACAGACAGACAGACAGACAGACGCACGCACGGACGAACACACACACACACACACCACACACACACACACACACAACACACACACACACACACACACACACATGCAGAGACACAAAAACGCGGAAACAGACAGACGGACAGACAGACGGACAGACAGACACACACACACACACACCACACACACACAAGACACACACACAACACACACACACACACACACACCACACACACACACACACAACACACACACACACACACACACACACACACACACACACACACCTCTCTCTCTCTCTCTCTCTCTCTCTCTCAAAATACATTTAGAGTCATACACACACAGAGACACAAAAACACGGATACAGACAGACAGACTGACAGAGAGAGAGAGGAGAGAGAGAGAGAGAGGAGGAGAGAGAGAGAGAGAGAGAGAGAGAGAGAGAGAGAGAGAGAGACAGACAGACAGACAGACAGACAGACAGACAGAGAGAAGTGTGGCGACGAACGTTTCTGGGAGGCCGCTGTCCAGAAGGCAGCCTCTGCACTCCAGGGGCAGTCCTGTGTCTGGGCATAGCCCGGGCACACCCGGTGCCCTCTGACCCGATGCCCCCCTCCTCCCCTGGGGCCGGACAGAACCTCAGGCCATCGACCAGGTGCCCTGCCAGAAGGGAGAATGAGAGAGAGCGTGAAAAGAGCATGGAGCTAAGGTGCGGCAATGTTCTTACAGCCCAGCCGACCGCGAAGGGCGATATCAGGGCTGTCAACCGCGTTGAAGTCAACTCAAAGGTCACTATAAAAAGAAGAAAAAAAAACCCCAAAAAACAAAAAACAACAACAAAAAAAATAAAACAAAAAGCAACAACAACATCAACAACAACAACAACAAAAACGAAAAGAAAAGACTCAACCTCATTCACACAACCCTTTAAAACACACCAAACACACCTTCTTGAAACACACCGGATATTTTGTTAAAAAAATCTTTCCTCCGTAAAATCTTTGATCCTATTAATAAAAAAAAAAAAAGTTTGATCTCCTTTAGATTTGATTTTTTGTTTTTTGTTTTTTTGCATCAGTCTAAGGCTGTGATTTTCTTTTTTTTTTCTTTTTTTTTTTGGTCCGTAAGGCCGAAATCCACCTCTTCATTTTTTTGGACGCTTCATACTGTCCTCTTCATCTGCAAAAAACAAACAAACAAACAAAAAACAAAAACAAAACAAAAAACAACCACAACCGATTTCCACTACAAACTTTTTTTTTTTTTTTTAAACTAGTCTCGTACACACCATGCATAATCTGTATGTTCTCTTTTCAAATGACATATTCTTGCTGATTTTAGTGTTTTGGCGTTTGGGTATTTCAGAAATTCAAAGATCACGTCAGGTGGGACATCTCTGAACAAGGTTTCATGGCGTCTGCTGTACCGTGTATATATCTCACATCATGCAAATGTCAACACGCTAAAAGAATACGTTTCACTGTGAGTGATACATGACATGGAATGCACCATGGAAAAAAATCGTTTAAATGTGGCGTTTAAAGGGTGGCATTTGTATCCCTTTGTCGTTTTCTTAGAACATGAATTAATGAGCAAACCCTGGAAACGATTAGTTGAAACGTGAGGCGACACAGGCGGAATCTGAACAAATTTTAAAACATGCTCCGCCAACAACATGGACAAACGAATCGCAAGACAAAACACAACACGTTAAGACCTCTTAGGTCTTCTTCAGGCAAAATAAACAATATCCAGCGCAACGAAAAACGAAGAACGCGCAAACAGTTATCTTCTGAAACTCAGAAACGATTGGAAATGGAAGTACAGAGTTACTTTTGATCGTATAGAATATATTTGTTTGTTTTTATGTCATGTCCACAAGAGCAATTGGTCATCACGGCAACTGAATAGTTTGTATCTGGCAGCAAAGACACGTGACTTAAAAGTTACTATGAATAAGACTGGTATTATTGTATCTTGTAAAAGTTAATATGAATAAGACTGATATTAACTGTATCTGGTAAAAGTGATATGAATAAGACTGATATTATTGTATTTTATAAAGGGGAGGGAAGGGAGGGGGAATACCTAACATACATTGAGAGATGGACTCATGGGAATGAAAGAGTGGAAAATAAGGCGTACGGATAGCTAGAAATATGCTTCACAACTCAACTCAGAGCAGGTAACCTGCCAAAGGGGAGTGGATGAAAAGTGCATGGAGAAAAATCAAATGTGCACTGATTAAGAAAAAAAAATGATCATCTTCATCCAATCATCATCATCATCATGGGGGCCGGAATAGCTAAGTTGGTAGAGCGCCGGACTCGTAATCCAAGGGTTGCGGGTTCGAATCTCTGCCGGGCCGTTTCGGTACAGAGGAGGATTTTTCCCTCGGGGTTAACATTAGTTCTGACTCCATGTCCCATACAGTCCTTCGAATGGGACTATAAACCGAGGTTCCGTGTGTGAACGCACGCATAACATCTTGCACACACGTAAACTCCGTTCACCAACTTTCGGAAGAGGCCAGTTTGGCCGTTGGTATCGATGACAGTTACACATAGCATGCACCTTCCCCGAAGATGGAGTGTGGCTGCCTTAATGGCAGGATGAAAAACGGTCATACACACAAAACTCCACTCCCTTTGTTGGGTAGATGGGATTAATACTTGTCCGCCCATATAGGGAGTGTCCGCAGGAGTATCAGCCTGCGTACGCAGAAGAAAAAGAAGATCATCATCATCATCATCGATCTCTGGTAGAAAGCACACCGGCTAACAGTCGATGACGTCATCAACAGAAAAGAAGTGAATCGGACTCGTCAAAAACCGACGTCATCAACCTTCACCGGACAAGCCGTGACGTAGGCTCCTCGAAGCAAGCGGAAGCGAGGCCCACCTAGAAACACTTGGCGTGAGTACCTGATGAGGACACCCGCCAGAGAGATTCAGCACGGGAGGGGGGGGGGGGGGGG
>CM031623.1:27734842-27757342 GCA_018398815.1 Conus ventricosus
TCTACAATCGAACGACTATCTACCTGACGTTCTTAGAGGAATACAGCTCAATCCAAAGCGAATAGTCTTTGGGGGGGCCATAAAGGCTGGAGCAAGCGGAATTGCAGGCTCCTCAGCCAATGATCTCATGGAATAGCTCTTGACTTCCGATAAGATGAAAACCAGAGCCTAAAATTGCAATGGCAGAGGCAGCTGAAAAGTGTTCTGGATGGATCTGGTCGAGGTGGAACAAAAGTGAACTTCATGAGGCTTTAGTTTCCCAACTTAGAACAGGTAGCTGTGTGGGTAAGACATCGGTTAAAAAAAAAATGGCACGCCAAGACGTGCCCACCCATCCATTGGTTGTAGGTTCGAATCCCACAAGTGCGAAAAATATTCCTGACAGCAGAAGGGTTTCTAGGAGTCATGACCTGGATGCGGCCCTGTCCTTTTGGAGTGTAAGGAGTTCAGGGTCGAAACCTTTGTCTGGGGATGAGGG
This sequence comes from Conus ventricosus, assembly GCA_018398815.1. NCBI lineage: Eukaryota > Metazoa > Mollusca > Gastropoda > Neogastropoda > Conidae > Conus > Conus ventricosus. The sequence continues at coordinate 27,735,321 of CM031623.1, forward strand.
TGGGGTGTTCTACTCCGAAGACATGCTGTCAAGCTGTCCCTATATCATGTGTATGTGTTATGTATATTTTCTATCAAGCATATGTTCAATCATGTCTATGTTCCACATTGTATAAAATGATATCTGTTCCAACATGTATACACTACATTTTATGTATGCTCACATATACAGCCACTGCAACAACGTTCACTCCTGTGCGTATGCTTGACTTGCATGCTTACACACACACACACACACACACACACACACACACACACACACACACACACACACCACACTGCCGATTTACAATCATTAATATTTTAACCTTTTTCTTTTTGTCTTAAAACATCATACTCGAACTGTAAGATGGTCCTTCGATTTTAGTGAAAAGTATGATAAACCAATAAAAACATGTACGGCAGTATACTTTGTTTTGATTTTAGAAAAAGGTATACCCATATCTGATGATTTCACACACACACACACACACACACACACACACACACACACACACACACACACACACACACACACACCAAAACTGAAGCCAAAAGAAAAGAAAGAAAAATCGATCTACAGCGTCATGCTACGACAAGACGTCCACGAAATTACATAATGAAACTGAAAAGGAGCACTGAAAAGACGATCAAACCCAGGCTCCTCCCCACAGCGGAAGTGGAGGTCGTACCGGAAGTCTGAAGCACATTGCATTCTGGATGATCCTGGCGATCCCAGCACAGTAACCACAATGCATCTCTGCCACATCAAAAAAAAAAAGAAAAAAAAGAAAGAAAGGCGTCAATGTTGCTGTAGTAGTGTAGGCGAGTTGAATAAAAATGGCTGCCAATGATCTGGGATATGATAGTCCTCTGATCAGCACAGAAGTAAAGAATCGAATTAGAATCATTGACTGAAAAGGCAGTGACAAGAGCAGTTGCTATGTATGAGCGCGTGCGCGCGCGCGCGCGCGCGCGCGTGTGTGTGTGTGTGTGTGTGTGTGTGTGTTGTGTGTGTGTGTGTGTGTGTGTGTGTGTGTGTGCGTATGTGTGTGTACCTTTTTATGTGAAGAAAACGACACCTTTCTCCCTGTCTTCATATACTCCCCCTCTCGTCCTCTTTAGATTTCTCCTTCATTCTCATCTCTGCTTGTCCTCTTTTCTATCCTGCTTTCAGCCCCCACCTCTCTCTCTGTGTGTGTGTGTGTGTGTGTGTGTGTGTGTGTGGTGTGTGTGTGTGTGTGTGTGTGTGAGTGTACCCAATATTTTCCCCAGACAAAATATTCAACATGCACGAAAAGAAAATGTTGAACATGAGCACTATATTAGTACTGTATACTTAAAACGCGAGTACATAATGGCAGCTCAGAGGGTCGTTTCACATACACTTCTGACACAGCATCCCAGCATCCGCTAATATATTTTTTTTTATTAATAACGTACCAGGTTAGCTTTAAGAGAACTGGGCAGATTTGCATCACCTTTCTCTTGCTGTGTATATTAACGAACAGAGTAACCAGCTATGTTTCAACTCGAATTCATGAGTTGAAAGTAAATATTTTGTCCTTGCTGTCAGGGTTATGTCCCCCACGAAGTCAGAAAATGTTCAGAAAAATACATTAGCAGTTGAAGACCTGACACATGTCGACGTCAGTCGTGAAACAATTGATCAGTATGATATGATTGTTAAAACACGAGCTGAAATTATGAAATAAAGGACTGCTAATAAACAATTAAAGCTGCTACCACGAATGATTCATATGACTAAGAACGTTTAAAACATATGCTGAAATTATGAGAAAAAAAGGACTACTAATAAACAACCAAAGCCGCTACCAAGAATGATTCGTATGACCAAGAACATCTAAACGTAAATTACGAAGATATTTCAGGAAAAATTTAAGAAAACATTCCGTAAAGAATGCAATGATTGGCAGTGAACTGGTTCAATGATTTTCATCCAATCAACGATCTTTTGGGGGGCATCTTCATGACAGGCATAAACCTTCAAAAAGTATTGGTCTGTATACAGAGCGTTAACATTTTAGAAATTTGTTCGAAAAAGATCGTGAAAAGAATGACGTTACGGAGGAAAATGTCATTCATTTTTGGGGTTTGATCCAGGGACGTACCCTGAAAGCTAGAAAGGAAGTGTCATTTTGTTTGAAGAAAAGGCAATGTAAATTATGTAAATATTCATACAGATGTTTCTTTGAGTAACATTTATCATAACTTATATTGTTGTTTTTTTTTTCAATAGCAGATTGTGTGAAAGGGTGCATTATAATGACATAATGTGTGAACATTAACTGGCTTGAAAAAAAAGGTTACTCAACAATTTATCATACAGCTACCATTCAAGTAAGAAGTTAAAGGCTGTATTCGTCGATTTTGAAAAAGTGTTTTAATTTCATCTCTTGTAAACTTTAACGACCTACTTTAATTAAAAAGGAAATAAACGGCAAATCATACAATTGTGTAAAAATATGCATTGTACAGTAAAATCAAGAATAAGATCAGAGCTGGGATTATTCGACTTGAACGTACTGCCGCGTCGTTAAACAGGGCAATACTTGTAGCCCTTTGTTATTTTCTTAGTTTATGAATGAACAAATCCTGGGAACAACTGAAAATGGAGGCACATATTTACTTTTCATCTGACAAAACTGTTTTGTTTTTTGTTTACAGTATTATATCAATGTCCACAACAGCAACTGGACACCACGGTAATTGAATAGATTATATTTAGCATCATGTAGACAGGACTTAAAAGTTAACATGAATCAATATATTATCATTATTGTATTTTGTAAAGGTAGGATACCCGACAAATATCGACAGATGGACTCATGGGAATGAAAGAGTCGAAAATAACACGAACGAATATCTAGAAATAATTATGCTTCACAACAAAACTCAGTTTTGACTTTGCATACCAAGATATGATAAACAGAGCAAAGAAAGCAGCCACAGTTCTCCTTTACATTAGTACAAATTGGATTGCAAATCATTCAGTGTATTAAAAATGTTTTGACACACATATTCAGAGAATTCTGTGGTATGTAGCTGAAATTTTTTTACTAGGTGTAAAGAGAAAGTTCGGTTATATATACAAAAGCGTTTCTTAATTTTGTCATCAGAATTCCAAATCGTATGTTTTATAGAGGTTGGAGGGTACTCAAGTTACCTAAACTTGTATGTGCAACGCATTAAATATGGGTAGAAGCTGGCCACAATGTTGAGAATGTTGTTATTCCTACTGGAAGAAAAGAAGGGCTTCCACTGTAAGAGAGCGTTTAAATTCCAACGGGTTGTTCCAGATAACAGGGCGTTTAAATCACATTTGGATTTCTGAAATGCTTAAAGAGAGGATTACCGACTGTAGATGTCAGAGTTGGTATGACAATGTCAGTGACACTGAGACATTTGCGCAGTACAACCCTTTCAGACTACTTATTTTCTTTCTTTCTCTCTGCGTACACAGGCTGATACTCCTGTAGACACTCCCTGTACAGACAGGCAAGGATTAATCCCATCTACCCTACAAAGGGAGTGGCGTTTTGTGTGTATGACCGTTATTCTTATCCTGCCATTAAGGCAGCCATACTCCAGCTTCGGGAAGGTACATGCTATGTGTAACATGTCATCCATACCAACGGCCAAACTGGCCTTCTCTTCCGAAAATTGGTGATGGGATTCTTTACGTGTGTGCAAGATGATATGCATGCGTTCACACAGAGAACCTCGGTTCATAGTCTCATTCGAAGGACTGTATGGGTAATGGAGTCAGAATCAATGTTAACTCCGACGGAAAAATCCCCCTGTACTGAAACGGCCCGACGGAGGTTCGAACCAGCAACCCCAGGATCACCAAGATTACGAGTCCAGCGCTCTACTACTGAGCTATTCCGGCCCCCAAAAACTGCTCATGAGGTAAAACAATATATCACTATAAATGAATCGGTATTTTACGGGCACATTGTTGAATTCAGATTCGGTGTTTCTGACATTGTTTGCGGTCATTTACATATTCCAAATGTGTTGAAGGTGAGATGACGTGTCGTTTGTGTGGCTAAGCAATGGAAGATGAAATTCACTTCTTTGTGCTGTCTTGCACTAGGCCTACATGAAATCTGAATCAAACTTATGCAATCTAAGTCTTTCATTCAACCATGTCATATCAGATGAATTATTACTGTTGTCGACGAGAAGAGACTATTTAATATGGCTGTGCACACTCACGCGCGCGCGCGCACACACACACACAAACATGCATAAACACACACACACACGCAAGCATGAACGCACGCACACACACACACACACACACACACACACACACCACACACACGCGCGCGCGCGCACACACACACACACACACATACGCACATCCCCCCACATACACACACACGCACGCACGCATGCACGCGCGCACACACACAACACGCACACGTTTACGCACGCCTACACAGACACACGCACACACAGACACAGAAAGACACACGCGCACGCGCGCGCGCGCGCACACACACACACACACACACACACATACACACACACACACACACACACACACACACACACACACACACACACACACACACACTCACACACACAAAGCGCTCGCGAGTGCAAACACACACACACACACACACACACACACACACACACACACACACACACACACACACACACACGAGTGTTGCGCCCTTCTTCAGCTGTATACCTTTTCATTATTGTTGTGAACATGTTCATACTTTAGTTTGACCTGAGTCTCTCAAGTTATTTTGTTCGACTGTATGCATGCCACTTGGTCTCTGATCTTAGGAATCCGTTTTCGTATTCTGTCTGTATCCCCAATCTCTCTCTCTCTCTCTCTCTCTCTCTCTCTCTCTCTCTCTCTCTCTCTCTCTCTCTCTCTCTCTCTCTCTCCCTCTCTCTCTCTCCATGGTTTTCTCTGACAGGTCCCATTTCCTCTTTTTCAGCCTCTTTTCCTTCCCCTTCTCTCCAGTCCCCCCCCCCCCCCTCCCCGACCCTTCCAATGGTGAACTCACTCAGGGTTGACTGTACAGGTGGATGGTATGTTCCTGGCGGACAAGGTCTGCTCCAACTGTTTGATGCTGGCACTGTCACACGTTTCTCTGTCAATCCAATCGTTTGTTCAATCCATCACGCTTCTCTGTCAATCAATCGTTAATTCAATCGATCGATCGATCAATCAATCAATCAATCAATCAATCAATCAATCATCAATCAATCAATCAATCAATCAATCAATCAATCAATCAATCAATCAGCCAGTCAATTAGTCAGTCAGTCATTCAGTCAGTCAGTCAGTCAGTCAACCAACCAACCAACCAATCAATCAATCAGTCACTCGATCGATCAATTAATCAATCGATGGATCGACCAATCAGCCAATCCACCAATCAATGAACGAATCAGTTGATCGATCGATTATCAATCAATCAATCAATCAATCAATCAACCAATCAGTTAATCAATCGAACAATGAATAAATGAATTAAATAATGGATCAATCAATCAATCAATCATTCGATCAATCAATCGATTAACCAATCAAACAATCAATGAACGAATCAGTTGATCGATCGATTATCAATCAATCAACCAATCAATTAATTGATCGAACAATGAATAAATGAATGAATGAATGCATCAATCAATCAATCAATCAATCAATCAATCAATCAATCAATCAATCAATCAATCAATCAATCAATCGAATAATGAATAAATGAATGAAAGAATGGATCAATCATCAATCAATCAATCAATCAATCAATCAATCTATCGATTAACCAATCGTACAATCAGTGAATTAATCAATCAATCGATCGATTAATCAATTGAACAATCAGCGAATTAATCAATCAGTTAATTCCGTCGTCATCTAATTTACCAGTCGATCAATCACTAAACTAACAAATGACTCCTTCCATCACCCCAGCCACCGATCAGTCTGTCCACACCATCACCAAGCGGCTTATACATTAGTCTGCCAGTCAGTCACGTCAGCGATAGCCTATTCAATGCTTTGCTCTTTTTGTTGGGATGCGGGGGTCACATTGGATCATTTCTCTGCACCCGAATTAAAACAGAACGACTATCAATCTAACATAGGAAATGAATGTTACTGCAAGTTTCTCATCAATAAAGCTCACGTTCCATTTCAAATCCTACACTCTCCCCTGGGTTTCTGAACAATGATACTCAAACTAAGTCGCGCTTTCTTTCCAGCACGAACGAAACTGCGCAAACTTAACATTGATGAACATGACCAGTACAGTCTTCGAACAGTCTATGTCCAACCTTGGAATGTCTTTACACAAGAAAGAAAGGTCATTTCCAACGTTCGCGGTGTGAAAATCCTCGTAAATTCTGATTTCAATGTTTTCTTCTTCTTTATTTTCATGCTGTGTTATCTTCCGCTCCACTTCAGTGGCACTACACCCATACAGCTCATTCCCAGCTCACCGTCCACAGCCACACCCTGAAGGTCCTGCCCCAGCCCCAGAGCCTGTGATTACTGAGAGCAGTCACATCATCATGAGGCTGTCTACCAGAGGAGACACTACACTGCTGCCGAGTCATTTCGGTGGTGTTCAGTGCTATCTGTTTCGATCCAACATTCGTAGGGCACCACCTGCTAAGCCCTCTTCTTCACCTTCACCCATCCCGGAGTCTTGAAGACTTTGCAACCAGCTTCCTCCACTCCTCCCGGTTCTCAGACGCTCTTAGGCAGTTGCTGAGTGTGAGGCCAGTCCATGCACTGATGTTGTCCTCCCATCTCTTTCTCGGTCTTCCTCTCCTTCTACCTCCTCGCACTGTTCCTTGTAGAATGGTTTAGGCAAGTCCTGTTGATCTTGATACATGACCATCTCATTGTTCCTTCTTTTCACTGTGGACAACTGGTCTCCGTGTGGTCCAATGGCTTGCTTTGCTCTGGTCTGGACCTCCAAGTTGGTCATGTGGCCTTTGTATGAATTGCCAAGGACCTTGCGGAAGCATCTAATTATCTCTAATGCCTGAATCCTTCTCTCAATTCCTCTACTGACGACAATGACGGCTTTGTCGCGGAGCAAGTGCCAATGAGGGTTCCCCTCCGGAGCGTGCTACCACGTCCTCCCAAAGACAGTTATCACGAACTTGTCCATACCGGCGGTCTCCACACAACTTTCCAAAGGCTCAGACAGTGAGAAGAACTCGAAGCTGAGGTCACCATGACAGCAAGGCAAGAAGGGCCACCAAACTGAGACTGATCGAGGAGGTTGTGGAACATAGCAACTTCTGCTTCCTCTGTCCTCTTTCCATGTTGGTGTCGCTAGGTGATCAACACCACAACGAAATTTAGTCATAGGTAATTTGATGTGTCTGGAAGTTGTGATGCACATTTCTTTCTTCGAAATTGAAGTTTCATATTTCTGTGAAACAGACATTTTCTGTATTTCGTTTGAAAGATTTTGCCTACAGCTGGATAGACTCTCTCTCTCTCTCTCCTCTTTCTTCTCTCTCTCTCTCTCTCTCTCTCTCTCCTCTCTCCCTTCTCCTCTTCTCTCTCTCTCCTCTCTCATCATTTCTTTTTCAGATTTCTATCTCCCCCCTCTCTTTCTCTCTTTTTTGCTTTTTTTTTTCTTTCCCTCCACCACCCCCGTCTTTCCATTTTTTCCCCTTTTTTGTTATTATTTTTTTCTTTCTTTCTTTTTTGTTTGTTTGTAAAAACGGTCTTTGTTTTTTTAAAGTGAGGTTTACATCCCCCCCCCCCCCCCCCCCCCCCACTTTTGCCACATTTTCTTTTTCCTCAAAGCCTCACACACCATGCTTTTCTGAGTTTTTTTGTTTTTTTAAAAGTGGGTTTACATCCCCCCCCCCCCCCCCCCCCCCCCACATTTTGCCACATTTTTCTTTTCCTCAAAGCCTCACACCCCATGCATTTCTGAGTGTTTTATTACCGATCGACATTCGCTTGCTGTTTTAGTTTTTTCGAGTTTGATACAAGAATGTTTGGTGCGCTGTCACTTTCGCTCTGTCTCTTTTCTCTTACCATTTTTTTCTTTCAGCTTCGATTCCCCCTCTCCTGTCTGTGTCTCCACCCATACAACAACATCCAGAAGCACACACAAACATCAGAGAGAGAGAGAGAGAGAGAGAGAGAGAGAGAGAGAGAGAGAGAGAGAGAAGAGAGAGAGAGAGAGAGAGAGAGAGAGAGAATGAATGAATGAATGAATGATTTATTGAGGAAAGCTTACAAAGCCCATTCTCACGTAGAGGGTGCAGTGGGGGTAGGGGACAAAATGTAAATACCAAAGACTAAATGTACACATTCCAATCAGAGAGCAACATCGTGATTTGGGAAACCAGATCACGGAAGCACTGAACTAACATCGGACACCGATGTGACTGTCCATGTGACTGGCAACAAGTTTATCCATTATCACCAGGATTTCCGTTGTTGACAGTCGTGCCACTGCTGGCAGTCACTTCCACATCTTGCCGATGAGCAGGGTGAAAACTGTCCATGCTTCTTGCCATGTCCCGAAGATACTCCATAATGTCACTGACGGTCACGTTGTCAGACGGATCGCTCTGTGTTTCATTCACCTGACATGTGTCTTTGCTGTTGTCTGTACACTGCGAAACACTTTCACTTTCAGTTGCCACGACCTTGTCAGATTCAAGTTGTGTCGTAGTCTCTGCACTAGCTGGGGTCTCGTTATTATTACAACCATCATAACCCAACCCCTCAACACAGTCTGACTGACATGAGTCGACAGACTCTATGCCCAGCGGCAAGGCTCCATCGTGTCTGACTGTCACAGTGTCTTTATCACACGGTCCCATGTCGATAGGCTCTATCATGTCACTAGGTCTGTACCATGTAGGCTGGGGCACGGAGGGAGGGGGATTGTCACGTTCGAACATTTCACCAGTTCTGTCTACGTTGTAAATCAAACTTGGTGGTGTTGGCAAAAATAGATTGGATGGAGAAGAAGCCCCTTCACTTGCCTTTTGCTGGTGACATTTTCTGTAGACTTCAGCTCGGCGTCTGTCCCTGTTCACTTGTGAGGTGCACTTTCGTCGATACGACACACTGTGGCCGGTTTGCGCGACAGGGGGCTGGTCAGTATTCGTGGCACTCAATCGAAGAACGAAAATGGTTTGTTTTCCTCTGCCCTCAATCTTATATGAGGACAAAGTCATTTCTTGTAGCGCATTGTTGAGAGATACTTCTAGGGTAGAGGGGAGACCTTCGACAGGCATGCTGGAAGATACTGGCAGAAATTTATCAGAGCAGATGAAACCACGTCTTGCTGGGAGCCAGGCAAGGGAGGCTACCGAGAGAGAGAGAGAGAGAGAGAGAGAGAGAGAGAGAGAGAGAGATTACAATGAACTGTCCTTTGATGTGATGTCATTATTACCGACCTCAATGTCTGACGTCATCTCACCTGATTTTGTCGCCAGGGGTATGCACCAACCAGATATCCACCCGAGTGACCTCGTCAGCATTCAGGTTAGGGATCTCCCATCTCCCCAGGTAACTGACACACACACACACACACACACACACACACACACACACACACACACACACGCATTGAACAAACACATTGAACACACACACACACACACACACACACACACACACACACACACACACACACACACACACACACACAGAATCAGAGAGAGAGAGAGAGAGAGAGAGAGAGAGAGAGAGAGAGAGAGAGAGACAATGACAATGACAAAGTTTTATTCAGTTTAGGCCAAGGCCCCTCACTGAAGGGGTATATATACAGAAACAAATGAATAAAGCAAAATATTACCTCTTGCGATCGATATTGTTTACATACAAAAGCATAATATACATGCACATTATTCACGCACGTACACATCCACTCACATTCCCGGACATTCGTTCACCTCATTCACCTAGTCCTTTCTCCTCCCTTGCACTCCCCCCCCCCCCCTATTCCTTCCCGCAATCCTCCCATTCAATAATATGCACGTTTTATACAACACAAATTCAGGATCATTTTGTTCTGCAAATTAATTATCATATCTCATTAGGAGCATTAATCTTTTTTTGTCTGATTTGCGTCGAAAGAGCGATATACCTAGCTAATTCTTGTAACCTATTAGGATTATCACTTGAAAGAATATTCGCGACACTAATTTCGTTTGGTACTCCAGAAAAGGATACTAAACAGGAACAGTTCTTTCGAATATGTTTATAAGCTTCACAGTGAAATAAAAAATGCACCTCGTCTTCACACTCATTGTCGCAACATGGATAACTGGTGTCTTCCTGATTAATTGAAGCATTTAGGAACCATCTTTTACAATTTTTTAGACCAATTACTCTTAACCGAAATCTTGTCAAATTAATTCTGTGCCAATAGTTCCTAACACATGTTAAGTATTTCTCTGTTTGAAATATATCCTTAAAGGAATGGTACCATCTATATATATATCATTATTTTCTAACTCAGAATGCCAATTTTGTTTACTACATGCGAAAATCCGGTCTTTAAATAAAGAAATAAAGCTGTTTTCATGACCCACCCCTTGGTTTAACCATACTATTCCAAATCCATTTATAGTCAAAATTTTGTGAATATTTGATACCCAGTTGAAATGTCCCGATTCATGCAATGACAAAAGCATTTCATAGGCCTGTCTGCATATTCTTGTCATAGGTAAATTAATCAGTCTTATCCAGTATTTTATACATTTCACAGAAGTTCTTATATGAAGTGGATATCTACCTGTTTCTCCATATGCTTTTTTATTTGAGGCATGTAGGGGGACATTAAGGAATCTTTTAATAGCAAATGTATGTACTGCTTCGATTCGTTTCCCTTCTTCCTCTAATCCCCATACTTCAGCAGCATATGTTAGAATTGGTTCAATCTGAGAATCGAACAGTTTCCAGAACAGACCCGGCTCTATTGCGCCTAGTTTCTTCAATGTTTTGATTATTTCTACAGTACCTCTTCTTCCTTTCCTACAAACATCAGACAAGGCGGCATGTATACTCAGTTTAGTTGTGAAAGACATTCCTAAGTATTTATAAGAATTAGTTACAGCAATTTGATCATTTCCATAGAACCATCTTTCTCTTGTAGCTAAGTAGCCCCCCAATCTAAACACTATTATATTTGTTTTTTCAAGGTTAACTGACAAGTGTAATCTGTCAGCTTCTCTTTTTAGGCCATTTAACTGGTTCTGGAGTCCAACAATAGACTCTGACAATAAGACAACATCATCAGCAAACAATAAAAGAAATAATTCTACTGCACCAGGGATGAGATGGATACCGTGTTTGCCTGTTTTGGACACTTCAATAGCTAATTCGTTGATAAAAAACGAAAACAATAATGGACTTAGAAGACATCCTTGTTTTACACTTCTTGGGCACTTAAAATAATCTGTGTAACTACCCTGATTGCGCACACAAGCTAATACCTCATTATACATACCTTTCAGTGCCCAGAACAGTTTACCTTTCACACCATTTTTCCTCAAAATCGACCACAATAAATTTCTATCAACAGAATCAAAAGCCTTTTTAAAATCGACGAAGGCAATATAAAGTTTTGTGTGTGTGTGTGTGTGTGTGAGAGAGAGAGAGAGAGAGAGAGAGGAGAGAGAGAGAGAAGAGAGAGAGAGAGAGAGAGAGAGAGAGAGAGAGAGAGAGAGAGAGTTACAGAGACAGAGACAGACAGAGACAGAGAGGCAGAGAAAAAGACAAGAGGAATGACGATTTTCACAGACGCCAATCGCACGACCAGCCAGTTACGCAAACCAACCTTATGCAACAATAAATGCAAAAGTAAAGCACAGATGAAAAATCACGATAAGATTGAAACAGTCGCGATTGAAGTATGTCCTCCCCCCCCCCCCACCCCCACCCCATCAAATCAACTCAAAAGTTTCAATACAAACAAGATTATTTTGTCTTTAAGCGTTACATTTCAAACGAGAAAATTAATCTTTTCTAATTAAGCACCGTTATAAGAATGTTGAATTTCCCAATGTACAACCAATACTAACGTCATAGGATTAGTGAAAAAAAAAAGAAACAAACAAACATTTGGTGTGTGTGGACTGCGCATGTCCAGCGAGGAGGCTGCCTGGCTTTTGGAGCTCCCGTTTTTAATTCATTTTTACATCTTTTACGTCTTTACATCTTTACATCTTTTACTCATACGAGTAACTGTGAATTTTAATGATCAGCACTATTGGTAGTTTAATGCTAAATTTTATTTTATCTTAACGAAATTGTGTTTTAAACCCCCTTAAAGGTGAGTCTTTCTTATTTGGCTTTTCAAGATGGCTACCGGCGTGTTGTTCCTCGGCTTCGTTTAAAAGTTTTCTATTTTTCCTTGTTCTTTCCACATGTGACAGGAACAACAATATTCCTAGCACTCAGTTTAATTTTGAAATTTTAGATGTAGATGTAGACGCCTTTAGTTCCATTTTTGCAGGTTTTAAAACTTTGTGCAACCTGAACCATGTTAGTCTCCTGTGTGCACCTGTGCCGAGTACTGTTCTCACGTCTATTACTAGGCCAGATTTGAACCCCTGATTTCAATTAACATCAGAAATAGTACACTGATAAGGAATTGTTTGATTAAAAGAGTTAGACATAGAGGAGTTAAATCATGGTTTTTAAGCCTTATCCTATCAGGAGACATTGAACTCAATCCTGGTCCGTCCACCAAAGTAAAATATCCATGCGGAGTTTGCAATTTGAGAGTCACATGGAAACATAAAGCAGTTGCCTGTGACGTCTGCAATTTCATGGTATCACACTAAATGTATGTTAATGAATTCAGCAGTTTATGAAGCATTATGCAATAGTGATATATCATGGACTTGTTTTACCTGCGGGCTTCCAAACTTTAGTTCAAGACTTTTTGAAGATTCTATTGAAAACTGCAGTACAGAAAGCAACCGTTTTGACCCTATCTCACCAGACGATCCCAAAAGAAAACTTGAAATTTTGTCCTAAGTTTGCATCCACCCCTGATTCTAAAACTGATAAAATCCCAAATCATAAAGTGCAAACTGAACCCTAAATCATTAAGAGAAAAAGATAAACTTAAATGCATAGTCGTAAATTTTCAATCTCTTATCAAGAAAAAGGAAGAACTTAGTAATTTAGTCACTGAAAAAAACATTGATGTTGTAATTGGAACAGAAACTTGGCTAGAAACTGGAACATCCAGCAGTGAACTTCTAATGGAGGATTTTGATATTTATAGAAAGGACAGACTTGGAAAAAGAGGTGGGGGAGTCTTGATTGCCATTAGGAAGAATTTAGCCAGTGAGTTTTTATATCAAGGCAAAAATAGTGAAAGTTTATTTTGTAGGATTAATTTCAAGAATAAGAGACTGTCATTGTTGGATCAGTTTACAGACCTCCAGACTCAGATGAAAATGTATGTTCGTCTATTTGCAGAGACATTTCTAACATTGTTTTGGCCAATAGGAAGGCAATATTATGGATTGGTGGAGACTTTAATTTACCAGATATTGATTGGGGTGAAGATGCCATACTTGGTAATCAATACAGTAAAAATATTAATACTCAGTTTTTTGATGCCACCAAAGACCTTGGATTAGTACAGTCAGTTGAATCACCAACTCGTGGTAAGGCATTCTGGATTTATTTTTTACCAATTGTCCAGGCGCTTTAGGCAATCAGGAATTAATTGCAGGCCTGGGTGATCATGACATAGTTCTCTTAGAGAGTAACTTTCAACCCTTTCGAAGGAAAACCCCCTAAACGTACCATCAGACTCTGGAACCAAGCAGATTTACCAAACTTGCGCAGGGATACTCATAATTTCAGTCGTCTTTTTTTTAGGTCCCATAGTGTTAAAGATAATGTTAGTGATCTTTGGAAGTGTATAAAAACTAACTCGGATTTTATTATGGATGACAACATACCTACTAAAATAACTTCAAGCAAGAACACCAGCATGGATTACTACTAAAACTAAACGTTTGTTGAGAAGGAAACATCGTTTCTTTAAGAAATTGAAACTACATCCTAATTCAGAAAGATTACTGGTTAGGTATAAACATATTAAGAGAAGGTGTCAGAGAGAATGTAGACTTGCTCACTCCAATTATGTTAATTCGATGATTTCGGAAGGTGATCATCAAAACAAGAAATTATGGTCTTACATAAGGAGTAAGAGACAGGACAACATTGGGATTCCAGACCTGAGAAACAACCAGAATAACCTAATACAGGACCTGAAGGGAAAGCAAACTTACTAAACAAGCAGTTTTGTTCAGTTTTCTCAAATCCCAAACCTTTAATTAACGTTAGACTAAAGCATGATGATAAACTCCCTGAAATGCAAAACATCAAAGTAAACAAAGCAGGAGTATTTAAGTTACTGACCAATATCAATGAAAACAAAGCTACTGGTCCCGATGGCGTTCCTGGCAAGCTCTTAAAATTATGTGCCAATGAATTGAGTGAGGTATACCAATTACTTTACCAAGCTTCACTGGACCAGGGAGTAATACCTGATGAGTGGCGAGATGCGAGCATTGTTCCCTTATTTAAAAAGGGTGACAAAACAAAAGCAGAGAACTATAGACCTGTATCTCTTTCATCCATATCAGCTAAATTACTTGAACACATAATATATAGTAGCATAATGGACCATCTTGACAAATATGATTTCTTAAATAACGCCCAGCATGGTTTTAGACAGCGAAGGAGTTGTGAGACTCAACTTATAACAACTCTCAATGATTTTAGTAACTGTCTTAACAACAGACAGCAAATAGATGCAATTTTATTAGATTTTTCTAAAGCCTTTGATAAGGTTGACCATGAGGGCCTGCTGCTTAAATTAGAACACATTGGCATTGGCGGTTCTTTGCTAAAATGGGCTAGATCATTCCTCGTTGGGAGAACGCAGAAAGTTGTTGTGGAAGGGTCGTCATCCCATTGTAAACCAGTCTTGTCAGGTGTACCACAGGGAACTGTTCTGGGGCCCTTGTTTTTCTTAATTTATATAAATGACATAAGTAGAAATCTCTCTCCTGGAACTACTATAAGGCTTTTTGCAGATGACAGTTTAGTATATAGAACAATCAGAAGCAAGAATGATACACGCATTCTACAAGAAGATCTAAACGCTTTACAAGAGTGGGAAAGAACTTGGAAAATGGAATTTCATCCTCAAAAGTGCCAAGTGTTGCGTATATGTAACAAACGCTCACTAATTAGATCAGATTATTCTATCATAATACTATTCTTAAAGAAAACTAATGCTGCAAAATATTTAGGCGTGATTATAGATAGTCGTCTCAAATGGAAAGAACATTACAATTTAGTATGTAAGAAAGCAAATAACATCTTAGCTTTCTTACACAGGAATATCAATGACTGCCCCCAAAAGGTTAAAGACGACTGCTACCAAACACTGGTTAGACCAGTACTGGAATATGGTTGCTCAGTTTGGGATCCTTACCATCTAAAGGACATTGATAACCTTGAAAAAGATCAGAAGAGAGCAGCACGGTTCGTAACAGGGAACCACATCAGAGAAAAGGGGAAATACTAGGAAGAACATGAGGAAATTAGAATGGAAACCCTTAGAAGAGAGAAGAGCTTTTATTAAACTTAACACCTTTTTCAAAGGCAGAGCTAAAGTAATTGATATTCCAATGGAACAACTAGTATTGAATAAAAGTAGCACCAGGAGTGGCGGTCAATGTTATACCATACCTGCATCAAATATTGACAGCCACTTACATTCTTTTTATCCCAGTTCTGTACGGCTGTGGAACTCACTGCCGGGTGCCATCAAGATTGCCACAAATGCAATCTCATTCAAAAAACAAATTGATTTGACAGTTTTGAGATCTGCATATTGACGATTTTCTATTTTTACTTCCCCTGATATTTTACTGTTACCTGGGCCTGAATTTGGCCATTGCTTTTATCTTCTTGAATATCGAGTGCGACCCTTGTTTTCTAATTTGTCCGGGGCCAACAGTTGGTCGCATGTTTTAGTTGTTTTTTTTTTTCTTTTTGCATGCGCGCTGGTGACCCGCTCGTTTTTGAGTGAACGGTGTTTTGGGAGAAAAAGATGTCAGGTTCAATTTTTAGGCGGGTCCTATTAAGGGATACAAATCACGAGATTCGCTAAAGGCTTCCTCGGCACTGCCGTTAGCATGGACTGTAATTACGCCCCCTTTCTTTGGTGGCGAAGGGAGGGGAGGAGTCGTTTTTACAAAAATAATTGTCAGAGGGGAGAGGAGAGAGAGGGGAGAGAGGAGAGGAGGAGAGAGAGAGTCGTTTTGTCCAAAATATATGTCGAGGAGAGAGGAGAGAGAGAGAGAGAGAGAGAGAGGGAGAGAGGAGGAGAGAAAGTTTTTTCCAAAAATACTGCCATGCTTTGCTCCTCTCTCTCTTCTCTCTCTCTTTCTTCTTTTCCCCCTTTCTCATCACGCAAAAAGCAAAGCAAGCAAACACACACACACACACACACACACACACACACACACCACACACCACACACACACGCACGCACGCGCGCGCGCTCGCACAGACGCACACTCTCTCTCTTTCTCTCTCTCTCTCTCACTGAGGCATACACACACAGAGGCACACAAACGCGGATACAGACAGACAGACAGACAGACGCACGCACGGACGAACACACACACACACACACACACACACACACACACACACACACACACACACACACACACACACATGCAGAGACACAAAAACGCGGAAACAGACAGACGGACAGACAGACGGACAGACAGACACACACACACACACACACACACACACAAGACACACACACAACACACACACACACACACACACACACACACACACACACAACACACACACACACACACACACACACACACACACACACACACACTCTCTCTCTCTCTCTCTCTCTCTCTCTCAAAATACATTTAGAGTCATACACACACAGAGACACAAAAACACGGATACAGACAGACAGACTGACAGAGAGAGAGAGAGAGAGAGAGAGAGAGAGAGAGAGAGAGAGAGAGAGAGAGAGAGAGAGAGAGAGAGAGAGACAGACAGACAGACAGACAGACAGACAGACAGAGAGAAGTGTGGCGACGAACGTTCTGGGAGGCCGCTGTCCAGAAGGCAGCCTCTGCACTCCAGGGGCAGTCCTGTGTCTGGGCATAGCCCGGGCACACCCCGGTGCCCTCTGACCCGATGCCCCCCTCCTCCCCTGGGGCCGGACAGAACCTCAGGCCATCGACCAGGTGCCCTGCCAGAAGGGAGAATGAGAGAGAGCGTGAAAAGAGCATGGAGCTAAGGTGCGGCAATGTTGCTTACAGCCCAGCCGACCGCGAAGGGCGATATCAGGGCTGTCACCGCGTTGAAGTCAACTCAAAGGTCACTATAAAAAGAAGAAAAAAAAACCCAAAAAACAAAAAACAACAACAAAAAAATAAAACAAAAAGCAACAACAACATCAACAACAACAACAACAAAAACGAAAAGAAAAGACTCAACCTCATTCACACAACCCTTTAAAACACACCAAACACACCTTCTTGAAACACACCGGATATTTTGTTAAAAAAATCTTTCCTCCGTAAAATCTTTGATCCTATTAATAAAAAAAAAAAAGTTGATCTCCTTCAGATTTTGATTTTTTGTTTTTTGTTTTTTTGCATCAGTCTAAGGCTGTGATTTTCTTTTTTTTTTCTTTTTTTTTTTGGTCCGTAAGGCCGAAATCCACCTCTTCATTTTTTTGGACGCTTCATACTGTCCTCTTCATCTGCAAAAAAAAACAAACAAACAAAAACAAAAACAAAACAAAAAACAACCACAACCGATTTCCACTACAAACTTTTTTTTTTTTTTTAAACTAGTCTCGTACACACCATGCATAATCTGTATGTTCTCTTACAAATGGACATATTCTTGCTGATTTTAGTGTTTTGGCGTTTGATATTTCAGAAATTCAAAGATCACGTCAGGTGGGACATCTCTGAACAAGGTTTTCATGGCGTCTGCTGTACCGTGTATATATCTCACATCATGCAAATGTCAACACGCTAAAAGAATACGTTTCACTGTGAGTGATACATGACATGGAATGCACCATGGAAAAAAATCGTTTAAATGTGGCGTTTAACAGGGTGGCATTTGTAGCCCTTTGTCGTTTTCTTAGAACATGAATTAATGAGCAAACCCTGGAAACGATTAGTTGAAACGTGAGGCGACTACAGGCGGAAATCTGAACAAATTTTAAAACATGCTCCGCCAACAACATGGACAAACGAATCGCAAGACAAAACACAACACGTTAAGACCTCTTAGGTCTTCTTCAGGCAAAATAAACAATATCCAGCGCAACGAAAACGAAGAACGCGCAAACAGTTATCTTCTGAAACTCAGAAACGATTGGAAATGGAAGTACAGAGTTACTTTTGATCGTATAGAAATATTTGTTTGTTTTTATGTCATGTCCACAAGAGCAATTGGTCATCACGGCAACTGAATAGTTTGTATCTGGCAGCAAAGACACGTGACTTAAAAGTTACTATGAATAAGACTGGTATTATTGTATCTTGTAAAAGTTAATATGAATAAGACTGATATAACTGTATCTGGTAAAAGTTGATATGAATAAGACTGATATTATTGTATTTTATAAAAGGGGAGGGAAGGGAGGGGGAATACCTAACATACATTGAGAGATGGACTCATGGGAATGAAAGAGTGGAAAATAAGGCGTACGGATAGCTAGAAATATGCTTCACAACTCAACTCAGAGCAGGTAACCTGCCAAAGGGGAGTGGATGAAAAGTGCATGGAGAAAAATCAAATGTGCACTGATTAAGAAAAAAAAATGATCATCATCATCATCATCATCATCATCATCATGGGGGCCGGAATAGCTAAGTTGGTAGAGCGCCGGACTCGTAATCCAAGGGTTGCGGGTTCGAATCTCTGCCGGGCCGTTTCGGTACAGGAGGATTTTTCCCTCGGGGTTAACATTAGTTCTGACTCCATGTCCCATACAGTCCTTCGAATGGGACTATAAACCGAGGTTCCGTGTGTGAACGCACGCATAACATCTTGCACACACGTAAACTCCGTTCACCAACTTTCGGAAGAGGCCAGTTTGGCCGTTGGTATCGATGACACGTTACACATAGCATGCACCTTCCCGAAGATGGAGTGTGGCTGCCTTAATGGCAGGATGAAAAAACGGTCATACACACAAAACTCCACTCCCTTTGTTGGGTAGATGGGATTAATACTTGTCCGCCCATATAGGGAGTGTCCGCAGGAGTATCAGCCTGCGTACGCAGAAGAAAAAGAAGATCATCATCATCATCATCGATCTCTGGTAGAAAGCACACCGGCTAACAGTCGATGACGTCATCAACAGAAAATGAAGTGAATCGGACTCGTCAAAAACCGACGTCATCAACCTTCACCGGACAAGCCGTGACGTAGGCTCCTCGAAGCAAGCGGAAGCGAGGCCCACCTAGAAACACTTGGCGTGAGTACCTGATGAGGACACCCGCCAGAGGAGATTCAGCACGGGAGGGGGGGGGGGGGGGGGGGGGGGGGGGAGGGGAAGGCCCAGAAGAGCTGCGGTGGACTGTTGCTGACGTCATCCTATGGTTTGAAAAACGTGAGAGACGATGATGATGTGATGATATTAATGACGAGTAAAGGTTTACCAAATGAAAATGAAATAAAGATGTGCTGAACAAACATTTGACCATGCTTTAAACAGATATATAAAAACTGCTCGGAACAAACCCTATGAGGGTACATTGAATGAACATTGAAAAAATCATTGACTCAACAAGAAAATTAGTACAGTGGATGAAAAAGTGAACGTGCGTTGAAGAAGCGTTGAATGTGCATCAAAATGAAATCTAAGGCTGCACTGAACCAAATGGTCAAAGTGAGCTAAGGACTGAAATAAACCGACCGCCATGACGAAGTGGGTAGCGTCGTGGACTGCCATGACGAAGTGGGTAGCGTCGTGGACTGCCATAACGAAGTGGGTAGCGTCGTGGACTGCCGGCTGGGAGGTCGTGGGTTCGATGACCATCAAAGCGGTTTGTTCGACCAACTCGTACCCAGGGTTGAGTTTGCTATGGGCTGAATTGGGTAGACTGGAACTTTACAGTCCAGTTTCATTCCCTTAACGGAACACATCTCTGAGAGAGTGGTGCTCAAAATTTCCTTTCCACCATTGCAGGTGTCTGGGTCTCTCGGGCCTGGTTGACAGCCAGGATATATAACAAAAGTAACTAAAGCACACAGCGCCGTCATCATGCAGTCTCAGAATGGGAATCCGTAGTAGCACTTTCATCATCGCCATCCTCATCGATCAGCATCTAAGGTTCTGTGGCTGTTCATGCCTTGCTCTCATGGTGACCTCTTCTCCATGTCCGTGCCTCTGCTGACGTTTGGTCAAAGTCACCGGTATCGGACAGTTCAAGGGGACTGTCATTAGACGCACGTGATGGCGCCCTCTGGTGGTACAGCTCACTCACGCTGGCTCCGTGACGAAGCGGTTCTTCACTGGCAGGGAGTTCAGTAGGTTGTGTCCTGCGTGTATAGGATCCGAACAGGCAAACTGAACACCACCGACGTGGCTCGGCCGCGGTGCAGTGTCTCCTCTGGTGGGTTGCCTCACGATGGTTTGACGTGGACTGCTCTCTGTGGTTTACCTGTGCCAGGACTGTTGTGCGACAAGTCAGGGTGCGGCTGTGGATGGGGATCCGGAATGAGCGACGTGGAAGCAACGTCACTGAGGTTGGCACGGAAGATTAAAAACAACAACAACAGCAACAACAACAACAACAAACGAACTGAAATACCACCACCACCACACCACCACCACCACCACCACCACAACAATCGCGAAACGACAACGACAACAACTACAACGACAACGACAAAACTATGACAACGACAACGGCAACAACAACAACAGGTCGAAGACCATATAGGCGGTGCCAGAGGTGGACCCCAGACAGACAGACAGACAGACAGAGCCACTCACCTGTTAACGTATCCTCCAGGGTGACCGTGCGCTGGCCCCCTGAGAATAGCGGTGCACGAACCCATAGGTGTCATGCCAGAACGTGCTCTGTTCACACAGATCAGCCCAGTGCACAGTCACTCGGCCAGAAGGACAACGGTGCTGTGCTCTAGGGGTGGGCTGTGGGCGTGGGGCTAGGTAGTCGGTTAAAAGTTGCCAAGTTGGGGTCACGGGTGGGTTGGGTAATGGGTTAAAAGTTGCAAAATTGGCGGATGTTTTTTCTTTGTCGTTCAAATAGAACGACCAAGAAAAAAACATCCGCCACACACACACACACACACACACACACACATACACACACACACACACACGCACGCACGCATACACGCCCGCCCGCATGCGCGCATGCACACACACACACATACACATACGCACACACACACGCACACGCACCACACACGCACACGCACGCACGCGCGCACACACCACACACACACACACACACACACACGCGCGCGCGCGCGCACACACACATACAGAGAGAGAGAGAGAGAGAGAGAGAGACTATCGGTTGTTGATTCGGATCGCAATTTTGGGTCTCTCTTCAGATATGTTAACCCTTATACCACTGATAAATGTTTATGACAACGAAACTGTTAGAGCACTCTCTCTCTCTCTCTCTCTCTCTCTGTCTGTATGTGTGTCTCTCTCTCTGTCTGTCTGTCTCTCTCTCTCTCAATTTCTTCATAAAAAGTTGATAATACTTTTATTGCGAGCTATATATTCGCATACATATTTTTGCCTATAGTGCTTACTGTTTTTTACGTACTACCATTTTTTGTGTGGAGTTTCCTTGACTTTTTTGAATGGTTACACACACACACACCGTACTGGGAGCAACATTTGTTAAAAAGTAAGGTTTAAAATCTTAAACCCTACTTTTTAACATATATATATATAT
>CM031623.1:27764842-27767342 GCA_018398815.1 Conus ventricosus
ACGAGAAATGGCGGACCTGTCCACCCTGGGACACGTTGATGGTGTTGACATGTGTTATGGAAGAACTGTTGGCTGACCAGTGTCGTTTACCTGGGGTGGGGTGGGGGGTGGGGGGTATGGAAGGTTGGAGGTGTTTCCACCCGTTGAACTGGGGGACATGCTGTCTCACCAATTGTGGGACAGTTAGAAGTGATCGCAGGCCTTAACCATCAGGACGCTTTAAGGTCCAACGTTTGTCCATGGGCAGCAGCAATGACCGCCTGGAACTATCAGGACGCTTTAAGGTCCAACGTTTGTCCATGGGCAGCAACAAAGACCGTTATTCTTTATTTACAGTCCTGTGGTTCAGAATCGAGGCGTAGTGTGTGTGTGTGTGTGTGTGTGTGTGTGTGTGTGTGTGTGTGTGTGTGTGTGTGTGTGTGTGTGTGTGAACATATCACCTGTTAATATTATTCTGTGATACTGGCATCACACCTATAAACTTGTGAGTGTTGCGCATGAGCCGTCCATCCTTACAGTGGAGCAGCCTCCTCCACGTGTTTCTGATCGAGTGGGCCTTCCGCCATTTCTGCGGCTGATCTCGCTATTCAACTTGTGAAGTAGGTGTTTTATCATTTATTTTGCATCCTGCTCATTGAAACGTATATTGTAAATCTCTATGGTCATAAACTTCAATTCCTGTCATAAAGAGAACTATGTCAAAGATGAAGTTTCGGTCTTGGAGCAGACTGCAGTGATTGATTTAGACGGAGCACTGTGATAACACACATGATAAATGTGACTGTTCTTGACGTGACACAAATATGACAAAAACAGTAACATGGGGATATTCACACAGTAACGAACCTATCGCATGTATGAAATCTTCATTCCTTCTTTTCTCATTTTCTTCTAACTAACCCCCTTCTCTTTCTAAATTTGGCTTCATTCCTCCGCCCTCAGTCACTCCATTTTGAATCATTTCCTTCTGTTTTCATTAGCCGCAGGGAGAGGTGGTAAAAAGACGTCCTTAGCCTGTGGCGTTCCCACGATCGGCAGTACAGCCATTTCTAAAGATCTTAGTGGGCTGGGTTTTCGCAGCTTTGACACTACACAGTGTGTAAAGAACACATTTCTATACACCATAATGAACCTGTGTTCTCAGAAAACATACTCGAGTATGTCTTTTAATCCGTGACAGAATGAACAGACATTAGCCATGCGTGTTTGGCCAGCGCTCAGCGTGATTTGTGTGCCTGTCCTCCTCACTGAAAGGAAGCTCAGTGTTGAAATGGGGCTGGAGTTCACAATCAGCCACTCCTGAACACGTGTTCCCTCTGTTGCATGCTCCGATTGTTAGGTGAACTACAAGCCCACCCCCATCCTCTCTTTCTCATACATCTGTATGTATGCACGCGTAAATTCATGAATGTTCACACCTGCACAAACACAGCAACACACTCACACACGTGTGTGCCCACTCATTTGTGTGTGCGCGCTTGCTTGTCGTGCACTGGAAGCGTGCACAGCTGCAATTGTTTTAGCTTGTTTGTGACCTGGATTTTAAGAACATCATATCTTACCTGTTATAAGTGAATGTTATATGAAGTTACTTTATTTGCTGGCTGACAATACAGGATTGGTTGAGTTAATCCATGCTGTACTTTTAGCTGCAAAGTGATAGACAAGCACATAGTTTGGCCTAGATCTTTGACAAGACGGCGGAAATGCAGTTTGGTTCAACATTCGTTGAAAATGTAAGACGGTTTGTTTCAAACAAATTTTCAAAATGTTGTGAGAGTTTGCCTCAAGATTTGGTAAAAATTCAAGAAATTGGGGCGGAAAGGGGTGTAGTAGTAACAAGAGAAGCAATACGGCAGCAATAGTTTAAGAACTACCGAAAAGTAAACTCCCTTTTCGTCATTGTGGTTGTCCTTCATTCCTTGCCATCGGTCGATCAGTCAGTCAAGTCACCAGTCGATGAGCTAGCCGTTCAGTCCATTACAATCCGTCAGTGAGATGATCATCTTACTCATATGTCTGATTGCAGACAGCGGAAGGATTCAGCCTCTTGAAATCCACGCACCGCCCTTTGAGCACACTTCTCAGATCTTCCGTGGCGCCATCATGGGAGCATGACGAAGACGTCACCATCAGAAATGACGTCACCAATACGAATGACGACAAAAGTGGGAAGGACATCCGAGACTGCATCTGGACCTTGTGGGCGTTTCACTTGGCGTTGTTGTGGCTGTTGTTGTTGTTGTTGTTGTTGTAATGAGGAATCTGCAAAAAAACACAAAAAACAACAACAACAACAACAACAACACTGGTAAATAGATCTAGTTCCAAAGGGAGACGACTGCAGGCGGAAATCTAAACAAATCTTAAATAAATGTTAGCGAACCGCCCAGAGAACGTGGACAAACGAGTCACAAGACAAAACACAACGCGTTTCGACCTCTTAGGTCTTCGTCGGGTGATACATAAACGAATAAAACAACGAAAATTCACTTAGCTT
>CM031623.1:27774842-27777342 GCA_018398815.1 Conus ventricosus
AAACAATAATTTTGTATTTACATACAGAAATATTCCGACTGTCTTGTCTCATCCGGAAGGCATTTGTCTGCTTGCATTGAGCTGCACACTTCACTGACAAGGTCTGGTGTAATCTGAAAAGGTTAAAAAACATCATCAACGTTCTGAATTGTGTGTGTGTGTGTGTGTGTGTGTGTGTTGTGTGTGTGTGTGTGTGTGTGTGTGTGTGTGTGTGTGTTTATGTGTGTGTGTGTGTGTGTGTGTGTGTGTGTGAGAGAGAGAGAGAGAGAGAGAGAGAGAGAGGAGAGAGAGAGAGGAGAGAGAGGAGAGAGAGGAGAGAGAGAGAGAGAGAGAGCATCATAATGTGATGCATACCACTATGTAATTATTTTGAGTGTTGTCTTTGTTGATGTTGCCACACTGTTGATGTATTAAAAGTCAGTAAACATGTCATAACACATTTAGTCTCTCTCTCTCTCTCTCTCTCTCTCTCTCTCTCTCTCTCTCTCAGTCTTTCACACACACACACACACACACAAATACACACACACAACACACACACACACACACACACACAGAGAGAGAGAGAGAGAGAGAGAGGAGAGAGAGAGAAGTGAGAGAGAGAGAGAGGAGGAGAGAGAGAGAGAGAGAGAGAGAGAGTTAGTTGAATTAACTTACCAACATTGGCTGTGGTTCGCTGCCCTTTTTTGATGAATCAGCGACTGGTATCGGTGTTCGTTTCTCTGCCATTGCAACAGGCTGAGCAGTGTTCACTGCAGTCGCTTCTGTTTCCTACAAATGAACCAGCAATACCCGCTATAATAACCAAACGAAGACTGAATCTACGAAAGTACTGAAAAATATAGCAACAGCTGTACATCAATGCATACAAGAAGGGAGACATGAAAGACTAAAGCTGCGCGGAGCACAACTACACACTGACTAGCGTATCTCTCGAGCACAGGCATGGTTTGTTTACACGCTTGTACGCCGAGTAAAACTGTGGCCGCGTTATCAGTTATAGGGTAATTACTTGCACATGTCGATAGGTTTCGCACTCTACATTCCTCCACAACACAAGTCATAACACATGTCCTATAGTAAACGCATAACAACCGCTGAATTATGGAAAAAGAATGCTTACCTCAAACGATGTTTTGGCTGCCAAACTCCATGTTACCACCGACACCGGAAGTTCTGTACGCACTAGTTAGTGGGGCCCGCCCCTTTCAGTACTTCGTTAGTGACTCAGAGAAGGGGAAGCCGGCCAGCTGCGCATCCCTTTGCTGTACGGTCCCTGGTTTAGGACAGCAGTGATGTTGCCCGCTGTTACGAAACACGGTTCGTGAGCTTCCCTGTGCTTCTAGAAATGAAGGCGGACACAATCTGTTTCACTTTGACCTTGTTTGAGCCAGAAACCGACCCAAGCAGCATACAGCAGGGCATAACACAGTCATGCAGTATACAGCAGGGCATGATACATGCTGTATACAACAGAACCTGACACATGCAGCATACAGCAGATCATAACAATTGCAGTATACAGCGGGGCATGACACATGCTGTATACAATACAACCTGACACATGCAGCATACAGCAGATCATAACAATTGCAGTATACAGCGGGGCATGACACATGCTGTATACAATACAACCTGACACATGCAGCATACAGCAGATCATAACAATTGCAGTATACAGCAGGGCATGACACATGCAGTATACAGCAGGGCATGACACATGCAGTATACAGCAGGGCATGACACATGCAGCATACAGCAGATCATAACAATTGCAGTATACAGCAGGGCATGACACATGTAGTATACAACAGGGCATGACACATACAGTATACAGCAGGGCATGACACATGCAGTATACAGCAGGGCATGACACATACAGTATACAGCAGGTCCTTACACATGCAGTATACAGCAGGTCATGACACAGTCATGCAGTATACAGCAGGGCATGACACATACAGTATACAGCAGGGCATGACACATGCAGTATACAGCAGGACATGACACAGTCATGCAGTATACAGCAGGGCATGACACAGTCATGCAGTATACAGCAGGTCCTTACACATGCAGTATACAGCAGGGCATGACACATACAGTATACAGCAGGGCATGACACATGCAGTATACAGCAGGTCCTTACACATGCAGTATACAGCAGGGCATGACACATACAGTATACAGCAGGGCATGACACATGCAGTATACAGCAGGGCATGACACATACAGTATACAGCAGGGCATGACACATGCAGTATACAGCAGGGCATGACACATACAGTATACAGCAGGTCCTTACACATGCAGTATACAGTAGGGCATGACACATACAGTATACAGCAGGTCCTTACACATGCAGTATACAGCAGGGCATGACACATACAGTATACAGCAGGGCATGACACATACAGTATACAGCAGGTCCTTACACATGCAGTATACAGTAGGGCATGACACACGGAGCATACAATTTTCAGAAATCACCAAACTCAATGGA
>CM031623.1:27792342-27814889 GCA_018398815.1 Conus ventricosus
TTAGGAAAATCCGATTTGGAATCAAGAAATATTTCATTTGTTACTGAATTTGATACAGAAAGACTTCTGGCTACATATTTGGCTGTTGCTAGTTTGCGTTGATCATCAAGTGACAAGAGATTAGCTTCTTTATATGTTTTAAAAGTATTAGAATGCGCTGGAACACCAAGGGCTACTTTAATAGCTTTACTGTCTATACTTTGTAACCGCTTAAGTAATGTTTGAGAAGCTGAAAAATATACTTCCTGTCCGTAAGTCAATTTTGATCGAACCAGACTAATAGAAAGATGCACAAGAGTTTGGATATCTTGACCCCAAGATTGTGCACTGATTATTTTTAGTAAAGATAGCCTTTGTCTGGCATTGTTTATAAGATATTCAATATGGAATCTCCAGTTTAATTTTGGAGTGAAATGAACACCTAAAAATTTAACATTATTGGAATATTGAAGAGTTTTATTTTCCAGCACAAGTTGCGGCAAAACTTTTGGATTTTTACCATTGTTAAATAACATTAATTGTGTCTTTTCTCCTGATAGTTCCAGTCCATTTTCATTCATATATTTATTTAGTTTGTCAATTTCAATTTGATATAGTTTTTGTATGTATAACATGGTTCTCTTATTTGTCTGTTTTTTAATGTTTGTGTTCATCCACATTGCAATATCATCGGCATATTGCACCACATGCATATTTTTAGATAGTATTTTAGGAAGATCGTGAATGAGAATTGTAAATAGAATAGGTGCAATAATGGAGCCCTGAGGGATGCCAATGTCAATATCTTTAAATGAAGAGTAACAGTTACCAACCCTAGTACAAACTGATCTCTCAGATAAGAAAGATTTTATGAATTGATACATTGCACCATTAATCCCAATATTTTTCAACTTATAAAGTAAACGAGAATGCCACACACTATCATATGCTTTTCTGATGTCAAAGAAAGTAGCAAGTGTACTTTTTCTACGAGCAAATTGTTTTTTAACATGACTTGCAAGTTTTACAAGGTGATCGATTGTACTTCTACCCTTTCTGAAACCTGCTTGATTGTTGGGAATTATGTTATTCTTTTCGCAATAATGTAAAACGCGTTTTTCAACTATCTTTTCTAATATTTTTCCAACTTGAGATGTTAATGCTATAGGTCGGTAACTATCAATTGCAGACCTAGGTTTACCTTGTTTTGGAACCGGTATTACAACTATCCTCTTCCAGAAAGTAGGAAGAGTTCCATTTAACCAACATTTTTGGTAAAAAGAGTGAAGTAATTGCTTCCAGCATAAAGGTAAGTGGCATAGCAATTGATATGAAATTCCATCTAATCCAACAGCTGTCTTATTCGAGGAGAATGACATTAGCGCTTCTTTAAATTCTTCAAATGTTATAGATGCATTTAAGTAATGGTATGGATCCGGTGTGGGATCATAATAAGTATCCTTTTTCTCCTCTAGTTCTCTGCATTTTTTGATATCTGTATGTAGTCTAGTTGATGAGTTATTTTTTGAAAAAGCTTGTACAAATGCTTCAGCTTTCTCTGATGATGTTGGAATAGTATTATTTTCTAATTTAATAGGATATGAAGGTAGATAATACTTGTTTTTTAATTCCTTTACCTTTTTCCATACTCTGTGCATGTCCTTAGATGAAGATATTTCTGAATGACAAAAATGATTGAAATAGAGACGTTTTGCTTTTGCGACAACCCTGTTACTGTGGCTTTTTGCACGTTTCATTTCAATAAAGTTTTCATCAGTTCTATCTTTGAGCCACGTTTTGTACGTTTTCTTTTTATTAGATACGGCTTCTGCACATTCTTCATTCCACCAACTATTTCCTCTATATTTTTTATCTATAGAAGATTTGCACTTTGGCATTGCTTTCTCAGCTGCAGATATAATAGCTTTTCTAAAGTTGTTATAAAAGACTTCAATATCTTCGTCTTCAATAATGCTGCGATCTATAGATAGAAGGGTTGACTCATATAAATTCCAATCTGCATTATTATATAAAAACTTTGGTATTTTATCTTCAACTTCTGCTTCTTCGTTAACTATTTGCTCGTGTATTTTCACAACAATAGGAAAATGATCACTCCCTAACGAATCATCTTCTGTTGTCCAAGTAACATTGATGGCCAAATCAGGAGAAATTAATGTGAGATCGATGGAGGTCGGTCTATGCGTTGATATATCAGGCACTTTTGTTATACTGCCGTCATTCATTAATACTAAATTGGAATCAACGATATTTTCTACAAATCGATTGCAAGTTATAACACAGCAATCAGGTTCCCAAAATGGAGAATGCGCATTGAAATCACCCAAAATTATCCATTTCTTATTCATATTAGGAAGATGTTTTATCCAATCTGTATGTCAGCATTTGGCCCATTTGGATAGTAAACAGAAAGTATGTTTACACTGAAATCTTTGTTCACCTTTAACGATATGGAAGTAGCGAAAAAGTTTTCAATGACACTAGATGAATGGTTGAATAATAACTTTAGAGGACTGTAATTCAAGTCTGATCTGACATAAATTGCAGTTTGAACCCGTTTAGTAGACACACTGCAGTCATATAAAGGTGGATAATAAAAACCACGAAATTTAGGCAACTTAAAAGGTTCAGCGTTTAAGGATTGTAAGGCCAGAATGCAATAGTTATTAGAATAGATGTGATTTTCTAACTGAAGTAAGTTTTTCACAATTGATCTGCAGTTCCATTGTAAAATGTTCAAAGAATTGTTAGCTAAGTTCATTCAAAACTATTTAAAAATCAATGCTTTTCAAAACAATTTGTTATGACTTTTGAGATAAAGCAAATTGAACAGGTAGCACCGTGACGGATACAAAAATAAAGCACGTTGATGTTGTAGAAGCCCAAGTAGTTGTGCTATCAGATGCCCTGCAGGAAGAAGGACATCGCTGAGGTCGTTGCAGTCTAAACAGCCATGGAGGTATGAAGTGTGGAAGGTAGAAACCAGCATGGTGATGAAGGGGGTGACCTCGTCTTCTCTTTGGTTTTTCCCAAAACAATGCATTGAGATGTCGACCCAGAGTCCTTGCAATAACGCTGGCTCCTTTTGCAGTGGGGTGGATACAGTCAGGGGCCAAAATTGATTTGTCGGAGGCTTGAAGATGGTTGTAGACAACGTAGCTGATATCTTTCTCACCGGCCAGTTTTGACTTCGTCATGGCGTTGAAAAGTTCCCTCTTGATGTCTAAAGTTTTGTTCCTCACAGGGGCAACCTGACTTATTACTACCCTGGATTTGGGGAATTTGTTCTTTACGTCCCCCACACATTTTTTTTATTTCTGTGCTACACACAGTGGGATCTTTCCCTTTCAGATCATTCAGCCCAACGTGTAACACAACACAATCAGGATCTGGATCATCCACCTCTTGAATCACAGAGTTGCAATCGTCCAGAGTAAAAGCTTTTCTTTTCAAAACACGCAGGCCATATGACAGTCCCAATCGTCTCCCGTCAACTTTGGACACGATTGAATCTCCCAATAAAAGAACACGGGGAGTGTCGTCGAATTTTCCAGACGTAAGTTTAACCTTGGGTTTGGATTTGACGTCTACCTCTTTGTCGTCATATTCTTTGATGACATCACTTTTTTCTCTGTTCTGAATTTTTGTTTTGCCCCTATTTTTATTCTGGCCCAAATCCAAGGCTGAAGCCTTCGAAGCCCCTGGATCAGCCGACTCCGCCGGAGACGATTTCAACGCGTCCGCGTAAGTACCTCTGGAAGGAGGGGCTGCCTGGTTGTTACCGTTGTCAACACGGAGTTTCGAAACCGTCTCTCTCAAGTTTCCGATCATGTCACTCTGGCATCTGACAGTTTCTTCTAAAGTATCAATCTTTTTGCAGAGGGTTTCGATGGTTGTTTTTAAGTTTTTGAGTGTACTCACGTTTGTGTTGTCCGTCAGAGCACACTGGTCATCTGTTTTTGCATTGCCATCCTCTTCTTGATCGTTTTTCCGACCTTGACACGCTCGCTTCAGCACATCTCTATGAAAATTTTCTTGTCCACTCTTTTGTTGACCTGAAATTGTTACTTCTTTGGTTGTAGTGGCGCTCACCTTGCTTCCCATGCAGCGAGATCTTGTATGCCTAGTCATATTCACTATTCTTCCAAAATATAACAGGAGACAAATCTGTTGACTTCTAAACGCTATCCGCCATTTTGCTCTTCCGCTTTCAAAATCAGAGAGAGAGAGAGAGAGAGTGTGTGTGTGTGTGTGTGTGTGTGTGTGTGAGTGTGCGTGTGTGTGTGTGCATGTGTGTGTGACTTGCTGAGGCCCAAACTAGGACAGAAAACGGTATAACAGATCTGTGAAGAGCACACGGATTCTGTGCACACAGGCGAGCTCAGTGGAAGTGCACCTCGCTTGAGAAGTGTTCACTGACGGTCGGATGAACAAGCAGACGAACTCCGGCAGTACAACACATACAGGTCGGGTCTCTAACTTATAGGGGTTTTTTTCTTGTTTTTTTTTAATTTGCTTTCCCAACCTCTGCGCCACCTCAGAGGCAGTGCACCCACGCCGCTTATTCCGACACCCCGTCCGCAGCCACAGCCCGATCGGCCCCGCGGGGTCAGCCCGCTATTGCGCGGCCCGCTATTGCGCGGGCCCGCTATTGCGCGATTGCGTGGGCCCTATTGCGCGGGCCCGCTATTGCGCGACAGTTAGGGTTAGGGTTAGGGTTAGGATTAGGGATAGGGTTAGGGTTAGGGTTAGGGATAGGGTTAGAGTTAGGGATAGGGTTAGTGTCACGCACGAACTGACACAGGTCGCCTCAGTGACAATTGTGGAGTGTGGCCCGTCCATTGCCAGGTTGGCAGTGGCCGTGAAGTGCGTGATTCCTGCCGGGAATTTGCTTACCGGTCAACTCTTGGAGGGGGGAGGGAGGAGAACATCAGACTCGCCGGAATAGTGGGGTTTACGTGTGTAAACAAACGCTCGTGAAACTGGGGTTCTTCTATGTGAGCGGGGAATTCCATGAATGTTAGTGCTGTCTTGTGAGTTTCCGAGGTGAACTCGGAGTGTCGTCGTGTGTCTGCAAGTCAGTACGAACTGAGGCGTTATCCGCGAAGGTTGGGTTGGCCTCGGTCTCATGTTTGTTTCTGCCGTTGGGGCAGGGGTTCGCGGTATGCCCTCGACCGACTTTTGAAGGTTTGGCTACCAGAGTGAAGACGATCGATGTTTCGGTGTTCAGCGGCGGGTTCTGCACGTTCCAGGGCGTTGGCTGTCTGGCAGTGTCCCGGCGACTGAGGGTGTCGTCCATTGTGTGTCGTTCCTGTTGTCTAAGGTGAGTGGGTAAAGTAGCGGAAAGTCTGGAGGGCTGTGTAGTTGGTGGTTTGCAGGTATCATGGTTTCATCAACTTTTGTGTTTCAGTTCCCGGGACTGGAGGATTTCCTTTTAATCTGATTTTTATTCGCAAAGATTCTATGTGAATTTGACTAAGAGGAGGAAATTTAAATGTGCGGAAGTTTGAAGAGAAGAAAAGAGATATAACTTGAACTTAAGGTCAAGGAAAAACCGTACATATGGGAATGAAATGTGCGTTTCGGTTCTACACTGAAGCAGATAGGTGGATTTGTCACAGCGGTATTGATGTGCTAAGACAATATGTTGTACTTGGTAGTGGTCGCTGGTGTACAGAAATATTGGTTTCAAGTTTGATAAAGATTGGTTATTTTCGGAGTGTACGTTGGTATCGGGGGACGGGAACTTTTAATATTAAAAGAGGAGACTGTCACGCGGTGCATGCCAGGTACGGAGGGCAGACTGTATGTGATGTGTCTGGGCGTGTGTGAGGTTTATCGATAGGAGAGAACTGTAATATGCCGCTTCTAACTCACCTTCGCCCTCAAACCAGTTTTCGGGCGAAAGTGACCTAGAAGCGGCATATTACAGTTCTCTAACAAGTAAGACTTTAATAACCAAAAAATAACGACCCTACAAACATACATACTGTGTAGGGTTGATCGTTTTCAATAACATCATTTTCATCTTTAAAGTCTTTTTAAAACCGAGTTATATTTCTGGCATAAAATCCACACCCGACACAATGCAATGAAAACAACAACCGCCGCACATACTGACATTTGGCGCGGGCGCGCGCATGACGATAACCTCTTTCCCGAAACAGTAGCGGGCAAGGCAAAGCTGGCCGGATTTTCCACACACCTGCAGAGACCCGACAATAGGCTGTCACCTGATCACTTAATTACAGTGTACTTGAGCCCAGCGAGATAAAACCAGCCTGCCGGCAGTACGCTGTAGTGACATCACAGACATGCTTTGCGGCCTGCTCGACATTGACTTGGTTCGCTCAGCTGACTCGCCGGGACCGCGCAAGCTGTGCCGTTGTAAACAATTCTACATACCTTACTCTCTTCAAATTCCACTGGGCATGCGTAGTAGCGAGATAAAACCGGCCTGTGTTTTACAGTGTAACAGTCGCCTTGTTTAGCAAAGCTTGAGCTGAACGGTGCTGCGATCCAGTGCAGTGTAGTGTAGTGTTGTGTAGGGCAGTGCTGTGTAGTGCAGGGTTGTGTAGTGCAGTGCAGTGTAGTGCAGCGTGAACCACCTGAAGAGCGTGTTGAGAGGGCTTAACAAAGTTTCGGGCGGTTTGAGTCAGGAATTGGTATTTATTAGTTCTCTGACTAGTAAACCCTACAAACGTACTGTGTAGGGTTATCCGTTTTCAATACTAATTTACTAAACTTTTCAGATTTCAGTTTTTGTTTAATCTTATGTTTTTCCTGATCGTTTTCAATAACATCATTTTCACGCAAACATTCATCAAATGCATCTCTGTCTTTCATGTGAAATAAAACTACAGTCTTTAACTGTTCTCTAAAGTCTTTTAAAACTGAGTTATATTTTTGGCATAAAATCCATACACTTATCCCAGCATGCCTTCCACTGAAAGCTAGTTTTGACAAAGTGTTTCTCTTTTTAACTATGTCTCTTTCTGCTGAACAGTCATCTATAATAAATAGTGTCTGCGTTCCTTCAAACAATATAAAAAGCGTTCTAGACACTCACTCAGTTTATTGCTAGGATTAACTAAAAATATGTTATCATCAGTCCATATAAACCTATCATGATATGCTTTGTTCCATTTAAGTGTTGGGCAGAAAATTACAATATGATCAAAATTATAACGATAAACTGTTTGTAACAGGTTGAGGATAAATATTGTTTTTCCACAACCAGTTTGTCCACAAATTAATGAACAATGAGGGGTTTTTGTCATAAAGTTTAACTGCTCCATAGTTTTATAATAGAATTTAATCTAATTCAGTTATTATGTTTATCATACTCTCTGTTAGAACCTGTTCAGTATAATAAAATCCTATGAGGCCTAAATGTGTAACATTAATCCAATTCAGTTCTGTAAGATTGTTTCTATTTAAGTCAACATTGATTTTGTTGCTTGTTGTTATGACCTTAATATCCTCACCATTATGAAGAACGACGATGATAACTTTAAGACGTTTAACGTCTAAGTTTTGCCAGCTAATATTAATTCCTTTAAAAGGACGTCACTGACGCCCACAACCCCATCCCTTTCCACATCTTTAAAGACAGAAATTTCAAATATTATTGTGAACGTGTCTCCTAATTTTCTGCTTGGAAAGAACTGTAATTTTGTAGAAGCTTTCTTTAAAACTGTTTCTCTTCTGTGGAGGATGTACTGTTTTTTCCATACGGCGTTATTTCAATCTCTTTCCGACTATTGTCGTCCGGCATAAGACTTACATGTAAAGGGCCAGAGTTGAATGCTTTTCTGAAACTTTTTTGACGGCTAAAAAATGTAAATGGGCTTATGAATTCAAATTTTATTTCCCATTCTAAATATGGTTCCAAGTGCCATTTGAGGTCAGGTTTTCGAACTATTTTATATTCATACTGGCCAGCATTATTTGCTTCTACATTGCGTAGTTCTAGTTTAGGAAACTTTTTGTTGTCGCTAACCTCTTTGCGTTTATAATCACCATCTTTAGTGTACTCAAACCCATACAAAGCGCCTATTTCACCATTCTGTTCAAAGTCTGTAACGTCTGCAAGGTCTTTTAATTCTAAAGTTATACACCTCACAGGCGCTAATGTAACTCCTGATTCTTCTGGCCCACGCGACATTATTTTTTAGTAACGTATTATTTTATTTCTAAAACAATGTGTAGGTTATCACATTTCACAACTTTTCCTGCTTTGTCTTTGATTTTTATATTAAATGATCCAACCCTCCACAAACTAATCTTTTAAACTGTAAATTAGGGAATTGTATAATTTCATAATCGCAATATGCAGCTTTCCCTGACGGAAGAGCTCTTAAAACAGTTGAGGGCCTTTCATCATATAAGTTTTCATCAGTGCTTAGCTCATCCAAATGAACATAGAGTAATGAATGTAATGCAAGATCGAGCGGATTTTCCCCCTCGTAAGTTGTTTTGTTTGACGTAACTCTAAAACTATGAACGGCTCGATTGGCAGTTGTAAAGCCTAACATTTTAGCTAGCTCTTCATCAAAATAGTAACCTACTTCTTCTTTTTCAGGTTTGAATGATAACATTGTTTTCAGATTTGCATTGTTAAGTTTGAGAGTAATGTCAAAATTACTCATTGCTTCTTTTAGTGAGCAAAACCCGTAATAACCATCAGGTATGGTTAACTGGCTAACTAATGTTCCTCTATTATCAACTTTTTTAATCTTATTATTCTTCTTGGATTCACTTATATTAAACCATACGACTTTGTAAAATATTTCATGAAGCGCAACCATTCTGGTTCCGCAATTGTTATCAATAGCATGTTCTAAAAACGAAGGACGGTCTTGAGTTGTTATTGTTACAAACATTTTTTAAACGAAATAAAAATGAGCGCATTTAAATATACTGATGCAAAATATTCTGTTGGGCCGCACTACAATCTTAAAAATATAACAACTGATACTCTTGACATTTCTGTGACCCAGACTGACACCTTTCAAGTAAAGGTGAGTACTCCATTAAACAGATATCTTAACCCCCCTATTAAAAAAGACTACATCCCGAAAGTGTGGTTTAGTCATCCGATGCAGTTTTATCAGAACCAGTTAAACTTTGCTGTGTTTTGTGCATCAACTGGGTGTGGAGTATCGTATGCTGATCATCTAAATCATCCTGATCCTTTGGCGAGGTCAGTGTACAGATTTCATTTCTATTACACCTTCAGACGTATTTTGACTGAACTGCAAGCATCATTGCCAAATGACAAACCGTTTAATCCATTCAGCAACAGAATAGACATGAAGGCTTTTGAAAGGATCTGTAACGAATTCAATATTAAGGCCAAGACAGACTTTAGACAAAAGTTGGACCGCAATCATGGTCTAGGCACCCCTTATTTTTGGGGTGTGCACAGAAAGTATAACTATGACTGGAATCCTCCTTATACATCTTTCTCTTCAGGCACAACTGTTCATCTTGGGTCCATAGAGCAAGAGCATAAATTAGCATGGACAACATTTATCTTAGACACTTCTAAGGGCCTAACTAAAGCAGGAATAGAACGAATAAACGACTCTGTACGTACTTACTTTGGTGTTTGCTAGGTTCGCAAGCACAAACGAGATCGAGCATAACTGATCCTTCTACTGGTTTTGATGCACAAAAACAATACTTAGCAAATTTAGAGGACGCCATTAATTCTACAGTTGATTTGCCTTCAAGTATAAAAAGGTACCAAAATGTTTTACAATACGCAAGATCGAAAGTAGACTTTGCTGTTGGCACTGGTTTATACATGCTGCCTTCTGACCTCAGACTCCAGATAGGCACAATAATAAACTACAATAATGAAATCCTTGTGGCAGGCAATGAACAGAAGGTCGGAAAAAACGAAATAAATTCTGAGCCAGTAATATTGCAAGCAGTAAAAAAACACCCAAGATTAAGTCATCCAATCCCCGGGGCCCAAAGTTCGAAGACTGTTGAAGACGTGGACTCTGTTCGCGATGACCATGAATATGAAAAGACAGCACTTGTTGTTGGATTAACTAGCCTAGGATTACTTGGTCTTTATTTTACTAAAGAGTAACCCAACTATTAAGAGAACTAATGTCCATAAGTGCTCAGCCATAAAGCCAACTACTTTGCTTGCAGTAGACAAAAGCCAGCTAACAATACTTCCTAATATACCAGGTAAAGAGTCTATGGCTTTACTGGCTAATTTTTTTTAATAAACCTGCAAGATGATCAAGCTGTTTTTTTACCCATGATTTATCAGGTGGAGGCGATGGCGGTGGAGGCACTGGGCGTTGTCCGCCGCCGCCTGTAATAGCCATTACCAGTGTACTTATTGCAAATCCTAAGGCCGTTATAACGCTTGCTAATGTGACTCCTTGCTCTCTAAACAGTGTTCGGATTCGTTCTGCTAGCGTTGTGTCTTCATATAAAATTCTTTGGATAGTTTCTCTTATTCTGCTCACTTGAGTTCGTAATTGTTCTCGGTTAGTAGACAACACTTCTAGTCTTGCTGATCTCTCTTGTTCAAGATCTTTTAGTCTTTGGGTTATTCTTTCTTTAATATCAGGCCCTAAGTTGGCGTCATCAGCCTCAGCGAGTTTTTCTTTTTCTCTTTTTATATGCTCATCTATTTCACCCAGTTTTGCTAAATTGTTTGTTAATTCGCCTCTAATGGTTCTTAAAGCATGATCAAGGGCCGCTATTTCTCGCATGGGTAGTGGTGAGTCGTGTATAGTCTTTAATGCTGTTTCTTCTGAAAAACTGGTTTCTGCTTCTATTGCATTTATTAATTCGTCTGCCGATTGATTTAATTCTTTAAGTTCCATGTTTTGCATTTGGTTATCTGTCGGGAGTTCCTGCAGTGTTTTGAAGTTTAGAAACTGCCTCCGCCCTTAATTTCGGTCTAACAAGACCAAGGCGATTTTGATCTTTCACACTGAGTCTTTGTATAATTGTACTCTTGGCTAAAAACTTTGATGGGTCTGGTTTAGTTGTAAGCCGAACAAGTTGTCCTTGATCGTTTTTCACAAACAAATGGTCATCTTTACTTCAAAATCATCAGGGGCTATAAATTCGGGAGGTTCTTGACCTAAACTTTGGTAAAATGATCTGACCTTACTTTCTGTTAATTCATGCCACATTGAGGCCGTTGAGCGATGCTGTGTCAAAGGAGTCATTTCACTCATGTCGTCTCCAGGATCAAAAAACATCATCTTCTTCACCTTCAATTCCCGCCATGTTTTTAAATAATTAACTTTTTATTTTGTTTTATAAAAATGTCGCAAACATATGGTTCAATTCTTGACCCGCATAGAAGACTGAAAGAGCCCTTTGGCGTGAAGGGAAATATACGGAATATTACTGTTCCAAATAATCCATCTACTATTGATGCAGATCAAATTCTTGCTGTCAAATTTCCAGACCTAGGAGCAGATGAAGTGATTGTGCCAGGCTCTGCGCGTCTTACTTTTAAAATAGAACTCGAATCAACAGACACAAACAGGACAGTTGTCCAGAATTTGGGGCGGGCAATCGTAAGAAAATTTCTATAAAACTTGAGGGCAAGAAATATTTTCTTTACACAATGCAGACATATTTTTAACCTATTCTGATCTATGGCTAACCGGGAATGAAAGGGCTGATCTTGCGTTTCAAGGAATCGAAAATGAAGAAGCACTAAAACATAGAATAGGCGCCGCAGATATTAAAGACGGCAAAAAGTATGTAGCCGTAAATTTTGCGTATGGAAATCGCTTTTCCATTCCTTAGATTTTGAGCTGTTAAAAGCGCATGCGCCATACTTTCAAGGAGCATTAAAAGACAGATTGTCATATGAACTAACTTTTAATGAATACAAACGTGTTATCAGATCATCAGACACCGAAGCAAAGTACAGTATTTCTGACATTGCGCTAGAGTTTGATGTTGTTAGCAACCCTAATTTAGCAAGGCTGATTGAGCAACAATATCAGTCAAAATTAGCAATATATTACGAAAGAGTGATTCATCATACAACATATCCCAGAAGCAGGGCAGACACTATATGGAATTTTAGTTTTAGTGCCGCAGCAAGATCGCTTAAAGGTATTTTATTGCTGTGTGAAGATGAAGAACCATTCAAAAGAGGAAGTGAAAAGTTTATTAATCCTAAAATAACGAAAGTACAATGTTCGATTGAGGGTAGCCCTAACCAAATCTACGCTAGCGGGCTTAAACCTTATCAGCGTTTTGATGAAATAAGAAAATTGTTTGGGGTGGGAGGGGTAGAAATCCAACGGTAGACCTTGTGTCTAAAGATCTACACCTTCACAATGTTAGACTCGATGATTATTTAACAACAAAATACGGTTTATGGATTGACCTAAGATCGACAGAGGATAAATCAGTTGCATGGAAGTGGGAGAA
Organism: Conus ventricosus; assembly: GCA_018398815.1. Lineage (NCBI taxonomy): Eukaryota > Metazoa > Mollusca > Gastropoda > Neogastropoda > Conidae > Conus > Conus ventricosus. The sequence continues at coordinate 27,804,781 of CM031623.1, forward strand.
CTGTTAAAGACGGAATAAACATTCAAATTGATAAAAAAAGATGGTGATAAACCAGTTAATGTACATTTGTTTTAATATATGATGCGCAGCTGAATATTCAAGATAACAGATTAAAAGATATACAATACTAAATTATTTTTATTTTATAAAAAGCATGTCTGTTCAAGTTTATCCAAATGTGCCTACAGCACCGGAGTCGCCAAGAGAAGGGATAGTAGAAACCCCCAACATAAAAACCTTTAGATTAACAAACATTACACAAATGCAACAAAAACTAGAGCAAGACCTTTCAAAATACAGCAAAACCAAACGAAGGTATTCTGCTGCCTTTAATGCTGTTACTTATGTTAATACTGGGCATCGACTATAAGTGCTCTATCAGCAGGAACGAGTGTTGGTCTCTTAGCAACGGGCATAGGCGCACCCGCGGCTTTACCTCTAGGCGGTTTGTCTTTAACTCTTGGCCTGTGTTCATTAGCTGTAGGTGCTGCTAGCAAAAAATTAAAAACTAAACTCCAAAAGCACACAGCTATGGTTCAACTAATAACAGCTAAACTTAGTTCGTTCAAACTGACAATAAATAAAGCGCTAGCTGACTCAAACATCACGGATGAAGAATTTAGTCGTTTACAGGCCGATTTTGATGACTATAAAAGACAAAAGTTTGATCTTCAAAGAAAGGCGAGGACAACTTTTTCTCAACAGCCAGACACCGAGCAGATAAAAAAGGAATGTTTAAAAAAAGTAAACGAGACATTAAACTCTGTTCTAAACAGCTCACATTAACAACGCCAAAGGGTGTTTATACTTTAGTTTATGAGTCCAAGCACAAAAAGACCGTTGATATTGATTCGGATTAATTATTTTTTTTTTAATTTAAATAAATATTTTGAGTTAGAAAAGAAACTCAACATGGCTAAGATATATGAAGGATCGACGAATTGTTTGAAGGAATGCTTGAGGGAGAGCGTTTGTCAAAGCTTTAAACGATATTGATCTAGATGTTATTGATTCAGCAAACGTAACGGGCAAGTGTTGCACATGCTATTTCTCAAGTTCCAAGTAAACTAACAATAGACCCGCCAGTTAAAGTAATGTTAGCTGTTTTAATCGACTATATAACAATAAATGAAGAAAAATCTAGAAGTCTGGGTCTCAACTAAACAACAGTTATTCTTTCTCGTAATGACTTAACGCCCGGTTGGGCAGACCAAATGCTTACGCAGTTTGATGTGGCCGCTGAAGAAGCCAAAATGAGAGGCTCCGGTTGGTCAGAGGGCGAAGTCTTAGAGATAGATTAAAACAGGCTAAGTATGAGCCGATTGTTGGCAAGTCTTACATTCCGCTGCCCCAGCATTAGTCGCAAAAGAGCAGTTCTAAACATAAAGAATTCAGACAACAAATGCTTTATGTGGTGTGTTCTCGCAAGGCTGCATTACGTTGCTAAAAACGCAGAGAGAGTGTCTAACTATCACCCTTACATCAATGATCTTAACTTTAGTGGAATATCCTTTCCTGTTAGCGTGGATTCCATTGATCAGTTTGAAGAACAAAACAAACCAATAACAGTTAATGTATACACATGGGATGAGGAAACAAATCTACTGCCGATTAAAGTGTCCAAGAACAGTCCAACAATAGGTGATCCAGGCAAAAATCATGTTGACTTACTACTGATGCTTTCCGCCGATACCGCATTACACATTGATACGAACAATGAGTAGATTATTGCGGCATACTTCAAAGCATTACCATAAACAAGAATTCTGCAGAAAATGTTTAAACAAGAATTCCATCTGCTCAAGCCGCAAGCGAACATAAGAAACATTGTATCGGCCCAGTTGACTGTAATACAGAACTAATTACGCCCCCACCCGGATCTAAAGTTAGTTTTAAGAACTGGAAACGGATGCAAAATTCCTCCATATGTTGTTTACGCAGACTTCGAATCACTCATTGTTCCTTATGAAGGGCCACGCCACAAAAACTTCGAAAAACAGTCTTAATGAGTAATCATCAGATTTGTTCATTTGCCTTTATCATTGTACAGGTCGGATGGCGTTCATTCAAAGCCAGAATTATATAGAGGGCCTAATGCTGCAGAATACTTCTTAGAACGCATGCAGCAAGTGCGGAATGCCTGTTCTAATAATCTGAATTTATCTGAAATCATAATGACGCCTGAAGACCAAGAACAGTATGACTTAGCCACACATTGTTGGATTTGCGGTTTAGGCCTCTCATCAGACGCAGCGAATCCAACAGGTGGCCTTGGCGGCCAGCGGTAAGAGACCAATGATCACATTAGCGGAAAGTTCAGAGGAGCGGCGCATAACAAATGCAATCTTCAACTAAAGTTTGATCCAAAGACATGGAAGCTGCCCATCTTCTTTCATAACTTGCGAGGTTATGACTCTCACCTTATAATGCAAGCAGTAACCAGCGCCTTCAGGGTAGCATGCATTGCACAATCATCAGAAAAGTACATGTGCTTTAATCTGAATAACATGTCTTTTTATGACTCTATGCAACACATGATGGGTTCATTAGAGTCACTGGCTATGTCCTTAAAGTCCTGCCCAATAACGGAAGAATATTTTGACCCAACTCTCGTTAGAAAGGGCGTTTACCCTTATGAGTACATGAACAGTTGGGAAAGGTTTGATGAAGACACACTTCCTCCTAAAGGCGCGTTCTTTTCTAGTCTTAGAGGAAAGAAATTAGTGACTCCGATTACCAGCATGCTCAAGAAGCATGGCAGAAGTTTAGAGTGTAAAACAATGGGAGACTATCATGACTCCTACTTAATGGCTGATGTATGTTTGTTGGCGGACGTTTTTGAAAATTACAGAAAGACCTGCATGAAACATTATAGCCTGGATCCCGCGCATTACATTTCTGCGCCGGGATGAGTTGGGATGCTTTCTTAAAAGTTACAGGAGTACAGATTGATTTATTGTCAGATTTACCAATGATTCAGATGATTGAAAACGGATTGCGTGGAGGAATTAGTATGGCGTCGCATCATTACTGTAAAGCAAACAACAAATACTTGGACGACTATGATCCAAGTAAAAGGTCTAACTATCTCATGTATTTAGATGCAAACAATCTGTATGGATGGGCAATGGTGCAATCACTTCCATTACGTAACTTTAAAATGTACACAAGCGGTAGTACGAATAATATTCAAAAGCATTAAAGTGGTTAAACAGTTTGACGCCGGTCAACAGCGTGGTTTCATTCTAGAAGTTGACTTAGAATATCCTCATGAACTCCATGACTTGCATAATGACTATCCGTTAGCTGCAGAAAGTCTGAAGATGGCGAAAACAGAACCGCCTAAACTTGTGCCTAATCTTCGGGGCAAAAAAAATTATGTATGTCATTACAGACTTCTGCAATTTTATTTAAGACATGGTTTGAAGTTGAAAGCAGTTCATCGTATAATTGCTTTTGATCAAGAACAGTTCATGAAACCATACATCATGAAGAACACTGATCTCAGAACTAAATCCGCAGATGCTTCAGAAAAAGACTTTTTCAAGCTGATGAACAACAGCTGTTTTTGGAAAGACTATGGAGAATCCGCACAAGCGTAAAGATGTCAGATTAGTCACCAAGAGAACGAAGCAATTAAGCGACTTCAAAACCAAATTATCAGGACTTTAGAAGATTCCATGACCAGCTTTTTGGCATAATGATGAAAAAAAAGAAAGTCAAATTAGACAAGCCTGTATTTATTGGGTTTACCGTTTTAGAATTATCAAAGCTTTTGATGTTAGAATTTCTTTATGACTACTTTAAACCCTTGTATCCAGAGTCCAGAGTACTTTACACAGATACAGATAGTTTTGTTATAGATATCCCTACTGAAGACATCTATAAAGACATGGAAACCGAAGTGGCTAAAGGACATGCGGGATGGTATGATACAGCTGATTACCCTAAAGACTCGCCTTTACATTCAATACTAACAAAAAGGTTTTAGGAAAGATGAAGGATGAATTATCAGGGGGGGTGATTAAGGAGTTTATTGGTTTAAGGTCGAAATGTACAGTATTTCGAGCCAGGAGAAAATCATTAAGAAAGCAAAGGGAATATCCCGCAGTTTTTGTGCAGTCAAACATATCACATGACAACTACAAAGAAGCATTGTTTGGCAATAAGACTTTTCATCATGACAACCCGTAAAACTGCGATCTAATCTACATGAGATCAACACAACGGTTGTAACAAAGAAGTCATTAGATAGAACAAACACAAAACGTGTGTTTGTTAATCCAGAGTTTTCATATGCAATCGGGCACTGGAGAACAGCGTAATTATATACTTCTTCGGGTATATATTCAGGCCCATTTTCATCAACTTTATCTATAAAATCAATCATATCATCCTCCAATTCAGACAAATTTTTTCTCATGTTTGCTTGATGCGCTTGAATATTTTTTATTATTTCAAGATATTCTTTTCCCCATGTTTGATAATCAAAATTTGGGATTTTGGGTTGTAGGCGATCTGGATGCATTGCTATGTGCTGATGAACCCTCGCAAATGTTGCACTAATAGCAAACTCAAATCAAATGATTCCCGCATCAGTTCGAAGGTCTTTTCCTTTATCATTCTTTTTTTCATTCTGCGCTTCCTTCTGAGCTTCCATTTTAAACTCAAATATATTTACGTAAATTAACTAAGCAACTGGAACTGTGTCTGGCGGGATTATCTGCAGTTCTTCTTTCACAAAAGATCTTTCAGGAGCTGGTTGTTTTGTTGTGTCAGTTTCTCGTAAATAATACACGGGGGGTTTCATTTTTACAATTCTTTTTATTTCATAGGTAAACCCCTCCAAACTGGATCGGTTGCCCTGATGCGGGCCCCTTTTTGCTTTCCCCCTAAAAAAAGGTCTTACTTTAAATCCAAAGGGTAATATTTGCTGGATAACGGGGAGTCTTCAGCACATTTATTTTTTTTCTTTGTTTGCTTGTACTGTTTTGCCCTTTAAATTCTTCTTTTTTAAACGCGCAAAACTAGGGCAGTCTTCAACCCTTCTTTTTGCAGAATTGTAAATAACTCTCTGTTTACGGTGGGAAAAAAAGTCTTTCGAACTGTTTTTAAATTTTTAAATAACCCTTGATTTTGGAACTCCTGGAATGCCTCTTTAATGGTAACTCGTTTTAAACAATAAGATTCATTTGGCCTTAAATTTTTTATCATTGATTTGAATCATGCGGGAATTTACGGGCCCGTTGGTATATCATTTTTGGCGACACAAAAAAAGGAAGCACTCTTTTGTGTTAAGGTTCCATCTTTTTATCTTAAGCTATGTAAGACGTAGGCGAAATTAAATTTTTTTCGTCATCGTACAGGGGGTAAATACAGAAGATCTTTGATTGTCGTTCGGTTTTTGTTTACAAATGGGGTCTTTTATTCGTTTAGGCCGGGTAAATAAATTTCCCCCCAAATCCTTTTTTTAGATAGCCTTTCCCTTTTCTTTTTGTTCACTACACCACTGCTTCGTTTAGTTTTTTTAAATTCCCCGTGTTTTCCCTTTCCCAAACCTTTTGGGGAATAAAGTTTTTTGTTTTTTTTTATTCACCAATATTATGCGCAACAAAATACACAGGGTCATGCAAAGCAAAAACCCGATTTCTTTTTTGCACTTTTGTTTTTCTAGGGTTTATAAAAGTCGCTGAATTTGGGGTGGGGGAAAATGTCTCTTTGGTTTTTCCTTTTACAAAAAAATTTTTCTTTTCGCTTGATCAACATCTTTAAATGTGAAAGCCTGCCCCTTTTTTTTCATTGTTTTAATAAAACTAACCTCAATCCTCGCTTTTATATGATTTGTGCGCAGCTTTTGCTCCACCTTTTTTATGTCTTTTTTTTTCCTCCGTATCCCTTTTTTTATTTAAATCAATTATTTCCCCAAAAAACCCGGCATTCCTATACCGCCTATCATCATTAGATAAACCCATTTTTTATAAATGTATTTTTTTCTTTTTAATTGTGGGGAATTTATCCTTCCCTTAAACAAAAAAAAATTTTCGTGGCATTGAAGCGCTATAACACAATTGTTTTTTGCGACCCTCAAAGCTAGTTTGCCAAATCGCTGGCCTTTTTTTTAAAACAACTTTTACCAACATGTTACCAAAATTTAGCCCTCCAATAACAGCAAATGGTTAAAAGGGTTGGCAACTTTTTTTTTTCCCGGCGTCATTTTAAAAATAAAAAAAATTTATAATTAATAAAAAAACATAAACAGCGATAAACTGCTAACTACAGAGGGGCCAAAACCGTTTTGGGCTTACAAATGAAGAATTTATGACCAAGCATTATCCTAAAAAGGAAAAGGCTGTATTCTTTGGCACATGGGGAAAAACAAAACAGTTCCCGGAACTGAAATTTACTAGAACAGATTAACAATGTCCCGCAGACATTTTTTAAAAATCATAACGTAGAAGCGCAGCTGGGGGCGGAATTGTGAAAAGGGGGGGGCAAACGTTTTTAGTTTGTACACAAAAATTCTAGATTTGCTCCATTGTTCTGAAAAGTTACGTATGATTTAAACAATCCAGTTTTAAAAAAAGTCATTTAAACTAGGGTGTATTTAAACGATTTGGAACATTGTTTTCGCCGGTTAAACAGGGGTTTAAATTTCTTTAATCTTAGATTTTTATTTCCCTTCAAAATACCACCAAAAATCCAGAACCCCGAAAAAAACTGAATCGGTGGGGAAAATAACCAAGCCAGAAAATCACGAACAAAAACACTGAATCAGGTGGGGGAAACCCGTGAAAAGCTCCTGGGGGTGTTTAAAAAAGGAAAAAATTTGCAGATGGAACAGACAAAAAAAAATTAATGTTACAAATATAAAACTCATGAAAAAAATAACAACGCCAACCCAGAACAAGTTGATTCAATGCCCTAAAAAAAACTCCATGCGATTTAAACCCACACACCAAAACTTTATGGAAAATTTAACTTAAAAGTTGTCATTTTTTTGGCCCTTGCGCTGCTGGGGGGGATAAAATTTGTTTTTAAAATATATAAACAGCAACACCAAGAACCAAAGTCCAAACAATCTCAACCCTAAATGCAAAAAACGAACACAACACACCCAGGGGCCCAACAACAAAAGATCATTTGATCCATTCGATGCATAATTTTTTAGAACTTTTTTTAATTTTTTTGATAAAAATAGATCATGGCGGATTATTTTTTTTTATTTAAAATGATAATCAATAAATAAAGACAAAGAGTCTTAAAAAAACATTTTCCTTTAAACCCGAATTGTAATCAATGCGGTGCTTAGGATGTAAGAACTTCATTAAGATCTATGCTGACCGATCTCGCACAGAGAACACTGAGCAAGACATCCTCAACGATGACGCGTTTTTTGAGGCGTGTGTGTACTATATTAGACATTTACTATTTAAGATAAAAACATAGATTGTCTTGTTTTTTTGATAATTATAAGATAACTTAAATAAGAACTTGGTTGTACTTAGAGGATGACTTAGTTATGATCTTAGGTTAACTTGAGTAAGAACTTGAGGATGACTGAGGGCGACTTGAGTAAGAACTTAGAAGTGACTTGAGGATGACTTGAGGATGACTTGAGGATGACTTGAGGATGACTTGAGTAAGAACTTAGAAGTGACTTGAGGATGACTTGAGGACGACTTGAGTAAGAAACTTAGAAGTGACTTGAGGATGACTTGAGGATGACTTGAGGATGACTTGAGTAAGAACTTAGAAGTGACTTGAGGATGACTTGAGTAAGAACTTAGAAGTGACTTGAGTGTGTGCATGCACGGGGTGGAGGTGGGGCAGGGGGGTGTGCGCGCGCCTTTGATTATTTATAAGAAACGGATGTTCAGAATATAATATATTTATTATCAGTAAAACAGCAAAACAACAACAATAACAATAACAACATATATATATACAAGCACGATCGCACGCACACACGCACGCACGCGTACATTGAGAACACACAGACACAGACACGCACACCCACACGCAAGCTGACAGCATTCCATTTGTCGCTTTACTAGTAAGCAACCGCCCAACGCAAATCAGCCGTGTCAAATTACACAAAATTACCTAGCCAGGGCAGCGACGCGTGCCAGTGATCCAAAAATCCAAGTGTAGCCCCTAATAATATGTAGCTACATCCCGTTGAGTATTTAATTCATCAAGAGCAGCTTTCAATTTTGTTTCATTATAATCAATGATTTTAATTTTTGTCCTTCTAGTTTTACTCTTTCTTCTTGATTCACTCTTTGTCTCTTTATCTTTCTCAGCTCTTTTCTCTTTTTTTAAATGGAATGCTGGCCAAAAACTTTCAACAGTTCTTGGTGTTCCGATGTTGTTGCATGATCCAGCATATATATTCTTACAGCAGAGCTAAGCTTGTTAACGCTGGCCGGGCTTTAAACCGCAGGATTAAGCAAAAACTGAAATCTGAAAAGTTTAGTAAATTAGTATTAAAAACGGACAACCCTACACAGTATGTCTGTTTGTAGATAATCGTTATTTTTTGGTTATTGAAGTCTTACTTGTCAGAGAACAGCATTTTACCAATCCTGGGTTACTTCGTCCAAACATTCAGCTCAGGCATACTCAATAAGACTGTCACAAGCTGTGAAAACACGGGCCGGTTTATGCAGCTCGCGCGGCGGGCGGCTGGCACGCGGGCCACATGATTGCAGGTTGTACTCGTTACTAACGCATGCCCAGTGTACTTTGAGGAGAATAAGGTCAGGTTAACCTAGCCAGGTGAGCGCCCACCAACCCCCGTGCCCAGTGGAATTGAAGAGAGTGAGGTATGTAGAATTGTTTACAACGGCACAGCTTGCGCGGTCCCAGCGAGTCAGCTGAGCGAACCAAGTCAATGTCGGGCAAGCCGCAAAGCGCGTCTGTGATGTCACTACAGCGTACTGCCGGCCGGCTGGTTTTATCTCGCTGGGCTCAAGTACACTGTAATTAAGTGATCAGGTGACAGCCTATTGTCGGGTCTCTGCAGGTGTGTGGAAAATCCGGCCAGCTTTGCCTCGCGCGCTACTGTTTCGGGAAAGAGGTTATCGTCATGCGCGCGCCCGCGCCAAATGTCAGTATGTGCGGCGGTTGTTGTTTTCATTGCATTGTGTCGGGTGTGGATTTTATGCCAGAAATATAACTCGGTTTTAAAAGACTTTAAAGATGAAAATGATGTTATTGAAAACGATCAACCCTACACAGTATGTATGTTTGTAGGGTCGTTATTTTTTGGTTATTAAAGTCTTACTTGTTAGAGAACTGTAATATGCCGCTTCTAGGTCACTTTCGCCCAAAAACTGGTTTGAGGGCGAAGGTGAGTTAGAAGCGGCATATTACAATTCTCTATAGGTGACGGGTGGTGGTACCTCGGATAGACACGTCGTGTAGAGGTTCACTTTTGGTGTTTGCGCTTGGAACTAAACCGGGGTGGATGGGTGGAAAGGAAAATTAGGGATCATTATATTAATAAAAGAGTTTTTTTTTTTCAATTATTGGTAAAGATTTGCAGGTGAATTCATGATTGTGTTACTTGGTATAGGTTATTACGATTGGAAAATAAAAATAAAAATAGCATGATGATAATAATAAAATGTGTCTAAGATATTTAGGAATTGTGCCTCAGAAGCCTACATTTGATGTATATATATATATATATGTGTATATGGTTGTTTTAGTCGATGGTGGTGCGCCAGTATTCAAAGATGTTTTCCGCAGCATTGTGTCAGTAGACAATGTATAGCAGCGCTCGGAAATCCTTGTCGAGCTTATGTAATTGGTGATTGTCCCAGCGCTTGATAATTTCTAATGACATTTGTAGGATTATGATTGTGCTGCTAGGAAATTTGGATACCCGTGTTCAATTCTATTATTTTGGTTTTGCTTAAAATGTGTTTGATTCTATTAAGCATGTTACTAAGTAATCGATCCTGAATTGTGCCGTACTGTGGTCACTAATGGTCGGATTGTTCGTTTGTTCGTTGGAGTGAATATGATTATATTCTATGATCATTGTCTTGGAGACCTCTGGGAATGAGTCGGTATGTTCAGAGTATAATCACTTTTCTGAATAA
>CM031623.1:27814989-27882489 GCA_018398815.1 Conus ventricosus
GGGGGTCTGTGATTGAACTAGCTTGAGAGGCCAGTGCTCTCAACACATCACTTGGCTCGGACTTCCTAGACAGGGAGTACACTTTGGCCCGGGTGATTAATCGGCTCCCTTCTTGGGGCTGGGTAAAGACAGGCAGTTCCCCTGCTGGCCAAGTGAACCCTGCAGTGCTCAGCTCTCTGTTCCGGAGTTGACATGATCAGGGGGGATAGGGGTAGTAGCGTTCTGTTTGTCGTATGTCTCTCCTGAAGCCTGGAAGGGGTCAAGACATTGGTTTCTTGGCCCTGGCCCCTTAGTTGGACTCCAAGGTGGGTGGGTAAGGGAGAGATGAAACAATAAAATAAATATGGCTTTTTCCAAAAACATCCCCCCAAAAAGAAGAGGAAGGCAGCATCCCCTATTTCAGGGGATTTCCATTCTGACAGTGATTCAGATACAGAGGTAAGACAGAGGACAGGTTTCTGGGCTTCCTGGCTCGTTTTGATGGAAGGGACGGAGCAGGAAAAACCCATTTCAGCTCTGAGTCCTTTCGCCATACAGAAGGGCTTTCAAGGTTTAGCAGGTGACCCTCAGTCCATCAAAAGGTTGCGGAATGGCTCGTTTCTTGTTCAGTGCAGATCCAAAAAACAATCCGAACAGCTGCTGAGGGCAACAAAGCTCGTGGATAGAGAGATCCGGGTGACTCCCATAAACAGTTGAACTCGTCGAAAGGAGTGATTCGATGCGAGATTTAACAGGTGTCTCGGAGGCAGAGATCAAGACGGAACTGGCGTCCAGGGTGTGACGGAGGTGCACAGGGTGACGGTAAAAAAAGGTGCAGAAAGAGTGGCCACCAACACCCTCTTTCTGACATTCTGCAACCCTGTGCTGCCTCCGGTCATCAAAGTCGGTTACTTGAACGTTCGAGTCCAGTTGTATGTTCCGTCCCCGTTGAGGTGCTTCAGATTGCCAGAGGTTTGGCCATGTCAAAGACCGCTGTTCTGGGCAGGAGGTGTGCGGTGTTTGCTGCAAGGCAACCCATGATGGGCCGTGTAAAGATCCGGCACATTGTGCGAACTGCGGTGGCGACCATCCCTCCTCTTCACGAAACTGCCCTCTTTGGATTCAGGAGTCCACAATACAAAGAATAAAAACTGAAAAGAAAATTTCCTTTTTTGAGGCCCGCAAACAGGTTGTGGGCAGTCAGACGCCGACAGCATCTTCATATGCTTCGGCTGTAAAGACAGTTCCCACTCGATCAGTCTGCTGCCAGACTGACGAATTTATATTCTCAAAGACATTGCAAGCAAGAAGTGTAAACTCTGGTGGAAGCAGGTCACCACCTCCCAAACCAAAGTGAATGCCCCTGGTGGAGGCAAAAAATCCGCCACCCCTCAGACTGCCCAGCAGTCTACAACATCTGCTGCTGGGCAGATTAAAAAACCAGCTCTCCGCCTCGAACCCCTCTGTACAGTGCCCGTGCGGGCAAGGGAGTTCAACCCAGTGTGGAGATGGTGGAGATGAGGAAGAAACCTCCACCGTCTCCCAAATCCAGGCCTTCTTCACCTGTTGGCAAGTCTGCCAGCAGGTCTGAAGAGGCAAACAATCCGGTACAACTCTCAAATAAATTCACTCCATTGGAAGCGGACGTTGATGAGGAGATGACCTGATCTCTCTCCTTTTCGCCCTCTGCACCATGGATAGCACAGTCATCCATTGGAATATCCATGGACTAAATTCCAACATACGAGGAGCTGCAGCTTCTGTGTCAATCTATCAAACCTTCCGTCGTGGCTCTTCAGGAAACTCAAATTCAAAGCCAGAAGACCTTCACTCTTTCTGTCTTTAATATTCTTTCTAAACCTGCACAACCATCCACGTTGGGACTGTCGGGCGGTGTTGCCCTTCTCTACACAAAACTTTGCTGTATAGTCCTGTCGCTCTGACTACTCCCTTCAGGCTGTAGCTGCGAGAGTCATCTCCACAAGACTGTGACAATCTGTTCCCTTTATCTACCACCTTCTGTCCGGTTTGTCGTCAGGACCTTGTCAGTCTGATAGGAGAACTTCCTCGACCTTTTTTGCTGTTGGGTGACTTTAACGGTCACAATCCTCTTTGGGGTCGTGTCAGTACGTCATCCAGAGGTCTGCTAATTGAGGATGTCCTTTCGGATTTGGATTTGTGTTGTCTGAACGACGGATCTGCAACTTACCTCCACTCTTCCACAGGTTCACTTTCGTGTTTGATTTGTCGATTTGTGACCCCTCGCCGGTCCTGGACTATGAGTGGTCTGTCCATGACGATCTGCACGGAAGTGACCATTTCCCTGTCCTTTTACAACCCGTAATAACTGAACACGTCTCTGTCTCTCAACATCTAAATTATAAGAAAGCAAACTGGGATCTATTTGCAGCCACTATTTCTAAAGAATTCCAGGACACTGATTTTCTTCAGAGTCCGGACCCAGCAGAATCTCTGACTAACACTGTGATCAAATGTGCTAAAGCCCGTATTCCAGTGTCTTCCGATAAACTTCAAATGCCAAAACACCCTGGTTCGATTCAGACTGCCAACAAATTTCCAAAGTCCGAAAACGGGCTCAGCGTCAGGTATACCAACGACCTTCGGGTCCCAACGCTCGAGCCCATCAGAAACTCCGTGCCAAATCGAGACACACTTTTAACCCTTTGCCCTTGGACCGTCTGAGTGCTTACTAGTATCAAAATCTTAAGGGAAGGTAAGTAACTCCGTAAATTGGATGTACTGATGTTAAATAAAAATCAGAAAAAATACAAACCTTGGTCATAAATATGTTTATTTGCTCCAAAATTAAGTTAACATTTTGAAGTAAAATTCCACATGCATCAAAGCTTATATCTTTGTTGATAAAATGGTGTAAAAAAATTATGCTAAGTTCAACACTACTGACCGAACTGCATGAAACGCCATCCGCAGCCATCGTAATCGGCATAGTTGATGTTAAGATTTTCGCTGAGATCGCCTCCATCAGCCACCAAAATCGACATCGGACTCCTCTCCTTTCACTATTCTTCTAATTTAAAGCCAGTAAATAGCTCCTCATCACTGTCACTGCCACCAAAAATGTTCGCCAACATCTCCACAGTTTCGTCGTCCATCTTGCCGAAGCGAAAATCTCGATCACAAACTTGCTCTCAACTTCAAAAAATCACTGCGACCGAAGTCCTCCATGAAAAAATGCGCTGTTTGGACTGGAAGGAAGTTGGAAACCGGAACTACGTCACTGTATAACGCCGCAAAGCATTGTGGGAAAAATTCGTCTGCTAGGGGCAGCCAAACGGCATCAGTGTATTTCGGGCCACAGCGGGCGTTACAAGGATACGAAAGGCATCGCGTTTCGGGCCACAGCGGGCGTTACAAGGGGCAGAGGGTTAAAATCAGTAAACGTCAGTCCTGGAGAAGCTTCTGCTCCAGGCTGACATCGAAAACTTCCAAGAAAAAAGTGTGGAACATCATTAAGAAAATCAAAGGGAAGAACACCTGTCCCACTGTGAACCATCTCAAGTTTTCGGACTCTTTAATAACGGAGAAGAAAGCAGTTGCTAATCTGCTTGCTTCAACCATTGAAAAGAATTCCTCCTCTTCTAACAAATCAGCCAGTTTTGTCAAAAACAAAGCCCTTAAAGAAAAATCACCCTGCAACTTTTCGTCAGACAACATGGAAGACTACAATCTTCCTTTCACGTTAAACGAACTGAAATCTGCCTTACTCTCTTGCAGCGATTCCTCTCCAGGTATAGATGAAATCCATTATCAACTGTTGAAACATCTTCCGCAAGAAGGTCTGAACATACTGCTACAGGTATACAACCATGTGTGGACTACTGGTTTCTTTCCACCTTCTTGGCGAAAAGCCCTCATTATTCCCATCCCCAAACCTGGAAAAGATCTTTCTAACCCATCAAACTACCGTCCCATAGCTTTGACCAGCTGTGTCTGTAAATTGATGGAGAAAATGGTCAATGCTAGGCTCATGTGGAAACTGGAAAACCGATGGCCTTTTGGCGAAAGAACAGTGTGGTTTCCGCAAACATCGGACTACAGTTGACCATTTGATTCGTCTGGAATCTACACTTCGGAACGCCTTTCTGAACAAACAGCATGCAGTGGCAATTTTCTTTGACTTGGAGAAGGCCTACGATACCACCTGGAAGTCGGGGATACTTCATGTCTCCATGATCTGGGTTTTCGAGGTCATCTTCCGCTTTTCATACAAAATTTTTTGGCAGAACGACAGTTTCAGGTCTGGGTTGGCACCACTCTCTCGGATGTTCACGAGCAGGAGTTGGGTGTTCCACAGGGAGCATACTGTCTCCTGCCCTCTTTAGCATCAAGATCAACAACATTGTTAAATCAGTTCAGCAGGGTTCAGACTGCTCATTGTGGATGATTTTGCTGTCTATGCAACTGGAAGCCTGTACCCGAGTGTCCAGCGCAGGCTCCAGCTTTGTGTAGATAAAATCCATCAGTGGGCGGATGAAAACGGTTTCACCTTTTCTCCTACAAAGACGCAGTTTTTTCCGTCAGTTTTTTCCAGATCCTGAAATTCAAGTAGGGAAATCTCCATTCCAGCTGTCAAAGAGGCCAAATTTTTAGGAGTGATTTTTGACCAGAAACTGAACTTTCTCAGCCACATTAAAAACCTCAAAAACTGCTTGCCAGAAAGCACTGAATATTCTGCGGGTCGTAGCGCACACTGACTGGGGCGCTGATAAGAAAACTTTGCTGCACCTCTACAGAGCCTTGGTCCGTTCTAAACTGGACTACGGTTGTGCTGTGTACGGCTCTGCAAGATCGTCTTACCTCAAACTCTTGGACCCTATCCACCATCAAGGGCTTCGTCTCTGTCTTGGAGCGTTCCGCAGAGGCAGGTGAACCTTCACTGTCCAACCGCAGGCTGAAGTTGTCTTTGAATTATTATATCCGACTGTTCTCGGAACCAGAAAACCCTGCCTATGACTGTCTTTGACCCTCCGTTTCAAAGTAAGTTTGAAAACAACCCTAAATGTATTCCGCCGTTTGGTCTTCGTATGCAGCCTCACGTGCGGAATGCAGGTCTAGACCTAGGAGCTGTGTCGGATTTTTCCAAGTTTCCGGATCAGCCTCCGTGGACCTTTTTCACACCAGAGATTCGTTTCGATCTTGCAGCTTTCCGCAAAGAGTCTACCAGCTCTCTGGCGTACAAGGCATTGTATGCTGACCTCTGTTCGAAATTCCCATCCTATCAAAAAGTTTTCACTGACGGTTCCAAGTCTGAAGATGGAGTGGCCTGTGCAGCCTACTGCCCTGGGGCTCCTTCTCAGATACTGTTGGAACATATACATTCAGATGCTTCTGTCTATTCTGCTGAACTTACTGCTCTGGTTCTGGCATTGAAGATAATTTCACAATCTACGAAGAGGGACTTTCTGGTTCTGTCGGATTCGCTGTCAGCTTTGGAGGCCATAGCTGGCCGCAACCTTCAGCATCCAGAACTTTTACATTTCTTTGAACTTTTTAGCAAGTTGAAAGCGGACGGTTACAACATTACTCTTGCTTGGGTTCCTGGTCATGTTGGCATCGGCGGGAACGAAATGGTTGATCGTTTAGTCAAGAACGCCACAAGAGAGAAACTGTCCAACATTTATATCCCTGCTCAGATGTGAAACCCAAAATTAACGATTATGTGAGAGACCTCTGGCAGGAGGATTGGAACACACAGACGAGTAACAAACTCTTTCAGATCCGTCCAAACCTTAAGGACTTCCTCCCATCTACGTCGGGTGGTCGTAAAGAGGAAACGGTTCTGTGCCGGCTGCACACCGGCCATTTGTATTTTACCCATTCGTACCTTTTAAAGAGTGAAGAAGCTCCGTGGTGCATTCCATGTCATGCGCCACTCACAGTGAAACATGTTCTTTTAGAGTGTTGGGACTTGCACGATGTGAGACACAAACATTTTACAGCGGAGTCCATGAAGATCCTGTTCAGGGATGTCCCGCCTGACGTGATCCTTGAGTTTTTGAGAGAGATTGACATTTTTCATCTGATTTGAGATTTTACGGAAGAAGATTTTTAACAAAGTTTCTGGTGCGTTTCTAGACGATGTCATTTAAAGAGATGTGTGAAAGGTGGCTTTTTTTTTTTTTTTTTTTTTAAATATTTTTTTTTATGACTGGTGAGTTGATTTTAACGTGGTGACAGCCCTGATGTGGCCCTTTGCGGTCAGCTGGGCTATAAGCAACATTATCTTATCTCCTAACTGTGGGGTTTATAACTTTATTAATGTGTATACTATGCAGAGAACTGTGGGGCTTATAACTTTATTAATGTGTATACTATGCTGTAAACTGTGGGGTTCCTAACTTTATTAATGTGTACATACAATGCAGAGAACTGTGGGGTTTGTAACTTTATTAATGTGTATACTATGCTGTAAACTGAGAGGTTCCTAACTTTATTAATGTGTACATACAATGCAGAGAACTGTGGGGTTTATAACTTTATTAATGTGTATACTATGCTGTAAACTGAGGGGTTCCTAACTTTATTAATGTGTATACGATGCAGAGAACTGTGGGTTTTATAACTTTATTAATGTGTATACTATGCAGTAACTGAGGTTCCTAACTTTATTAATGTGTACATACAATGCAGAGAACTGTGGGGTTTGTAACTTTATTAATGTGTATACTATGCAATGACTGTGGGGTTCTAACTGTGGAGTTCATAACTTCATTAATATGTATACTGTGTAGTGAATTGTGGGTTCTTACTTAATGAATGTATGTATTGTGCAGTGAACTGTAGGGTCAATTTGACTTCATGAGTGTGTATACTGTGAGGTTCATTAAACTCCATGAATGTATATAGTGTACAGCGAATTGTTGGGTTCAGTTAACGTTATTAGTGTGTATTCTGTGCAATTAACTGTGAATTAATTGAACTTGATTAATAATAATAATAATAATAATAATGAATATTTCTATAGCGCAAATCCTAAATTAGCTCTAAGCGCTTTACAATACAAGGACTAACGAAAACACGCACGCACGCACGCGCACACGCGCGCACGCACACACACACACACACACACACACGCACACACACACGCACCACCACACACACACACACACACACACACACACACACACACACACACACGCACACAAACCGCATACTCAGGCACGGGGAAGCAGATACGCACAGCACACACGGGAAAGCAGACACGCACAACCACTCACGCACACCTCGCACACACACACCCACACAAACTGACATCTGTGTATGACCGGGACTTTTGAATTATCAGCCGAAATAGACTGTAAAAAGATGAGTTTTTAGTTTCGTTTTAAAGACTGGAAAAGAGTCACAGTGCCTGATGTCGTGTGGAAGAGAATTCCAAGTTTTAGGAGCCAGGAAGGAGAAGGAACGATCCCCCCTTCTTTTGCATTTGAATCTGGGAGGAACCAGGAGCAACGAGTCAGAAGACGAGCGAAGGGTTCTAGCTGGGCAGTATAAGTTTAGAAGGTCAGACAGATAGGCTGGAGTTCCAGATTTAACAGCATTGAAACAGAGGCATGCGATTTTATATGTCACCCTGGCTTTGACCGGCAACCAGTGAAGTCTGCATAATAATAGTTGAGGGTGTTCTTTGAAGGGAGCTTTGAGGATTAGTCTAGCAGCACAGTTTTGAACGTGCTGAAGTTTTTTGGTGAGGTAGTCGGGAAGGCCTGCTAGTGGAGAATTACAGTAATCGAGACGCGAAAGCACGAGAGAAGTGGTGAGAGTTTTGGTTGCTTCAGTGGTAAGGAGATGTCGGATAGCACCTATACGTCTAATTTCCAGAAAGCATATTTTACAGACATGGTTCACCTGTGCCTTCATATCAAGATCGCTGTCGATAAAGACACCAAGGTTTTTAACCTTTTCTGAGAAGGGAATAACAGTACTGCAGATCAGAAGTGAAGAATTTACAGAAAGAGCGGGTGTTTTTGCTGCTGGTAAACTGAACAGCAAGGCTTCAGTTTTGTCGTGGTTTAGCTGAAGTTTGTTTTCAGCCATCCAGTCCCGAACGACGGACACACATTCAGACAATTCGCCCTTCATTTGGTCAAGCTCAGAGGCATTCCCCGAGCGTCTTAGCTGGGTGTCGTCGGCAAACATCTGGTGAGGACAGGAGTGAGTTTCAAGGATCTGAGAAAGAGGATGCGTGTACATTACAAAGAGTGTAGAAAATTGTGGGGTTCATTCCATGAATGTGTATTCTGTGCAGTGAACTGTGGGGTTGACTTAACTCCATGAATGTGTATACTGCGCAGTAAATCTTGGAGTTCATTACTCCATGAATGTGTATACTGTGCAGTAAATTGTGGGATTCATTACTCCATGAATGTGTATACTGTGCAGTAAATCTTGGGGTTCATTACTCCATGAATGTGTATACTGTGCAGTAAATTGTGGGGTTCATTACTCCATGAATGTGTATACTCTGCAGTATATCTTGGGGTTCATTACTCCATGAATGTGTATACTGTGCAGTAAATTGTGGGGTTCATTGCTCCATGAATGTGTATACTGAGCAGTGAACTGTGGGGTTAATTTATTTCCATGAATGTGTATACTGTGGGGTAAATTGTGGGGTTAATTACTTCATGAATATGTTCACTGTGCAGTGAACTTTGGGGTGCATTTGACTTCATTACTGTGTATACTGTGTAGTAAACTGGGTTTCATCAAATTCCCTGAATGTGTATAGTTGTGGATTCTATTAACATCATTATGTGTACAGTTTGTTGTAAATTGTGGGGTTAGTTAACTCCATGAATGTGTATATTGTACAGTAAACTGTGGGGCCATTTACATTCATTAATATGTATACTGTGCAGTGAACTGTGGCGTTCAGTTGAAGGGTGACAAGGTTGTGCTGATGTACAAGATGGGGAAAAACATCACACAGAGTGACATATCCTGGAAGTGGGTGGAGGAGGAAGAGTGAGTTGCTTTGTTTGTTGGGTGACTCGTTTGTAGGATAATAATAATAATAATATGAATACTTATATAGCGCCTATTCTCGGCTAGAGGCCAAGCTCTAAGCGCTTTACAATCAACACTCGTTTACACAACGGGCTGCCTACCTGGGTAGTGCCGACTGAAGAGCTGCCAGCTGGCGCTTCATTCAGTCGTTCCCCGTGTCATCCAGTCAATATCGTTCAATATCGATCACTCGTTTTCCTTACTTCCTTCATTCTTTCCATTTCTCACGCAGGGTGCATGCTATGTGTAACGTGTCATCCATACCAACGGCCAAACTGGCCTACTCTTCCGAAAGTTGGTGATGGGATTTTACGTGTGTGCAAGATGTTATGCGTGCGTTCACACACGGAACCTCGGTTTATAGTCTCATTCGAAGGATCAGCTTTTAACTCCAGTGTGCCTGTGGAAATGATAGGCAATTTGTATGTGACTGGAAAGACAGTTTTAGTCTTTTCTCTTTGTTCTCTTTTCTTTCAAGTAAGAATATGTTTGTGAAGATCTCAAATGATAGATGCTTGTTGAAACTTATATGCTTGCAATATGTATGAGTCAGTGTATCTTGTGAATCAGTACATCTTGATCATGATGTTTCCATACCATCTCTGGGAGTACATCAGCTGAAAGAATCCAATGGGGATGAGTTAGGGGATGGATTGGTGGGGCAAGGAGGATGAATGAGAGGTAGGGAAGCATTACAGAAGATGAACCACAAGAATGAGGGGAGAGGGGCTGGGTGCATTTGCTACAGCAGTCACCCACAGTCATACACTCACACTGTTGTTTGTCCTTCGATTTCAAAGATGACCATGACTCGACTTCAATCTCAGATGGAAGATCTCTGAGTGTGGGTCCGCAGGTGGCTGGTGAGGCCGATCTGGGCCCGGAATTAATAGCCACATGTGGGACACATGTAGATGGGTGCTACAGTGGAGGTGGAGGTTGCTCTGGCCTTGCACGTGGTTCGCTTTTTCTCAGCTTCCGCTGTGCGTCTCTTCTCAGATGTACATGCACCCTTTGTGAGGCTGCTTCGCCAGGCTGGGCGGTCCAGGGCAAGCGACTCCCAGGCGTTGAGGTTGATGTCCAGGCCTTAGAGGGACACTTTGAGGCAGTCCTTGAAATGTTTCTTCTCCTCTTAGTCCTGTCTGCTCCCAGACATTTTCACGGTAGCTCCCAAACAAAGAGCTGGCTTTGGCTCAGTCATACATTCACACAAACATATACACTCACATACACTCACACATGCATACACATGCACACGTGCATGCACGCACTTGCACACACACACTCGCACACACACACACACACACACACAAAACACACACACACACACACACACACACACACACACACACCTCAGCACACCGATGCCCCCACTAAAGAACCTTCTAGACTGTCTTACCTCAAATTTGGAAGAAGACCTTGTGTTACCATACTTGGACAGTAGTAGAGGAATGGTCGCCAAGTAGCTTTAATAGAAATAGATTGCCAGATATCTTGAATTTAAAGCCAAATCAGAATAGGTTCTTTCCCTTCAGTCCTTGATATTTGAGTGGTGATCATGAGTAAATCTGTCAGATCCACAACATCTTAGACTGACATCTTAAATTGCAGTAATTAACCTGTGCTATTGCCTTTACCAAGTTTAAGTGACCATATCAGAAAAGTAAAGTAGTGACTGCTGTACTCGTATTCAAATAAATAAAGGGAAAAGGTGGCAAAAGGAGTACCTGGAGAGGGGATGTCCAACGTTTCGTGTCGTAGACACTTCAACAGGGAATGAAGCTTGATGATAGTTGACTTGGGTCACTGAACACAGTTCATGATTTGAAGGGGTGGAAAGGGCAGAGGTGGGAGTGGTGGACAATATTGAGTGTAGGGGTGATCATAATTCACAATAGAAATGGGGAGTGTTAATGGACAGCAAAGGAAGGGGGAGGGAGGGGGGGGAAGAAGAAGGGAGGGGGCAGGGGGGGAAAAAAAGGGGGGGGGGGGGAGAAGAGAAGGAAAGGAGGGGGGGGAGGGGGGGAAAGGGAGAAAGAGGAGGGCTGATGGTTCATTCCTGACATTGAGCCCATGTGGGCTCAAGGTGCCAAGGCGCTGTATTAACTGGCTTTCCATGTATTTTCGGTAGTTCCCTTCTTGACGACCATTTCTCCAAAGGGCTGCTACTCTGATGTGGGAAAGATGGTGATGGTCCGAATTGAAATGGTTTGCCACAGGCGTGTCTTTTCCTGTGAGGATGCTGTCTCTATGTTCTTTAAAACGTTCGTTTAGAGATCTGTATGTTTCACCCACATACATCTTGGGACAAAGGGTACAACTAAGAACATAGACTATATTCTGAGTCTGGCAGGTGAAGTGAGACTTCATGTGGAAGCTGCGTCCGGATGGGCCTTGCACAGTAGTTGTCGGATTAAGAAAGTCACAGGTTTTGCATTTGGGTTTCTTGCACTGGAAATTGCCTGGTTGGGTTGGGGGGGATGAGGGTGGAAGGTAGAGTGCATCAGGTGGTCACCAAGATTTTTGTCCCTTTTGAATGCCACCATAGGTGGTAGACTAAAAATGTTTTGGAGAGCTGGATCCTCCTTCAGAATAGTGAAGTTGCGGAGCAGAACGTTTTTCACAGGTAGATTGTGTGGGTGGTAGGTCAGAGTGGCAATGCATCGGTCATTGTCTGTAGTCATCTTTTCCTTGTCTTGTAGGAGCTGGTGTCTGGGGATGGACTGTGCTCGTTCAAGGGCCATCTGAACTGTAGCTTGTGGGTAGCCTCTAGTAGTGAAGAAGGTAGTCATGGCCGCTGCTTCTTTGGTGTAATTATCATCAGTGCTACATAGTCTGCGAAGTCGAAGAAACTGAGAATATGGGATGCTTTCTTTCATGGCAGGAGGGTGGCTTGATGAGAACAGGAGGTAAGAGTGGGCATCAGTTGGTTTGTAGTGCACTGTTGTGTGGAGAGACTGTGGAGTGCTTTGAATACTGATTTTGATGTCCAAAAATGAGAGGGAAGAGTCCGAGATTTCGTATGTGAATTTGACTGAAGGGTGAAAGGCGTTAGCATAGTCAATGAAGCATTGGAGTTCCTGTATGGGTAGAGTGCTGATTCCAAAACAGTCATCTATGAATCTTTTGAAGACTTCAGGTAGACATCCAGGGTATTGAGCAAAGATTTGTGTCTCAATGTGCCCCATAAAGAGGCAGGCATATGATGGGCCCATGCGCGTGCCCATAGCAACTCCTTTGATTTGTTGGTAGGCCTCGTTTCCAAATTCGAAGGAATTCAGAGTTAAAACAAGTTCAGTTAGGCGCAGGATGGTGGTTGGGTCAAAGTCAAAGTCGCTTTGTTTGCCTACCGTTCCTGAGCAGCCGTATTTGATCCGGATCTAAGTAAAAATATCCCCTTAGTCCGGAAAGTCGGTTATCGAAAGTATGCTCCGGAGAAAAATAATCGCCGTGGAAAATTTCGTGGGGGGGGGGGGGGGGGGGGGGGGGGGGAATTTTGGCTTGCCTTCACCAAGTGTGAGTTCGAGCATGCGCAATGGGAAACGCTTTGTAAACCAAGTTTTCTGATTGGTTGACCCACTTCACTTCACTTCCCTTCAAGCTCGCTGGCTGTGCTAGGCCTAGGCCTAGTAGGTGCAGGCATTCAAGTTTCAAAATGGCCAGCAAGAGGAAGCAAAGCGATCAGTGTGGTTCTTCTGAAGATCGTTCTGAAACTCCACCACGGGATGTGAAAAAACCACGACGAATGCAGGCTTTCAAAACGGATTATTCCGAGAAGTGGCCCTGTTTAAGACCTGGACAGAAGGGGCAAACATTCGGATTTTGCTCTGTGTGCAAGTGTGACTTTTCCGTCGCTCATGGTTGAACTGTCTGTTCCTGACAAAAAATCCTGTGTTCCTGATTTCTGAGACATTTGTTCCTGATGAGCAAATTTTGGGGTAGGCATGTCTGCCATATGTGCCAGCAGAAAGAAAAAAAGGACAATAGATTGGGTTGGGTTGTATATGTGATGCATGTAGTTTGCTGAGATGTAGTTGTATATGTGATGGGTTGTATATGTGATGCATGTAGTTTGCTGAGATGTAGTTCATGGAATACTTGCCTGTTGGACTCTGCCTTTCTGATGACTGACAGTGCATATGCTGTCTCTGGCATTCCTGGACTGTTGACAGGATAGTTCTCTTCCTTTGCTACCTAGATGTGGGCAACAGACGTTGGTACTAATCTGCCACATTGGTGATCAGTCATGGTCTTCTGTCAGAGAACACCTGGTAACAAAGCACTTGTTCTACACACTAAATCCTAGCGTAGGTTGTGATACAGGTAAGAACTGTTATGTACAGATAAGAGAGAAACACTGTGCTGTCCTGCAGCCATACACAGTCTACAGGGAGGGGCCTGATGTCCTACAGTCCATCATATCTTGACAAAACAGTGACACTCGTTGATTTCGTTTGCAGCAACTTTGTGGCCAAACTGGAGGCAAAATCGAAAAGAGGGGACATCAAGTACCACACATCTGCCTGCATTGCGGCTGAAGTGCAGTCAGCTTTGTCTGAGGTAGGTGCTTTGTAGATCAGTATACACTGCTTAATGTAGACATTCAACAGGCCACTTACCTAGTCATGGTACTTGTCATGTGACTATAGGTTAAGTAAATTCAAGATGTTCCTAGGTTTTATTAATATGGTTTTTGACCTTCTGTTTGTGGCAAAACTTTTTGATTGTGACTGCGAGTCTTGTCATCAAAGTAAGACCAGAGATAGCACCACTCCCAAGCGTCTGTAGTTTTCTGTACCACCATGGCTGACTATACTTGCTGAGCATGTGGGCCGTAGTTTTCCATCCTGTTTTGACTGTGTGATTCTTACACCAGTGATGAGAAACTTGGCAGAAAAACACAAAGAAACTGGTCTAAAATTGACACTCCACACAAAGTCATCAAGAAAGCAAAAGCATACAGCTGCAGTGACGATTTCATTCACACATAACAGCATGGGAGTATGAGAACTTCATTTGTATCAGATAAACTTTCCCAGACATTTCAGACTGAAATTCCAGACAGAACTTCTTGTAGTTGTGAAATTTTGTTGAATATTTGTTTTACCTGGTAGGATATTGTGATTTGGTGTGAAGAATATGAAAGGATTGGCATGGTGGTATATGATGATCCTGGAGATAAATTTCTGCCTGTCATGTCCCACTGTCACTGGGACTGCGAAAATGGCCTCCTTGTATGGCCAAACCATGCACTGCCTGATAATTCCCTGATTATTTCCTTTCGGTTTAGTCTTTCTTTGATACCACAGTGGAGAAAATGAGCAGGTTAATGACAGTAAAAACAAAAATGTCTGCTTAAAGGTCATTGAAGACAGGAAAAGAGTATGTTGCCCGCATATCTAGGTTAGGCATATGATGGCAAAGGAATATTTCCCTGAAGCATTATTCATTTAACATTATGGGCTTTCTGCAATTTGTTCTTCTGCCACTTTGTGTGTTTTTAGAAAATCTCTTTTAACGAGTTGTGTGTTAATGTTTTTTTTTTTTTTTTGGTTTTGTTTTTGAGAATGACTTCAGTGAGGTGACAGCACTGATATGGCCCTGACAGCACTGATATGGCCCTTGGTGGCTGGCAGGGTTTGTAAGCGACATGAATTGAATTGCTTTCCAGATTGATAAAACCAAAACATTGTATGAGAACAGTGGTCTATGTTACTTTGTGTGTATTACATCTGTGAAGACTCTGATGACCTTGTGACTTATCTGTGCAATCATTTACTTGATGTGTAAAGACAATAGGTTTTTGATATTATAAATATGTGTAAAAGTGAGAGATATGGAACACATAAGTGAAGATTTATTTCATATGAATGTCAGTGATCATTCAACGCAAACAGATTTTTTAAATAGAAGGGAGCATTGCCATTGAGTATTTCATGCCTGAGGAGTCTAGGCGGTGGGTCTGCCTTTTTTCATTTGGAGGTTAGGTTTTGCAAGGCATTTGTTCTGGACACAGCTGTGGTGTGGCTGGGAGCATGTTATTGACAGTACTGAAGCTTGAAGGGTGGTGTAAATTGGCAAGTGCTAAGTCCTGTTGCATCTCCGTCAGCTATTTCACTGAGAACTTGGATGGCTGAAGGCTACACTCTTCCAAGAAAACTCCTCCAGACAAATTCAACATAGCAGAATAAATGGACTCTGTGTCTATGTAATAGGAGTCCCTAACCATATTTGAATGAAGAGAACTCTACGCAAGCAATATTTATTAGTTTCATGAGTATTTAACTGAATAAGAAGATAGAAAAATTTTATGCACGTCATATGGTGGTGCTGGAAATGCCTTGATGACAGCGTGTCATATGACATGCTAAGGCAGTCAGCAGGTATAATAAACATATCCCCTGTGTGCAAAATGCAGGTTGCTTACTTCTGTGTCCTGTTGTTTACATGTAAATGGGAATTAATGTTAAGTTGTTGCTACTGTATCGGTTGGTTGTTCATTGTTAGTTTTTACATAGTGTACTGTTGCCATTATTGTTAGATAATTTTTTTAGGTTTGCTTCTGCTTTTTTTCTTTACAATTTGTGTGTCCATAGACATGAAAATGGAAAGCACTCACACACATACATTGGCATGCTCATACATTTACAGAACGATGTGCAGTTGCACTTCCATGTTACATTCATGAAGAAACATACCCTTTCTCATCATTTTCTTTTTCAATCTCTATTCCTGTGACTGTCTGCCCCTCTGTGTCTCTTTCTGTCTTTCATTCTGTCTGTGTCTTTCAGTGGAATATGTTTCTTGTCCCCCAGCCTGAACAATCCATGGAGGGGGAATTCTTCAAGGTGAAGTTCCACATCCTCAAGTCAAAGAAGAAGCCTCTGATATGCCCAATTTAGCCGAGTTCTTTGATGTACCACAGTAAGACTTAAGTAAGACAATGAAGACTATGCTACAGGTGGTTTTGAGTTTGGGCTTCCATGCGCTGGAATAGAGCTGATGCTATTGTAAAAGATGAGCAGAAAGTGTGTTATCATGTTCATTTTGACAGTGCAGTTAGTTACAACGTGGGTGGATTGTCACCTTGCCAGAATGACAACACCCATCCAGACCCCTGTCCAGCCTTTCCCGTTTTTCCACCCAAAGACTGACAGTGACTTCTTTCTTCTTGTTGGGGAAGTTCTTTGTGTAAGAATTATGTGTGATGGTTTGTTTCTAAAAAAGTTGATTATTTTGTCATGAGTCATCCATTGTTAATAGCGATTGCAAGAATGATTAAAGATGATGAATGAATAAAAATTGAATAAATGGAGTTGTTGAGTGTGCTATGGGGTCAAATGGAAAGCACACAGCCTGGTTTGACAGGAAGTATACAGTCAGGCTGCATTCACTTATCGGAAAGTGGTGTACAGATTCACAGACTAGCATCGCAGGTGTCTGTATCACTTAGACCTGGTTGATACCAAGTTACTATGGAGAAAATATGAAAGAGTGCTAGACCTGGTTGATACCAAGTTACTATGGGGGAAATATGAAAGAGTGCAACCCTGTCATGTAGTCTCAGACCAAAAAGGTATTCCATAGCATCATGTTAATCTTTTGGAATCTCAGTCATGCTCGTGTGGGAAAAAAAGTTTCAAATTCTGTTCCCCTTCATGCCTGCTCACTGGTGATGTCATTTTTGATTTGCTGTCCACAGCATGCCCTGTCTGCAGTGAGTTTCTGTCCAAGTCTTTGGTGTGAGAAAAGTCATGGGCATGGTCAGTGGGGAGGCACGGGAGGTCATGGGGATGCCCATGGATTGCAAACGTTCACAAATACTCTGCGAGTTAGAAGTTATTGTTTTGGGTAAGCATCTGAGTGGATGGTCTTCTGCATCTGTTGTATCAGAACAAGAACCACTGATGGACACTGAAATGACTGTCGCATTTAACGTCTCCTCTGGTGGGATGCTTCATGACCTCCTGATTTTGATTGCTGCTTGTGGATTGTTGGTACTGAGTCTGCGACTGTAGCCCTTGGAAGTGGCTATGTTTGTAGAGAACGATTTGGAGATTGGACGTCTGAGCCTCATAAACTTTCTATGGGATTTCTTCAAGGTTCTCCTCTCCTCTCTCCCCTGTTTTGTACAATGTTTACATTAAAAGCCTTGCAAACCTCAACAGAAACAGAATTGCTCGAGTGTTGACACTAGCAGATGACGGCCTGATCTACAAAGCATCAAAGAATCTCAAGAAACCAGCCACTGTACGTGGTTAGCGTCGCGGGCTCCCGGTTGGGAGGTTGTGGGTTTGATTCCTATCAGAGTCATGTGGGAATTTTCTGTTCCGACCGGCTCCTACCCAGAGCTGAGTTTGCAGCGGGCTCAGCTGGGAAGACTTGGACCACACAGTCGAGTTTCATCCACTTAATGGATGCGTCTCTGAGAGTGTTGCTCAAATTTCCTGACCAACACTGCAGGTGCTGTATCTGTCAGGCCTGGCTGATGCCTGGATATATTATGAAAGGAAGCGTAGAGTACAACCCTGTCATGTAGTCTCATGGGTGAAAGTAGTTCCGGAGTGTTCTGGAATTCCGGAATGAACAATTGACAAAAGGGCTTTTCAGGAATGGCAAACTTGACTTCAGGAAAATGCCAGTGCAAAAAACAAAACAAAGCCAAAACAAAACAAAAAAACCGAGAGAGAGAGTTCTGTCAGACTGTCAGCTCGGCTTATCTGCATAATTCAATTATCTGTATCATTTTTCCACTAGTCTTCGTTTGTATCGAACGGCGATTCTTCACTGGTGCTTGGCAAAACAGAAAGGGTTAAAAGTTACTTCTCTTCCTTTTCATTCTTGCTCAGCGCTTTCCTAGTCTAAACCCGGAAAAAAAAAAGTTGCGAGCAAATTTTTTTTAAGACAGCAAATTTGGGCCTAAAACATCGATAGAACATGGGGGACTGCCTGTTAATGCAGATGTTTCTGCAATAGACATGAGAAAAAAAAAAAGTGGGAGGGCTCTGGCCAGAAAGAAGAAGAAGATGGCGTTTGTTTTGAAGTGTGTGCAAAAAGGGTGGACAAAGCGGAGCTTTTCGGTGCGTTGTCTGTAACAGATTCTGATTACGGCCCATGGAAAACCCCATTTTTTTTTTTCCACGCCAAAGAAAAGGGCACACAGGGCAGCACTGCCTTGCAAAAGGGAAAATCCCGCCAGCCACCAAACTCCAAACACTCCCATTTAGCCCAACACTACCAAGACTTACCAACCCCAAAGACCTTCAAAACTGCCCCCTCTCAGGGGCGTGAAACTGTCCCCGTCTCAAATATGAAAAGATTCGCCCAAGCTTGGTGTGAAAAACCAGACTGCCTCCCTTCCCCCTGCCACTAAAACATCCTCTGCCCATTCCAGGGGAATCCCTCTCAGTTATCCTCACCCCCACCACTGAAATTCTTCTAAAATGCCATTTTTAAAACGGAGTGCTTAAGTCAAGAATGACAATCCAAATACAAGCAATTTTTTCTGCCCTGCAGGTGAAAAAGAAGACTATAAACAGGTGACAATAAGGGGTCTTTCTTCAGAAAAAAACTCTGTGTTTATGCATGGTACAGCTGTTTTTACTAGTAAACATTTTTTTTGGGACCTGCCCAAAAGTATGTAATGACTCAAATTTTTCAATTTTTTTTTCTTTTTGGGATAAAGTAAAAAAACTGACAAAACCAGAACTTTAAGGCCACACAACTTGTGTAAAGGGGAAATATTTGACTTCTAAAAGTTTAAATGATCACAGCAAATAGCAAAAGGGAAAACAAGCAAATCTCATTCCTGGAGTAGTGCTTCATTTGGGAAATTTTGTGTTCTGTTTGTATTTTTTTTAAAGTAATGATTTTTTTATTTGGGTTTCAGGGCGGGTTGTTAGTGTGTGCAAGTTTATCACAAATGTACTTGCATTGCTATAAAAGGAATATATAAGATTCTTTCCTCTTCATGAATAGATATCACTTTTTTAGGAATGGGAATATTCGGGGGAGAAAAAAAATTTTGTTTCAGGAAGGAGAATTTTTTAGTTTCACCCCTGAAGTCTTAGACCCGAAAGGAAATCCGTACATATTTTAATCATCCTCGTTTCAAAACAATCGCAAAAAAAAAGTCCCAAAATTTTTTGTGGGGGCCCTTCATGGTTCTCTCATGGGGCTCATTTCGATGTTCTCTCCCCTCTGTGGGCCCTTTGGTTAGTTCCCTCGGGGTCACCCGGGATTTGGGGGTCCGTAGGGCGTCGTTGGGCGGAAAAGGGGGTTGTGCCCTCCGGAGGGAGCTCATCTCGCCGGGGTCCCCAATAAGCAATTATTTTCATAGGGGTTTTTGTGGTGGTGTCCTGCGTATTTTTATCAGAACGGGGACCACTGAACACCACCGAATGACTTGGGAGCAGTGCAGGCTCCCCCCCCGGGGGGTTGGGCCCCTTTTATGACTTCATTGATGCTCCCCCGTGGATTCTGGTGCCGGGGTGCGGTAGGACTGCCCGGGGGTTGGCTTTGCGGGTTTGGGGAAAGATGGCGGGGTGCAAATGCCCCTGAGGTGGCACAGAAGTTTTTGGGGGAAACAAAAAAAAAAAAATAGAAAAGAAGCTCAAGAAAGAAAAGAAAGCAGTTCAGAAACATTTTAACAAAATTTCCAGTAGTGTCAAGAAAAGGACTCCCTCAACCCTACAAAACCCCGACATTAGTATGCACCTTAACAAAAACAGGGCAAGAAACCCCCTCGCCATTTTCCCTTTATTTGGAAATACCAATGAAAAAACAAAAACCAACCCATTGGGTGGGGCTTTGCAGAAAAGCAACCTTTAAAACGGTTGAAAAATTTTTTTCTTAAATGCAAAAAAGGCCTACGCCTAAACAATGACAGAAAGATTTAAAAGCGCCATCCTACAGACTTATCACGCACTTGTACCAGTGTATTTATAATGGGGTTGGGTTTTTAACACAGTCCAACAGAACTTCTCAAATTTGAAAGAATTCAAAATGAAGAAAGATTGACTCCATTGCCAATGCGGACACCTATCACCAGAAAAAATGGCGTGCCTCCTTCCCCGGGCAAACCCCAAACCCCCCCCCAGACCAATATTTAGTTCGCAGCCCCCAACCTTGGAACACAAACTTTTGGGGATTTTAAAAACCCGATGCCCACAGAGCCATACCATCTGCCAATCGAAGGCACAGCAGAAAGGGAAAGACCCCCTGAAGGGAAATGCCACCATCTCGGGTACAGAATTGGGGGCCCGGAACACCCAGGAGCAAGAGAATCGACCCCCTCACCCCAACCAAAAAAGCGAAGAACAACAAGAAGGCAAGGGGCTATCACTATTTTTCCCCACATTGGAGGTGAAAGTGAAGCTCTGACCCGGGGAAGACAGAAACTAGGGGGCGCGGGTCCATCCCAAAACCCACCAACACCATCCCCCAACTCGTTCCCCCCAAAGGGCAAACCCCAAACCCACAAATCCGGGGTCATCTAAGAATAGACTGCCGGACTGCAACCAAAACTATTCGGAGAAACAGTTTCCCCTCCAAAAGAGACTTGCAGAAATCAAGAGGGACCTCACCTGTCAGCACACCTGCACTCCGGCAACACCCAAATTTGACACGGGCAACAAAATCCTAGCAGGGAAAAAAAAAGTGGGTTTCCCGCGAGGGGTCAAGGAAAGGCCATCTAATCGCAGCCACCAACCCCCCCTCAACAGGGGGCCCGGGCCCCTACAACCTTGCCCCGGTGACCTTTACGTGTTTTTGGGCACGTGACCGGGTACGCCCATGGTCGCGTGTCTGAATCGAGTTCACTCAGTCAGCAAAACCCCATGGCGAGGAAGAAGGCCCGGGTCTGTCCAAAGCTACGAGGAGATGTATTTTTTTTTGTGGAAACTAGGTCTAAAATTTTAGGACAATAAGTGTGAGATGATCCCCGGAACCACGAAGGACACACCAGTTTTAAACTTTCGAGCATGCCGACCTTCCTTCAATGCAGGGAAAAACAAGCTAGAAAAGGGGAAGGGATTTTCGAGCACTTGAAAACCCCCAAAACCCACACAAAACGGTTGGGCAAGGGAAAAAAAAGGGACTCGGCAGGGCGTGGAAAATTTGGAGGGACGGCAGAAAAAATATACAGCCTGGGAGTTTTAAAGAACTCACAGAAACGAAGGAATGGGAAAAAAAATATCCAGAACATTCAAACACCTAGGCATTAAATTGCCAGCTCCAGAAATGGAAGACACTACGAAAAAAGCCAAAAAGGGAAAACCCAAAGCAGAAATTTTTGATGCAGGTAGACCTTTTGCACAAAAGTGATATTTAATATACACTGACAGTTACCCAAAATAAGTCAGGCTGGGGATACACAGTGAAGCAAAATGGCCGAACTATCCAGGAAGACAATGGTGCGCACAGTTTAACAACTTCAAGTCTAACAATGGAGGTAGAAGCAGTGACACAAGCACTCCACTGGCTTTCATCCACAAGCCAATTTCAAACTCAACAAGCCATGATACTGACTTACTCCATGAACTGACTTCAGAACGTGAAAAGTGGAATGGGAAGCCCTGCTTGGAATGAACTAATGCGCAGCCCTTCCATTGGAGAGACTCATATGGATCTACTGCTCAGGACATGCTGGAGTTAAAGGAAACAAGAGGGCAGACACATTGATGGGCAAGGCAACGATAAGAACTGGATTACAGCTTGGCTGATCTGATGTGATAAAAAATCTGAAGAATCACTAAAACAAACAAGAGCAAAGCCACTATACAATAGACCGTCTTTCAGATCTGAACATCAAGAGAGGAAGTAGCCGCACATCCAGATTTAAAGGAAGAGCAAGAAACACCACCAACCAAACAAACAATGGAATAATCTGAAGGCCAACACTACGAAGACTCCTAGATATTGGGGCAAACTCATACTGGGCCTTTCCAGTAACAGACACAAACAATCAAACGCATGTCAACTGAGATAAGACTTTGGATCTCTCAGGTCCCCAGCGTAGACGTGTGTGCACAAGTGGGGTGATGACAGCGTGTTAATTAGAGAGTCCACGGATGTGAGTGTGCAAGCCTTGGTGTGTGAGAGAGTGAGTGAGTGTGTGTGTGTGTGTGTGTGTGCGCGTGGGTGTGTGTGTGAGGGGGAGGAGTTGTTCTTATTGTTATGTGTGTGTCAGTGCGTGTGCGTGTGCACATATATGTTGTATTTGATGGTCTTGTTTGTTCTTGATCCTAAGTCATCTTCTGAACATTCACGCTCGCAGTCACTAGACACACACACACACGCACACGCACACATGCGCGTGTGCACATACACACGCACACACACACACACACACACACACACAAACGTGTGTGCATATACCGGTATGCGCTTAGTCCTATGCACATACATATGCACATGCATGCATGTGCATGTCCACACCCACATGTGCGCACATACATGCGTACACATGAACGCACAAATGCATACACGCACATGCGTACACGCCCACATGCAAAGAGACGTATGTATACACATATGTACACGTACATATGCAGATACGTGTGTATGTCCACAGAAACCCACAAATTGCACATGCACTGCTGCACACGCACACACGCGCACATGCATGCAGGCACACGTGCGCACACAACACACACACACACGCACACAGTGCGCACACACATACACACTAGCGCGCACGCACCACACAAGGGCCTGTGCCTACACAGCCATACACACGTGTACATTCACTACACACACATACAAAAAAAAAAGAAGCAAAAAAACAACAACACAATGTTAGGTAGGCACTCAAGTCTAACCGGCACATTTGGCTAATGCATAGGTTAGGCATCTGCTAAGTCATAGCCACGAGACCCTCTTCTTCTCTCATCGTAGTTAGTTCATTTATCCATCAGCGTAAAATCATACGTAGTGTGGTGTCAAAACTTAGCAGATGTGGTGTAGCGTGTGTTGGTGCCCATATGGTCGCCGGCCCATATGGTCGCCGGCGACCATATGGGCAGGGGTGTTGGTGCCCATATGGTCGCCGGCCCATATGGTCGCCGGCGACCATATGGGCAGGGACTTCGGTGCCCGTACGGTCGCCAGCTGCCCATAAGGTCGCCGGCGACCGTACGGGCACTGAGTGTAGATATTTCTGCAGTGAAAATACAGACGTGAACGACTTAGTAAATATAATTATGACCTGTAATATGAAGTGCTTTTCTCTCTCTCTCTCTCTCTCTCTCTCTCTCTCTCTCTCTCTCTCCTTCTCTCCTCTCTCTCTCTCTCGTGTGTGTGTGTGTGTGTTGTGTGTGCGTATGGGGGGGGTGGGGAGGAGGAGGGAGACTTAGTAAAGTGTCTCTCTCTCGTCTCTCTCTGTCTCTGTCTCTGTCTCTCTCTCTGTCTCTGTCTCTGTCTCCCTCGCTGTCTCTGTCTCTGTCTCTCTCTCTGTCTCTGTCTCTCTCTGTCTCTGTCTCTGTCTGTCTCTGTCTCTGTCTCTGTCTCTCTCTGTCTCTGTCTCTCTCTGTCTCTGTCTCTCTCTGTCTCTCTCTCTCTGTCTCTCTCTGTCTGTCTCTCTCTGTCTCTGTCTCTGTCTCTCTCTGTCTCTCTCTCTGTGTCTCTCTCTGTCTCTGTCTCTCTCTCTCTGTCTCTCTCTCTGTCTCTCTCTCTGTCTCTCTGTCTCTGTCTCTCTCTCTCCTCTCTGTATCTGTCTCTGTCTCTCTCTCTCTGTCTGTCTCTGTCTCTGTCTCTCTCTCTCTGTCTGTCTCTGTCTCTCTCTGTCTCTGTCTCTCTCTGTATCTGTCTCTCTGTCTCTCTCTGTCTCTGTCTCTCTCTCTCTGTCTCTCTCTGTCTCTGTCTCTCTCTGTCTCTGTCTCTCTCTGTCTCTGTCTTTCTCTGTCTCTGTCTCTCTCTGTCTCTGTCTCTCTCTGTCTCTGTCTCTCTCTGTCTCTCTCTCTGTCTCTGTCTCTGTCTCTCTCTGTCTCTGTCTCTGTCTCTCTAGCTCTCTGTCTCTGTCTCTCTCTGT
The DNA here is from genome assembly GCA_018398815.1 of Conus ventricosus. Classification (NCBI taxonomy): domain Eukaryota; kingdom Metazoa; phylum Mollusca; class Gastropoda; order Neogastropoda; family Conidae; genus Conus; species Conus ventricosus. The sequence goes on from CM031623.1 coordinate 27,839,048, forward strand.
CTCTGTCTCTCTCTGTCCTTCTCTCTGTCTCTCTCTCTCTCTGTCTCTCTGTCTCTCTCTCTCTCTCTGTCTCTGTCTCTGTCTCTCTCTCTCTGTCTGTCTCTGTCTCTGTCTCTCTCTCTGTCTGTCTCTGTCTCTCTCTGTCTCTGTCTCTCTGTCTCTGTCTCTCTCTGTATCTGTCTCTCTGTCTCTCTCTGTCTCTCTCTCTCTGTCTCTGTCTGTCTCTCTCTGTCTCTGTCTGTCTCTGTCTCTCTCTGTCTCTCTCTGTCTCTCTCTGTCTCTGTCTCTCTCTGTCTCTGTCTCTCTCTGTCTCTGTCTCTCTTTCTGTCTCTATCTCTCTCTCTGTCCTCTGTCTCTCTCTCTGTCTCTCTCTCTGTCAGTCTCTGTCTCTCTCTCTGTCTCTGTCTCTCTCTCTGATCTCTCTTGTCTATCTTGTCTTCTCTCTCTCTGTCTCTTCTCTGTCTCTCTCTCTGTCTCTCTATCTTCTCTCTGTCTCTCTCTCTCTCTGTCTCTCTTCTCTCTCTGCTCTCTCTCTCTCTGTCTCTCTCTCCTCTCTGTCTCCCTCTCTCTGTCTCTCTCTCTTGTTCTCTCTCTCTCTGTCTCTCTCTGTCTCTGTCTTCTGTCTCTCTGTCTCTCTTGCTCTGTCTCTCTCTGTCTCTGTCTTCTCTGTCTTGTCTCTCTGTGTCTGTCTCTCTGTCTCTCTGTGTCTGTCTCTCTGTGTCTGTCTCACTGTGTCTGTCTCTCTGTCTCTCCTTTTGGGTTGGGTGGGGGTCTGTTCTTCTGTCTCTCTGTGTATGTCTCTCTGTCTCTCTGTCTCTCTGTGTCTGTCTCTCTTTTCTCCGTAGTCTGTCTCTCTCTCTCTCTGGCTCTCTGTGTCTATCTCTCTGGGACTGTTCATACGAGGCTTGTTGAGTGTTAATGGTTTGACATGGCAGTAGACTTACAGAGCTATCGTTGTGTTATAGGTCTGTTTGGCTGCAACTTTTTATCAAAATTATGATTAATAAAATGATGAATTCATGTGCAGAGACAGTGGTTATGGAACCGTTGCAGGGTTCATGTGCACAAATGGACAAGAAAGTGGCAGGTTTGTTTTTGTGGCTGTTGCTGTCACCATGATTCTGTTCAGCGCCCTTCTGTCTGCATTTGACAGTGTGTGGAGATGTGTTCAGGCAAAGCGCAGTATGTATGATGACTTTTCCTCCGTCTTGCCGAGCATAATACTGTGAACTTTCTACTCCCCTCCCTGCCTTGATTTCCAACACATACCCTCATCAACTGAAATTTTCTCCCATTTCGTTCATATGATTTCCAGTGCTCCCCCTACTAATTCTCAGATTTCTGTTGCTGAGATGTGGCGTTATTGAATCTAATCCAGGCCCCTCTCAACATTCCTGAATTTGTCAATGTTTAGAAGTGAAACTTAACCAGTCAAAATGCACGATTAGAAGGACAAACTAAATACTGTATTGAATGTTGAGTGCGGCCCGATTCGCAACGAGGCAGCTTGAAAAGAACAACCACCCCCCCCCCCCGAATGCTATGGATAAAGAACTATAACAAAACAGTACAGAAATACATACACAGCATCTTATGACTATAAAGAAACTACACATTGAGGTTGGAAGAGCAAGTACAGTTCCAAAAAACAAAGAACATTTACAGGGACATCAAGGAAATCTTCATAACACATACACGCCTCTAACAACTGGTAACTGCTGTAGAAAATCAAGACCAGGCTTTTACGACGCTCAAATCTGGTTTTTTATGGCATTAAAGAAGAAAAAGGCAGAATCCATCAGGGATGCATGTCCAACCTGGTTCGTGTTTGACAAGAAACTTTCGTTAAACAACTGGCAAGAGGAAAGACATGGAAAGTGCTTATCTCTTGGTTCCAGCCCGTTTGTCTAATCACCCACGCCATCTTGTCAAGTTCAGCCGATGTGAGAGATGCCATGACCTTCGTGAGGGACCAGGGATGGTTGGGACAGAATGCGGAGTCGGGGAGGGAACTTCGTGTTGGGGGTGATCTGACCAGGACAACAAGGGGACACGTGTGTATCTAAGAAGCAAGGAAAGCATGCATACTATATGAATGGAAGACTTATAGTGAAAGATTCCCATGCCACCCCCCAGCGTTTTTCTGGCAGGATATCCAACCAGCCACCCATTGCTCTCTGGCCTCCCACTAGTGGTACTGCTGCATCCTGCTCTGAAGCAGCTGCAGCATCACCATGCCAATGGAGGCTCTGCCGTGATCCGGCCGACACGGCTCCATGAGAGAAAAATGGTGGACAACACTGTCAGCACCAGAGACACAAGTCACAGTGTCAGGCATCGGTCAGCTCTGTGTGAAGTCACCCCTCAAGCTGCCCCAGCAGGACATCACCCTGAATCAGTTTCAATGTGATGTCATCTCCTGGTCAGCTCTCCCCTAGCGATGTTGTCCGGTCAGCCTTTCATGGGGTTGTCACTGGTTCAGCCCGAGTCTAATAATGGTTTACATTCAGTCCTCAGCAGAAGCTACCAGTGTCAGTCCTTTTCATGGACGTATTCCGAGCCGACCGTCCACGATGTTATCTCCAGTCATCCTCTGCAAGAACCCAGCCTCCTGTAGACCCCCTCAGACGTCATTCTGGAATCATGCATCATGTGTGTCAACCAGCAATTCCTTACACCATGTCGAAGCTGTCAGCTTCAGGGTGGTGTTGGCCTTGGTACTGACGCTGACCCTCACCCTCAACTCCAGAGGAAGGTGCCAACTTGACATACCACTTCATCACATGCTGTCACCAGTTCTGGCGTGTTCCCCTCGAGGTGTTGGGGAGAGGTTTCCCCTACCAGGTACCCACATCTAGACACGCCATCGAAAAATGTAGGTGTGTAGTGGGAAGGGGTGGGTAAAGGGGCAGACATGGGTGACGTATACCCAAACCTAAAAAACGGTTTCATTGATAGTCAGCGTCACCAGTGTTGGACAGAAGCCTGTCTTAGCAGTGGACAAACTTTCTTCTGTCAAAGCAGCAAAAGCTCCTAGTGAATGGCACTGTAGTCAATCCACAGCTGAGGACGCTGATGAATGTGACATTGAAGGACAGGCCAAAGCCCTATAAACATTAATAATGTTCATGTTTCTTAACGTTGGAACCAGTCAACCGTTCAAAAATAGACCGTTTGACTAGATTACACATGGTGATCGATAAAAATTTACTTTCTTTTGCGGTCTTTAATATTGAAGGATTTTGGTGTATTACTCAAGTGTTGATTTGTCTTTTTTTGTAAATAGCTATGATATTTTCTTTTGGTGGAAACCTTCATCGTAACTTTACAGATTCATTTTTCCCTACCTCATAAGATATTTATTTCCCCTGGTGTAAAGGTTCGACAGTGTCCATGGTCGTCTGTTCCGGTGGTGTTATCATTTCTCGTGAGAGACAAACTTGTTAAATATGTTGAAAGACTGAATATTTGAATATGACAAAACATGATTGCTCTGATGCTGTCTCATAATTTTTAGGTACAACACTGATTTTTGTGGATTTAGGAGTTTATTGCCACCCGAATGTCTGTGTATTATGCTGAAACAAAATATATACAATGGAGTTTCTCGATGCTGTGGAAGACTGCCTCTTTGAAACTAATTAGGGAAATTGGTGATTTGCCACTGATTTATTTGGCGACCTTAATTCAAGAAACTGGCTCTGTTAATGCCAGTAGTTCTGACCCTGTGGACGAAATGGTGTGATGTGGAGTCCCATGTTGGACTTCCACTGTTCACACAGTTCGGATTGAAAAGTATATAGGGAATCAAGAGATGCTACTACGAACTCTTTGGTCGTTTATTTGATCACTGTGGTGGGAATTGTTTGGGTTTGTATATTGTAAATGGCGTGCGAGTAATAAAAATTTTCAAGGCGATTTGTATATTTCTCCATCACGGTAGCAGTGTTTAGATTATCATTAGTTTCTCGTGGGTTTCTTTCTCGATGCCGACTTTAACATTAGTTTATAAGTTGAATCTAAACCATGCAGTGGTATTTTAGCTTTTACGATTGACAGTAATTGGATGTGTTGTAGAAAAAGAAGAAGTTAATAGGACTACTAGTTCGAAGTATAAATGGGTAGGATCAAAAACATGCTACGTTTTCCGCTTTGATGCAAACCGAGGATGTCAAAGGGTTGTTGAACGATAGCCAACATTTTTAATTGGAGTCTGATGTAAACCATGCCTTTTGCAGACTTCATGAGTGTTTCGGATATGCTGGGAATGTTAGAAGTAAACTATATTTCCTTTGGTAACGAGAAAAATAGGGTCGGGTTTGACCTTGAGTGGCAAACAAAGCAGAAAAATTGTTAAGAATAGATGTACACAGGAGTTCAAGATCCCATAATGATACAGACAGGGCAGCATATTTTTGCGAAGAGAACAGCCTATAAGGAGCTTAATTAGGCAAAAGAAAAAAAGCCATAAAGAGAATATCATAATTGTCTTTACAAGATAATTTGAAGAATCCAAAGTAATTCTGGGCTACATTCGATCTGTCAAACCTAAATCTACAACAATGATTTCCATTGATGATTGGTATAACCACTTTAATAATGTATTTAATGGTGTTGCAAAATGAAAATGCTCTGGGACAGAAATGTGTTAGCGATCGTTTTAAATGTATCTCCGACGTGATTTTGATATTAATATTGAACTCTCTAAACGAGGAGAGAATATCTGATAATGAAATTAAAAGTGCAATCAAAGCATTAAAAGAGGCAAAAAGCGGGACTGGACCGGATGGTATGCTAGGAGAATTTTATAAATTCAGTGTTGATAGTATTGTAACCTTTCTTGATTAAATTTTTCAATCACATTTTTGGACAATGGCCTCTGATCCTGATGAATGGTCTTGTCAATCTTACACCCTGTATTTAAGAAAAGGGGATATGACGTGCTGACAAACTACAGGGGAATTCACTGCTGAATGTATGTAGCAAATTGTATAGCTTTGTGTTAAACAAAAGAATTACTAAACAGATCGATGATAACAAAATAATCGGTGAAGAACAAGCTGGATTTAGTGCAAGCATAGTACCTCTGATCATGTTTTTACGCTCATGGCACTGATTCAGAAACTGCTTGTAAGGGACATCGGAAACTGTATGTTGCTTTTATTGATTTCCGTAAAGCATTTGATACGGATCATAGAGAGAAACTATTGAAACTTTAGGCAACAATGGTATTAAAGGTAAAATTGCCTGGCAATAGAAAGCATGTACGCTGTTGTCAAGACTCGTGTTCGGGCACTGGTGGTGATATATCTGAAATTTCTTCTGCCCACATGGCCTTATGCAAGGTGAAGTATGCTTCCTGTCCTGTTCTTCCTTGTTCATTTATGGAACTAACTTAAGGATGTCTCAGTAATGGTAGACATGGAAGTCAGCTGTTTCTGATATTGTAGACTTTTATTTTGCCTCTCGCTGGACGATGTAGCATTATTTTCAGATAGCGTGGTTGGTAGGCTCGCGACACAACTGAATATACTTTACAACACCGTCTAAGCGCATAGATCTGATAGTAACCTGGGGATGAAATCTTAATATGGAAATTGTTTACAGAAACGGTGGGCTTAATTTTTTCTTTCATGAATGAAGAATGGTATTTGGAGAAGAAAGTTAAATTGTGAGCATGTACAATATCTAGGAATATATCTAACAACAAAGCTATCTTTTCAGCCTACATTACGGAGATCTCGCAGATCGCGCTATAAAGGGTATTGTTGTTATTATGAAACTTCTATGGTCATTGGAAGAACATTCTCAAACATTTCTTGAAAATGTTTGATTGCCAGATTTCAGCAATTTTGACGTACGGCTCAGAATTTGGGGACTGTCTCAGACCAAGAATGCATTGAATGGAGTGCATCTGTTGCTTTGAAAAGGTTTATGGGTTTGTTCATCCAAAGTCTCCAAGACATTTAGTTTATGGAGAGATTGGAAGGTTTTCCCATTTTTATGTCAACACATATTCTAGGTGTGTTAAATTTTGTGCGTGGTGATATATATGTATGATGATAGGTATCATAAAAAGGCGATAATAAAATGCGTTTGTCTTGCAGTCGGCAAAAACTATACCACTTGGGCCTGCAGAATTCGTATTGTTTTCTATTGATTTGGTTTTGGGTTGTCGTTTGGGAGGCACCAGGTTGTGTTGGGAAGCATTAATTTGTTATGAGAGAATTCAAAACAGAGATTGATAGATTGTTATAATCAGAATTGGCAGCTTCCTTGCAGTCTCACGAATTTTACAGTGTTTATTCGCTATTCAGAGCACATTGAGTCTCAGCCCTTGATGTTTTTGTTATGAATGTACACAATTCGCCGAAACATTTGGAGATTTTTCGGATTGGAATGTCTCCTCTGAGTCACCATTTATACAGTATATAGAGAAACAGTGTTATGATAAATAATGTCATTATGCAGAAACACACCAGAAACTGAATTGCATTTTGTTCTGGTATGTCCTCTGTACGATGAAATAAGAAACGAATTTATTCAGCCAAATATTTCCATAAGCCATGTTGTTTAAAATCTACCTACTTATGTCAACCGTGAAAACGAAGGTGTTGTTGTACGGTTAATCTAATTTTGTTTACAAAGCGTTAAACTTAAGGATGCAGTTTATTCACTTTAAATGATTCTTGTTGTGCTATTGCTTACCATTGTTATGGGCCTGAGGACTGACATTAAAAACATTTTTGACTTTGACTTTGAAATTTGTGTCTCTCTCTCTGTCTCTCTGTCTACTGTCTCTGTCTCTGTCTCTCTCTGTCCCTGTCTCTCTTGGTCTCTGTCTCTCATGTCTCTGTCTCTCTCTGTATCTCTTTGTCTGTGTTCTCTCTCTTGTGTGTCTCTGTCTCTCTGACTCTGTCTCTGTCTCTGTCTCTCTGTTTCTGTCTCTCTGACTCTGTCTCTGTCTCTCTGTGTCTCTGTATCTCTCGGTGTCTCTGTCTCTCTCTGTCTCTGTTTCTCTCTGTTCTTGTGTCTCTGTCTCTCTCTGTCTTGTCTCTCTCTCTGTCTCTCTCTGTCTCTGTCTCTCTCTGTGTCTCTCTCTGTCTCTGTCTCTTCTGTGTCTCCTCTGTCTCTGTCTCTCTCGGTGTTCTCTGTGTCTCTGCCCTCTCTGTTCTGTTCTCTCTGTGTCTGTCTCGCTGTAGTCTGTCTCTTGTGTCTTTCTGTCTCTATCTGTCTATATGTCTCTCTGTTTCTCTCTGTCTCTCTGTCTCTCTCTCTGTTTTCTCTCTCTCTGTCTTCTTCTGTCTCTCTCCTCTGTTTCTCTCTCTCTGTCTCTGTCTCTCTATCTGTCTCTCTCTCTGTCTCTCTGTCTTCTCTCTGTCTCAGTCTCTCTGTCTCTCTCTCTGTCTCTGTCTCTCTCTCTGGTCTCTCTCTTGTCTCTCTCTCTGTCTCTGTCTGTCTCTGTCTCTCTCTCCTCTCTGTCTGTCTCTGTCTCTGTCTCTCTTCTCTCTGTTCTGTCTCTGTCTCTGTCTCTCTCTCTCTCTCTCGTCTGTCTCTGTCTCTCTCTCTCTCTGTCTGTCTCTGCTCTCCTCTCTCTGTCTGTCTCTCTCTCTCTTGTCTGCCTCTGTCTCTCTCTCTCTCTCTGTCTGTCTCTGTCTCTCTCTCTCTGTCTGTTCTGGTCCTCTGTCTTATTTGTCTGTCTCTCTCTCTCTGTCTGTCTGTCTCTGTCTTTCTTCTGTCTGTCTCTGTTCTCTCTCTCTCTCTGATCTTTCTCGTTCTCTCTCTCTGTCTGTCTGGTCTCTGTTCTGTCTCTCTTGTCTGTCTCTGTCTATCTTCTCTCTCTGTCTGTCTGTCTCGTCTCTCTCTCTCTCTCTGTCTGTCTGTCTCTCTCTCTCTCTGTCTGTCTGTCTCTCCCTCTGTCTGTCTGTCTCTGTCCTCTCTCTCTCTATCTGTCTGGTCTCTGTCTGTCTCTCTCTCTCTCTGTCTGTCTGTCTCTGTCTCTCTCTCTGTCTGTCTCTGTCTCTCTCTCTCTGTCTGTTCTGTCTCTCTGTCTCTGTCTGTCTGTCTCTCTCTCTCTCTCTCTCTCTGTCTGTCTGTCTCTGTCTCTCTCTCTCTCTGTTAAGTCTGTCTCGGTTCTCTCTCTCTTGTCTGTCTGTCTGTCTCTCTCTCTCTCTCTCTCCGCTCTCTCTCTCTTCTCTCTCTCTCGCTCTCTCCTCTCTCTCTCTGGTCTGTCTCTCTGTCTATCTGTCTGTCTGTCTCTGTCAGTCTCTCTGGTCTGTCTCTGTCTGTCTCTGTCTGTTCTCCTCTGTCTCTCTCTGTCTGTCTCTCTGTGTCTCTGTCTTCTCTCTGTCTCTGTCTCTCTGTGTCTCTGGTCTCTCTCAGTCTCAGACAGACAGACAGACAGAAGAGAGAAGACAGTCAGACAGACAGACAGACAGAGTGAGAGAGAGCGTGACAGACAGAACAGGACAGACAGAAGAGACAGACAGAGAGGACAGCCAGAGAGAGAGAGAGACAGGAACAGACAGACAGAGACAGACAGACAGAGAGACAGAAGAGACCCAGGGGGGGTGGGGGTGGAAAAAAACCAGGGGGGGGGGGGGGGGGAATGGGGGGGGAAAAACAGACACCACAGACTGATAGTAGAGAGAGACAGAGAGAGAGAGGCAGACAGAAAGACCGAGAGAGACAGACAGACAGTCAAGAGAGGACCAGACAGACAGACAGACAGGACAGAGAGGACAGACAGACAGACAGACAGAGACAGGCAGACAGAGAGTGACAGCAGACAGGAGAGACAGACAGTTACAGACAGAGAGAGGAGAGACAGACAGACAGTCAGACAGAGAGAGACAGACAGACGACAGAGAGAGGACAGACAGGAGAGAAGACAGAGAGAGAAGACTGGCAGACAGTCAGAGAGAGACGGACAGAGACAGACAGAGACGAGACAGACTGAGACAGAGACGGACAGAGACAGCCAGAGAAAGAGACACGACTGAGTTCAGGGACAGAGACAGACAGCCAGAGGAGAGACAGGACAAGACAGACTGTCAACTCGGGTGATGTCGATGAGGAAGGAACTAGCGCTCACGCCCAAACACACTCACAGCTTGCTTACGATTCATTCATATATCATGGCATTGTACATCAAAACCACTAGTTAAAGTCTATAACTTTACTACAATGTTCATAGACGAAAAACATCACTGCAATGGAATCAAACAAAATAAAACATCTCTCTTTCCTGAACTTCACAAAAATCATTTATCTACAACATCATTAATTTAACTTAACCCGGGTATGAATAGATTTCTACTTTACCTGGCCAGGTGATCTTAACTATTCTCGAAATCACTGTCTTTTCTTTTCTTTTTTTTTCTTTCTTTTCACTGTTCCTTTCCACAAGCTCGACACAACTGCTTGGCACTGGTCTTGGTCTGCTGCGCCTGGTCAGGTGAGACGTTGGCAATGGGCGTTGTCTGTCGATGAAGTTGGCGTGGACATAGTATGAGGGTCGAACCCCAGTGAAAGATAGAACAGTGACTATCAAACTTCGATTGTTCTCCTTTCTTTCTTCCTGCATTAAACGCATTGCACTCTTCTCTCTCTCTCTTCTAGTCTGCTTTTATCAAATGGACATGGTTGCTTTTTCTTTCTTTTTTTTTTCTTCTTCTTTTCCTCTTCATTAGCTAGCAACTCTCTCCACATCTCTCCTAAGGCCTTCCTCTGCAGACTTCTCGTGCTAATGCCCCCCACTTGGTTCTCTCCTCTCCTCCCCTCATCTCTCTGCTCTTTCTCTCCTCAGAGGATTTACACTAGACTCTCTCTCTCTGTCTTCTATGTTCGTTCTCCCCTCGTTCTCCGTTCTCTCACTCTACATCTTCTTATTCCGTTCCGATCTGTCAAAAAAGGGCCGAAGTACCATGGTCAGTATTTTACACCTGTAGCCCGAAGTTATCTCCCTCTAATTCCATTGGATATTCAAATCATGACAGTCACGCCTACACGCTTACTCTCTGTGGTGGTTCAATTGGTCATTTAATTGATTAGCTAGATTTCACCCCCACCATACACACTACCTTCTCCTCTCCCTTTCCTGCTTTAACTGCCGACGTACCGAAAGAACAATGGCGCTGGTTCCACAAATTGGGCCAGATGAGCTGAGCCCAGGCGCTACGACTCGGTCTCGCTAGGACATCGAGGCTGGCGGTCTCAAAGCTGCTTAGTCCGTCTAGCCGGACAGACCGTCTCTGTGGAGCCTCTCCCCTTAATGCTTATTTGCGCTGGAATCCGAACCATGGTCCGTCTTCGTGGCGCCCAGAATATTTGCGGTAGAGCTTATGTCCAAAACACCTTGAACCACGACTTGGTTGTTCTATTTTGCCGTGACAATTCCCCTTGCAAAAGGACTAGCACCGCATCGTCTCAAAACACGGTACAAAAATTAAAAACCAACCGAATTTGCTGTACACAGCTACACGTGCAAAGTTTGAAAAAATACTTTACAACAACGGTTTTTAAATTATAAAATATAATCATTAGGAATACCACTCAATGAGTTATTCTTTGACGTGCGCTCTTGCCGTTATTTCAATTCATTTTATAACGACCTCTGTGCGCACTTATGCCATTCCCACTTCTGCGATTTGGCCACATCTTCTTTTCACCAATTATTATGAAAAAGCACAATCTATTATGATACGATCCAGGACAATTCATGAGGAATATCATCCTCACTTATTGCAATAGAATGCATCACTACACAAGCTACTGAGCTCCAAGCATAATCTATCATTCACATGAACAAGTCTCACAAAAAGAAAACATGAACAAGTCTACACACAAAAATATGAAACATAGCCAATGGGAATGAACCCATATCCAATCAAACATAAACTGTAATCAAAACACTTATTTATCAACAATGCACCCGGATATGACTGACTTCCTCTGAGTTGCAAGCTTGCTGACTAAACGGCTTCTTAAATAGTCAGCTCCGAACATTCTTGTCGATCTGGAATGTAATGCACCGATACCTGTGGGCTGCAATGCCATTGCCCAACGCAGAACTCTGTGTTTTTCAATGCGCATCCTGCAGGAATTTGATGTGGTTGATGATCAGTCTCTATCACGAACTCTTTCCCATACAAGGATTTGGGGAATTTCTGCATCGGCCCACACAACAGCTAACACTCATTCTCTACGTTGGTACCCGTTTCCACTTTGTCAACTTCCTGATAGGCATTACCTCACAGTAAACTCGACTCCTTCATGCTCCTGAAAAATACTGCACCTATCCACCGTGCCTGATGGCATCTGTCCGCAAACCAAAAATGGTTTGGACATATTCTGGTTAGCTTCAAGATGGGACGGGAACATAGTCTTTCAGCACCGTTGCAGTGCTTGCTCTGCTGCGTCTGACCACTCGACCACTGCCGGTTTCCTGCCCTTGACCAAATCACTGAGGAGTCTCCGTGATTGCTGCGAAATTTTGGAACAAACTCCCTATAGAACCAATAAAAGCCTTGCAGACTCTGACTCTGTTTTGGTCTTTGGTCTCTCTGAATTCTTCATCTTCTCCACCTTTCCCTTTCTGGCTGCTTTTGTGTCACCTCCGACAACAAACCTAGGATACTCCAGGCTTCGGAAAACCAACTGGCACTTTTTGTTGGTCTGGCTGAGAGATTTGGCTTGTCAACCTTCTAAAACTGCTGCTAGCTGCCTTCATCATGCTCCTCCCATGTCTTCGGATGCTATCAGTATGCATCAATGAAAATTCAACAAACACTTCCAATCCCGTCAATTAGTTCCTCTTCATTCGAGAGATGACTGCTGGTGCGTTGACCATCCCCAAAAGGGAGTACTCGCATGGTATTTGAGGCCCCATAGGAGTGGAGAATGCTGTGACTTCCTTTGAGTCTCACTCAAGGCTTATTTGCAGTAACCTTGTCAAGATCTATCCTGGTGAATACTGGCTCTTGCTGTGTGGCCGATCTGAGGCGTAAGGTCTTTCCTTGTTCGGTATGAATCTGCATCGACCTTGGTGGACACTGTTCTGACGGTCTATAGTACACAAGATCGATGCTCACTGACTTTTTGCCTCACTATAGACGACGGGGCACTCGACGATGATTTGGACGTTCAATCACCCAAGGTCCAACATCTTTTCTACTCCTCCTCGATCACTAGCTGGTGGCTTTTCGGATCGAGCGTAGGCTTTTCACTGTACGGGTTTTTGCGATGTTAATACTCACCGTTCATGTCTCTAGAGTGGTCCTGCCTGGTTTATCAGTCAGGGACGCCCTATACTGTTCTAGGAGCCCCCTAACTTCCTCCTGTCTCCTTTGTCTAGCCCTCATACAGTGACACATCCTGTATGGATCTTCTCCTGGAAACTCAGGCAACAAAATCTCCATTCTTCTGCGGGGTCTCCTTAACCTCCATCAATGATTCTGCTTGTGCCTATGTGCTGGGTATCACGCTTGAATGTATTTGCGGAGCAAAATTTGCATGGAAAAGTTTTGATTTTCCCATTCACATCGATTCGGTAGTCCTGATCTACCTTTTCAAATAATTTTTTTTGGGGGGGGGGGGGGAAAAAAAAATTTTGGGGTTGAATAATAATGGTTCCCTTCCAATGCATCGCAGCTTGTTGTGATCCGTGGGAAGCAGTAACAGCACTTGATCTCCCACCTTGAGGAATTGGCTTCCTCACTTCCTGTCATATTGCTTCTTCTGGACGCCCCTAAGCTCCTGCAAACTATCCCTTGCGACCTTAACATGTCTCTCTTGCCTATTGCGTAGGTCCACCACATACTGATAAGTGGTTTTGACCTCTTGCTGATCGTTGTGCTCCGGACCACAGCTCTTTGAGAATGCACACCGGTCCCGAACTGTCCGGCATACAGCCAGCTTCAAATGGCGAAAAGCTTGTTGCTCTCCTGAGGGGCATTCCTGTAGGGCGGAAACAGGCCGCTGGAATGTAGCGGTCCCATCTGGGATGGCCTTTCCTCACAGAGCTGCTTTAAGATGCCCTTCAGCACACCATTGAATCTCTCCACCAAGCATTTGCATTGGGGGTGGTATGGGGTAGATGAGAAGCTGTTGATCCCGAGCAGCCTGTTGACTCCCTCATCACGCCGGAGGTGAAACTTGACCCCCTGTCACTGAGAATTTGGGCTGGGCACACCCACGCGAGAAAAAGATGTCTTACCAGCCTTCAGCGACCTGTTGCGTATCTAAGCCTTTCAATGCCAATGGGCTTCTGGGTATCTGTCGCGTAGTCCACGAGTGTCAAACACTTACCTGTTGCCGCCTTTGGGACAGGGCGCGATTTGGGCCATCGATCAACAGCACCCTCCTTGAATGGTGTGTCAATTAAAGTGGGATGTTAAGAGGTGCTTCCTCTTCACCCATCTTGTGGCTGATCTTTGACAACGTCACATGACATGCAGAAACCGCTTGATGTCTCCATTGCTCCTGGCCAATGAAAGTCATCAAAGATTCGGTTCAGCTGTTTTGCTGGTGCCGAGTTGTCCCGCAAATGAGCGAACATCGTGACCCACGACATGACTCAGTGTCACCGTTAATCCTTGTGGATACCTCTAACTGAGTGGTCACCTTACCTGTCTTCCCCTTGTGTGATACATCGGTAAACAGCCCGCCTTTCACAAGAAAATTCTGTCTCACCTCCTCTTACCTCTGTTTCTCTCCACTCTTGCCATACTCCCAAGGCTTCAGAGCGAAGGGTCTTGTTCCTGCGCTGCCCTAATATCATCAGGCGGACACCGTCTATGCCTGACTTTCCTTGCCGGATCGACTAAACGGTGTAGTCAACATTTTCCTCCTTCTTGCTCCGTGTTTGAACTGCTTGCCCCTGTGGCAGTCAACAACTCAGGATCCCCTGGATCCTTGCCCCTGGAATATTTTCCAAGGTTCAAATCATGAAGGGGTATTCTCCATCACAACGCAGACAAACTCGCTGTGAAGTAAGGGGTACGTACTTCTATCTTAGCAAACGGGAAAACTCTCACAGTGCCATCGAGTAGAGTACAGGTCTGGATTTGCCCTGTCAAATCCCCTTTTCTCGACCAGCGTGTTTCGTTACTACACGCATGAACAAACCAGTGTCTCGTAACACTTTCACCTCTGCGGGCCAATCCACCCTTCTTTCCCACTGGTAACGAACCACTCAGCCTAGGCCCTCCTTCCCTGACACTGACTGCTGTCCAGTGCTAGTTCATATGCTGCACTCCACCCTCTTCAGACTGAATCCCTTTTGGTTCCACTGCAGAGTCGTTTCCCTTGACGGACCCTTATCCACCTCTTGCAAGGCTGCTGCCTTCTGGAAACCTTCATGCGACAATCCCTCGCCACATGTCCTCTTGGTGCAAATGGAACACTAATGGTCCCTTTGACCCTTCCTTCTGCCCCACCACTGGGGTTTGCAGACTTTGCAGAAAACTCCTGGTCTCCTTGCACTCTTCTCACCTGTGCTTGCACCTGTTTCTCCTGCACCTTCGTGCCCAAACGTGCCTCTTATACACCTCTGCGAACTTCAAAACAACTCTCCTGCTGTCTTGGCTGTCTCTCTTTCAAATGTATGGTTAACGCAGGGCGCAACCTGACAAAATCTGTTCTTTCATAACTAGCTCTTTCAACTCAGCGAACTCCTTCTGCGTACCGCTCAACTCTACCACTTCTCAAATTAGTGATCTAAAACGTGCACCAAACAGAGTGTACGTCTCACCTGCTTGTAATTTAGCTGAACGAAATTTCTTCCTGAACCCCTCTCTGTGAGGTAAATCCTTATTCAATGATTCCTTCACAGCGCCGAAATCCAGACTGGTGTTCTGCTGGTAGCAGTGAAAATTTGTAATGGGCTTACCCGCTCAGTAACGCGACAAAATGATGCCCAACTTTCTGGAGGCCAACCTGATCGGGTCGCAAACGTTTCGAACGTCTGATGTATGCATCAATCGAATCGGTCCCATTCGATGAATTTGGAACTTGGGTCGGGGGGCAGTAGCAGGCACAGAGTCACTGGGAAACTGAACTCCCATCCTCGGTGGTCTCCCTTTGTATTCTCACTTTCTCTAGCTCTAATTGAAACTTTAATCTTTCCGTTCCTGCTTTCTCTTTCCGTTTCCTGCGTTGCGGTTATCCTTTTGGGAAAATAAAATTTTTCCCCCCCCCATAAATTTTCTGTTTCTGCGCTTCCTGATTAGCTGGGAATCCTTATACCTTTCTGTTTCTTCTTTTTTCTACCGCGACACGTCGTCTTATCCGCTCGCGCATCCCTTTCCATCTTTTGCTGGTTTTCAACGAAAACGCTCGATAAATCTTCTCTGTGTAGCTAAATCTCGAGCGACGCTCACAAGTTGTTCAATAGGGGTGTTCTTTTCTTCCGCCTTTTTATCTTTTTTTTTGTTTTTTTTATTTTTTTTTTTGAACAAGATTTATAATACGACAGCCAAACCTGGTGGTTACCGGACACGAGGGACGTAATAGCACAATCCTATGGATGATATTATTAGCTCGGGGACAACGTAGTTTGTTTTTATAAGACGCCCCAGCGCCACTGACCCAACTATGAGAAGCGAATTTTAGGCAATCTGGGCGAAATAAGTACTCTGGGGCTGAAATGCCAAGCCTAGTGTTATACTATCATGGAAAGCAATGCAAGCCTAGTGTTTAACTATATTGGGAACATTTCGAGTAAGACAAACCCCCTTGTCTTAGGATTACATTACTTGGAATCCCAACAGCGCCTCTCTGAGATGTTGAACAATTATAATAAATGGGCCAGAAATTCATGCAGCTCGCATTAATTTGTCAACCTCGGGTGATGTCGATGGAGGAAGGGACTAGCGCACAGCCCAAACACCACTCACAGCTTTCTTACGATTCATTTCATTTTAGAATGCATTCGTCACATCAAAAACCATGAGTAAAGTCTATAAACTTTACTACACATGTTCATAGAACGAAAACAGCAAATGCATATGGAATCATACAAAAATAAATAAACATTCTCTCTTTTCCTGAACTTCACAAAATCATTTATCTAAAACATCATTAACTAACCCGGGTATGAATAGATTTCTACTTTTCCTGCCAGGTTGATCTTTAATATTCACGAATCTCTGTCTTTTCTTTTCTTTTTTTTTCTTTCTTTTCACTGTCACTTTCACAAGCTCGGACACAACTGCTGGCAATGGTCTTGGTCTGCTGGCCGCCCTGGTCAGGTGAGACTGTTGGCACTGGCGTGGTCTGCGATGAAATGGGCTGGCCAAGTATGGAGGTCGAACCCCAGTGAGATAGACAGTGACTTTCAACTTCGATCTGTTCTCTTTCTATTCTTCCTGCATTAACGCATTGCACTCTCTCTCTCTCTCTCTTCTAGTCTGTCTCTTATCAAAGGGACATGGTGCTTTTTCTTTGCTTTTTTTTCTTCTTCTTTTCCTCTTCATTAGCTAGCAACTCTCTCACATCTCTCTAAGTCTTCTTCTGAGACTATTCGTGCTAATGCCCCCCCACTTGGTTCTCTCCTCTCCTCCCCTCACTCTCTGCTTTTCTCTCCTCAGAGATTACACTCAGACCTCTCTCTCTCTGTCTCTCTGTTCGTTCTCCCCTCGTTCTCCCGTTCTCTCACTCTCACATCCTTCTTATTCCGTTCCGATCTGTCCAAAAAGGGCGAGTACCATTGGTCAGTATTTTTACCCCTGATACCCGAGTTATCTCCCTCTAATTCCATTGGATATTCAAATCATGACAGTCACGCCTACACGCCTTACTCTCTGTGGTGGTCAATTGGTCATTTAATTGATTAGCTAGATTTCCCCCCCACCACACACTACCTTCTCCCTTCCCTTTCCTGCTTTAAACCTGCGACGTCCGACTAACAATGGCGCTGGTTCCACAAATTGGCCAGATGAGCCTGAGCCAGGCGCTAACGACTCGTCTCGCTAGACATCGAGGCGTCGGTCAAAGCTGCTTAGTCCGTCTAGCCGGACAGACCGTCTCTGTGGAGCCTCTCCCCTATGCTTAATTGGCTGGATCCGAACCATGGGTCCCGTCTACGTGGCCCCCAGAATTTTTGAGTTAGAGCTTTGTCCAAACAACCTGGCCCACGACTTGGTTGTTCTATTTTGACCGTGCACAGACAAAAGGATACAGACAGAGAGGAAAAAACAGAGACGACAGAGACAGACAGACAGGAGAACAGACAGAAACAACAGAAGAGAAGACAGAGACAGACGCGACAAACAGAAAAAGGACAGAAGACAGACGACAGACAAAGCGAAGACGGAGACAGAAAACAAAGCGAAGAAAAGGGGAACGCAAAAGAAACAGACACACAGACAAGACAACAGACAGACGAGGACAAAGAAACAGACAGACAGACAGACAGAGACAGCGCGACAAAGACAGATAGAGAAGCAGACGCAGAGAGAGGAACAAAAAGACAGAGAGAAACAGAAGCGAGAGAGAAGAGGAGAGAGAGAACAGACAGACAGCGAGACAAAAGACAGAGACGACAGACAGACAGACAGAGGAGACAGACGACAGAGAGAGACAGACAACAGACAGAGAGAGAGAGGGAGAGAGAGGAAGGAGAGAGACAGACAACAGAGGAAGACAGACGACGAGGAGACAGAACGACAGAGAGAGAGGAGACAAAACGGGGAAGGGAGAGACAGAGACAGACAGAGGAGAGAAGAGACAGACAAAGAGAGACAAAACAACAGAACAAAGGAGAGACAAGACACGAGAGAGAGGAACAGAGACAAAGAGAGAAGAGAGAGAGACAGGAGACGGGAAAACAGAGGAGAGACAGAAAAACAAGAAGAGACAGAGAGAGAGAAGAGAGACAAAAGGAGAAACACAGAGAAAACACAAGAGACGAACGAAGGACAGAGAAAGAAGCAAAAGGGAGAGAACAAGAGGAGACACCAAGAGAGAGAAAAGGACGAGAGAGCACAGAGAGGACAGAACACAGAAGAGACAGAGACAGAGAGAGACACAGAAGAGAGAGGAAGAGAAGACGAACAGAGAGAGACAAGACAGAAAGACGAGACAAGAGACAGGACAAGTGACACAGAGAGAAGACAAGACACAGAGAGACACAGAGAGACAGGAAACGAGAGAACAAAGACACGGAGACAGAGACGGCCGGACAAGAGGACAGAGACAGAGAGAGACAGAGACAAGACAGAGAGCGAGACAGAGGACAACACAAGAGACAGAGAACAGACACAGAAGACAGGAGACAGACACAGAGAGAAGAGGACAAACCAGAGAGACAGGAACAGAGAGACAGAACGAAGACAGAAAAGACACGAGAGACAGACACAGAAAACCCCCCAAAAAAAACAGACACAAAAGGACAAGACAGAGAGGCGAGACAGAAAAAGACAGAGACAGAGACAGAGAGGACAGAGACAGAGACAGAGAAGGAGACAGAAGAGAAAAGGACAGAGAAGGGAACAGGAGGAGAAAACAGAGAGAGAACAAGGAGAGCAGAGAGGAGACAGAGAGACTGAGAGGAGACAGAGAGGAGAGAGAGACAGAGAAAAGACAGAGAAAGAGAGACAGAGAAGATAGAGAACAGGAGAGAGCAGAGACAAAAGAGAGACAAGGGGAACAGAGACGAAGAGACAGAGACAGAGAAGACAGAGAGACGAGACAAGAAGACCCAGAGGGGAGACAGAGACAGAGGAGCAGAGACAGACAGAGAGAGAGAGACAGAGACAGACAGAGAGAGAGAGACAGAGAGAGAGAGACAGAGACAGAGACAGAGAGACATCGAGAGAGACAGAGAGAGAGACAGAGAGAGACAAAGACAGAGAGAGACAGAGAGAGAGAGACAGAGACAGAGACGAGAGAGACAGAGACAGAGAGAGACAGAGACAGAGAGAGACAGAGACAGAGAGAGACAGAGACAGAGACAGAGAGAGACAGAGAGAGACAGAGACAGAGAGAGACAGAGACAGAGACAGAGACAGAGAGAGACAGAGAGAGAGACAGAGAGAGAGAGACAGAGAGAGAGAGACAGAGACAGAGAGAGAGACAGAGACAGAGAGAGAGACAGAGACAGAGACAGAGAGAGACAGAGAGAGAGACACTTTACTAAGTCTCCCTCTCCACCTCCCCTCTCCCTATACGCACACACACACACACACACACACACACACACACACACACACACACACACACACACACACACCACACACACACACACACACACACACGAGAGAGAGAGAGAGAGAGAGAGAGAGAGAGAGAGAGAGAGAGAGAGAGAGAGAGAGAGAGAGAGAGAGAGGAGAGAAAAGCACTTCATATTACTTGTCATAATTATATTTACTAAGTCGTTCACGTCTGTATTTTCACTGCAGAAAATATCTACACTCAGTGCCCGTACGGTCGCCGGCGACATTATGGGCAGCTGGCGACCGTACGGGCACCGAAGTCCCTGCCCATATGGTCGCCGGCGACCATATGGGCCGGCGACCATATGGGCACCAACAGCGTATATGGAGTAGTCTGCACGCAGTGACGCCCCCTTGATGAAACGGAAACTTGTAGAGGACATGAAACGTGAAACATGTTCTTCTAGAGTGTTGGGACTTGCACGATGTGAGACATAAACATTTTACGGCAGATTCCATGAAAACCTTGTTCAGAGATGTCCCGCCTGACGCGATCTTTGAGTTTTTGAAAGAGATTAATATTTTTCATCGGATCTGGTTTTTTACAGTGGAAAGATTTTTAACAAACTTTCGGATGGTTTTTCGATGTATTTTAAAGAATTGTGTGAATGAATGACTTGTGAGTTGATTTTACGTGGTGACAGCCTGATGTGGCCCTTTGCGGTCGGCTGGGCTATAAGCAATATTATCTTATCTTGTAGAGGACAGTATGAGTGGCATGTAAGTAATGCCACGGAAGGGCATAGCTAAGGAGACCACCTAAAAAATGAAGAGCATTGTCTTCTGTTTTAAAGGATATGTTACAGTGTGTTTCCTTTCATTGTTGGCTTTATAGCTGTGAAGTTTCATTGCTACCTTGACACGTCTTAATCTGTTGTTAATGACACGTCTGAGTCAAAATTGTATTTTGTCCTGTGTATCATGCCTTTTCCTGTTTCTTTTGCACCTGCTTCCTCTGTTTCTCCATGCCTTATGCCTGGAATTCAATATCTATTCTACTATCTTTTCACAGCTTGTGGTTCACTGCACGTTTTGCTCTCTGTCTTTCTGCTCCCTGTCCCTTTGCCTGTACCCATCTTTAAAACAAGATGCAAAGCATATAAACGTACTACCAGTTTTCCAAATCGCTTATAAATCGGCAAAGTACTGTCTGAGATAAATAACGGCAAAATAATAGTTTTTACGGTTATTTAACTGATGTGCACTTTGAAACTGGTATTTTAGTCCTCACTGGGCTAAAGCCTATGTACCTACCAAATTTCATACAGATCGGACAATATGTCAAGAATAAACGGTTTTTAACGGTCAGATTTTGAAACACTATATGGGAGTGCCATTTGTGTGTGACAACCTTTTTGTATACTAAATTTCATTAAAATCCACCAATATGTAAAAATAACGGCAAAATAACGGTTTTAACGGTTATACAACCGATGTACACGTTTGAAACTGGTATTTTAGTCAACACTGAGCTAAAGCCTATGTATACACCGAACTTATCCAAATCGGACAATATGTCAAGAATAACGGTTTTTAACGGTCGAATTGTTGAACACTATATAGAAGTGCCATTTGTGTGTGATAACCTTTCAGTATACCAAATTTAATTAAAATCCACCTATATATAAGAAATAACGGCAAATAATGGTTTTTAACTTGTTTAATTGATTTTTAGCGTTACATCACTTACATATGGAAAGAGTCTCCGATTTGTCACAAGATCATCCAAACCGCTTATAAATCGGCCAAGTACTTTCTTAGATATTCCATAAAGAAGAATAACCGTTGTGGGGCGTTATAACCGGTAGTAACGGCTATTCTGGCCAAATGAAACATCGGGCATCATCCATGACCCATAGTGAACATACCTACAAATTTTCAGAAAGAGGGGCCAAATACTTTCTAGAATTTCATAAGAAGAAAAACGTTACGGGCCTTTGGGCCTTTAGTAAGGGCTATAACGGGTAAACTAAAACATCGGGCTCATCCGTGACCCAAATGAAATCCTACAAATTTTCACAAAGATCGGCCAGGTATTTGATTTTCCCAAAAGAAGAAAAACCGTTAGGGGCCGTTACCCCTTTATAAGGGTTTTAAGGTAAACAAAAACATCGGCATATCTGGCCCATAATGAAATACCACAAATTTTAAAAAAGATGGGCCACGTAGTTTGGGGAATATTCCTAAAGAAGAAAAACCGTTCGGCCTTTTCAGGTTAGTAACGGCTTAACGAAAAATTAAAAAATTTATCATCCGTGCCATTAATGAACTACCTAAAAATTTTTCAGAAAGATGGGCCCAAGTATTTTCGGGAATTCCAAAAAAGAAGAAAACCGTTACAGCCTTGTTACGGCTATAATGGTAAAAAAAAACTCGGCATATCCTGCCCCATAATGAACATACCTACAAATTTCGAAAAATGGGTCCAGATTTTGTTTTGGGAAAGGGGGAACCATTTTGCCGGGACACAACACACCCCAGACAGCATTCTTCGTTCCCATTCTAAAGTCTCCCTGTTCTTAAGAACGGGAGTACAAAAAACAAGATGCAACCCTATAAAGTACTCCCGTTTTCCAAACCGCTTAAATCGTCCAGTGTTAGGATAAGAAAAAAAGGGCAAAAAAGGGTTTTAATTTTATTTAACTGAACACTTTTAAAAACGGTATTTTGCCCCTCACGGGCAAAACCTGTGTACTTTCCCAATTCACCAAAGGGCAATATGAAAGAAAAATTTTTTTTAAAAACGGTCAGATTTAAACACTGCATGGAATGCCATTTTGGTGTGATGCCCTTTCTATATACAAAATTGCATTAAACCCCCAATATAAAAAAAAAAAGGCAAATAAGGTTTTATCGGTTAAAAACCCCGATATCATTTTTGAGCCCGGTATTTTTGTCCTCACTGGGCTAAAGCCTGTGTACATCCCCAAATTTCATCAAAAATGGGAAATATGCAAAATAAGGGTTTTTTGGTCAGTTTTTTAAAACATCAGGGGAGTGCCTTTTGTGTGTGTTTAACCTTTATATACAAAATTTCTTTAAAAACCCACCAATAAAAAAAATAACGGCAAAATAAGGGTTTAAAAAGGGTATTAACCGACATCCCTTTTTGAAAACCCGTTTTTAGTCCCCGGGCAAAACCCTGTGTACAAAACAAATTTCATCCAATTTTTGACAATATGTCGGGAATAAGGGTTTTTTAAAAAGGTAAAATTTTTGGAAACAATTGAAGTCCTTTTTGTTGTAAAACCCTTTTCTAAACAAATTTCATTAAAATCCACCTATTTTAAAAGAAAAAGGGGAATAACGGTTTTTAACGGTTGTTTAATCCATTTCAGCTTTACATCACTTACATATGGCAGAGGACCCGTTTTTGTCAAAAGATCACCCAAACCGCTTAAAAACTGGGAAAGTACTTTCTGAGAATTCCCCTAAAGAAGAAAAACCGTTACGGGCCTTTAAACCGTTAGTAAGGCTAAAGGGGGCAACACTTTTTGACCACGGAAACACACCACAACAAAGACAACAGACAGACAGCAAAGACAGCACAAAACAGCATTTTTTTCGTTCCCATTCTAAAGTATTCCCGTTCTTTAAGAACTGGAGTACAAAAATGATGCGAAGCATATAAAAATTTCCAGTTTCGAAACCGTTTTAAAACGGCCAAGTGCTTTTTGAGATAAAAATAAAGGCAAAAAAACGGTTTTAACGGGTTTTTTAACCGATGTACACTTTTTTAAACTGGGATTTTGTCGTCACTGGCGAAAACCTGTGGCATACCAAATTTCTCCAAATCGGGCAATATGTCAAGAATAACGTTTTTAACGGTAGATTTTTTAAACCACATGGAAGTGCCTTTTTTGTGGATAACCCTTTTTGATACAAAAAAATTTATTAAAACCCCCAATATAAAAAAAAACATAAAGGCAAAATAACGGTTTAACGGTTTTATAACAATACACTTTTGAAACCGGGAAATTTTTGTCCTCCTGGCTAAAAAACCTGTGTCATATCAAATTTCATCCAAATCGGGCAATATGTCAAAATTTTAAAAAGTTTTTGTGTAAATGCCATTTTGTGTGATAACCTTTCAATACCAAATTTTATTAAAATCCACCTTATATAAAAATAACGCGAAATAACGGTTTTTAAAAAGGTTTTTTTTAATCCATTTTCAGCATTCAACTTACATTGGGAAAGGCTCCGATTTGTCACAAGATCAACCTAACCGCTTATAATTGGCCAAATACTTTCTGAGAATTCCATAAAGAAAAAAAACCGTTATAGCCGTTACAGGCCCTTAGTACGGCTTAACGGGGGAAAAAAAAAATCAGGTATCATCCGTGACCCATAATGAACATACCTGCTAATTTTCATAAAGGTCGGCCAAGTACTTTCTGAGATATTCCATGAAGAAGAAAAACCTTTACAGGCCGTACAGCCGTTCGTAACGGTTATAACGGTAAACTAAAACATCGGCATTATTCGTGACCCATAATGAACATACCTACAAATTTTCAGAAAGATCGGCCAAGTACTTTCTGAAATTCCATAAGAAGAAAACCCGTTACAGGCCGTTACAGCCGTTAGTAACGGCAATAACGAGGTAAACTAAAACATCGGGCATCATCCATGACCCATAATGAACGTACTGCTCATTTTTACAAAGATCGGCCAAGTACTTTCTGAGATATTCCGTAAAGAAGAAAAACCGTTACCTGCCGTTACAGCCGTTAGTAACGGCTGTAGCGGTAAACTAAAACATGGGGCATCATCCGTGGCCCATAATGAACATACCTACAAATTTTCAGAAAGATCGGTCCGTAGTTGTGTCTGAGCGAGTGGAACACATTTTGACCACGAACACACACACACACACAGACACACACACAGACACGCAGACAGCATTTCTTCGTTCCCATTCTAAAGTACTCCCTGTTCTATAAGAACTGGGAGTACAACAAGAGAAAAACAAGATGCAAAGCATATAAACGTACTCCCAGTTTATCCTGAATACGCGTGAGATATTCCATAAAGAGAAAAACCGTCTTGGGCTGGTGTAACCGTTAGTAATGGCTATTCTGGTAAACATCGGCTATCGATCTGTGACCTAAAATGAACATACTTACAAATTTTCAGAAAGATCGTCAAGAACTTTCTGAGATTTTCCATAAAGAAGAAAACCATTATGGGCCGTTAGTAACGGCTCAAACGGTAAACTTAAACATCGGGCATCATCCGTGACCCATAATGAACTTATCTACAAATTTTCAGAAATATCAGCCACGTACTTTCTGAGATATTCCATGAAGAAAAAAGGCGTTACAGGCCGTTACAGCCGTTAGTAACAGTATAACGGTAAACTAAAACATCGGACATTATTTGTGACCCATAATTAACATACCTACAAATTTTCAGAAAGATCGGCCAAGTGCTTTCTGAGATAGTCTATAAAGAAGAAAAACCGTTACAGGCCGTTACAGCCGTTAGTAACGGCTATAACGGGTAAACTAAAACATCGGCATCATCGTGACCCATAATGAACATACATGCTCATTTTCACAAAGATCAGCCAAGTACTTTCTGAGATTTTCCATAAAGAAGAAAAAGCGTTACAGGCTGTTACAGCCGTTAGTAATGGCTATAACGGTAAACTAAAACATCGGCATCATCCGTGACCTTTGATAAACATACCTACAAATTTTCAGAAAGATCGGCCAAGTGCTTTCTGAGATATTCTATAAAGAAGAAAAACCGTTACAGGCCGTTACAGCCGTTAGTAACGGCTATAACGGTAAACTAAAAACATCAGGCATTATTCGTGACCCATAATGAACATACCTACAAATTTTTTGAAAGATCGGCCAGTACTTTTTGAGATATTTTTATAAAGAAAAAAACCGTAATAGGCTGTTACAGCCGTTAGTAACGGCTATAACGAGGTAAACTAACACATCTGTCATCATCCGTGAATCATCCATGACCCATAGTGAACATGCCTGCTAATTTCAGAAAGATCGGCCAAGTACTTTCTGAGATATCCCATAAAGAAGAAAAAGCGTTACAGGCCGTTACAGCGTTAGTAACGGCTGTAACGGTAAACTAAAACATCGGGCATCATCTGTGACCCATAATGAACATTTCAACAAATTTTTAGGAAGATCGGCCAAGTACTTTTTAATATATTCTAAAAAGAAGAAAAACCGTTACAGGCTGCTACAGCCGTTTAGTAACGGCTGTAACGGGTAAACTAAAACATCGGGCATCATCCGTGACCCATAATGAACATACCTGCTAATTTTCACAAAGATCGGCCAAGTACTTCGGAGATATTCCATAAAGAAGAAAAAGCGTTACAGGCCATTACAGCCGTCAATAACGGTTTGTAACGGTAAACTAAAACGTCGGCAGCATCCTTGACCCATAATGAACATACCTACAAATTTTCAGAAAGATCGACCTAGTAGTTTTGTCTGGAGCGAGTGGAACACATTTTGACCACGGACACACAGACACAGACACAAGGACACACACACACACACACACACACACACACACCACACACACACACACACACACACACACACACACACAACACATTTACAAGATCAGTCCCGGCAAACAAGGACTTCTTCAAGGCAGTTCGCTTAGCCCGACCTGTTTAATATCTTTATAAATGATATCTCAAACTATATTGATAATAATGATTCTCCTGTTATAAACAAGTTGAAAGAAACACGAATATCGCATTTATTATATGCTGTTGACATAGTTGTATTGTCAAACACAAAATCGGGATTACAAACAAAACTTAATCGACTTCATAATTATGTACAGAATGGGGCATGGAACTAAATAAAGATAAAACAAAAGTTGTCATATTCACTAAAACTGACTCAAAATTTTCAACCGCATTTACATGTGGAAACGATTCTCTTGAGACAGTAAATGAATACAAGTATTTAGAATAATTCTTCATAAAAGTGGAGAGTTAACATAAAGCACAAGATCATCTAGCAAAACAAGGTAACAAAGCTGTACACTCCTTACTACGTAAAGTAAAGGGAGAACATGTCAATGTATCATCAATAGCAAACTCTTTGATACTTTGATTTCACCAGTCATGCTTTATGGCGCAGAAGTTTGGTTTCCATTTACAGAAAAGATAGGACATGTTGAAAAGCAGACTACAATGTTCGACATTTATCACAAATACTTATCCAATAATCCGATCGAGAACGTACATGTAAAATTTTGCAGACATATATTAGGCGTACACAGAAAAGCAATGAAATTGCCAGTACTAGCTGAACTTGGAAGATTTCCCTTGTGTCAAGAAATAATGAGTCAAGTAGTCATGTTTTGGATCCATATAATGGAATCAAAGGAAGACTCATATCTAAGAGACGTGTACGAATATTTTGACCCATCATCTTCATGGAAATCTGCTGTAAAGAAGATCTTAAGTAATATTGGAATGACACATGTATGGAAAAACCCAAAGTACGTTTAAACCCCAAAAAATTGCGTTATGCAATAGAGAGAAAGTTACAAAGTGATTAATAACACTTTTGGGAAAAAGAAAAAGAAAGAGCACCAAGGTTTTAAAATTTTATAATGACATCAGTAATAAATATAGTTTGAACCAACCTCATTAAATGCACAAATAAGCATTACAGGAAAGAGCTTTGAAAATTTAAGAATTAGCGCACATGACCTCGCAATAGAAAGAGGTAGATATCCCATATTAAGCGTGAAGACGAAATGTACCAACTTGCAATATAATAAAGACGGGGTACATTTTTTAGACTCTTGTAAACGTTACGATAAAATCAGGAATACGTTTAAGAACGTATCATAAACAAAAAGGATATATACGACGCTACCTCTTTGAAAATAAGTACTTTGATGTCTAATGTGACCTTCAGGTTGAAATTGCGAAGTATGTATTGACTCCCTTTACATAATGACTTTTTATGAAAAAAGAACAAATCATTATGTTTTTGGGACATGAGTTGTTTAACCATCCCCATCTTGTGTCCCATAAATCCTTTAATGGTGTTTAGTGACAAAAAAAAAGTTTCAAGTTCAAGTTTCAAGTTTTCACCACACACACACACACACAACACACCCCACACACCCCACACACACACACCACAAAATATTGTAAAAATGTCACTTGTATTTGGGGCCAAAATATTACACTATTCCATGTCATCTTCCTTTTGCAGAAATACTAAAAAATATTTAACCTACTTGGTTATTAATTTTGAACCCATCAATCGCAAATTTTTGGATGTTTTTTGGAACGAAGCGAAGGCTATAGAAGTTTTTTAGGCAATTGTTAAGAGTCCAATTGGACATTTACTTTGATTCTCGAGTTATTTGTTCTTATTATTTCAAGGGTTAAAAAATGTTTGTTCTTTAAAAATGTTCAGATATGAATCAAGGCTGAAGCAGTTTACCGTTATCCCGCAGATTAGAGTGGGGTTAAAGTGATGGTCACTTATTGGTTTCTCTTTAAATTGAATAGACTATCATGCAAAGATTAGCATACTACACTACCTCCACACTCCATACACTTTTAATGACATTTTAAAAACAATACACACTTTTTATGCCCCCCCCCCCCCCCTTACGCACGCACGCACACACACACACACACACACACACACACACACACACACACACACACACACACACACACACACACGCACACACACACTGAGTGTCACTCACACACACACACACC
Organism: Conus ventricosus; assembly: GCA_018398815.1. NCBI lineage: Eukaryota > Metazoa > Mollusca > Gastropoda > Neogastropoda > Conidae > Conus > Conus ventricosus. The sequence goes on from CM031623.1 coordinate 27,867,014, forward strand.
CACAAAACCGGCCCCTTTTACTGGTTTTTCTGTTTGTCTTTATTGTATGCCTGTTCGTTGTCTCTTTTTTTTGCCCTGAGATCACTGTAAAGTGGATAGACATTAAGTTAAAAAAACAACACACACACAACACACACACACACACACACACACACACACACACACAAAACACACACACACACACACACACACACACACACACACACACCACAAGCATTTCTTCGTTCCCATTCTAAAGTACTCCCTGTTCTTTAAAAACTGGGAGTACAAAAAACTGCCACTGGGTGGGTGTTTCATTAACCTATACTGAACTGTATACACATTTGTGTATATGGAGCAAAGACGGGGATACACATTTATTTGCAGTGTACATTTTTCCACATAGGTACAGAAAAATTACTCATGACTTCAACCATCCCCCATCTTAGTGCTTTAACCTGAACGTGGATGTGCATTTCAGTGGTTTTGAGTGTGTAATACATAATTTTTTTTATTCCAAGAAATTGTGTTGTTCTGATGATAAAAAATGCTATCTTCCTAGGCTCCAAAACAAAAGCAAGAGTTGTCTCTGGTCAAACATAGGCTAAGACTTGTTGGCGGATGTTTATATCCATGCACAGGTATCTGACATGTCAGGTAACCATCACAAGTTTAGTTTTGTGTCAGTGGAAGGCATGATGTATTATACCCACTCGACAATCAAGAGGGGTGAAAGGTAAGCACAGGGTAAAGAAGGTGATAGAAATGATAAAGACACTCACTCTTCATTTTGGGGGTATGCAAGGGGGAAAGAAAGGAAAAATGTGATACTAAGCTTTCAATGGTGTCATGCCGATAGGTTGAAACATGGGAGGGAACATGAAAATAGCTTACAATGGTGTCATGCCGATAGGTTGAAACAGGGGGGATAACATGAAAAAAGCTTACAATGGTGTCATGCCGATAGGTTGAAACATGGGAGAGGTGACATGAAAAGCTTACAATGGTGTCATGCCCATAGGTTGAAACATGGGGGAGGTGACATGAAAATAGCTTACAATGGGGTCATGCCGATAGGGTTTAAACATGGGGGAGGTGACATGAAAATAGCTTACAATGGTGTCAAGCCGATAGGTTGAAACATGGGGAGGTGACATGAAAATAGCTACAATGGTGTCATGCCGATAGTTGAAACATGGGGAGGTGACATGAAATAGCTTTTCAATGGTGTCATGCCGATAGGTTGAAACTGGGGGAGGGGACATAAAATAGCTTACAATGGTGTCATGCCGATAGGTTGAAAAATGGGGAGGTGACATGAAAAAAGCTTACAATGGTGTCATGCCGATAGGTTGAAACATGGGGGAGGTGACATGAAAAAAAGCTTACAATGTGTCATGCCGATAGGTTTGAAACATGGGGAGGTGACATGAAAATAGCTTACAATGGTCATGCCGATAGGTTGAAACATGGGGAGGTGACATGAAAATAGCTTACAATGGTGTCATGCCGATAGGTTGAAACATGGGGGGGGTGACATGAAAATAGCTTACAATGTGTCATCCGATAGGTTAAACATGGGGGGGTGACATGAAAAAAAGCTTACAATGGTGTCATGCCGATAGGTTGAAACAGGGGGGGGTGACATGAAAATAGCTTACAATGGGGTCATGCCGAAAAGGTTGAAACATGGGGGAGGTGACATAAAATAGCTTACAATGTGTCATGCCGATAGGTTTTAAACATGGGGAGGGGACATGAAAATAGCTTACAATGGTGTCATGCCGATAGGTGAAACATGGGGAGGTGACATGAAAAAGCTTACAATGGTGTCATGGCCGATAGGTTGAAACATGGGGAGGTGACATGAAAATAGCTTACAATGGTGTCATGCCCATAGGTTGAAACATGGGGGGGGTGACATGAAAATAGCTTTCAATGGTGTCATGCCGATAGGTTGAAACATGGGGGGTGACATGAAAATAGCTTACAATGGTCCATGCCGATAAGGTTTTAAACATGGGGAGGTGACATGAAAATAGCTTACAATGGTGTCATGCCGATAGGTTGAAACATGGGGGAGGTGACATGAAAATAGCTTACAATGGTGTCATGCCCATAGTTGAAACATGGGGAGGTGACATGAAAATAGCTTACAATGGTGTCATGCCGAAAAGGTTGAAACATGGGGGAGGGGACATGAAAATAGCTTACAATGGTGTCATGCCGATAGGTTGAAACATGGGGGAGGGGACATGAAAATAGCTTACAATGGGGTCATGCCGAAGGTTGAAACATGGGGAGTGACATGAAAAACTTACAATGGTGTCATGCCGATAGGTTGAAACATGGGGAGGTGACATGAAAATAGCTTTCAATGGTGTCATGCCGATAGGTTGAAACAAAGGGGGGGGTGACATGAAAATAGCTTACAATGGTGTCATGCCGAAAGGTTTTAAACATGGGGGAGGTGACATGAAAATGCTTACAATGTGTCATGCCGATAGGGTTTAAACAGGGGGAGGTGACATGAAAATAGCTTACAATGGTGTCATGCCGATAGGTTGAAACATGGGGAGGTGACATGAAAATAGCTTACAATGGTGTCATGCCCATAGGTTGAAACATGGGGAGGTGACATGAAATAGCTTACAATGGGGTCATTCCGATAGGGTTGAAACATGGGGGGGGTGACAAAGAAATAGCTTACAATGGTGTCATGCTGAAGGTTGAAACATGGGGGAGGTGACATGAAAATAGCTTACAATGGTGTCATGCCGATAGGTTGAAACATGGGGGGGTGACATGAAAATAGCTTACAATGGGGTCATGCCGATAGGTTTGAAACATGGGGGAGGTGACATGAAATAGCTTACAATGGTGTCATGCCCATAGGTTGAAACATGGGGGAGGTGACATAAAATAGCTTACAATGGTGTCATGCCGATAGGGTTTAAACATGGGGGAGGTGACATGAAAATAGCTTACAATGGTGTCATGCCGATAGGGTTTAAACATGGGGAGGTGACATGAAAATAGCTTACAATGGGTCATGCCGATAGGTTGAACGGGGGAGGTGACATGAAAAAGCTTACAATGGTGTCATGCCGATAGGTTGAAACATGGGGGAGGTGACATGAAAATAGCTTACAATGGTGTCATGCCGATAGGTTGAAACAGGGGAGGTGACATGAAAATAGCTTACAATGGTGTCATGCCGATAGTTGAAACATGGGGGAGGACATGAAAATAGCTTACAATGGTGTCATGCCGATAGGTTGAAACATGGGGGGGACATGAAAATAGCTTTCATGGTGTCATTGCCGATAGTTGAAACATGGGGGGGGTGACATGAAAATAGCTTACAATGGTGTCATGCCGATAGGTTGAAACATGGGGGAGGTGAAAATGAAAATAGCTTACAATGGTGTCATGCCGATAGGTTGAAACATGGGGGGGGTGACATGAAAATAGCTTACAATGGTGTCATCCGATAGGTTGAAACATGGGGAGGTGACATGAAAAAAAGCTTACAATGGTGTCATGCCGATAGGTTTTAAACATGGGAGGGGACATGAAAATAGCTTACAATGGTGTCCCTGCCGATAGGTTGAAACATGGAGGTACATGAAAATAGCTTACAATGGTGTCATGCCGATAGGGTTTAAACATGGGGAGGTGACATGAAAATAGCTTACAATGGTGTCATGCCGATAGGTTGAAACATGGGGAGGTGACATGAAAAAAGCTTACAATGGTGTCATGCCGATAGGTTGAAACCATGGGGGGGGTGACATGAAAAAACTTACAATGGTGTCATGCCGATAGGTTTTAAACATGGGGGAGGTGACCCTGAAAATAGCTTACAATGTGTCATGCCGATAGGGTTTAAACATGGGGGAGGTGACATGAAAATAGCTTACAATGGTGTCATGCCGATAGGTTGAAACATGGGGGAGGTGACATGAAAAAAGCTTCAATGGTGCATGCCCATAGGTTTTAAACATGGGGGAGGTGACATGAAAATAGCTTACAATGGTGTCATGCGATAGGTTTGAAACATGGGGAGGTGACATGAAAATAGCTTTCAATGTGTCCCTGCCGATAGGTGAACATGGGGAGGTAACATGAAAATAGCTTACAATGGTTCATGCCGATAGGTTGAAACATGGGGAGGTGACATGAAAATAGCTTACAATGGTGTCATGCCGATAGGTTGAAACATGGGGAGGTGACATGAAAATAGCTTACAATGGTGTCATGCCGATAGGTTGAAAAAATGGGGAGGTGGACATGAAAATAGCTTACAATGGTGTCATGCCGATAGTGAAACAGGGGGGGGTAACATGAAAATAGCTTACAATGGTGTTTATGCCGATAGGGTTTAAACATGGGGAGGTGACATGAAAATAGCTTACAATGGTGTCATGCCGATAGGTTGAAACATGGGGAGGTACATGAAAATAGCTTACAATGGTGGGCATGCCGATAGGTTGAAACATGGGGGAGGTGACATGAAAATAGCTTACAATGGTGTCATGCCGATAGGTTGAAACATGGGGAGGTGACATGAAAATAGCTTACAGTGGTGTCATCCGATAGGTTGAAACAAGGGGGGGGTGACATGAAAATAGCTTACAATGGTGTCATGCCGATAGGTTGAAACATGGGGAGGGGACATAAAATAGCTTACAATGGTGTCATGCCGATAGGTTGAAACATGGGGGAGGTGACATGAAAATAGCTTACAATGGTGTCATGCCGATAGGTTGAAACATGGGGGAGGTGACATGAAAATAGCTTACAATGGTGTCATGCCGATAGGTTTAAACATGGGGAGGTGACATGAAATTAGCTTACAATGGTGTCATGCCGATAGGTTGAAACATGGGGGGGGTGACATGAAAATAGCTTACAATGGTGTCATGCCGATAGGTTTAAACATGGGGAGGTACATGAAAATAGCTTACAATGGTGTCATGCCGAAAAGGTTGAAACATGGGGAGGTGACATGAAAATAGCTTACAATGGTGCATGGGCCCAAGTTGAAACAAAGGGGAGGTGACATGAAAATAGCTTACAATGGTGTCATGCCGATAGGGTTTAAACATGGGGAGGTGACATGAAATAGCTTACAATGGTGTCATGCCGATAGGTTGAAACATGGGGAGGTGACATGAAATTTGCTTACCCAATGGGGTCATGCCGATAGGGTTTAAACATGGGGGGGGTGACATGAAAATAGCTAAGGATGTAAGAAAGGGGAGGGGTGGAATGGGGTGAGTTTCATTGACAGTAAGACCTTCTCCCCCCCCCCCCCCCTCCTCACCCCCTACAGTGAGGCTTGTTTCCTTTTTTTTTTCCCACAGTACCATTCCTGCAGCCATCAGATGCCCTTTTTTTCCTGTTCACTTTTGTATAGAAGCAGGAAGGAGGACCACCGTGCATCACCCTGTCAAGATGTTAGTGACTATGCTGTTCCACACGATGGGAAAGAGGTCTATAAATCATAACAATATTATGCAACAGAACGCTATCCAAATCATCTCACTTTGCACAAATTTTAATGGCTATCACTTTCGGAGACTGACGAGATAGAGACCTTTTTCCTATTCCTGCCTTTACATACTTACTAAATCTTCCTTTGGTGTGTGTATGTATCTATATATATGTGTGTGTGTGTGGTACACCTCTCTCTCTCTCTCTCTCTCTTCTCTCTCCTCTCTCTCCTTTTCTCTCTCTCTCTGAATAGTGTGGATGGCCCAGAAGTAGGGAATGAGCCCTCAGTTTATTGCGGAATTTAAAGACAGGCTTATTTGTTTTTTTAACAATTGGCACTCAGATATGGAAATTAAAGAAAAATATCGCTGGTTTTTCTCATTCAAGAAAAGTGTTTCATTCTGAAAAGTTTCTCATGTCATAACAGATAGATGGCACAGAATAAAATTACGCAAGATTTAGGTTGAGAACTTTAGGTTTTAATGCGAACAAAAGATGGTTTGAATGTGAAACATCCACAGAATCTCCTTGTCCTGCATGTAGACACATTATTGATGACGAAGAACACTTTCTGTTCCACTGTACTGCTTATAATGAAGTGCGGACAAATTGTTCACTTTTCCAGTTAGATATAGCGAAAAGACAAAATGTTGCAGTCGTGTTATCATCAGATGATGAACTTGTAATTAAATCAGTTGCGAAATTCATCGCAGAAGCATTGAAAATTAGACAGATGGAGGATAGTGAAATTTAAAATAATGCATTATAAGAGATATCTGAATGAATATTATCATTCATCGCAAGTGGAAGAGATCAGTAAGATACATTGTCATCATTTGAACGAGTGGATGGTCGAGTTAGTCTTTTTTTCTAAATTTTTTTTTAAAAATTGCATTACTCCTGTGCGTGAGGACATAAGTAAATGTTATGAATTTATTTGTTTTTAACCTTTGATTTGGTGCACCTTAGGAATGAATGTGTACTATTTGTTTGCAGGAAAGGAAGAGGGAAATGTTATTGTTCTGTTACCTCTCCCCCTTGTCAAAAGACCTGTTTGGTAATGACAATAAAATATCAAAGTGTCAAAAAAGTCTCTCTCTCTCTCTCTCTCTCTCTCTCTCTCTCTCTCTCTCTCTTATATATATAATATATATATATATATATATTATATATATATAGAGAGAGAGAGCTTACAATGTGTGTGTGTGTGTGTGTGTGTGTGTGTGCGTGCGCACATTTATTTGGATAAAACTTCGGCACACATTTACAGTGTTCCAGTTTGCATGTAAGTGCATGCACATGAACACACACACACACACACACACACACACACACACACACACACACACACACACACACACACACACACACACACCACACACACACACACACACACACACACACACACACCACTCATTTTACAATGAACCCTCCTCAGCTATGCTGCATGTGTGAACAGCCCTTCTGTGACCTCCGTGGTCGGCTGGACTATGAACATGACTTGTTGGGGTTAACAGTGTCAAGTCACATCTACATTTTATTTCAGATGGAACATCGAGTAAGCAATAAATTTCATGTTTCCCGAGAAAGACGACTCCTCATAGGAAAGTTGAAATATTGACAATTTCCAACAAGAATTGACCAAATGTTGTTTCACTTTCTCTGGGGTGGCAGGACTTGAAGCAAGATCTGTCGTGTGTCTTTCATATAAAGATGGTGGACTTGAAATGTGATGTTTTCTCCTCCTCGTCAACCAAGACGATCAGCAGCTGCTTGAAAAGGCTCGAGTCTAATAAGCCTGAGCTTTAGATTTCAGATCAGTGGAGGGATAGACAATGTGATCAACTCTCTTTTTTGTGTGGCATTCTTCACAAGTTGATCAACTACTTAATTGCCTCGAATGCTCACGTGACTGGGAGCACAGGCAAAAGTTAAGTTGTATCCATCAGCAAAGCAGAAAGGGGTTATTTGTGTTTGAAAGGCAATTCAGGATACCAGCTGCCAGGCAGTGGTTTTGTTTTGTTTATTTTTCTTTCTGTAGAGTAACCACAATCAACAAGGTGATTATTCTGACACTTGCGTGTGACCTTTTTTTTTATCCCGCGTTAGGGCAGCCATACTCCAGCTTCGGGAAGGCGCATGCTGTGTGTAACGTGTCATTCATACCAACCTCTCTTCCAAAAGTTGGTGATGGGATTTTACGTTTGTGCAAGATGTTGAGCGTGCGTTTACACACGGAACCTCGGTTTATAGTCTCATTCGGAGGACTGTATGGGAAATGGAGTCAGAACCAATGTTAACTCCGAGGGAACCCCCCCCCCCCCCCCCCCCCCCCCCGTAGGCCTACCGACCACGGCCCGGTGGAGATGCGAACCTGCAACCCCAAGATTACGAGTCCGATGCTCAACCAGCTGAGCTATTCCGGCCCCCAAGGTACCGCCACAGCCACAGGCATTAGCCCAGTTGGAAGAACCACCGTGACGGTATGCAGTGGCTGAAGAAACTTGGTCCCCTATCTGAAAGTGAATACAGGGAAGAGGGAAGTGGGTGTGATGTAGAAGGGTATCAAGGTCCGTGGAATGAGTAGTGGCGTGGATGGTTTCCTGGACGACAGACTGGTGCTGTTCTGAGGGAGTCTGTTGTTAGAGACTGAACGGCCTCGTCCACAGCTTCAGACCACTGCTGTGCAGGAACAGACGGGACATGACAGGAACAGAAGGGACATGACAGGAGCAGAAGGGACATGGCAGGAACAGAAGGGACATGGCAGGAACAGAAGGGACATGACAGGAACAGACGGGACATGACAGGAACATAAGGACATGACAGGAACAGACGGGACATGACGGGAACAGAAGGGACATGACAGGAACAGAAGGGACATGGCAGGAACAGAAGGGATATGACAGGAACAGACGGGACATGACAGGAACATAAAGGACATGACAGGACCAGACGGGACATGACAGGAACAGACGGGACATGACAGGAACAGACGGGACATGACAGGAACGAAGGACACGACAGAACAGACGGGACATGACGGGAACAGAAGGGACATGACAGGAACAGAAGGGACATGACGGGAACAGAAGGGACATGACAGGAACAGACGGGACATGATGGAACAGACGGGACGTAACAGGAACAGACGGGACGTAACAGGAACAGACGGGACATGACAGGAACAGACGGGACGTGACAGGAACAGACGGGACATGACAGGAACAGACGGGACTTGACGGGAACAGACGGGACGTGACAGGAACAGACGGAACTTGACGGAACAGACGGGACGTGACAGGAACAGACGGGACGTAACAGGAACAGACGGGACATGACAGGAACAGACGGGACGTGACAGGAACAGACGGGACATGACAGGAACAGACGGGACTGACGGGAACAGACGGGACATGACGGGAACAGAAGGGACGTGACAGGAACAGACGGGATATGACAGGAACAGACGGGACATGACAGGAACATAAAGGACATGACAGGACCAGACGGGACATGACAGGAACAGACGGGACATGACAGGAACAGACGGGACATGACAGGAACAGAAGGGACACGACAGGAACAGACGGGACATGACGGGAACAGAAGGGACATGACAGGAACAGAAGGGACATGACGGGAACAGAAGGGACATGACAGGAACAGACGGGACATGATGGGAACAGACGGGACGTAACAGGAACAGACGGGACGTACAGGAACAGACGGGACATGACAGGAACAGACGGGACGTGACAGGAACAGACGGGACATGACAGGAACAGACGGGACTTGACGGGAACAGACGGGACGTGACAGGAACAGACGGAACTTGACGGGAACAGACGGGACGTGACAGGAACAGACGGGACGTAACAGGAACAGACGGGACATGACAGGAACAGACGGGACGTGACAGGAACAGACGGGACATGACAGGAACAGACGGGACTTGACGGGAACAGACGGGACATGACGGGAACAGAAGGGACGTGACAGGAACAGACGGGACGTGACAGGAACAGACGGGACATGACAGGAACAGACGGGACATGACAGGAACAGACAGGACATGACAGGAACAGACGGGACATGACAGGAACAGAAGGGAACATGACAGGAACAGACGGGACGTGACAGGAACCGAATAGACGTGACCCGAACAGACGGGACATGACCGGAACAGACGGGACATGACAGGAACAGACGGGACATGACAGACACAGAAGGGACATGACAGGCACAGAAGGGACAGGCACAAAAGGGACATGACAGGAACAGACGGGACATGACAGGAACAGAAGGGACATGACAGGAACAGAAGGACATGACAGGAACAGACGGGACATGACAGGAACAGACGGGACATGACAGGCACAGAAGGGACATGACAGGAACAGAAGGGACATGACAGGAACAGAAGGGACATGACAGGAACAGACGGGACATGACAGGAACAGACGGGACATGACAGGCACAGAAGGGACATGACAGGCACAGACGGGACATGACAGGAACAGACGGGACATGACAGGCACAGAAGGGACATGACAGGAACAGACGGGACATGACAGGAACAGACGGGACATGACAGGCACAGAAGGGACATGACAGGCACAGACGGGACATGACAGGAACAGACGGGACATGACAGGCACAGAAGGGACATGACAGGAACAGACGGGACATGACAGGAACAGACGGGACATGACAGGCACAGAAGGGACATGACAGGAACAGAAGGGACATGACAGGAACAGACGGGACATGACAGGACATGACAGGAACAGAAGGGATCATGACAGGCACAGACGGGACATGACAGGAACAGACGGGACATGACAGGAACAGACGGGACATGACAGGAACAGAAGGGACATGACAGGCACAGAAGGGACATGACAGGAACAGACGGGACATGACAGGAACAGACGGGACATGACAGGCACAGAAGGGACATGACAGGAACAGACGGGACATGACAGGAACAGACGGGACATGACAGGAACAGACGGGACATGACAGGCACAGAAGGGACATGACAGGAACAGACGGGACATGACAGGCACAGAAGGGACATGACAGGAACAGACGGGACATGACAGGAACAGACGGGACATGACAGGCACAGAAGGGATAAGACAGGCACAGAAGGGACATGACAGGAACAGACGGGACATGACAGGCACAGAAGGGACATGACAGGAACAGACGGGACATGACAGGAACAGACGAGACATGACAGGCACAGAAGGGACATGACAGGAACAGACGGGACATGACAGGAACAGACGGGACATGACAGGCACAGACGGGACATGACAGGAACAGACAGGACATGACAGGAACAGAAGGGACATGACAGGAACAGACGGGACATGACAGGAACAGACGGGACATGACAGGAACAGACGGGACATGACAGGAACAGACGGGACATGACAGGCACAGAAGGGACATGACAGGAACAGACGGGACATGACAGGAACAGACGGGACATGACAGGCACAGAAGGGACATGACAGGCACAGAAGGGACATGACAGGAACAGACGGGACATGACAGGAACAGACGGGACATGACAGGAACAGACGGGACATGACAGGAACAGACGGGACATGACAGGAACAGAAGGGACATGACAGGCACAGAAGGGACATGACAGGAACAGACGGGACATGACAGGAACAGACGGGACATGACAGGCACAGAAGGGACATGACAGGCACAGAAGGGACATGACAGGAACAGACGGGACATGACAGGCACAGACGGGACATGACAGGAACAGACGAGACATGACAGGAACAGACGAGACATGACAGGCACAGAAGGGACATGACAGGAACAGACGGGACATGACAGGAACAGACGGGACATGACAGGCACAGAAGGGACATGACAGGCACAGAAGGGACATGACAGGCACAGACGGGACATGACAGGAACAGACGGGACATGACAGGAACAGACGGGACATGACAGGAACAGACGGGACATGACAGGCACAGACGGGACATGACAGGAACAGACGGGACATGACAGGAACAGACGGGACATGACAGGAACAGACGGAAACATGACAGGAACAGACGGGACATGACAAAAACAGACGGGACATGACAGGAACAGACGGGACATGACAGGAACAGACGGGACATGACAGGAACAGAAGGGACATGACAGGCACAGACGGGACATGACAGACACAGAAGGGACATGACAGGAACAGAAGGGACATGACAGGAACAGACGGGACATGACAGGAACAGAAGGGACATGACAGGAACAGACGGGACATGACAGGCACAGAAGGGACATGACAGGAACAGACCGGACATGACAGGCACAGAAGGGACATGACAGGAACAGACGGGACATGACAGGAACAGACGGGACATGACAGGAACAGAAGAAACATGACAGGAACAGACGGGACATGACAGGAACAGACGGGACATGACAGGAACAGAAGGGACATGACAGGAACAGACGGGACATGACAGGCACAGAAGGGACATGACAGGCACAGAAGGGACATGACAGGCACAGAAGGGACATGACAGGAACAGACGGAAACATGACAGGAACAGAATGGACATGACAGGAACAGACGGGACATGACAGGCACAGAAGGGACATGACAGGAACAGACGGACCATGACAGGAACAGACGGGACATGACAGGAACAGACGGGACATGACAGCACAGGAACAGACGGGACATGACAGGAACAGAAGGGACATGACAGGAACAGAAGGGACATGACAGGAACAGAAGGGACAAGACAGGAACAGAAGGGACATGACAGGAACAGACGGGACATGACAGGCACAGACGGGACATGACAGGAACAGACGGGACATGACAGGAACAGAGGTACATGACAGGCACAGACGGGGCATGACAGGAACAGACGGGACATGACAGGAACAGAAGGGACATGACAGGCACAGACGGGACATGACAGGAACAGACGGGACATGACAGGAACAGAAGGGACATGACAGGAACAGAAGGGACATGACAGGAACAGACGGACATGACAGGCACAGAAGGGACATGACAGGAACAGAAGGGACATGACAGGAACAGACGGAACATGACAGGCACAGAAGGGACATGACAGGAACGGAAGGGACATGACAGGCACGGAAGGGACATGACAGGCACAGAAGGGACATGACAGGCACAGAAGGGACATGACAGGAACAGACGGGACATGACAGGCACAGAAGGGACATGACAGGAACAGACGGGACATGACAGGAACAGACGGGACATGACAGGCACAGAAGGGACATGACAGGAACAGAAGGGACATGACAGGAACAGAAGGGACATGACAGGCACAGAAGGGACATGACAGGCACAGAAGGGACATGACAGGAACAGACGGGACATGACAGGAACAGAAGGGACATGACAGGCACAGAAGGAACATGACAGGAACAGACAGGACATGACAGGCACAGAAGGGACATGACAGGCACAGACGGGACATGACAGGAACAGACGGGACATGACAGGAACAGAAGGGACATGACAGGCACAGAAGGGACATGACAGGAACAGACGGGACATGACAGGAACAGAAGGGACATGACAGGCACAGAAGGGACATGACAGGCACAGAATTGACATGACAGGCACAGAAGGGACATGACAGGAGTAGACGGGACATGACAGGAACAGAAGGGACATGACAGGCACAGACGGGACATGACAGGAACAGACGGGACATGACAGGAACAGAAGGGACATGACAGGAACAGACGGGACATGACAGGAACAGACGGGACATGACAGGAACAGACGGGACATGACAGGCACAGAAGGGACATGACAGGAAGAGACGGAACATGACAGGAACAGAAGGGACATGACGGGAACTGCACCCTACGGTTGACCTGCATACAGCCTGTTGAACAATGGCCGGCCACTTACCTGGGATAGCAGCGTGGGCTGGGGGGCGGGTGTTACCGGGGATAGAAGCGTGGGTGGCGGGGGGTTTTTACCTGGGATAGCAGCGGGGTGGGGGGCTGGTGTTACCTGGATAGCAGCGGGGTGGGGGGGCTGGTGTTCCGGGGTTTCAGCGTGGGGGGCGGGCGGGTGAGCCAAAGGAAAAGGTCGGGTTTTAAAAAAGGTGAAAACCCCCCAAACGGGGCCCCGAAACAGTGTTGTCAGGGGGGATGGATCAAGTGGGGGCGTGATGACGAAGAACAAGTAAAATTGTACAACGTCTCCTGCCACGATGACGGCACATGGGGGCACACAATTCAAGTTGTTCACTTGTGGGCAGCAAGAGACCCAGACCAGAAAGGTAACGCCACCTCCCACCCCTTTCCCTCACCACCCCCACCGTACAGTATTCAGTTTTCCCCAAGACACACAGCCTTTGGAAAAAAATGAACATAAGTACAGAAAAATAGAAAAATGTCAAATAAAAAAAAAAATTGAAAAGGACGGGATGAGAAAAAGGGTAAATTAAAAAGTCAGTACTCTTGTCCCACATGAACACTTATTACATTGCGCAAGCCATGCCGCTTGCGGTACCTATTCACTTGCATATTTTGGGCACAAGGACCCCCCCCCCCCCCCCCACCCCCACAAAAAAAGGGAAGTCACCAACTTTTTTTTTCTCAATGGTACTAGACAAAAAAAAAAGCACTCAGTTTTAAAAAGGGACTGACTGTGTGCTGCTTTCGCGGGAATCCCGGGCCCACTTCTTCAGCGCAACTGCTGGGCGAGAACGGGTTTAGTGCGCACCGCCGGATAAATCACGACAATGCGACTCAAGAGTAGGAGTACACCCATGGCAGGTTTGGGCAGCCCACGCGTCCGGTGGGCGTGTAGACTGCCCCAATCCCCTGGGAAATCCCGCTTCTCTGTCGGGAAAATCCATTTTCCTTTTCAAAGAGTTGGGTGGGGTCAAAGTTTACCCCCCTGAAGAGGACCATGTTTGTGTTCCTTAGTCTCTTGTCAGGGTTTCGCTCAGTTTCACCAATGAATATGGTCATAGTCTTAGGGAGTCTACTTTATTCACCACTGATTTGTCCAATTTGTCGTTTTTTTGGGGGGATAAACTGGGTTTTGTGGTTTGGTGGGCTTGGCGTGGAAAAGTTCCCCCCTTTAGACTTCCGGGGAGAGCTTTAGTAAAGCCGCTTTGTACGGGATGGGATGTGCCCTCTCAAAGGATTTGTGTTCAGTGGCGGGGGGGGATTTTGATTTTTTTGCCCCCCCCGGGGTATCCCCGGCCCCCTTTTGTATCCCGACAAATGGACTTTCGATGGCGCACCGCTTCTTTCCCCAGGGACACCCCTGACACGTGGAGCAGATGGGCTTCGTCGGGAGGAGGGGCGAATTAAATCCAAGCTTGTGTCCCAGTGGCTGGTGACTGTCGAATTGTAAATGCTGGTCCGTGTGGGTCGGCTTCCAGCAGACGGAGAAGGGCGAGGCCTGTCTCTGCCGGGTGATGCGGTGTCCAACATCGCGATGCTGCCGTTCTCTTCTCTCCTCGTAGGTGAACTTGATGGCAGGGTGTTGGTTATTGAGATGGGTCGTGAAGTCTTCGACCGCCGATCTTTTTAGCACAGTCATGGTGTCGTATGTAGCGGCCCCAGTAGCGAGGAGGGTGTGAACGATGCCAAGGCTTTTCCTCGAAGTCTTCCATAAAGAGGTTAGCTACAACAGGACTCACAGGGGACCCCATGGCTGCACCCTCGGTCTGTGGTAGAACTGTCCTTCAAAGGTGAAGTAGGTGGTGTTGAGGCAGCAGGATAGCAGATCACAGATGTGTTCCACTGGCAGGTTGGTGCGCTGCTGAAGGCTGCTGTCGTCCTGTAACCTCCCTCTGATGATGTCAATGCTGTCCTTAACGGGACACTGGTGAACAGTGCTGTGACGTCAAGGACACCAGAATCTCATCAGGCTGTGGTACAAACTTGGACAACTTCTTCACCAGGTCTGCACTGTTGGCAGTGGAGTGTTCTGT
>CM031623.1:27892489-27894681 GCA_018398815.1 Conus ventricosus
TTCGGTGTCGTTCTGTGTTTGGTTCTTTCTGTGTTGTGGTTCTGGTGTCTTTCTGTGTAGTGGTTCTGGTGTTGTGTCTGTTTGCTGTGTTGTGGTCTGTGCTGGTTTGTTCTGTGTCTGTCTGTGTTGTGGTTCTGGTGTCTTTCTGTGTAGTGGTTCTGGTGTCTTTCTGTGTAGTGGTTTGGTGTCTTTCTGTGTAGTGGTTCTGGTGTCTTTCTGTGTAGTGGTTCTGGTGTCTTTCTGTGTAGTGGTTGTGTCTTTCTGTGAAGTGGTTCTGGTGTCTTTCTGTGTGTGGTTCTGGTGTCTTTCTGTGTAGTGGTTCTGGTGTCTTTCTGTGTTCGTGTGGGTTCTGGTGTCTTTCTGTGTAGTGGTTCTGGTGTCTTTCTGTGTTGAGTGGTTCTGGTGTGTTCTTTCTTTGTAGTGGTTCTGTGCTTCGTGTATGGTTCTGTGCTTGTGGTGGTTCTGGTGTCTTTCTGTGTTGTGGGCTCTGGTGTCTTTCTGTGTAGTGGTTCTGGTGTCTTTCTGTGTTGTGGGTTCTGGTGTCTTTCTGTGTTGTGGGTTCTGGTGACTTTCTGTGTAGTGGTTCCGGTGTCTTCCTTTGTAGTGGTTCTGGTGTCTTTCTGTGTAGTGGTTCTGGTGTCTTTCTTTGTAGTGGTTCTGGTGTCTTTCTGTGTAGTGGTTCTGGTGTCTTTCTTTGTAGTGGTTCCGGTGTCTTCCTTTGTAGTGGTTCTGGTGACTTTCTGTGTAGTGGTTCTGGTGTCATTCTGTGTAGTGGTTCCGGTGTCTTCCTTTGTAGTGGTTCTGGTGTCTTTCTGTGCTGTGGTTCTGGTGTCTTTCTGTGTAGTGGTTCTGGTGTCTTTCTGTGTAGTGGTTCTGGTGTCATTCTGTGTAGTGGTTCTGGTGTCTTCCTTTGTAGTGGTTCTGGTGTCTTTCTGTGTAGTGGTTCTGGTGTCTTTCTGTGTGGTGGTTCTGATGTCTTTCTGTGTAGTGGTTCTGGTGTCTTTCTGTGTAGTGGTTCTGGTGTCTTTCTGTGTGGTGGTTCTGATGTCTTTCTGTGTAGTGGTTCTGGTGTCTTTCTGTGTAGTGGTTCTGGTGTCTTTCTGTGTGGTGGTTCTGGTGTCTTTCTGTGTTGTGGGTTCTGGTGTCTTTCTGTGTTGTGGGTTCTGGTGTCTTTCTGTGTAGTGGTTCTGGTGTCTTTCTGTGTAGTGGTTCTGGTGTCTTTGTAGTGGTTCTGGTGTCTTTCTTTGTAGTGGTTCTGGTGTCTTTCTGTGTAGTGGTTCTGGTGTCTTCCTTTGTAGTGGTTCTGGTGTCATTCTGTGTATTGGTTCTGGTGTCTTTCTGTGTAGTGGTTCTGGTGTCTTCCTTTGTAGTGGTTCTGGTGTCTTTCTGTGTAGTGGTTCTGGTGTCTTTCTTTGTAGTGGTTCTGGTGTCTTTCTGTGTATTGGTTCTGGTGTCTTTCTGTGTAGTGGTTCTGGTGTCATTCTGTGTAGTGGTTCTGGTGTCATTCTGTGTAGTGGTTCTGGTGTCTTTCTCTGTAGTGGTTCTGGTGTCTTTCTTGTAGTGGTTCCGGTGTCTTTCTGTGTAGTGGTTCTGGTGTCATTCTGTGTAGTGGTTCTGGTGTCTTCCTTTGTAGTGGTTCTGGTGTCATTCTGTGTAGTGGTTCTGGTGTCTTATCTGTTGTTGTTGTTGTTGTTCTTCAATTTAACGTCTTTTCACTAAATGTGATATTAGACAAGGTGTGTGTGTGTGTGTGTGTGTGTGTGTGTGTGTGTGTGTGTGTGTGTGTGTGTGTGTGTGTGTGTGTGTGTGTGTGTGTTTGAGTGTGTGCATGCAGCGTGCGTACGTGTGTGCATGCAGCGTGCGTACGTGAGTGCGCGCCCGCGTGCGTGCGTGTGCGTGTGTGCGTGTATGTGTGATGAGGAGAAACTCTAAGTAAGAAATAAAAAAAATAAATAAAAAAAAGACATCAAAAGTAAAAACAAACTGTACGAAACAAGATCATGAAAAAGCAATTACAGGATTGAGCCAACAGGGCTTAACATAAGAATTCGTACAAAATTTAAGAGAGTCATGGTATCCTGGAATATGCACTTTGAAACTCCTTTCGAAACTCTGACAAATCGGAATCAAAGTAGGGGCAAAAGTATAAACGTGTGTTGTTGTACATTATCAAGGGGCCACAACCCAATCGA
>CM031623.1:27900681-27910681 GCA_018398815.1 Conus ventricosus
AGTCGGCCTGTAGGGGAGCGATGTCAGCGTGCTGCTCGACTGGTCCTCTCGACTGGACAGAGGGCAGAGAGTCGCTTGACCGTCACTTTCTTGGGTCACCACGGGAAGCTGGTAAGCATCAGTTTCGTGGTTTGGTTTTTGTTGTTGTTGTTGTTAGCCGGCTAATTCTTCTCTTTTGCGCAATTTCTTTTTGTTTTCAAAGTTATAAAAAAAATATTGTTTGAGACCACTTTTCTCTGGTTAATTCGATCTTTAACCTGGCCATTCAAAATTAAATTCAAAATTCTCTCTCCTTTCAATGCATCTGGTGATGCGGTAGTCAGTGGGGATGGGGGAGAACCTGGTGATTTAGGGTTGGGACTTGCTTGGTCTCGCTCGTCCGCCCCTGTCACAATCGCTGGTCTCGTATTCTTCGGCCACCGTCTGCTTGTGTGTGCAAGGGGAACGAGTGTTTTCTGTTTGCGAGCGTGCGTACGCACGATTAGTCGTTTGGATCCGTGGTTGGAGAATTGTGTTATTTTGAAATGTTACTATAAAATGTTAGGATAATCATGCCATTAAATTATGATTATTTGTAAATCTGGTAGAAATTGTAAAGCAATGATTGCTGTACTCTTCAAGTTCAAATCCTAAGGAAGGGAAATGTGTTGTGATCATTGAACGTGGGTGGAGGGATAGAGATATAAATTATTCTTTTCTTCACCCTGTTAATTCAATGTCATTTTTTTGCCTGCTTCGTGTGAGACCTTTAGCGAACATTCCTCATTTGGTTTGTTTACTGTTTTATGCTCAGGTCTGTGTTAAGCTGGTGCTACTAATGTATTCAGCAAACACCTCCCCTCGCCCTTCATGCGAGTGGCTGTTAGGATTTAGCAGCATATTTCAAACCGTACTGACGGCGGGGTTCTAGTACCCTTCTTTCCTTCCAGTTCCTTCCCTTCTTTTCTCTCCTCCTCGGGGCTTCACCCGAGGTTTACGCTCTTGAGGCCGCAGTGTGTGAGGAGCTGGTCTTCGCTGGATGGTCCTACCCCCTGTCCGGGACCTTCAATGACAACGCCTCGTCTGACGGGATGTGTTCTACACTGTCCTCGGACTTCCTACAGCCCATGTGACCAGTGTGGTTAGCTCTGTGTCATGCCATTTGGGGGTGGGGTGTGCTAAGGGTGTCGGCGTTGAAAGACTTCATTCAAGAACAGACCCGGTTTGGGGCACCCGATTTGACACGATACTCCCAGTGGACTTTGGAGAGGCAGGGGTGGGGGAACAACGTGAAGGACAAAAGGAATGTGTGTTGGAAATGCTTATTTATGATTATGGGTATGTTGTGTGCGTTGAAATGCTTATTTGTGACTATGTGTATGTTGTGCGTGTTGAAATGCTTAATTGTGACTATGTGTATGATTGTGTGTGTTGAAATGCTTATTTGTGACCATGTGTGTGTTGGTGTGAATAAATGGTGTATTGTATTGTAATCTTCTTGTGTGTTCTCTTGCGGAGCGTGTGAGGTCAGTCACTCCCTTCACTCCCTTCTAGACCGATCCTGTCAGGCAGACCTCCAGGGCCGGTCGTGACACATGGTATGGAACACACACCTGTGTAGTGTGTAACAGACATGGCGCGGACATTCCACCTGTTTAGTGTGTAACAAACATGGTATGGAACACACACCTGTGTAGTGTGTAACAGACATGGTATGGAACACACACCTGTGTAGTGTGTAACAGACATGGTATGTAACACCCACCTGTTTTAGTGTGTAACAGACATGGTATGGAACACACACCTGTGTAGTGTGTAACAGACATGGTATGTAACACCCACCTGTTTAGTGTGTAACAAACATGATATGGAACACACACCTGTGTAGTGTGTAACAGACATGGTATGTAACACCCACCTGTTTAGTGTGTAACAAACATGATATGGAACACACACCTGTGTAGTGTGTAACAGACATGGTATGTAACACACACCTGTGTAGTGTGTAACAGACATGGCGCGGACATTCCACCTGTTTAGTGTGTAACAAACATGGTATGGAACACCCACCTATGTAGTATGTAACAGACATGGTGTGCAACACCCACCTATGTAGTATGTAACAGACATGGTGTGCAACACCCACCTGTGTAGTGTGTAACAGACATGGCGCGGACCTTCCACCTGTTTAGTGTGTAACAAACATGGTATGGAACACACACCTATGTAGTATGTAACAGACATGGTGTGCAACACCCACCTGTGGAACACTCATCTGTGTAATATGTAACAGACATGGTATGGAACATCCACTTGGGGAACACCCACCTCTGTAGTATGTAACAGACATGGTGTGGAACATTCACCTGTGTAGTGTGTAACAAACATGGTATGAAACATTCACCTGTGTAGTATGTAACAGACATGGTGTGCAACACCCACCTGTGTAGTGTATGACAGACATGGCGTGGACTTTCCACCTGTGTAGTGTGTAACAGACATGGTGTGAAACATCCACCTGTGTAGTATGTAAGAGACATGGTGTGGAACATCCACCTGTGTAATGTGTAACAGACATGATATGGAACACCCACCTGTGTAGTATGTAACAGACATGATATGGAGCATCCACCTGTGTAGTGTGTACTAGACATGGACGGAACATACACCTGTATGTGTGTACCAGACATGGACGGAACATCCACATGTGTAGTGTGTAACAGACATGGTATGGAACATCCATGTGTGTAGTGTGTAACAGACGCTGTATGGAACATCCACCTGTGTGGTGTGTAACAGACACTGTATGGAACATCCACCTGTGTAGTGTGTAACAGACACGGTATGAAACATCCACCTGTGTAGTATGTAACAGACATGATATGAAACATCCACCTGTGTAGTAACAGACATGGTATGGAAAATCCACCTGTGTAGTATGCAAGAAACATGAGGTGAACACCCACTTGTGGAACGTCCACTTTTGTAATATGTAACAGACATGGTATGCAACACCTATCTGTGTAGTGTGTAACAGACAGGGTATGGAACATCCGCCTGTGTTGTATGTAACGATAGTATAGAACACCTACCTGTGTAGTATGTAATTGACCTGGTATGGAACATCCACCTGTGTAGTATGCAACAGACATGGTGTAGAGCATCCACCTGTGTAGTGTGTAATAGACATAGTGTGGAACATCCACCTGTGTAGTGTGTAATTGACCTGGTATGGAACATCCCCTGTGTAGTATGCAACAGACATGGTGTGGAGCATCCACCTGTGTAGTGTGTAATAGACATAGTGTGGAACATCCACCTGTGTAGTGTGTACCAATATGGTATGGAACATCCACCTGTGTAGCATGTAATAGACATGGTATGGAAACTACCTGTGTAGTATATAACATACATGACATGGTATGGAACATCTACCTGTATAGTATATAACAGACATTACATGGCGTGGAACATCCACATTGTAACAGACATGGTGTGGAACACCCATCCGTGTAGTGTGTAACAGACAGGGAACAGAACACCCACCTGTGTAGTATGTAACAGACATGATGTGGAACACCCACCGTGTAGTATATAACAGACATGGTATGGAACACTCACCTGTGAAGTGAGTAGCAGACATGTTACAAAAAAAACCACCTGTGCAGTATGTAACAGACATGGTGACAATCTTTCCCCTTGTGGCTTGATGGCAGTGCGTTTAGAGCATGGAGCTGGCAGTCAGATGCTGCCACTATGAACAAAATACGATGTTTCCTGCCCATCTTCACATGTTCAAGTCGGCGTAGTACTGACATTCCTCTGCCCGCCACTGACCTAGGATTGATATCTCCGTCTGCTATAGCTTAGGTGGATGTGGACAAGAAAAAGTAGTATACTGCCCGCCTGACCAAACTACTGCAAGGCCTACAGAAGCCAGGAGAACTCTCTTCAGAACAGTGCCGCAGATTGTACCCCTCAGCTACCGATTGTGCTTAAGTTCTACGACTGTCTAAAGCGCACAAGAGAGATGTCCCCTCCGTCCCATTGTCGCATTTAGAGGATCCCTGACGTTTAAGACGGCCCGCTTCGTTGCAGACATCCTCTCGCCTTTGGTAGAAAGACAGAACACTCCACTGCCAACAGTGCAGACCTGGTGAAGAAGGTGTCCAGGTTTGTACCACAGCCTGATGAGATTCTGGTGTCCTGTGACGTCACGCACTGTTCACCAGTGTCCCTGTTAAGGACAGCATTGACATCATCAGGAGGGAGGTTACAGGGCGACAGCAGCCTTCAGCAGCGCACCAACCTGCCAGTGGAACACATCTGTGATCTGCTGTCCTGCTGCCTCAACACCACCTACTTCACCTTTGAAGGACAGTTCTACCAACAGACCGAGGGTGCAGCCATGGGGTCCCCTGTGAGTCCTGTTGTAGCTAACCTCTTTATGGAAGACTTCGAGGAGAAAGCCTTGGCGTCGTTCTACACTCCTCCATGCTACTGAGGCCGCTACATGGACGATACCATGACTGTGCTCAAAAGATCGGTGTTGAAGACTTCACGACCCACCTCAACAACCAACACCCTGCCATCAAGTTCACCTACGAGGTAGTGGAGAACGGCAGCATCGCGATGTTGGATACCCGCATCACCCGGCAGAGACAGGCCTCGCCTTATCCGTCTACTGGAAGCCGACCCACACGGACCAGCATTTACAATTCGACAGTCACCAGCCACTGGAACACAAGCTGGGAGTAATTCGCACCCTCACTCACCGAGCGAAGACCATCTGCTCCACTGACACCACTAGGGAAGAAGAGGTGCAGCACATCAAGAAAGTACTCCGTGTGTCGGAGTGTGTGATACCAGAAGTGGGCCTGGGATATCCCGGGGGGCAAGAAAATCATATCCACCCCGCCACTGAACGACAAACTCCTTTGAGAGGGCACATCCCCATGCCGTACGACAGCGGCGTCACTGAAGCTCTTAGCAGGAAGATCCGAAAGTTGGGGGTCAGTGTCCACGCCAAGACAACCAACGCCATCAGAAGCCAGTTACTCCACCCCAAAGACAAAACAGACAAATCAGGGGTGCTATACAAGATAGACTGCTAAGACTATGACCATAGTTACATTGGTGAAACTGAGCGCAACCTGCACAAGAGACTAAAGGAACACAAACGTGAGTCCTCTTCAGTGGGTGAACATCTGACCCACACCCAACATCACTTTGAAAAGGACAATGTGCATGTTCTCGACAGAGAAGCAGGATGGTCCCAGAGGGAGTAAAGGAGGCAGTCTACATCGCCTACCTAAATTATGCAAGATGAATAGGTACCGCAAGCGGCATGGCTTGCAGCAATGTAACTAAGTGTTCACTGTGGGAGCAAGAGTTACTGTACTTGTTAACTATTTACCGTTTACTCATCCCCCCTCACTTTCAATTTCATTTTTTATTTGACATTTACTTTTTTTCTGTACTGATGTTCATCTCTTTCACAAAGGCTGTGCTAGTCTTGGGCAAGCTGAATACTATACGGTGGAGGTGGTGAGGGAAGGGATGGGGGGGTGGCGTTACCTTCTCTGGTCTGGTCTCTTGCATGCCGACAAGTGTCACAAGCTTGAAGTTGTGTTGCCCTCTATCGTGCCGTCATCGTGGCAGGAGACGTTGTACATATTGACTCTGTTCTCTCGTCATCACGCCCTCACGTTGATCACATCCTACCTGACAACACAGTTTCGAGCCGACTGTCTTGGGGTGGATGTCACCTTTTTGGAATCCCGACCTTCTCCTGCATGGCTCACCAGCCGCCAGCCCACGCTGCTATCGCAGGTAACACCAGCCCGCCAGCCCACGCTGCCATCCCAGGTAACACCAGCCCGCCAACCCACGCTGCCATCCCAGGTAACACCAGCACACGCCAGCCCACGCTGCTATCCCAGGTAACACCAGCCCGCCAGCCCACGCTGCTATCCCAGGTAACACTAGCCCCAGCCCACGCTGCTATCCCAGGTAACACCAGCCCGCCAGCCCACGCTGCTATCCCAGGTAACACCAGCCCGCCAGCCCACGCTGCTATCCAGGTAACACCAGCCCACGCTGCTATCCCAGGTAACACTAGCCCGCCAACCCACGCTGCTATCCCAGGTAACACCAGCCCGCGCTGCTATCCCAGGTAACACCAGCCCACGCTGCTATCCCAGGTAACACCAGCCCGCCAGCCCACGCTGCTATCCCAGGTAACACCAGCCCGCCAGCCCACGCTGCTATCCCAGGTAACACCAGCCCGCCAGCCCACGCTGCTATCCCAGGTAACACCAGCCCACGCTGCTATCCCAGGTAACACTAGCCCGCCAACCCACCGCTGCTATCCCAGGTAACACCAGCCCGCGCTGCTATCCCAGGTAACACCAGCCCACGCTGCTATCCCAGGTAACACCAGCCCGCCAGCCCACGCTGCTATCCCAGGTAACACCAGCCCACGCTGCTATCCCAGGTAACACCACCGCCAACCCATGCTGCTAACACCAGCCCGCCAGCCCACACTGCTATCCCAGGTAACACCAGCCCACGCTGCTATCCCAGGTAACACCAGCCCCGCCAACCCACGTTGCTATCCCAGGTAACACCAGCCCGTCAGCCAACGCTGCCATCCCAGGTAACACCACCGCCAACCCACGCTGCTATCCAGGTAACACTAGCCCGCCAACCCACGCTGCTATCCAGGTAACACCAGCCCGTGCTGCTGTCCCAGGTAACACCAGCCGCCAACCCACACTGCCCTCCCAGGTAACACCAGCCCACGCTGCTATCCCAGGTAAAACCAGCCCGCCAACCCACGCTGCTATCCCAGGTAACACCAGTCCGCCAACCCACGCTGCTATCCCAGGTAACACCAGCCCGCGCTGCTGTCCCAGGTAACACCAGCCCGCCAACCCAAGCTGCTATCCCAGGTAACACACCAGCCCATCGCTGCCATCCCAGGTAACACCAGCCCACGCTGCCATCCCAGGTAACACCATCCCACGCTGCCATCCCAGGTAACACCAGCCCACGCTGCTATCCCAGGTAACACCAGCCCACGCTGCCATCCCAGGTAACACCAGCCCACGCTGCCATCCCAGGTAACACCAGCCCACGCTGCTATCCCAGGTAACACCAGCCCACGCTGCCATCCCAGGTAACACCAGCCCATGCTGCCATCCAGGTAACACCAGCCCGCCAGCCCACGCTGCCATCCCAGGTAACACCAGCCCACGCTGCCATTCCCAGGTAACGCCAGCCCGCCAGCCCACGCTGCCATCCCGGTAACACCAGCCCACGCTGCCATCCCAGGTAACACCAGCCTGCCAGATCACGCTGCCATCCCAGGTAACACCAGCCCACGCTGCTATCCCAGGTAACACCAGCCCACGCTGCTATCCCAGTAACACCAGCCCACGCTGCCATCCCAGGTAACACCAGCCCAAGCTGCCATCGCACTTAACACCAGCCCGCCAGCCCACTCTGCCATCCCAGGTAACACCAGCCCACGCTGCCATCCCAGGTAACACCAGCCCACGCTGCCATCCCAGGTAACACCAGCCCACGCTGCCATCCCAGGTAACACCAGCCCACGCTGCCATCCCAGGTAACACCAGCCCACCAGCCCACGCTGCTATCCCAGGTAACACCAGCCCGCCAGCCCACGCTGCTATCCCAGGTAACACCAGCACGCCAGCCCACGCTGCTATCCCAGGTAACACCAGCCGCCAGCCCACGCTGCTATCCCAGTAACACCAGCCCACGCTGCTATCCCAGGTAACACTAGCCCGCCAACCCACGCTGCTATCCCAGTAACACCAGCCCGCGCTGCTATCCCAGGTAACACCAGCCCACGCTGCTATCCCAGGTAACACCAGCCCGCCAGCCCACGCTGCTATCCCAGGTAACACCAGCCCACGCTGCTATCCCAGGTAACACCAGCCCGCCAACCCATGCTGCTAACACCAGCCCGCCAGCCCACACTGCTATCCCTGGTAACACCAGCCCACGCTGCTATCCCAGGTAACACCAGCCCGCCAACCCACGTTGCTATCCCAGGTAACACCAGGCCCGTCAGCCAACGCTGCCATCCCAGGTAACACCAGCCGCCAACCCACGCTGCTATTCCCAGGTAACACCAGCCCGCCAACCCACGCTGCTATTCCCAGGTAACACCAGCCCGCGCTGCTGTCCCAGGTAACACCAGCCCGCCAACCCACGCTGGCCCCCCAGGTAACACCAGCCCACGCTGCTATCCCAGGTAAAACCAGCCCGCCAACCCACGCTGCTATCCCAGGTAACACCAGCCCGCCAACCCACGCTGCCATCCCAGGTACACACCAGCCCGCGCTGCTGTCCCAGGTAACACCAGCCCGCCAACCCAAGCTGCTATCCCAGGTAACACCAGCCCACGCTGCCATCCCAGGTAACACCAGCCCACGCTGCCATCCAGGTAACACCATCCCACGCTGCTATCCCAGGTAACACCAGCCCACGCTGCTATCCCAGGTAACACCAGCCACGCTGCCATCCCAGGTAACACCAGCCCACGCTGCCATCCCAGGTAACACCAGCCCACGCTGCCATCCCAGGTAACACCAGCCCATGCTGCCATCCCAGGTAACACCAGCCCGCCAGCCCACGCTGCCAGCCCAGGTAACACCAGCCCACGCTGCCATCCCAGGTAACACCAGCCCGCCAGCCCACGCTGCCATCCCAGGTAACACCAGCCCACGCTGCCATCCCAGGTAACACCAGCCTGCCAGATCACGCTGCCATCCCAGGTAACACCAGCCCACGCTGCTATCCAGGTAACACCAGCCCACGCTGCTATCCCAGGTAACACCAGCCCACGCTGCCATCCCAGTAACACCAGCCCAAGCTGCCATCGCACTTAACACCAGCCCGCCAGCCCACTCTGCCATCCCAGGTAACACCAGCCCACGCTGCCATCCCAGGTAACACCAGCCCACGCTGCCATCCCAGTAAACACCAGCCCACGCTGCCATCCCAGGTAACACCAGCCCACCAGCCCACGCTGCCATCCCAGGTAACACCAGCCCACGCTGCCATCCAGGTAACACCAGCCCACGCTGCCATCCCAGGTAACACCAGCCCACGCTGCCAGCCCAGGTAACACCAGCCCACGCTGCCATCCCAGGTAACACCAGCCCACGTTCCCATCCCAGTAACACCAGCCCACGCTGCCATCCCAGGTAACAGCAGCCCGCCATCCCACGCTGCCATCCCAGGTAACACCAGCCCACGCTGCCATCCCAGGTAACACCAGCCCACGCTGCTATCCCAGGTAACACCAGCCCATGCTGCCATCCCAGGTAACACCAGCCCACACTGCTATCCAGGTAAC
The DNA here is from genome assembly GCA_018398815.1 of Conus ventricosus. Taxonomy (NCBI): domain Eukaryota; kingdom Metazoa; phylum Mollusca; class Gastropoda; order Neogastropoda; family Conidae; genus Conus; species Conus ventricosus. The sequence goes on from CM031623.1 coordinate 27,910,052, forward strand.
ACCAGCCCATGCTGCCATCCCAGGTAACACCAGCCCGCCAGCCCACGCTGCCATCCCAGGTAACACTGCCCACGCTGCTATCCCAGGTAAAACCAGCCCGCCAACCCACGCTGCTATCCCAGGTAACACCAGCCGCCAACCCACGCTGCTATCCCAGGTAACACCAGCCCGCGCTGCTGTCCCAGGTAACACCAGCCCGCCAACCCAAGCTGCTATCCCAGGTAACACCAGCCCACGCTGCCATCCCAGGTAACACCAGCCCACGCTGCCATCCCAGGTAACACCATCCCACGCTGCTATCCCAGGTAACACCAGCCCACGCTGCTATCCCAGGTAACACCAGCCCACGCTGCCATCCCAGGTAACACCAGCCACGCTGCCATCCCAGGTAACACCAGCCCACGCTGCTATCCCAGGTAACACCAGCCCACGCTGCCATCCCAGGTAACACCAGCCCATGCTGCCATCCCAGGTAACACCAGCCCGCCAGCCCACGCTGCCATCCCAGGTAACACCAGCCCACGCTGCCATCCCAGGTAACACCAGCCCGCCAGCCCACGCTGCCATCCCAGGTAACACCAGCCCACGCTGCCATCCCAGGTAACACCAGCCTGCCAGATCACGCTGCTA
>CM031623.1:27915681-27932533 GCA_018398815.1 Conus ventricosus
TGATACACAGGACAAAATATAATTTTGACTCAGACGTGTCATTAACAACAGATTAAGACGTGTCAAGGTAGCAATGAAACTTCACAGCTATAAAGCCAACAATGAAAGGAAACACACTGTAACATATCCTTTAAAACAGAAGACAATGCTCTTCATTTCTAGGCGGTCTCCTTCGCTATGCCCTTCCGTGGCATTACTCACATGCCACTCATACTGTCCTCTACAAGTTTCTGTTTCATCAAGGGGGCGTCACTGCGTGCAGACTACTCCATATACGCTACACCACATCTGCTAAGTTTTGACACCACACTACGTAAGATTTTACGCTGATGGATAAATGAACTAACTACGATGAGAGAAGAAGAGGGTCTCGTGGCTATGACTTAGCAGATGACTAACCTATGCATTAGCCAAATGTGCCAGTTAGACTTGAGTGCCCACCTAACATTGTTTGTTGTTGGGTTTTTTTTTGCTTTTTTTGTATGTGTGTGTAGTGAATGTACACGTGTGTATGGCTATGTGAGCACAGGCCCTTGTGTGTGTGCGCTAGTGTGTATGTGTGTGCGCACTGTGTGCGTGTGCATACACGTATGTGTGTGTGTGTGTGTGTGTGTGTTGTGTGCGCACGTGTGCCTGCATGCATGTGCACGTGTGTGTGCGTGTGCAGCAGTGCATGCGCATGTGTGTGTGTAATTTGTGGGTTTCTGTGGACATACACACGTATCTGCATATGTATGTGTACATATGTGTATGCATACGTCTCTTTGCATGTGGGCGTGTACGCATGTGCGTGTGTATATGCATTTGTGCGTTCATGTGTACACATGTATGTGCGCACATGTGGGTGTGGACATGCACATGCATGCATGTGCATATGTATGTGCATAGGACTAAGCGTATATATGAACGCACGTTTGTGTGCGTGCGTGCGTGTGAATGTGCACACGCGCATGTGTGCGTGTGCGTGTGTGTAGTGACTGCGAGCGTGAATGTTCAGAAGATGACTTAGGATCAAGAACAAGAACAAGACCATCAAATACAACATACATGTGCACACGCACACGCACTGACACACACATAACAATAAGAACAACTCCTCCCCCTCACACACACACCCACGCACACACAAACACACACACACACACACACACACTCACTCACTCTCTCACACACCAAGGCGTGTGCAACTCACATCCGTGGACTCTCTAATTAACACGCTGTCATCACTCCACTTGTGCACACACGTCTACGCTGGGGACCTGAGAGATCCAAAGTCTTATCTCAGTTGACATGTGTTTGATTGTTTGTGTCTGTTACTGGAAAGGCCCAGTATGAGTTTGCCCCGATCTCTAGGAGTCTTCGTAGTGTTGGCCTTAAGATTATTCCATTGTTTGTTTGGTTGGTGAGTTTCTTGCTCTTCCTTTAAATCTGGATGTGCGGCCGCTTCCTCTCTTGATGTTCAGATCTGAAAGACGGTCTATTGTGTAGTGGCTTTGCTCTTGTTTGTTTTAGTGATTCTTCAGATTTTTTATCACATCAGATCAGCCAAGCTGTAATCCAGTTCTTATCGTTGCCTTGCTTATCAATGTGTCTGCCCTCTTGTTTCCTTTAACTCCAGCATGTCCAGAGCAGTAGATCCATATGAGTCTCTCCCATGGAAGGCTGCGCATTAGTTCATTTCAAGCAGGGCTTCCCATTCCACTTTTCACGCTCTGAAGTAAGTTCATGGAGTAAGTCAGTATCATGGCTTGTTGAGTTTGAAACTGGCTTGTGGATGAAAGTCAGTGGAGTGCTTGTGTCACTGCTTCTACCTCCATTGTTAGACTTGAAGTTGTTAAACTGTGCGCACCATTGTCTTCCTGGATAGTTCGGCCATTTTGCTTCACTGTGTATCCCCAGCCTGACTTACCTTTGGTAACTGTCAGTGTATATTACAGTATCATCTTTTGTGCAAAGGTCTACCTGCATCTGAATTTCTGCATTGGTTTTGCCTTTTGGCCATTTTCGATAGTGTCTTCCAAGTTCTAGAGCGATGGCAATTTAATAGCCTAGAGGTGTTTGAAGTGTTCTGGATACTTTTCCCATTCCTTCGTTTCTTTGAGTTCTTCTAACTGGCACACAGGCTGTATATTGTCTTCTGCCTGTCCCATCCATGATTTTCCACGTCCTAGCCGAGTGCCTTTTGTTTCCTTGACCACCGCGTGAAGTGGGTTTTGAGGATTTTCAAGTGCACTGAAATATGTCTTCACCTGTTCTAGCTTGTGTCTTGTCTGCATGGAAGGAAGGTCGAGCATGTCTCGCATAGTTTCAACTGGTGTGTCCTTCGTGGTTCCCAGGATCAGTCTCATCACTTATTGCTACCCAGAATTAGACCTAGTCTCCCAACAGAAGAAAATACACTACTCACTTGTAGCTTTGGACAGCCATCCGGCCGTCTTCCTCAGCAATGCTGTTGCTGACTGAGAGCACTCGATTCAGATCACGCGACCATGGGATGTACCCAGGTCACGTGACCAAATCAGTGAAGAGTACACCGGGGCAAGGTGTAGCGGCCCCAGTCCCTGTTGGACAGCCATCCGGCCGTCTTCCTCAGGATGCTGACGTTGTCCGTGTCAAATTGGTGTTGCTCGGAGTGCAGGTGTGCTCCAACAGGTGAAGAGTCCCTCTTGAGTTCTGCAAGTCTCTTTTGGAGGGGACGTTCTGTTTCTCCGACATAGTGTTGGTTGCAGTCACGGCAGTCTATTCTGTAGATGACGCCTGATTTGTTGGTTTTGTCCTTGGGGCAACAAGTTGGCTGCGGATGGTGTTGGTGGGCTTGGGATGGACCGCGACCCCTAGTTTCCTGATCTTCCTGGTCAGAGCTTCACTTACACCTCCAATGTAGGGAATGGTGATGTGTCCCTTGCGCTCTTGTTGTTCTCTCGCTTGTGGTTGGGGTGATGTGGTAGATCTCTTGCTTCCTGGGTTGTTCCAGGCCCACTTCTGGTAGCCCGAGATGGTGAGCACTTCCTTCAGATGGTCTTTCTCCTTCTGCTGTGCCTCTTGAGTTGAGCAGATGGTACTGGCTCTGTGGGTGAGAGTTCGAATCACCCAAAGTTTGTGTTCCAGAGGTTGGTGGCTGTCGAACTGCAAGTATTGGTCTGTGTGGGTCGGTTTGTGGTAGACTGCAAAGGAGAGCACGCCATCTGTTCTGGTGATGAGTGTGTCCAGCATTGCAATGGAGTCAATCTCATTACTTCATTTTGAATTCTTTCTAATTTGAGAAGATTCTGTTGGACAGTGTTGTAAGCCCTAATCCATTATCAATCACACTGAGTACAAGTGCGTGGTACAGTCTGTAGAGATGGCGCTGTTCAATGCTTTTAGCTGCCATTGCTTTCAGGCAGATAGGCCTTTTTTGCATTTAAGAACAATATTCTCAACACGCTTTCTAAAGGTTAGCATTCTGTCAAAGCCCACACCCAAATAGCGTAGGTTGTTAGTTGATTCAATTGGTATTCCATTGAAGGAAAATGGCGATGTCTTGTTGAGAGTGCATACTAATGTCTGGGCTTTTGTAGGGTTGATGGACGATTGCTCTGTTACAAGGCATTGGATGGCCTCGCTCCATCTTACCTCTCTAAACTTCTGTCGACCTATACTCCTTCCAGACAGCTTCGCTCTTCCTCTGACACTCGCATTATGCAGATCCCTCGTTTTCGGGCCAGAACACTTGGTGAACGTTCTTTTACTTTTCAGGCTCCTTCCTGCTGGAACAATCTCCCTTCTGCACTCCGAAACTCAAACAGTCTTTCTTCTTTCAAGTCCTCCCTCAAAACAACTCTCTTCAAAACATAATTTTTTGCTCCTTCGCTGGTGTGTGGGTGTGTGCGTGTGTGTTTGTGTGTTTGTGTGTGTGTGTGTGTGTGTGTGTGTGTGTGTGTGTGTGTGTGTGTGTGTGTGTGTGTGTGTGTTAGGGCTTATTGCTGTAAGCGCTTAGGGCTTTTGTTTAAGATTAAGCGCACTAAATGTTCCTTATTATTATTATTATTATTACGATCCAGTTTCTTGACACTACTGAGCAATGTTGTTCAACTGTTTCTGAACTGCTTTCATTCTTTCTGAGCATTCTTTTCTATTTTTTTCTTTTGCTGTCCGATCTTCTGTGCCACCTCAGTGGCATTGCACCCACGCCACTCATCCCGACAACCCGTCCAAAGCCACAGCCCGGTCAGTCCTACCGCAGCCCTGGCACCGGCAATCCACAGGGAGCAGTCAATGTCAAGTTGTCAAGAGGCAACCCACCGGAGGAGACACTGCACTGCTGCCAAGTCACTTCGGTGGTGTTCAGTGGCGCCTGTTCTGATCTAACATACGCAGGACACCACCTACTAAGCCCCCCACTGACAACAATTATTGCTTAGTCGCGGAGCCGGCGAGAGTGAGCTCTCCCTCCGGAGGGCACCACCACTTCCATCAAACGACAGCCCCTACGGACTCGCCAATACCGGTGACCCCGACGGAACTAAACCAAGGCCACAGACGTGGAGAGAACATCGAAACTGAGGTCACCATGAGAGAACGGCATGAAGGCCACAGAATTTGGGACTTTTTTATGCTGATTGATGAGAACGAGGATTAAGATGATGCGACAGATTTCCATTCTGGTCTAAGACTTCATGGGTGAAAGCTAAAAAAAATCTCCTTCCTGAAACCTAACATTCTTTTCTCCTTCGAATATTCCCATTCCTGAAAAGTGATATCTATTCATGAAGAGTGAAAGCAATCTTATACATTCCTTTTATAGACAATGCAAGTACATTTTGTGATAAACTTGACACACACTAACAAACCAGCCATGAACAACAAATAAAAATCACTTACTTGAAAAAAATACAACAGAACACAAAATGCTCCAAGCTGAAGCACTACTCCAGGAGTGTAGAATTGTCTTGTTTTCTCTCTTTGCTATTTGCTGTGATCATTAAGCTTTTCAGAATGTCAAATATTTCCTTATACACAAGATTTTTGATGGCCTTAAAGTTGTGGTGTGTCAGTTTTACTACTTTATTCACCAAAAAGGGAAAAAAAATTGAAACTATTAGAGCTCATTCACATACTTTTGACAGGTCCAAATGAAATGTTCACTATGCACAAAACAGTCTGTACACTATGCGTAATCAGAGAGTTCTTTTTTTTTTTGAAGAAAGACCTTATTGTCACCTGTTCACTAGTCTTTCTCTTTTCACCTGCATGGGCAGCAAACGTGCTTGTATTTGGATTGTCATTCTTGACTTAAGCACTCCTGTTTTCAGAAATGGCACTTTGAGAAGGATAGACTGAGAGGCATTCCTACTGGAACTGGACAGAGGAGCTGTTTTAGTGGCAGTGGGAAGGGGGGCGTCCTGGTAGCACTGGAGTGGGGGACAATCTTAGTAGTATTAGAGAGGGGGACAGTTTCACAGCCACTAGAGAGGGGGACAGTTTTGAAGGTCTTGGAGTTGGTGACAGTCTTGGTAGTGTTGGAGCTAGTTGCAGTGTTCGGAGTGTTGGTGCTGGCGGCATTCCGTTTCGCGCAGAGCAGTGCTGGCGTGTGTGCCTTGTCTTTGGCGTGAAAAAAATAGTGGTCGTTTTCCACTGGAGCCGTAATTCAGAATCTTGTTGCAGACAACGCACCGAAATGCTCCCGCTTTGTCCACCTTTCTTCACCACACTTCAAAACAATCGCCATCTTCTTCTTCTTCTGGCCAGAGCCATCGCCACTTGTTTTTTTACCGACATGTCTATTGCAGAAACATCTGCATTAACAGGCACGTCCTTCATTGTTGCTATCGCATGTTTTAGGCCCAAATTTGCTGTCGATACAAATCTTCGCTCGCAAACTTTTTTTTCCCGGTTCAGACTAGGAATGCGCATGAGCAAGAATGAAAAGGAAGGGAAGTAACTTTAAACCCTTTCTGTTTTGCCAAGCACCAGTGAAGAATCGCCGTTCGATACAAACGAAGACTAGTGGAAAAATGATACAGATAATTGAATTATGCAGATAAGCTGAGCTGACAGTCTAACAGACTCTCTCTCTCGGTTTTTTTGTTTTGTTTTGGTTTTGTTTTGTTTATTGCATTGGCATTTTCCTGAAGTCAAGTTTGCCATTTCTGAAAAGCCCTTTTGTCAATTGGTTCATTCCGGAATTCCGGAACACTCCGGAACTACTTTCACCCATGAGACTACATGACAGGGTTGTACTCTACGCTTCCTTTCATAATATATCCAGGCATCAGCCAGGCCTGACAGATACAGGCACCTGCAGTGTTGGTCAGGAAATTTGAGCAACACTCTCAGAGACGCATCCATTAAAACCCGTTCAGTGCCTCACAATAGTACAAACAAAGGTGTTCCCAGGTGCCTGGGAAATCTCATGATAATTAACAAAAAATTCTAGCTCAGAAACTACAAAAGATAGAAAAATGAAATCCCTATCATTTTTGAAGGAAATTGAATGAAGATTTTGAATCTGGGCTTCTTTTGTTTTAATTTTGATAATAAAAAAGTATTTAGGCTTTTAGATTTGGATAGATTTTTTTGCACGATCAAAAACATATGTATTTACCACATCCAAACAAGCAAAAAAGTTGAAAATAAAGTTTGTATTGTCACACTACACCTGTAAGTGAAAGTAAAACAGTTTGGAAGTCTATCAAGACGCTCACACTCGATGCAGACTGACCCGTCCACGACCACGCCCCCCCTCTCCCCACCACACCCCCTTGCTCGACTTCAACCCTCCCTTTCACCCCTCATCTTCCCCTTCCTTTCCGTCTGCACCGTGTGTCACGCCACGAGCATGCCACGCTCCCCTCTCGCGCTGATTTTCACATCACTGGACACCAGCACGCAGTGCACAGTACACACTACACACACTTTTACATTTATATACATCGTTAGTCCGATCAAAATTAATATATGGACAGGAAGTATACTTCTCTGCATCTAACTACCTTTTAAAGAAACTGCAAAGCTTAGATAGTAAAGCCTTAAAATTAGCTTTGGGTGTTCCAGTGCACACAAACACAATGAAATGCTATAAGGAGACAAACATCTTACCTCTTAATGAACAACGAACGTTGGATGTGTCCAAATACGTTGTAAGAGGCCTATCTGTAAAAAACTCTGCTACTGGTGAAATTCTTATGGATTCCAACAAGGAATACCCCAAAAGATCTAAAAATATATCATACATAGAGCCAATTAGAAATTTCACTTGTGAGCTTATGTCAGAATGTAGTATTGATATTGATGCAATTTCGGAGGTTCCCATTTTTCCTCAAATGCCCCCATGGGAGCATCTCAACGCAAAAATTGATGATAAATATACTACTTTGAAGAAAGATGACAATGTAAATATTCTAGTAAATGAAGTTCGAGAACATCTCGAAAAGACTTATCCAAATCATTTAAAAATATTTACAGATGGTTCAATAATGGAAACATCTGACAGTGGTGCTGGATTCACTATACCATCCTTAAATGTGCAAAAGTCTTTCTATCTAGGCAGAGAATTTTCAATTTATACATCAGAGCTATATGCAATTATGAAAGCTCTGAATTATATCTTATATGACACGCCAGTATCATTGTACAGTGTGCTATTTTGTGTTGATTCAAAATCAGTTTTACAATCATTAAAGCACTGGAACTCTAAAATTAGAACTGATATTCTTTTGAAATTAAGCATCTATTACATTGTTTACTTTCCCGAGGTATAGCAGTTGATTTTTGCTGGGTTCCTTCACATTGTGGTTTAAAAGGGAATGAATTAGCAGACAAATTGGCAAAACAGGGAGCTTGTACAATTTTTGAAACACCCTTCAACAAAGTCTTAAATTTTTCTCCGCATGAATTGATCCAGCGATTGGAAAAGAATATGCGGAAAAAACATCTTAATGAGAATTTATTCGTCCTGCCATCATGTCCAAGGTATATAGCCAGACTAATTCATAAATTACGGTTAAATACATGGAATACAAAATATTCACGAGGTATTGCGTGTATATGTCAGGAGAATATCTCAATTCGTCATCTTTTATTTGAATGCCCTATACTAACCCCCGCTTATAAGGAGAAGAATATTTTTATAAATAATTCTGACCATGTTGATAGTGTGGTAAATAACTCTTGCTTTTTTGATATTGCTTTGGTTATTGCTCAGTCCCCAGTTGCAAAACTATTGTGAAAAAAGCCATTTGAGATATGTGTGTTAATAGTGGTTTTTATTGTTGTTGTTGTTGTTGTTGTTTTTGGGGGGTGGGGGGTGGGGGGAAGGTGCTGGTAGTACAATGGAATGTACATTGCAGTTTAAAGGTCTAAGATCATCTTGCGATGAAAAGACGTTAAATAAAACTACTGAACTGAACTGAACACACTAGCCTGGCTCGTTCGACGCTGTCAGCTGAACACACACTGAGGTCACAGAGCCCTACTCAATAACTGACGAATATGGTCGGCAATTCCACCACTATCATCATCTCACCTTCATGCTCGAGTGAGTCGTTGAATAAAAGATTATTGTCTTTGTCAAAAATCATCAGCAGAGCCTGCTCAGCTGTGTAAATACGTTGATTTGGTCGCTGGGCTTGTCGAAGTTTGCGCCGCCATCTTTGCAAGCGAGACGAAGTGCTGGCTGGTCATCCAGTCAGTGATGAGAATAAATGGGCTTTACCCTCACGTGTGGTCATTTACATATTATTTTAGGACTACAGACATATAAGGCTTTCTACGCAAACTCTATTTGAGTCCGTTGATAGAAATAGTAACGAATGAAAATTCAAGAAAAATGCATGACGTCAGGGGAATGCCCATAGGCACTGGAAAAGCACTTTTATTACAGCGTCAGCTGACTGACTAAAGGCGCTCAACGGGTTAAGTGGATGAAACTCGACTGTGTGGTCCAAGTCTTCCCAGCTGAGCCTGCTGCAAACTCAGCTCTGGGTAGGAGCCGGTCAGAACAGAAAATTCCCACATGACTCTGATAGGAATCAAACCCACAACCTCCCAACCGGGAGCCCGCGACGCTAACCACTTCGCCACGGTGGCTGGTTTCTTGAGATTCTTTGATGCTTTGTAGATCAGGCCATCATCTGCTAGTGTCAACACTCGAGCAATTCTGTTTCTGTTGAGGTTTGCAAGGCTTTTAATGTAAACATTGTACAAAACAGGGGAGAGAGGAGAGGAGAACCTTGAAGAAATCCCATAGAAAGTTTATGAGGCTCAGACGTCCAATCTCCAAATCGTTCTCTACAAACATAGCCACTTCCAAGGGCTACAGCAGCAGACTCAGTACCAACAATCCACAAGCAGCAATCAAAATCAGGAGGTCATGAGGCATCCCACCAGAGGAGACGTTAAATGCTACAGTCATTTCAGTGTCCATCAGTGGTTCTTGTTCTGATACAACAGATGCAGAAGACCATCCACTCAGATGCTTACCCAAAACAATAGCTTCTAACTTGCAGAGTATTTGTGAACGTTTGCAATCCATGGGCATCCCCATGACCTCCCGTGCCTCCCCACTGACCGTGCCCATGACTTTTCTCACACCAAAGACTTGGACAGAAACTCACTGCAGACAGGGCATGCTGTGGACAGCAAATCAAAAATGACATCACCAGTGAGCAGGCATGAAGGGGAACAGAATTTGAAACTTTTTTCCCACACAAGCATGACTGAGATTCCGAAAGATTAACATGATGCTATGGAATACCTCTTTGGTCTGAGACTACATGACAGGGTTGCACTCTTTCATATTTTCCCCATAGTAACTTGGTATCAACCAGGTCTAAGTGATACAGACACCTGCGATGCTAGTCTGTGAATCTGTACACCATTTTCCGATAAGTGAATGCAGCCTGACTGTATACTTCCAGTCAAACCAGGCTGTGTGCTTTCCATTTGACCCCATAGCACACTCAACAACTCCAGTATTCAATTTTCATTCATTCATCATCTTTAATCATTCTTGCAATCGCTATTAACAATGGATGACTCATGACAAAATAATCAACTTTTTTAGAAACAAACCATCACACATAATTCTTACACAAAGAACTTCCCCAACAAGAAGAAAGAAGTCACTGTCAGTCTTTGGGTGGAAAAACGGGAAAGGCTGGACAGGGGTCTGGATGGGTGTTGTCATTCTGGCAAGGTGACAATCCACCCACGTCGTAACTAACTGCACTGTCAAAATGAACATGATAACACACTTTCTGCTCATCTTTTACAATAGCATCAGCTCTATTCCAGCGCATGGAAGCCCAAACTCAAAACCACCTGTAGCATAGTCTTCATTGTCTTACTTCTTACTGTGGTACATCAAAGAACTCGGCTAAATTGGGCATATCAGAGGGCTTCTTCTTTGACTTGAGGATGTGGAACTTCACCTTGAAGAATTCCCCCTCCATGGACTGTTCAGGCTGGGGGACAAGAAACATATTCCACTGAAAGACACAGACAGAATGAAAGACAGAAAGAGACACAGAGGGGCAGACAGTCACAGGAATAGAGATTGAAAAAGAAAATGATGAGAAAGGGTATGTTTCTTCATGAATGTAACATGGAAGTGCAACTGCACATCGTTCTGTAAATGTATGAGCATGCCAATGTATGTGTGTGAGTGCTTTCCATTTTCATGTCTATGGACACACAAATTGTAAAGAAAAAAAGCAAAAGCAAACCTAAAAAAAATTATCTAACAATAATGGCAACAGTACACTATGTAAAAACTAACAATGAACAACCAACTGATACAGTAGCAACAACTTAACATTAATTCCCATTTACATGTAAACAACAGGACACAGAAGTAAGCAACCTGCATTTTGCACACAGGGGATATGTTTATTATACCTGCTGACTGCCTTAGCATGTCATATGACACGCTGTCATCAATGCACTTCCAGCACCACCATATGACGTGCATACATTTTTCTATCTTCTTATTCAGTTAAATACTCATGAAACTAATAAATATTGCTTGCGTAGAGTTCTCTTTATTCAAATATGGTTAGGGACTCCTATTACATAGACACAGAGTCCATTTATTCTGCTATGTTGAATTTGTCTGGAGGAGTTTTCTTGGAAGAGTGTAGCCTTCAGCCATCCAAGTTCTCAGTGAAATAGCTGACGGAGATGCAACAGGACTTTGCATTTGCCAAGTTTACACCACCCTTCAAGCTTCAGTACTGTCAATAACATGCTCCCAGCCACACCACAGCTGTGTCCAGAACAAATGCCTTGCAAACCTAACCTCCAAATGAACAGGCAGATCCACCGCCTAGACTCCTCAGGCATGAAATACTCAATGGCAATGCTCCTTCTATTTAAAAAATCTGTTTGCGTTGAATGATCACTGACATTCATATGAAATAAATCTTCACTTATGTGTTCCATATCTCTCACTTTTACACATATTTATAATATCAAAACCTACTGTCTTTACACATCAAGTAAATGATTGCACAGATAAGTCACAAGGTCATCAGAGTCATCACAGATGTAATACACACAAAGCAACATAGAACCACTGTTCTCATACAATGTTTTGGTTTTATCAATCTGGAAGGCAATTCAATTCACGTCGCTTACAGCCCTGCCAGCCACCAAGGGCCATATCAGTGCTGTCACCTCACTGAAGTCATTCTCAAAAACAAAACCAAAATAAAAAAAAAACATTAACACACAACTCGTTAAAAGAGATTTTCTAAAAAACACAAAGTGGCAGAAGAACAAATTGCAGAAAGCCCATAATGTTAAATGAATAATGCTTCAGGGAAATATTCCTTTGCCATCATATGCCTAACCTAGATATGCGGGCAACATAACTCTTTTCCTGTCTTCAATGACTTTAAGCAGACATTTTTGTTTTTACTGTCATTAACTGCTCATTTTCTCCACTGTGGTATCAAAGAAAGACTAAACCGAAAGGAAATAATCAGGGAATTATCAGGCAGTGCATGGTTTGGCCATACAAGGAGGCCATTTTCGCAGTCCCAGTGACAGTGGGACATGACAGGCAGAAATTTATCTCCAGGATCATCATATACCACCATGCAATCCTTTCATATTCTTCACACCAAATCACATATCCTACCAGGTAAAACAAATATTCAACAAAATTTCACAACTACAAGAAGTTCTGTCTGGAATTCAGTCTGAAATGTCTGGGAAAGTTATCTGATACAAATGAAGTTCTCATACTCCCATGCTGTTATGTGTGAATGAAATCGTCACTGCCAGCTGTATGCTTTTGCTTTCTTGATGACTTTGTGTGGAGTGTCAATTTTTAGACCAGTTTCTTGTGTTTTCTGCCAAGTTTCTCATCACTGATGTAAGAATCACACAGTCAAAACAGGATGGAAAACTACGGCCCACATGCTCAGCAAGTATAGTCAGCCATGGTGGTACAGAAAACTACAGACGCTTGGCAGTGGTGCTATCTCTGGTCTTACCTTGATGACAAGACTCGCAGTCACAATCAAAAAGTTTTGCACAAACAGAATGTCAAAAACCATATTAATAAAACCTCGGAACATCTTGAATTTACTTAACCTATAGTCACATGACAAGTACCATGACTAGGTAAGTGGCCTGTTGAATGTCTACATTAAGCAGTGTATACTGATCTACAAAGCACCTACCTCAGACAAAGCTGACTGCACTTCAGCCGCAATGCAGGCAGATGTGTGGTACTTGATGTCCCCTCTTTTCGATTTTGCCTCCAGTTTGGCCACAAAGTTGCTGCAAACGAAAATCAACGAGTGTCACTGTTTGTCAAGATATGATGGACTGTAGGACATCAGGCCCCTCCCTGTAGACTGTGTATGGCTGCAGGACAGCACAGTGTTTCTCTCTTATCTGTACATAACAGTTCTTACCTGTATCACACCTACGCTAGGATTTAGTGTGTAGAACAAGTGCTTTGTTACCAAGTGTTCTCTGACAGAAGACCATGACTGATCACCAATGTGGCAGATCAGTACCAACGTCGGTTGCCCACATCTAGGTAGCAAAGGAAGAGAACTATCCTGTCAACAGTCCAGGAATGCCAGAGACAGCATATGCACTGTCAGTCATCAGAAAGGCAGAGTCCAACAGGCAAGTATTCCATGAACATTCATCTCAGCAAACTACATGCATCACATATACAACCCAACCCAATCTATTGTCCTTTTTTTCTTTCTGCTGGCACATATGGTCACTTAAAATTGGTAAAGGCAATAGCACAGGTTAATTACTGCAATTTAAGATGTCAGTCTAAGATGTTGTGGATCTGACAGATTTACTCATGATCACCACTCAAATAACAAGGACTGGAAGGGAAAGAACCTATTCTGATTTGGCTTTAATTCAAGATATCTGGCAATCTATTTCTATTAAAGCTACTTGGCGACCATTCCTCTACTACTGTCCAAGTATGGTAACAGAAGGTCTTCTTCCAAATTTGAGGTAAGACAGTCTAGAAGGTTCTTTAGTGGGGGCATCGGTGTGCTGAGGGGGGGTGTGTGTGTGTGGTGTGATGTGTGTGTGTGTGGTGTGTGGTGTGTGTGTGTGTGTGCGAGTGTGTGTGTGCAAGTGTGTGCATGCACGTGTGCATGTGTATGCATGTGTGAGTGTATGTGAGTGTATATGTTTGTGTGAATGTATGACTGAGCCAAAGCCAGCTCTGTGTTTGGGAGCTACCGTGAAAATGTCTGGGAGCAGACAGGACTAAGAGGAGAAGAAACATTTCAAGGACTGTCTCAAAGTGTCCCTCTAAGGCCTGGACATCAACCTCAACGCCTGGGAGTCGCTTGCCCTGGACCGCCCAGCCTGGCGAAGCAGCCTCACAAGGGGTGCATGTACATCAGAGAAGAGACGCACAGCGGAAGCTGAGAAAAAGCGAGCCACGTGCAAGGCCAGAGCAACCTCCACCTCCACTGTAGCACCCATCTACATGTGTCCCACATGTGGCTATTAATTCCGGGCCCAGATCGGCCTCACCAGCCACCTGCGGACCCACACTCGGCGATCTTCCATCTGAGATTGAAGTCGAGTCATGGTCATCTTTGAAATCGAAGGACAAACAACTGTGTGAGTGTATGACTGTGGGTGACTGCTGTAGCAAATGCACCCAGCCCCTCTCCCCTCATTCTTGTGGTTCATCTTCTGTAATGCTTCCCTACCTCTCATTCATCCTCCTTGCCCCACCAATCCATCCCCTAACTCATCCCCATTGGATTCTTTCAGCTGATGTACTCCCAGAGATGGTATGGAAACATTATGATCAAGATGTACTGATTCACAAGATACACTGACTCATACATATTGCAAGCATATAAGTTTCAACAAGCATCTATCATTTGAGATCTTCACAAACATATTCTTACTTGAAAGAAAAGAGAACAAAGAGAAAAGACTAAAACTGTCTTTCCAGTCACATACAAATTGCCTATCATTTCCACAGGCACACTGGAGTTAAAAGCTGATCCTACAAACGAGTCACCCAACAAACAAAGCAACTCACTCTTCCTCCTCCACCCACTTCCAGGATATGTCACTCTGTGTGATGTTTTTCCCCATCTTGTACATCAGCACAACCTTGTCACCCTTCAACTGAACGCCACAGTTCACTGCACAGTATACATATTAATGAATGTAAATGGCCCCACAGTTTACTGTACAATATACACATTCATGGAGTTAACGAACCCCACAATTTACAACAAATTGTACACATAATGATGTTAATAGAATCCACAACTATACACATTCAGGATTTGATGAAACCCAGTTTACTACACAGTATACACAGTAATGAAGTCAAATGCACCCCAAAGTTCACTGCACAGTGAACATATTCATGAAGTAATTAACCCCACAATTTACCCCACAGTATACACATTCATGGAGATAAATTAACCCCACAGTTCACTGCTCAGTATACACATTCATGGAGCAATGAACCCCACAATGTACTGCACAGTATACACATTCATGGAGTAATGAACCCCAAGATATACTGCACAGTATACACATTCATGGAGTAATGAACCCCACAATTTACTGCACAGTATACACATTCATGCAGTAATGAACCCCAAGATTTACTACACAGTATACACATTCATGGAGTAATGAATCCCACAATTTACTGCACAGTATACACATTTATGCAGTAATGAACCCCAAGATTTACTGCACAGTATACACATTCATGGAGTAATGAATCCCACAATTTACTGCACAGTATACACATTCATGGAGTAATGAACTCCAAGATTTACTGCGCAGTATACACATTCATGGAGTTAAGTCAACCCCACAGTTCACTGCACAGAATACACATTCATGGAATGAACCCCAGAATTTTCTACACAGTATTCATGTTAATCAAGTTCAATTAATTCACAGTTAATTGCACAGAATACACACTAATAACGTTAACTGAACCCAACAATTCGCTGTACACTATACATTCATGGAGTTTAATGAACCTCACAGTATACACACTCATGAAGTCAAATTTACCCTACAGTTCACTGCACAATACATACATTCATTAAGTAAGAACCCACAATTCACTACACAGTATACATATTAATGAAGTTATGAACTCCACAGTTAGAAACCCCACAGTCATTGCATAGTATACACATTAATAAAGTTACAAATCCCACAGTTCTGTGCATTGTATGTACACATTAATAAAGTTAGGAACCCCTCAGTTTACTGCATAGTATACACATTAATAAAGTTATAAAACCCACAGTTCTCTGCATCGTATACACATTAATAAAGTTAGGAACCCCTCAGTTTACAGCATAGTATACACATTAATAAAGTTATAAACCCCACAGTTCTCTGCATTGTATGTACACATTAATAAAGTTAGGAACCCCTCAGTTTACAGCATAGTATACACATTAATAAAGTTACAAACCCCACAGTTCTCTGCATTGTATGTACACATTAATAAAGTTAGGAACCCCACAGTTTACAGCATAGTATACACATTAATAAAGTTATAAACCCCACAGTTCTCTGCATAGTATACACATTAATAAAGTTATAAAACCCCACAGTTCTCTGCATAGTATACACATTAATAAAGTTAGGAACCCCACAGTTTACTGCAAAGTATACACATTAATAAAGTTAAGAACTCCACAATTCACTGCACAGAACATTTTCTTGGAATTCAACTGAACAGCATAGTTCACTGCACTGTACACATTAATGGGAATTCACTAAACACCACATTTAACAGCACAGCACAATTGTACATGGAGTTTAATTGAACACCACACTACACACTGCACTTTTAATGAATTGTAGTAAATGCTACAGTTTACTGCACATTACACATCAGAGAAATTTCTACACTGTACACACTAAGAGGAAGGAAACACTCCAGCGACGAAGCCAGGATGCAGTACCAACAGGTGAACGGAGAAGTCAGGAAGAAGATGAAGACAGCCGAGGAAAATTGGATAGAAGAGCAGTGCGAAGCAATCGAGAAAGGTATGGAAGCAGGGAACAGCAAAGAAGCCGACACCACACTCAAGACCCTCAGTAAGACTAACCAGACAAGATCAGCGGTCATCGAAGATAAGGATGGCAAGCTACTGACAGAGAATGAAGAAGTCCTGAAGAGGTGGACAGAATACTGTGAGGGCCTCTACAATTACCAGCTCAACCCGGACACATCCATTGTGCAGGACAACCAATGACCCGCAGACAGCGAGAACGGTCTCCAAGTACTGAAGGAGGAGGTTGAGGCCGCTATACAGACTCTGAAGCCAGGGAAATCCCAGGCTGCAATGTCCAGCCGACTGTGAACCGG
>CM031623.1:27940016-27955067 GCA_018398815.1 Conus ventricosus
ATTGGTGTTTTTGAGTGGGTGTTGTGTGTGTGTGTGTGTGTTGGGTGTGTGTGTGTGTGTCGTGAGTGTGGTGTGTGTGTGTGTGAAGTCTGGTGAGTTCGTGACTAGTTCAGTAATCACGTCTTGTGGCTTTTGATTTAGTGTACACTCATGAACTTAGATGCTTCTGTCTTGATTGACGACAGTACTTCGCATGTGCTGTCATTCTTCTTCTTCCTCTTCTTCTTCTTCTTTTTCTTCTTCTTCTTCTTCTTCTTTGTCCTCTTCGTCTTTGTGCTCTTCGTCTTTGTCTTCTGTGTTTTCTTCGTCTTCTTCTTCTCTCCCGAATGGATCATTTTAAAGAACTGTCGTACCCGAGGGTACACATGATTTGGAGAAAGCAACATTTCTAAAGTCGCATACTTTTTCCTAGGTTCATCACTGCGTGTGTGTGTGAGGGGGTGAGGGAGGTGGATGGAGAGTGTTCAGGGTGGGCACACAGGTGTGTTTGTGTACGTTCGTCTGCCAGCGCTTGCTTGCATTGTGATACCATGGCAGTTTAGGGTTACAGGAGTGAAAGATGGAATGACCATAGTATGTCGCAGTCACATGGAGCTGATAAGTGATAGCAGGGTGTATTATGGTTACAGTGGTGTTACGTATGAGATGACCATGGTGTATGGTAGTCACAGTAGTGTTATATATGTGTTGACCATGGTGTATGGTAGTCACAGTAGTGTTATATATGTGTTGACCATGGTGTATGGTAGTCACAGTGTGGCCATGTTGTCCAGTAATCACAGGGGGTTAATAGTAATAGCCATGTTGTCCAGTAATCACAGGGGATAATAGTAATGGCCATGTTGTTAAGTAATCACAGGGGATGATAGTAATGGCCATGTTGTTGAGTAATCACAGGGGGATGATAGTAATGGCCATGTTGTTGAGTAATCACAGGGGGGGGGTGGGGTGATAGTAATGGCCATGTTGTTCAGTAATCACAGGGGGATGATAGTAAGGCCATGTTGTTCAGTGATCACAGGGGGATGTCATAGTAATGGCCATGTTGTCCAGTAATCACAGGGGGAGGGGGGGGTGATGGTAATGGCCATGTTGTTCCGTAATCACAGGGGGATGATAGTAATGGCCATGTTGTCCAGTAATTACAGGGGGAGGGTGTGTGTGTGTGTGTGATGGTAATAGCCATGTTGTTCAGTAATCACAGGGGGTTGGGGGGGGGGGGGGATGATAGTAATGGCCATGTTGTTCAGTAATCACAGGGGGTGGGGGGGGTGATAGTAATGGCCATGTTGTTCAGTAATCACAGGGGGGGGGGGGGTGTATAGTAAGAGCCATGTTGTTCAGTAATCACAGGGGGTGATAGTAATGGCCATGTTGTTCAGTAATCACAGAGGGATGATAGTAATGGCCATGTTGTTGAGTAATCACAGGGGGTGGGGTGGGGGGGTATAGTAAGAGCCATGTTGTTGAGTAATCACAGGGGTTGATAGTAATGGCCATGTTGTTGAGTAATCACAGAGGGTTGATAGTAATGGCCATGTTGTTGAGTAATCACAGAGGGTTGATAGTAATGGCCATGTTGTTGAGTAATCACAGAGGGTTGATAGTAATGGCCATGTTGTTGAGTAATCACAGAGGGTTGATAGTAATGGCCATGTTGTTGAGTAATCACAGAGGGTGAGAGTAATGGCCATGTTGTTGAGTAATCACAGGAGATGTTAGCAATGCCATGTTGTTCAGTAATCACAGGGTGTGTGTGTGTGTGTGTGTGTGTGTGTGTGTGTGTGTGTGTGTGTGTGATAGTAATGGCCATGTTGTTCAGTAATCACAGGGGGGTGATAGTAATGGCCATGTTGTTCAGTAATCACAGGGGGTGATAGTAATGGCCATGTTGCTCAGTAATCACAGGGGGGTAATAGTAATGGCCATGTTGTTCAGTAATCACAGGGGGGGGGGTGTGTGATAGTAATGGCCATGTTGTTCCGTAATCACAGGGGGTTGATAGTAGTAATGGCGATGTTGTTCCGTAATCACAGGGGGTTGATAGTAAGAGTCATGTTGTTCAGTAATCACAGGGGTGGGTGGGGGGGGGGGGGGGGTGGTGATAGTAATGGCCATGTTGTTCAGTAATCACAGGGGGTGTGTGATAGTAATGGCCCATGTTGTTCAGTAATCACAGGGGGTGATAGTAATGGCCATGTTGTTCAGTAATTACAGGGGGTGATAGTAATGGCCATGTTGTTCAGTAATCACAGGGGATGATGGTAATGGCCATGTTGTTCAGTAATCACAGGGAGGGGGGGGGGGGGCGTGATAGTAATGGCCATGTTGTTCAGTAATCACAGGGGGATGATAGTAATGGCCATGTTGTTCAGTAATCACAGGGATGGGGGGGGGGGGGGTGGGGGATAGTAACGGCCATGTTGTTCAGTAATCACAGGGGGTGGGTGATAGTAACGGCCATGTTGTTCAGTAATCACAGGGGGGGGGGGGGAAGATAGTAATGGCCATGTTGTTCCGTAATCAAAGGGGGAGGGTGTGATAGTAATGGCCATGTTGTTCCGTAATCACAGGGGGGGTGATAGTAATGGCCATGTTGTTCCGTAATCACAGGGGGGGGGGGGGGGGGGGGGGGATAGTAATGACCATGTTGTTCAGTAATCACGGGGGGGGGGGGGGGGGGGGAGTGATTAGCAATGGCCATGTTGTTCAGAGATCACAGGGGGGAGGTGATAGTAATGGCCACGTTGTTCAGTAATCACAGGGGGGGGGGGGGTGATAGTAATGGCCATGTTGTTCAGTAATCACAGGGGGGGTGAGTGGGGGGTGATAGTAATGGCCATGTTGTTCAGTAATCACAGGAGAGGTGGTGATAGTATGGCCATGTTGTTCAGTAATCACAGGGGGGGGGGGGGAGGGTGTATAGTAATGGCCATGTTGTTCCGTAATCACAGGGGGAGGGGGTGATAGTAATGGCCATGTTGTTCAGTAATCACAGGGGGGGGGGGGGAGGTGATAGTAATGGCCATGTTGTTTCGTAATCACAGGGTGTGTGTGTGATAGTAATGGCCATGTTGTTCCGTAATCACAAGGGGGGGGGGGGGGTGATAGTAACGGCCATGATGTTCCGTAATCACAGGGGGGGGGGGGGTGATAGTAACGGCCATGTTGTTCCGTAATCACAGGGGGGGGGGGGATGATAGTAATGGCCATGTTGTTAAGTAATCACAGGGGGGGGGGGGGGGGGGTGTGTGATAATAACGGCATGTTGTTCCGTAATCACAGGGGTGGGGTTGGGGGGGTTGGGGGTGATAGTAATGGCCATGTTGTTCAGTAATCACAGGGGGGGGGGGGGGGGTGATAGTAATGGCCATGTTGTTCAGTAATCACAGGGGGGGGGGGGGTGATAGTAATGGCCATGTTGTTCAGTAATCACAGAAGGGGGGGGGGGGGTGATTGTAATGGCCATGTTGTTCAGTAATCACAGGGGGTGGGGGTGGTTGTGATAGTAAGAGCCATGCTGTTCAGTAATCACGGGGGGGGGGGGGGGGTGTGATAGTAAGAGCCATGCTGTTCAGTAATCACAGGGGGGGGGGTGATAGTAGAGCCATGCTGTTCAGTAATCACAGGGGGGGGGGGGTGATAGTAAGAGCCATGCTGTTCAGTAATCACAGGGGGGGGGGGGGTGTAGTAAGAGCCATGCTGTTCAGTAATCACAGGGGGGGGGGGGGGGTGATAGTAAGAGCCATGCTGTTCAGTAATCACAGGGGGGGGATGATAGTAAGAGCCATGCTGTTCAGTAATCACAGGGGGGGGGGGGGGGGGGTGATAGTAAGAGCCATGCTGTTCAGTAATCACAGGGGGGTGGGGGGGGTGATAGTAAGAGCCATGCTGTTCAGTAATCACAGGAGGGGGGTGATAGTAAGAGCCATGCTGTTCAGTATCATCAGGGGGGGGGGGGTGATAGTAAGAGCCATGCTGTTCAGTAATCACAGGGGGGGGGGGGGGGTGATAGTAAGAGCCATGCTGTTCAGTAATCACAGGGGGGGGGGGGGGGGTGATAGTAAGAGCCATGCTGTTCAGTAATCACAGGGGGGGGGGGGGGGGGGGTGAAGTAAGAGCCATGCTGTTCAGTAATCACAGGGGGGGGGGGGGTGATAGTAAGAGCCATGCTGTTCAGTAATCACAGGGGGGGGGGGGGGGTGATAGTAAGAGCCATGCTGTTCAGTAATCACAGGGGGGGGGGGTGTTTTAGTAAGAGCCATGCTGTTCAGTAATCACAGGGGGGGGGGGGGGGGGTGATAGTAAGAGCCATGCTGTTCAGTAATCACAGGGGGGGGGGGGGGGGTGATAGTAAGAGCCATGCTGTTCAGTAATCACAGGGGGGGGGGGGGGTGATAGTATGAGCCATGCTGTTCAGTAATCACAGGGTGGGGGGCGGGGGGTGATAATAAGAGCCATGTTGTTCAGTAATCACAGGGGGGGGGGGTGATAGTAAGAGCCATGTTGTTCAGTAATCACAGGGGGGGGGGGGGGGTGATAGTAAGAGCCATGTTGTTCAGTAATCACAGGGTGGGGGGGGGGGTGATAATAAGAGCCATGTTGTTCAGTAATCACAGGGGGGGGGGGGGGGGGGGGGAGGGTGTTAGTGAATAAATAGCGATGCTGTTTAGTAATCACAGGGGGGTGGGTGGGTGGGTGATAGTAATGGCCATACTGTTCAATAATTACAGGGGGATGATAGTAATTGTGATGTTGTTCAGTAATCACAAGGGGTAATAGTAGTGGCCATGTTGTTCAGTAATCACAGGGGGAGGGGGTGATCATAACGGCCATGTTGTTCAGTAATCACAGGGGGAGGGGGGTGATCATAACGGCCATGTTGTTCAGTAATCACAGGGGGTGGGGGGTGGGGGGTGTAGTAACGGCCATGTTGTTCAGTAATCACAGGGGGGGGGGGTGATAGTAATGGCCATGTTGTTCAGTAATCACAGGGGGGGGGGTGATAGTAACGGCCATGTTGTTCAGTAATCACAGGGGGGGGGGGGTGATAGTAACGGCCATGTTGTTCAGTAATCACAGGGTGTGTGTGATAGGAACGGCCATGTTGTTCAGTAATCACAGGGGGGGGGGGGGGGGGTGTGTATAGTAACGGCCATGTTGTTCAGTAATCACAGGGGGGGGGGGGGGGTGATAGTAACGGCCATGTTGTTCAGTAATCACAGGGGGGGGGGGGGGGGTGATAATAATGGCCTGTTGTTCAGTAATCACAGGGTGTGTGTGTGTGTGTGTGTGTGTGTGTGTGTGTGGTGTGTGTGTGTGATAGTAATGGCCATGTTGTTCAGTAATCACAGGGGGGGGGGGGGGGGATAGTAATGGCCATGTTGTTCAGTAATCACAGGGGGGGGGGGGGGGTGATAGTAACGGCCATGTTGTTCAGTAATCACAGGGGGTGGGGGTGATAGTAACGGCCATATTGTTCAGTAATCACAGGGGGGGGGGGGGGTGATAGTAACGGCCATGTTGTTCAGTAATCACAGGGGGGGGGGGGGGTGATAGTAACGGCATGTTGTTCAGTGAACACAGGGAAGGGGGGGTGATAGTAATGGCCATGTTGTTCAGTAATTACAGGGGAGGGGGGGGGGGG
Organism: Conus ventricosus; assembly: GCA_018398815.1. NCBI lineage: Eukaryota > Metazoa > Mollusca > Gastropoda > Neogastropoda > Conidae > Conus > Conus ventricosus. Next base: position 27,945,664 of record CM031623.1, read on the forward strand.
GGGTGATAGTAACGGCCATGTTGTTCAGCAATCACAGTGGGAGGGGGTGAGTGTAACGACCATGCTGTTCAGTGAACACAGGGGGAGGGGGTGATAGTAACTTCCATGTTGTTCAGTGAACGCAGTGGGGGGGGGCGGGAGGGGGGATAGTAACGGCCATGTTGTTCAGTGATCACAGGGGGGGGGGGGGGGAAGGGGTGATAGTAATGGCCATGTTGTTCAGTGATCACAGGGGGGGGGGAGGGGGTGATAGTAACGGCCATGTTGTTCAGTGATCACAGGGGGCGGGGGGGGAGGGGGAGGGGGTGATGGTAACGGCCATGTTGTTCAGTGATCACGGGGGGGGGGGGGGGGAGGGGGGGATAGTAACGGCCATGTTGTTCAGTGATCACAAGGGGGGGGGGGGGGAGGGGGTGATAGTAATGGCCATGTTGTTCAGTGATCACAGGGGGTGGAGGGGGTGATAGTAACGGCCATGTTTTCAGTGATCACAGGGTGGGGGGGGGGGGGGGGGGGGCAGGGGGTGATAGTAACGGCCATGTTGTTCAGTGATCACAGGGGGGGGGGGGGGGCAGGGGGTGATAGTAACGGCCATGTTGTTCAGTGAACGCAGGGGGGGGGGGGGGTGATAGTAAGGGCCATGTTGTTCAGTGAATGCAGGGGGAGGGGGGTGATAGTAACGGCCATGTTGTTCAGTGATCACAGGGGGGGGGGGGGGGGTGATAGTAAGGGCCATGTTGTTCAGTGAATGCAGGGGGAGGGGGTGATAGTAACGGCCATGTTGTTCAGTGATCACAGGAGGGGGGGGGGGGGGGGTGATAGTAAGGGCCATGTTGTTCAGTGAATGCAGGGGGAGGGGGTGATAGTAACGGCCATGTTGTTCAGTGAACGCAGGGGGGGGGGGTGGTGATAGTAAGGGCCATGTTGTTCAGTGAATGCAGGGGGAGGGGGTGTATAGTAACGGCCATGTTGTTCAGTGATCACAGAGGGAGGGAGGTGATAGTAACGGCCATGATGATGATCATGATGTGTAATTCTGTATGATGGTCTCAAAGGGTGATGAGTTCGATGTGAAGGGTGATGATCATGTGTAGTTCTATATGATGGTCAGGGAGGGTGATGATCATGATGTGTAAGGTCTATATGATGGTCAAGGAGGGTGATGATCATGTGTAGTTCTATATGATGGTCAGGGAGGGTGATGATCATGTGTAGCTCTATATGATGGTCAGGGAGGGTGATGATCATGTGTAGTTCTATTATGATGGTCAGGGAGGGTGATGATCATGTGTAGCTCTATATGATGGTCAGGGAGGGTGATTGTCATGTGTAGTTCTATATGATGGTCAGGGAGGGTGATGATCATGTGTAGCTCTATATGATGGTCAGGGAGGGTGATGATCATGTGTAGCTGTATATGTGGTCAGGGAGGGTGATGATCATGTGCAGCTCTATATGATAGTCAGGGAGGGTGATGATCATGATGTGTAAGCTCTATATGATGGTCAGGGAGGGTGATGATCATGTGTAGTTCTATATGATGGTCAGGGAGGGTGATGATCATGTGTAGCTGTATGTGATGGTCAGGGAGGGTGATGATCATATGTAGTTCTATATGATGGTCAGGGAGGGTGATGATCATGTTGTGTAGTTCTTTGTGACGGCCTCATGTTATGATCATAATGTGTAGTTCTATATGATGGTCAGCAAGGTGATGATTATAATGTGTAATTCTATATGATGGTCAGCAAGGAGATAAGTATAATGTGTAGTTCTATATGATGGTCAGCAAGGTGATGATTATAATGTGTAGTTCTATATGATGGTCACAGAGGATTATCATAATGTTGTATATTATATCATAATGGCCATAGAGGGTGATCATGTGTAGCTTTATATTAGGGTCAGAGAGGGCAATGATCATGATGTGTAGTAGTCACAAATGAATGACACGTCATGACCATCTTGTGTGGTAGTCACAGTGCTGTGACATGTGATGACATTTTTACTAGTGGTAATCCCAGGAGTGATGAGTATGGTGTGTGATAGTCACAGAGATAATGAGCATAGTGTGTGATAGTCACAGGGATAATGAGCATGGTGTGTGATAGTCACAGTAGTGATGAGTATGGTGTGTGATAGTCACAGAGATAATGAGTATGGTGTGTGATAGTCACAGAGATAATGAGTATGGTGTGTGATAGTCACAGGGATGATGAGTATGGTGTGTGATAGTCACAGGAGTGATGAGTATGGTGTGTGATAGTCACAGGTGTAATGAGTATGGTGTGTGATAGTCACAGGGATGATGAGTATGGTGTGTGATAGTCACAGGAGTAATGAGTATGGTGTGTGATAGTCACAGGTGTAATGAATATGGTGTGTGATAGTCACAGGAGTGATGAGTATGGTGTGTGATAGTCACAGGAGTGATGAGTTATGGTGTGTGATAGTCACAGGAGTAATGAGTATGGTGTGTGATAGTCACAGGAGTAATGAGTATGGTGTGTGATAGTCACAGGAGTGATGAGTATGGTGTGTGATAGTCACAGGAGTGATGAGCATGGTGTGTGATAGTCACATGAGTTAATGAGTATGGTGTGTGATAGTCACAGGAGTAATGAGTATGGTGTGTGATAGTTACAGGAGTAATGAGTATGGTGTGTGATAGTCACAGGAGTAATGAGTATGGTGTGTGATAGTCACAGGAGTAATGAGTATGGTGTGTGATAGTCACAGGAGTAATGGGTATGGTGTGTGATAGTCTCAGGGATGATGGTGTGTGTATCAGGTGTCGGAGGCGGTTCTTGCGTCGGGAGAAGTTCTCCATCGAGGTGCCGATGAACTTCTACTGCTTTGAACAGGAAGGCCCCAGGTGTTCAAGACCAAGAAACGTCTGTCTGGGGCCGCCAGTGCCGGGGCTGAGCCATCCACCAGCCAGGTGACTCCTTTGTCGCCCGTGTGTGTGTGTGTGTGTGTGTGTGTGTGCCTAAGTGACTTGAAGGAATGACACGTGCACAAACACAAAAAGGGGAAGGGATGAAGATGACAGGATCTAAATGCAGGTAAGGGCAGTTGGCGAAGGGTCAGTCAGTGGACAGGCCGTGTTGTGCTGGACAGTGAGCTGTGCAGAGGGCCGCTGTCGGAACAGCGACTTCTTGTTAACACTCCAAGGCCCACGACTGTCTGGATGGACCTGGTGTTGTCCACTGACAGAGAATGCAGGACCAGACGATTTGCTTTGTCCACACTTACTAACATGCCACTAAGCCATTTTAGTCGCCACGAGCGAATCCACTGTGTGGTACGTTCCAATCGCCGGATGTTTACATGACGTTCCGCGAGCGGCAGAAATTCGGTGCACTGAACACATGACCGGAGGCTGGGATATGTGGTTTGATAACCACCACCACCACCATCACCAACCAACCAACCAAACAAAATTCCTAAATTTTGGTCGTCACAATCAGGCAACTTTTTGGAAATTTTCCCCGGATCCTCACAAACAGCTCTACCCTGGTTGCTCTCCTGGAAAAGCACGGTACCCCAGTCCCCCATGATGGGCAGTAAATTGCTTGTGTGTCATGAGCAGTGTTTCTGACATAAAAAAATGTGAATTCCTGATGGGGGCCCTTTTGAAGGGAATTTGCCGGAAATGGCCCCCAAAACGGCCCCCTCAGGAAAAAAAAAAAGATGCAGCGATACCCGAGGAGGCTAAACGCTGGAACTTTTGAGCAACTGGTGCCCCACCACTCCGCAAAGCCCTTGTAAAGTACTTTTTTTTAATGTTTTTTTTTTTTTTAGTTCATTTTTGGATGAAATATTTTAAGGATGGGTTGATGTTTTGTGTGTTGAAAGTTGGAATGTGTGATCATGTTGTTAAAATGTGTGTGACCGATTGTCTGTTTGTATGATGGTGATATGATGTTGTCGTTTTAAAGTTGACTTTGGTGCTTGATGTGAGGTGTTGATGATGCTGTATGATAGGAGAATTGTTTATGAAAGATTATGTAGTGATGATATGTGTTTACGACGATGTTGTGTGATGATATGTTGACTGATGCTGTATGTAGTGATGTATGTGTTGACTGACTGCGTATGATAGTGTGATTTTGTTGATGACTGGGCGTATGATAGTGTGAAATGTGTTGACTGATGACTGTTGTAGTTGAAAGTGTTTAAAGCTGTATGAAAAATGATGAAAAATTTTTGACTGACTGACTGTATGATAATGAGTGTTTATGATGCTGTATGATAGTGATGATGGTGGACTGACTGACTGTTGAAAATGAGAAAAGTGTTGACTGAGACTGTTGATAGGATGATTGTGTTGACTGATGACGTTGTTGTGAGAAAAATTTTTGATGATGACTGTTGATAGTGATGATATGTGTTGAATGACTGCGTATGATAGGAGAAAGTGTTGAAAATGACTGTTATAGTGATGAAATGTGTTATGAGTTATGTATAATATGCTGTGATGTTGGGGTTGAATGATTGACTGTATGATGGTGGGATGAGGGGTTGTGTGTTGAATGAATGATGTAAATGGCGTTTTGTGTGTGTGTGTGTGGTGTGTGTGTGTGTGTGGTGTGTGTGTGTTTGGGTGTTTGGGGTTTGGTGTGTGTGTTGGTGTGTGTGTGTGTGTTGTGTGTGTGTGTGTGTTTGGTTGTGTGTGTGTGGTTGTGTGTGTGGTGTGTTTGGGATGTGTGTGTGTGTGTGGTTTGTGTGTGTTTGGTGTGTTTGGTGTGTGTGTGTGTGTGTGTGTGTGGTGTGTTGTGTGTGTTTTTGGTGTTTTTGGGTTTGTGTTGTGTGTGTGTGTGTGTGTGTGTGTGTGTGTGTTGTGTGTGTGGTGTGTGTTGTGTTTGGTGTGTGTGGTGTGTGTGTGTGTGTGTGTGGTGTGTTGTGTGTGTGTGTTGTGTTTTTGGGTGTTGTGTGTGTGTGTGTGTGGTGTGTGTGTGTGTGTGTGTGTTGTGTGTGTGTTTTGGTGTGTTTGGTGTGTGTGTGTGTGTGTGTGTTTTGGGGGTGTGTGTGTGTGTTTGGTGTGTGTGTGTGTGTGTGTGTGTGTTTGGTGTGTGTGTGTGTGTGTTTTGGTGTGTGTGTGTGTGTTTGGTATGTGTGTGTGTGTGTGTGTGTGTGTGTGTGTGTGTGGGGTGTGTGTGTGTTTGGTGTGTGTGTTTGGTTTGTGTGTGTGTGTTTGGTGTGTGTGTGTGTGTGTGTGTGTGTGTGTGTGTGTTGTGTGTGTGTGTGTGTGGTGTGATCAGTCAGGGCTGGCGGGGGAAGCAGTTGGCTCACGGGAGACCAGACAGTCCTGAGCACATAGGCCTGGAGACCATCTTCAACAATGACACGGACAAGGAGCAGCCCTACAACTTCAAGTGAGTGAACATGGGCATCTTCATAACCCCCTTTAACCCCTACCCGGGTACCCACCACACCCCTCCACTACCAGCCCCACTGATTCCATTCTCTCGTTTAGGAAAGACGTGATGTTGTTGGAGGAAGAATTTATTTTCTTTCTGTTCTCTCTCTTTTCTCTCTCTCTCTCTCTTTTCTCTCTATCTCTCCTCTCTTTTCTCTCTCTTCTCTCTCTCTCTCTCTCTCTCTCTCTCTCTTATATTTGACGACTTTTCGAGATCACAGCACATACTTCTATCAGATGGCTTTGGTAATATTTAACACGGTTCAATACAAACAGTGTAGTCTGACCCCCCGAACAGAGTTTAATTCTGTGTGAAAACAAAAGTTACTATCACAAAATTTGATTTAAGTCATCGATCTTTAAAAGAATTGGATTATTAGCTGATGTCAGCTGAAGAAATGGCATTCGGGCTGTTCACGTCTTATCTTGTCCCTCAGAACATGCCCGTGGTGAACCCGGTGGAGACCGTAACCCAACATGACCTAGAAAATGCTGACATGACCTAACCCTTTCAATCTTCATGTTTCTTTCCTTATGTGGTCTCTTTTCTTTTTATGTAGGCAGCTGTTTTTTATGCACTGCTGTTTTTCTGTCACGCCATCTGTATTTCTTTTATTTATTTTCGTTTAAGTACTTTTCTCACTATTTCTTTTAACAATTATGTATTTTTGGATTTTCAGCATTTCATCATCACATAAATAAAAGAAGGCAGCCCAAATGATATGCACGTGACAAAAAAGTGTAAATAGTCTGCAGTGACAAACAGTGTAAAAAAGTCTGCAGTGACAAACAGTGTAAATAGTCTGCAGTTTTTAGTTGGGTGCCTAGCCCCAGTGACAATGGAATGTCATTACAGTGAAAGTCTGGCAGGACCTGGGCAGTGAGGAAGGTGTCCACTTTAAGAAAATGCAGTTTTGCGCTCGTTCGTGGGTTAGCGTAAACAACAAACATGTTATTCTGGTGGAGTATTCCGCTGTGCTTTGTCTTCATGTTTCTGTATTTAATGGCGTTACGGGAACGCGGCGGGCTACCTCTAATTCTTCCTCTTTCTTTTTCTGAGCTCTGTTACAATGAAAACAAGCGCCTCTATGTTGGTGTTTCGTATTCCCTACCCAGCAGCAGCTAGCGAGCCCTTTGGACTGGACAGCAAAACCACATCTGCTGAATGATAGCGTCCCTTTTCATCCCCATCTTGGCAGCAGCCAGCGAGCTGTGTGGGCTGGAAGCTGTGGCACGCCTGTTGCACTTTGGTATTCCTTCCCTGCAGCAACAGCAGAGCCACAATGGCTGAAAGTCAAAACACGTCGTGTTTTATACCGAAGTATTTCCTTACCAACCGCAGCCATTCAGCCCTGAAAGCTGGACAGTACAAATGGTATATTGTTCGACAGGATCCCTCGCTTTCCCTGACCCAGCTCCACTGGTGAGCCACTGACAGGATCCCCTCGCTTTCCTGACCAGCCTCCACTGGCGAGCCACTGACAGGATCCCTCGCTTTCCCTGTCCCAGCCTCCACTGGCGAGCCATGACAGGATCCCCTCGCTTTCCCTGTCCAGCCTCCACTGGGTGAGCCACAATAGCTGGAAAGTAACAACATCCTTTCCTAGTTACAACACGCATCTTATGATGGTTTGGAAAGAAAATCATGTTATTGAACACAACATGTAACCGAACAATTGTACCCTTCCTTAGCCCAGCCAAGCAATTGGAAGGTGGACCAGGCTTCGGTAGGGCCATTATTCTGTCGCTGATATGTCAGTTGGTACTCAGTAGACCATTATACTGTCACTGATATGTCAGTTGGTCACTCAGTAGACCATTATTCTGTCGCTGATATATCAGTTGGTCACTCAGTAGACATTATTCTGTCACTGATATGTCAGTTGGTCACTCAGTAGACCATTATTCTGTCACTGATATGTCAGTTGGTCACTCAGTGAATCGACAATGGCCGATCAAAGAATATAGCGTCAAAAAGTTGTCGATCAAAGCATATTTAATAAAACAAAAGTAACATGAAAAAAAGAAACGGAAAAGGGAGCGGGACAGCAATTCGTGACAAAATCACGTCCGATGCCCAGGGGAGTTCACTGGCACACTCCTCGGATCAGAAAACACACAGGGAAAATGCACCTCCTGACCGTCACGAAAATGCACCTCCCTGACCGTCACGAAAATACACCTTCCTGACCGTCACGAAAATACGCCTTCCTGACCGTCACGAAAATACGCCTCCCTGACCGTCACGAAAATACACCTCCATGACCGTAACGAAAATACACCTCCCTGACCATAACGAAAATACACCTCCTGACCATAACGAAAGTACACCTCCCTGACCATAACGAAAGTACACCTCCCTGACCATAACGAGGTGTTCCCGAAAAGGTCCGGGGGAAAACAAACGGAGACACGGAATTCAACGCCTGGTCCATCTGGGGAAAGGGGGGGGGGGGGGGGGGTACGACAATAGCTCGTCAAGAAAGGGAGGAGGTGACTGCACGTATCACACCCGGCGCCGGCGAAATCCACTGACGGCAGCGCAGCAAAGCGGGACTGTAAACATGATATGACCCCACCTTAAGCTCCTACCCGTAATCAGAAATGATCATTTCTCTCTTTTTTTCTTCTCTCACTTTCCAAGACCGGAGGTCAGGATCGGAACACCACAATGTCGTTTTTCCGGAAATAAAAACTTTTAACATTTTGGAGAAAAAAAATCAGAAATGTAAAAATAATGCGAAATTTTGGAAGTTTCGATTCTGAAGATCCTTCCCCATACACCAGTGAAGCCATGTTACAGACAGGGTGTCAAGAGGGGAGAGACAGACTTGGCCCTCAAGCCGCTCTCTCTCTCTCTCTCTCTCTCTCTCTCTCTCTCTCTCTCTCTCTCTCTCTCTCTCTCTCTCTCTCACCCACACACACACCCACACACACACACACGTATAGTCACACACACACACCACACACACACACACACACACACACACACACACACACATGATCACACACACACACACACACACACCACACACACACACACCACACACACACACATGATCACACACACACACACCACACACATGATCACACACACACACATGATCACACACACACACACATGATCACACATGATCACACACACACACACACACACACACACACACACACACACACACACACACACACACACACACACGTGTCGGAGTTGAGCGTGGCCAATCGGGGTGTGTGTCTGTGTATCCTCGCATGTCGGTGGCTGTCACAGGCCGGTCAGTGACCACTACACGGTGAACACTGGGCTGAACACTCCACAAGGGCACCTGTGCCTGGCTTGGTTCTTTTTATTGTTACCACAGTGCTTGGAGTTATTCAGTATAGATATGAATTAGGTGGTCATCCCCCTTCCCAAGCATTGATTTGTTTTGATACTTATCATTGAAAGTGGTGAGTTAATACTAAGCAGCAGCATCAGTTTACATAGAAAACACTTTCGGTACTTTTTCGCGTCTGTGTGCCTGTTTCCAAAATTGACGTTGTAAACACGAAAAGATGAAATGCATACACTTTTTTTCTGATAAAAGCTTAAGAACTCCTTTGCCCCCTACCACAGACAGGGGACCTGGCTCTTCTCTCACATTTCCAGTACAGCTGGACCGTGATAGGTTTCACTCTAAAAACAACAATTTTAGTTATTATTAATATTATTATTATTATTATTGTTATTATTATTATCATTATCATTATATCCAGTATCATCATCTTCATCCTCATCCTCATCCTCATCATCATCATCATCATCATCATCATCATCATGTTGTTGTCGTTGTTGTTGTTGCTTTGGGCTCTTTGTGTGAATTTTGTTCGAAAAAATTCAGTGGTTCAAGTTGAATGTATATTTAATTGAAGGAATGGCTGTCTTCATTTTTCAACAAAACAATATTTACTTCAACCATTTGTATATTTCACGTTATACATTCGA
>CM031623.1:27956067-27983567 GCA_018398815.1 Conus ventricosus
TCTGGTGTTTTCTTTAGCGTTTGGTGTTTCTTGAGGGGTTCTGGTTCATTCTGTTGTTTCGGGTTCTTGTAGTGTTCTGGTTCTTCGTGTAGTGGTTGTCTTTCTGGTAGTGTTCTGTGTCTTTTCTGTGTAGGTTCGGTTCTTTCTGTTTTGGGTTCTGGTTCTTTCGTGTATGTTCTGGTTCTTCCTTTGTAGTGGTTCTGGGTGTTTGTGTTTTGTTTTTTCTGGTCTTCCTTTGTAGGGGTTCGGGTGTCTTTCTGTTTGTTTCTGGTGTCTTTTCTTGTGTGTTGTCGTTCTGGTGTCTTTTGTGTTGTTTCTGGTGTCTTTGAAGTGGTTCTGGTGTCTTTCTTTAGTGTGTGGTTCGGTGTCTTTCTGTGTTGTTGTTCTGGTGTCTTTCTGTTGTGGTTCTGTGTCGTTCTGTGTAGGTTGTGGTTCTGGTGTCTTCTCGTGTTGTAGTTCTGGTGTCTTTCTGTTTAGTGGTTCTGGTGTCTTCTGTGTATGGTTCTGTGTCTTTCTGTGTTGTAGTTCTGGTGTCTTTCTGTGCTGGGGGTTAGGGTGTCTTTCTGTGTAGTGGTTCTGGTGCCCTTCTGGTTGTGGGTTCTGGTGTCTTTCTGTGTAGTGGTTCTGGTGTCTTTCTGATTGGGTTCGGGTGCCCTTCTGTGTAGTGGTTCTTTGTCTTTCTGTGTGTGGTTCTGGTGTCTTTTCTTTGTAGGGGTTTTCTGGTGTCTTTCTGTGTTGTGGTTCGGGTGTTTTTCTGTGTAGTGGTTCTGGTGTCTTTCTTGTATGTTTCTGGGTCTTTCTGTGTAGTGGTTCTGGTGTCTTTCTGTGTTGTGGTTCTGGTGTCTTTCTGTGTTGGGTTCCTGTTTCTTTCCCTGTGTAGTGGTTCGGGTGTCTTTCTGTGTGTGGGTTCTGGTGTCTTTCTGTGTTGTAGTTTCTGGTGTCTTTCTGTTTGGGTTCGGTGTCTTTCGTGTAGTGGTTCTGGTGTCTTTCTGTGTTGGGGGTTCGGGTGTCTTTCTGTGTTGTGTTCTGGTGACTTTCTGGGGCTGTGGGTTCTGGTGTCTTTCTGTGTTGTAGTTCTGTGTCTTTCTTTGTAGTGGTTCTGTGTCTTTTTTGTGTTGTATTCTGGTGTCTTCTGTGTTGTGTTCTGGTGTCTTTTTGTGCTTTGGGTTCTGGTTCCTTTCTGTGTTTTATTCTGGTGTCTTTCTGTTTTTTATTCTGGTGCCCTTTCTGTGTAGTGGTCGGGTGTCTTTCTGTGTAGTGGTGCTGTGTCTTTCTGTGTAGTTTTCTGGTGTCTTTCTGTGTTGGGGGTTCTGGTCTCTTTCTGTGTTGTAGTTCGGGGGTCTTTCTGTGTTGTATTCCCTGGTGTCTTCTGTGTTTGTAGTTTCTGGTGTCTTTCTGTGTTGTATTCTGGTGTCTTTCTGTGTAGTGGTTCTGGTGTCTTCTGTGTAGGGGTGCTGGTGTCTTTCTGTGTAGTGGTTCTGGTGACTTCTGTGTAGTGTTTCTGGTGCCCTTTCTGTTTGTATTCTGGTGTCCTTTCTGTGTTGTGGTTCTGGTGTCTTTCTGTGTTGTAGTTCTGGTGTCTTTCTTTGTAGTGGTTTCTGGTCTTCTGTGCTGTGGTTCTGTGTCTTTCTGTGTAGTGGTTCGGTGTTTTTCTTGTTGGGGTTCTGGTGTCTTCTGTGTTGTGGTTCTGGGCGTTCGGGTGTAGGGGTTCTGGTTCTTTCTGTGTTGTATTCTGGTGTATTTCTGTGTAGTGGTTCGGGGTGTTTTCTGTGTAGTGGTTCGGGTCTTTCGTGTAGTGGTTCGGTGTCTTTTTGTGTTGTGGGTTCGGGTGTCTTCTGTGTTGTGGGTTCTGGTGTCTTTCTGTGTTGTAGTTCTGGTGTCTTTCTTTGTATGTTCTGGTGTCTTTCTGTGCTGGGGGTTCTGGTGTCTTTCTGTGTATGGTTCGGGTTTTCCTTTCTGTGTTGTAGTTCTGGTGCCCTTTCTGTGTTGTGGTTCTGGTGTCTTTCTGTTTGTGGGTTCTGGTGTCTTTCTGTTTTTGTAGTTCTGGTGTCTTTCTGTGTTTTTGGTTCTGGTGTCTTTCTGTGTAGTGGTTCTAGTGTCCTTTCTTTGTAGTGGTTTCCCTGGTGTCTTTCTTTGTAGTGGTTCTGGTGTCTTTCTGTGTAGTGTTCTGGTGTCTTTCTGTGTAGTGGTTCTGGTGTCTTTCTGTGTTGTAGTTCTGGTGCCCTTTCTGTGTAGGGGTTCTGGTGTCTTTCTGTGTAGGGGTTCTGGGTCATTCTGTGTAGGGGTTCTGGTGTCTTTCTGTGTAGTGGTTCTGGTGTCTTCTGTGTAGTGGTTCGGGTATCATCAGTCGTCTTGTTAGTTGGGCTCTTTCCCCCAAAGACAAAACACCCGCATTGGCAGTCCACATCAGGGGACCCGAAGGGGTAGTGTGAACTATAAGCTGGAGTGTCCCGAAAAAACGCCAGTTACTCTAGAGCTGTTCTGTTATGCTGGTCAGTTCCCCATCGTGCCCTCAAGGCCTGAATTGTGGTCATTGAGGGGGTGCGCGGTGGGGGTGGGTTTGATCTTGGGCCCAAGTTCGGGAGCAATCTTCGTGCCAGTTCCCCTCTGTTTGGGAACACGGCGTCCACAGCGGGCTGCTAACAACTAGATAGCCCTTTCAGCAGCCCGGCTGTCAACACCTCTGCTCTTGTCCCCCCAGCTGCACGACTACCCCAGTCCCTTTCCAGGGAACAAGCCCACCTCTCCAATCCCTTCACGTGCCGCAATGCTCGCTTGTGGCGGCACACACTGCCACCATGTTGACTTATCAGACAGGACAACTTCAAATAAGGGGCACCCCCATCCCCAACCCCACCTTCACCAAGTGGAAGAAGGTGGGGTACGAGATGACTGTAAGTGGAGCAGTGACGTTCACGTCGAATTAACCCGCCTTAGGGGCAGGCCGTGACAACGCTGAATATCTTTCCCCCATTGTTCACGCTTCAGTGGTGTTTGAACTGGTGACGAAGACCCCACTTGGAGAACTGAATTCGAGCCTGCAAGGGGCTTCCTGGTGCCGCAGCACACAGCAGGTAACTGGCCCTTCGCACGCCTGCAGGGCCCCGGCCGCCGGGATTCTGGGGCCTGGCTGTTGAGCCGACATGGAAAAGGGATGTCATGGTGTGTGGGATCGGCGACCAGTCAACCGTCCAGGACTGTGACATGGGCACACCTCAGCCACAGCCTCAGCTTGCGCGGGGAGGATCACCAGAACCCGCGTCCCTTGTTTTACCACACGGTAAAACACACTGCCCCAGGAAAACCCAGTCCCCACTCTCTAACCGCTCAAGTTTTCGTTTCTAGGAGATGAAATCTCATGTCATCATTTAGTCACTCCTGTATGTGTTATTCGCAATCTTAGATGTACAAAAGCGTCCCATCCTGTCTGTGTCCTGTCCCCCCCTCAACTTCTCCTTATTTCAATCCCATGTCACTTGACCTTTTCTCACTACGTTCTGGGCAATCCAGAACGAACCCTTTTTGGCCTGACCGTTTTAATTTTAAATGCAACATATGGCGAAGAAGTCCCTGTCGCATACGAAGCGGGTTACTTGAAAGCAAGGGGAGACGAGGGAAGGGCGAGTTTGAGGAGAAAGGAAAGAAGTTTGGGGCTGGGATGGTTTGGTAGGGGGGGGGGGAGGGGACGGGGGAAGAGGGAAAAGCGATGTCAGGATTTTCCAAGTGGTCCAAAGGACAAAGGAGGAGTGAGGGTGCAAGGTGACCGGGGGGGGGGGGGAGGGAAGAGGCGGGGAGAGGGAAATGGAGGGGGGAGGGGGTAGGGTCAAGGGTGGGGGGGATAACTTGTTTTTTCACAAAATAATGGGACTTCTTGCGATTAAATTTCGTCACTTTTCTTTTTGGCAATGATTTGCCTGCCTGGATTCCAGCCTGTCTACCTTTTCGTTGGTGTGTATGTCTGTATTTGATTTATATACGGAAAAAAAATATTTTAGTTGGTGGAAACAAAGTGATGTACATTGAATTGCCGTCATGACTTATTCTGTCAGTCTAGCCGTCCTGATTGGTAGTTTACACTGTAAACGTTTACAATGAAAGACGTGAAACACTGTGAAAGTCTCGGTTTCATTGTGTATAGTAGGTCGAAGCAAGATTTCTGCGAATACGATGTGGTGATGTGGTTTTCTTTGTTGTATGTGTTGGACCCAATGTTTGTTCACAAATACAGGTTTATTTTCACTGGGTTTTTCTTGATTCAGACACAACCCCAACATAAAGCCTAATCCCCTAAATAATTAGCCATACAGTTTCTCCAGGCCAAAGGAATTCAGAGGTGAGCAGCAACTGAGGGCCATTCCGAAATGTGAATTTAGAGAACTTCGGTGTCATGATTTAGGCAACTCCTGTGATGTCGTAATCTTATAGATGTAACAAACGTCCCCCCGTTTTGTGTTCTGTCTGCCCTCAACAGACACACCGCGAGGGAAGTTAACAGAATTTGAGCAGTTTGGTAACCCGACACATGAAAAAGTAATGTCCATTTCACGATGAATATTAACGTCGTTACACCATGAGTAGTAATATCCTTTCACCATGAGTAGTAACATCCTCTCACCTGAATAGTAAAGTCATTTCACGGGATAGTAACGTCATTTCACCGGGAATAGTGACGTCATTTCACCGGGAATAGTAACATTCTTTCACCGGGAAAAGGAACCGCTATGAATGGCGGTCATCTGTATTCTCACACTCCTCTGTGGCTAGCTAGCACTAGGCAATGCACGACATGGTCTGCCAAGATCCTGCCTGCTCTCCAGGACACCTCAAGCTAGCAGCAGTCTATGGTCTCCTGTGGTAAAAGACTGTCAGTTAACTTCAACTGTACTTCTCCTTAGAGTTTCGAACACCGGACAACAAAACATAGAGCTGGTGTCATAAACAGCCCAAGCTGACGGCCGTTAAAGTCACCACCCAGGGACCCTGGCGGCCTTTGCCTGATGGCCTCCAAGAAACAGTGTACCCTCTCCCTCCCTGGGACATTCCGCCCCTGATCAGACTGATACACGGCTCGCTGGTTCGGCCCAGGCTGGGGGATTAAAGGTAATCGTGCATGTCCACGATATTACAACGACCCGATAGATTCTCATTCTTTGTTTGCTTGGACAACACACGCAGCGTGACCATTTGTTCAGAGAGAGAGAGAGAGAGAGAGAGAGAGAGAGGAGAGAGAGGAGAGGAGGAGGGGGAAGAAGAAGAGAAGAAGAAGAAGAAGAAGTAGTAGTAGTAGTAGTAGCAGCAGCAGCAGCAGCAGTAGTAGTAGTAGTAGTAGTAGAAGAAGGAATTGCATTTCGGAGATGATAGCTCTGATTTAAATTTTCAGCTCAGTCCTGACCCTAGCGACAGTATGCTCTACAAAATACGACATGGCAAAGTTACTAATCGACATGGGGAAAGCAGTTCATGACATGACAAAGGCAAGGCATGGCAAGGCAAGGCAAGGCAATTCATGACATGATAAACAGACAGCATGTGACAATGAACAGACATTTTCTGACATGACAAAGGCAAGGCAATTCATGACATGATAAACAGACAGCATGTGACAATGAAACAGACATTTCCTGACATGACAAAGCAAGGCAATTCATGACATGATAAACAGACAGCATGTGACAATGAAACAGACATTTCCTGACATGACAAAGGCAAGGCAATTCATGAGATGATAAACAGACAGCATGTGACAATGAAAGACATTTCCTGACATGACAAAGGCAAGGCAATTCATGAGATGATAAACAGACAGCATGTGACAATGAAACAGACATTCCTGACATGACAAAGGCAAGGCAAGGCAAGGCATTCATGAGATGATAAACAGACAGCATGTGACAATGAAACAGACATTTCTGACATGACATAGGCAAGGCAAGGCAAGGCAATTCATGAGATGATAAACAGACAGCATGTGACAATGAAACAGACATTTCCTGACATGACAAAGGAAGGCAATTCATGAGATGATAAACAGACAGCATGTGACAATGAACACAGACATTTCCTGACATGACAAAGGCAAGGCAATTCATGACATGATAAACAGACAGCATGTGACAATGAAACAGACATTTCTGACATGACAAAGGCAAGGAATTCATGACATGATAAAAGACAGCATGTGACAATGAAACAGACATTTCCTGACATGACAAAGGCAAGGCAATTCATGACATGATAAACAGACAGCATGTGACAATGAAACAGACATTTCCTGACTGACAAAGGCAAGGCAATTCATGAGATGATAAACAGACAGCATGTGACAATGAAACAGACATTTCCATGACATGGCAAAGGCAAGGCAATTCATGACATGATAAACAGACAGCATGTGACAATGAAACAGACATTTCCTGACATGACAAAGGCAGGAAACAGAGACAAAGCAAGTGAAAGAGAGAGAGAGAGAGAGGAAGAGGGAGAGAGAGAGAGAGAGAGAGACAGACAGACAGAACTGACAGACAGAACTTGAAATGCTTATTGCGCTCCGTTTCTTGGCTCATTTAGTATCTCACGATACTGTCCGTAGTAATAGATCAATATAAATGACAAACACAGAGATACATTTGGAGTTCAATGTTTGAATTGGATGATCGCCTACGCTCTACTCACTTACAAATCGCAGCAATATTTTTTAAAAGAAAATATGTGAATGATAGAAAAGCGCGTTTCAGACAGTGTTCTTTTGGACACATTGGAAACATCTTCAGCCCCGTTCAGTTGTCCAGCATAGCGACTGCTGCCCACTACCCCCCCCCCCCCCCCCCCCCCCCCCCCCCCCCCCCCCCCCACCCAAAACCCCAACCAAACCCAACCCCCCCCCTCCCCCCAACCCCCCCCCACCCCCCAATCACCCCCCTTCGAAAATCTTGTCGAGTGTCGCCAATTCCTCTGTCCACTTGGACAGTGACGGTTGATCACTGGAGATGAACAGGGAAGGAAACCCAGGTGGGTGGGGGGGGGTTGGAGGTGTTGGGGTCATTTTATGTAAAATGACTTACTGAATGCAAAACCCCCCCCCCCAAACAAAAAAAAAAAAAAAACCCCCAAACCCCCCCAAAAAAACCCCCCCCCCCCCCCCCCCAAAAACCCCCCCCCCCCCCCCCAAAAAAAAAAAACCCCCCCCCCCCCCCCCAAAAAACCCCCCCCCCTTTCCACTCCCCAAAAAAAAAAAAAAAAACCCCCCCCCCCCCCCCCCCCCCCCCCCCCCCCCCCCCCCCCCCCCCCCCCCCCCCCCCCCCCCCCCCCCCCCCCCCCCCCCCCCCCCCCCCCCCCCCCCCCCCCCCCCCCCCCCCCTTTCCAAAACGTCTGTTTGTACCCTCTTTTGAAAAACTTTTTTTTTATTTTTTTTCCCTAAACCCGGTTTTTGAAAATCTAGGGAAAATAAAACCCCAAAAGGAAAAACCCCAGCGGGGCCCCTTTTTTTTTTGGGGGAAAATCCTTCCTTTTGGGGAAAAATCCCCGGGTGGCCAAATATCCCTTGTGGGGGCCCCAAATCACTTTTTCCAAAAGGGGGGGTTTTGGGGTGAGTGGTAAGTTTTTTGGGAAGGGACACGGGGGGAGCGGAGGAATCCCGTGTGGGTGGGGGTGGGGTGGGGTGGGGGGTGGGGTCAGTTTTGATTGTTTTGGCGTCAGAATGCTGAGTGCACCAACCACCCGAAAAAAATATTTATGATCATTTTAGATATCCCCCTTTCTTCATATCATGTTATTGATATCACCATTATTTATGATCATGATTTTTGATTCACCTTATTTATGATCATGATTATAGATATACATTATTTTGTCAGATTTAGATAACCATAATCTTTTGTTGATTTGTAACATTATCTTAGATCTGATTTTGTTCCCCATTTTTTATGTTTGTTTTTAGATTCACCATTACTCTTATGTATAATTTTAGATATCACCCTTCTTATGAATGTTATGTTTCCCAAAATTTTCTAAAGATCATGATTATAGTTCACCATTACTCTTTTGATATGATTTGTATCACCCTTACTCTTTTGTCTGATTTAGATTCACCTTTTTCTTTTTTATTTTGATTTTTATTCACCATTACTTTTATGTATGATTATAGATTCACATTTTCCCTTTTGTCATGTTATTGAATCACATTACTCTTATGTTCATGATTTGGTATCACTTACTTTATGATCGATTTAGTTCACCCTTCTTTTATGATCATGATTATAGATTCACCATTCTTCTGATCATGATTATGATTACCATTTATTTGATATGTTATGATTCCCCATTCTCTTTGTCATGATTTAGTTACCTTACTCTCATGTCTGTTTAGTTATCCCCATTACTTTTATGATTTGATTACGAATCACCATTATTTTGTCATGTTTAGATATCCCCTTATTATGATCTGTTATAGTACCCCTTTATCTAGTATGTTCAGTTATCCCTTCTCTTTGATTTGATTATGATATCACCTTTATCTCATGATATGTTATAGATTCCCCATTTTCTTTTGATATGATTTGATATCACCATTCTCTTTATGTCTGTTTAATTCCCCTTTTCTCTTTGATATGTTTTTGTATCACAATTACTATATGATTGTTATAGTATCCCTTATCTTGTCATGATTTTTTTTATCACCATTACCTTTGTCATGATTTGATTCCCCATTACTCTTATGTCTGATTCGATTCCCTTAGTCTTTGTCATGTTTAGAATCACCTTTTATGTCGTTATTTACCTTATTTATGTCTGATTATGTTCCCCCATTACTTTTGATATGTTTTTAGATATCCATTTCTTGTTATTTTTGTTGGCTTTGGGGTTGTAAAAATACATAGTTGGGTCCCCAGTAAATGTGGGAAGGATTTTTCGAAAAGGGATGGTCACATGACCCCGTCCCCCAAAGAAATTTTTTGTAAATCAATGCAACAAGATGGTGGAAAAAATTTTTTTTTGCCAGGCACGGGAAAAAATGTGGTTTTATATTTTAAAAATTATCGATTGTTAACAGTCCGTGTTGCGTCAAAGCTAGTTGAAAGTAGAGAGAGAAGAGAGGGAGGAGGAGAGAGAGAGAGGGGAGAGATTTCGGTTTTAATGTTTAATTGTTTTAAAGATTTTGTACATAATATTGCACTCCACCAAAACAGGGGTTTTTAATTTTTATAAAATTTCCCCGCCGTGATGTTGAAAGGCGTGATAAACAGAACGGAGTCAGCGCATTGCCGCTCCTGCAACACGAAAATCCCAGTGGAAAGGGGTGTGATTTTTTATACAACACATACCGTAACCTGCTTTAAAGTCCTGCCAAACCAATATGTTTACGCATAATTAAACGTTGACGTTGCCCCTTTTACCCTTCCCCCTCCTTCGTTTGCCGAAACGCAGGCCTTTCCCCTGTTCGCTGTAGCAGCCAAAAAGCAGCACACTGGTGTTTGACGTCAGCCTCCGTGGAGGAAGGTGGCGAGAGGCGGTGAGAGCAGCCGTCATTGCTGTTGGCGAGGTGTGGCAGTGCGGTCTGCAGTGAAGGCTGTCCCTGGCTCTGCCCTTTGCTCCGCTGTGTGATCCACTGCTGGCTTTCCTGTGTTTACTGGGGAACAACAGACTCCTTTCTTCTACACAGAAGTAAGTTTTGCTTGTTTCTCTGTGTTTCTACCGTTGAAGTGGACATGTTGTGCAGTTGTAGTTTGGTATAAATTATGCAAATGACCGTGGTGATACATCAGCTGCTGCGCCATTTTCTGTGATAACTTTTTTCCATTGTAGAAATTAATTGCAGTTAGCAGGTTGTTGTTTAGCAGGTTGTTGTAAGTACTGTCAGAGACGGAGTGAGTGGTGGACACAGTCTGTCCGACAGGGTCATGTGTCTGCAGTGCAAATGGTGAAACAAAGGCCACGGTGGTGCTTGTGATTTTTTTTTAACTTAAAAAAATCTTATTCGTAATGCCTTTTTAAAATGAAATGAGATGAGAGGAAAAACAAAAACAAAAAAAACAACAACACCCAACAACGATTGTTCTGCCGTGTGAAAGGTTGTTTTGCTTTCTGTTTGGCTGTTGATTTAAAAATCTGTTGCTGACATATAAAGATATTCTTAGGTAGCTGCACATCTGTGTGCCGAAACTAGCCATCGTGTCAAAGTGTACCAGTTACCGAGTTGAAGATTCAGATCTTGACAGACAGGGAGGCTGCAGAAGTGACCTCGGGCATGGAATGGTGAAAGGACCCGTTTTTAATGAAGTATAAACTCCTCAGTATGCATTCAAACTCCCGAACACACACAGTTTAGTGACGCACAGGAAACCCAAACGCACACACAGACGAGCACACGATTTATTGATCACAAAACGTTAGTGTGGTAACACGAGTACTCGATACTGAAAACGTGTTGTTTGCCTTGAAGCAGTTGAGGCTGAATGCGTACAACAGGCTAACGCTTGTGATCATTCCTGTTGACAGTTAACAGTTCTTGATGAACCACCGCTTGTCATTTCTAAGCAACCTTCTAATCAACCCACCAACTAGCGAGCTATTGACCACTTGACCACCTGTGACAAAGCCATAGCCAATAATCTGCGAACCGGCATACCATCACCAAGTAACCCGCCATTGTTGGCTATAGATTTCCGTTCAGTGATAGCTGTGTCAGACAAAGGCCCTCATTGAGGGCACCTGAGGGCACCTGAAGAGCAACAATGGACGCTCCGCTGCCATCACACCCGCCATCAACACTGACTGTCCCCCGGCCATCCGCCGTGCACTGCGCCGTGCCACACCCCCACGACACCAGCGGCACCAGTAAGCAACAAACAGCGTAGTCCCCATCAGTGCCAATGGAGCTTAAAGGTTCCACGCCCTGCCTTCAGTCAGGACTCCACAGTCTGCTATTGAAAAGGCAGCTGGGGGGGTGAACAAGTATCTACCGCTGTATTAATAATACTCTACTAAAAAAAAATGACATTCCAGTACAAAACAATAATAGTGGCGACGCAAGAAAGTAACATGAAAAATGCTAACGAAATGACGTACTAACCAGTAGTTAGGTAATTGTAAGTAACGCCAATTACCAGAGATCCATCTATCTCACCAGTTTTTTTTTTCCATCTTTCTTATCTTTTATAAGAAGTGGGGAAACAATCCTCTTTTCTCAGCATGCACTCATTGAAGCAGCTGTGTGGTTCAGAAGATAAGGAGGTTATCAGTATTGGGCCAGCCTGGGGACAGAGGGGGAGGCCCTCTTTGGGACATATTGATCAGGGGGCCTGTGTAAAGCTGCTGCTCAATGGATTAAATAACGGGCTGTAGTGTACATTGCAGCTGTTGTACACCACAGTATTATACAGCCATCTGCCGTCTGTTGTATTCACTCTTTCTGTTTATAGCGTGTTCAAGAGGGAGCCGAGTGACAAGGGTTATGGACAGATCACAGGTTTTCATACTTCACCGACTGCGGGCGGTGATGTTACACGTATTATGTAACAGCATGCGCGCGCGCGCACACCGCACACACACACACACACACAAAACCCCACACACACACACATACAGAGGAATAAAATTATGAACAAAAGCTTAATTTAAAAAGTGAATTTGAAACCGATTTTTGTGTTAGTAAAATCTTTCAGCAAGCAAACTTTTATCCCCCCTTTTTTGAAGGTTCAGCTGTCAACTAAAATAAGGAACGCCGCCACCACCACCCCTCTCCTCCCTCCTCCTCCCCCACCCCCCGACTTCCCCCGAATGACACCCGAGAAAAGTGGAGAAAACCCATGAACAAGAAGAGCACTGACGGACTGTCCTGCTGTCGTGAGCACTGACGGACTGTCCTGCTGTCGTGTAGCACTGACGGACTGCCTGCTGCCGTGTAGCACTGACGGACTGTCCTGCTGTCGTGTAGCACTGACGGACGTCCTGCTGCCGTGTAGCACTGACGGACTGTTGTTGTAGGGCACGACGACTGCCTGCGCCGTGTAGCACTGACGGACTGTCCGCTGTCGTGTAGCACTGACGGACTGTCCCTGCTGTCGTGTAGCACTGACGGACTGTCCTGCTGTCGTGTAGCACTGACGGACTGTCCTGCTGCCGTGTAGCACGACGGACTGTCCTGCGCCGGTGCACTGACGGACTGTCCTGCTGCCGTGTAGCACTGACGGACTGTCCTGCTGCCGTGTAGCACTGACGGACTGTCCTCTGCCGTGGTACCACTGACGGACTGTCCTGCTGCCGTGTAGCACTGACGGACTGTCCTGCTGCCGTGAAAGCACTGACGGACTGTCCTGCTGCCGTGTAGCACGACGGACTGTCCTGCTGCCGTGTAGCACTGACGGACTGTCCTGCTGCCGTGTAGCACTGACGGACTGTCCTGCTGCCGTGTAGCACTGACGGACTGTCCTGCTGTCGTGTAGCACGAGGGGACTGTCCTGCTGCCGTTAGCACTGACGGAACTGTCCTGCGCCGTGTAGCACGACGGACTGTCCTGCTGCCGTGTAGCACTGACGGACTGTCCTGCTGTCGTGTAGCACTGACGGACGTCCTGCTGCCGTTAGCACTGACGGACTGTCCTGCTGCCGTGTAGAAACTGACGGACTGTCCTGCTGCCGTGTAGCACTGACGGACTGTCCTGCTGTCGTGTAGCACGACGGACGGGTCCTGCTGTCGTGTAGCACTGACGGACTGCCCTTTGCTGTGGGTTTAGCACTGACGGACTGCCCTGCTGTCGTGTAGCACTGACGGCCTGTCCTGCTGTCGTGTAGCACTGACGGCCTGTCCTGCTGTCGTGTAGCACTGACGGCCTGTCCTGCTGCCGTGTAGCACTGACGGACTGTCCTGCTGCCGTGTAGCACTGACGGCCTGTCCTGCTGCCGTGTAGCACTGAGGGACTGTCCTGCTGCCGTGTAGCACTGACGGACTGTCCTGCTGCCGTGTAGCACTGACGGACTGTCCTGCTGCCCGGTAGCAGGGACGGACTGTCCTGCTGCCGGTACACTGACGGACTGTCCTGCGCCGGTAGCACTGACGGACTGTCCTGCTGCCGTGTAGCACTGACGGACTGTCCTGCTGCCGTGTAGCACTGACGGACTGTCCTGCGCCGTGTAGCCTGACGGACTGTCCTGCGGCCGGTAGCACTGAGGGACTGTCCTGCTGCCGTGTAGCACTGACGGACTGTCCTGCTGCCGTGTAGCACTGACGGACTGCCTGCTGCCGTGTAGCACTTGACGGACTGTCCTGCTGCCGTGTAGCACTGACGGACTGTCCTGCTCCCGTGTAGCACTGACGGACCTGTCCTGCTGCCGTGTAGCACTGACGGACTGTCCTGCTGCCGTGTAGCACTGACGACTGTCCTGCTGCCGTGTAGCACTGACGGACTGTCCCTGCTGTCGTGTAGCACTGACGGACTGTCCTGCTGCCCGTGTAGCACTGACGGACTGTCCGTTTGCCCGTGTACACGACGGACGTCCTGCTCCCCGTGTAGCACTGACGGACTGTCCTGCTGCCGTGTAGCACTGACGGACTGTCCTGCTGCCGTGTAGCACGACGGACTGTCCGCTGCCGTGTAGCACATGACGGACTGTCCTGCTGCCGTGTAGCACTGACGGACTGCCCTGCTGCCGTGTAGCACTGACGGACTGTCCTGCTGCCGTGTAGCACTGACGGACTGTCCTGCGCCGTGTAGCACTGACGGACTGTCCTGCTGTCGTGTAAGCACTGACGGACTGTCGTGTAGCACTGACGGACTGTCCTGCTGTCGTGTAGCACGACGACTGTCCTGCTGCCGTGTAGCACTGACGGACTGTCCTGCTGCCGTGTAGCCCTGACGGACTGTCCTGCTGCCGTGTACACTGACGGACTGTCCTGCTGTCGTGTAGCACTGACGGACTGTCCTGCTGTCTGTAGCACTGACGGACTGTCCTGCTGTCGTGAAAGCACTGACGGACTGTCCTGCTGCCGTGTAGCACTGACGGACTGTCCTGCTGCCGTGTAGCACTGACGGACTGTCCTGCTGTCGTGTAGCACTGACGGACTGTCTGCTGCCGTGTAGCACTGACGGACTGCCCTGCTGTCGTGTAGCACCTCGTGGGTCTGCAGACAGCCACACTACAGTGAAGAAGAAGATGCACTGACGGACTGTCCTGCTGCCGTGTAGCACCTCGTGGGTCTGCAGACAGCCACACTACAGTGAAGAAGAAGATGCACTGACGGCCCTGTCCTGCTGCCGTGTGCACCTCGTGGGTCTGCAGACACCACACTACAGTGAAGAAGAAGATGCACTGACGGACTGTCCTGCTGCCGTGAAGCACCTCGGGGTCTGCAGACAGCCACACTACAGTGAAGAAGAAGATGCACTGACGGACTGTCCTGCTTGCCGTGTACACCTCGTGGGTCTGCAGACAGCCACACTACAGTGAAGAAGAAGAGCACTGACGGACTGTCCTGCTGCCGTGTAGCACCTCGTGGGTCTGCAGACACCACACTACAGTGAAGAAGAAGATGCTGACGGACGGTCCTGCGCCGTGTAGCACTGACGGACTGTCCTGCTGCCGTGTAGCACTGACGGACTGTCCTGCTGCCGTGTAGCACGAGGGACTGTCCTGCTGTCGTGTAGCACTGACGGACTGTCGTGTAGCACTGACGGACTGTCCTGCTGTCGTGTAGCACTGACGGACTGTCTGCGTCGTGTAGCACGACGGACTGTCCCTGCTGTCGTGTAGCACTGACGGACTGTCCTGTTTGCCGTGTAGCACTGACGGACTGTCCTGCTGCCGTGTAGCACTGACGGACTGTCCTGCTGCCGTGTAGCACTGACGGACTGTCCTGCGGTCGTGTAGCACTGACGGACTGTCCTGCTGTCGTGTAGCACTGACGGACTGTCCTGCTGCCGTGTAGCACTGACGGACGTCCTGCTGCCGTGTAGCACTGACGGACTGTCCTGCTGTCGTGTAGCACTGACGGACTGTCCCTGCGCCGTGAGCACTGACGGACTGTCCTGCTGTCGTGTAGCACCTCGTGGGGTCTGCAGACAGCCACACTACAGTGAAGAAGAAGATGCACGGGACGGACTGTCCTGCTGCCGTGTAGCACCTCGTGGGTCGCAGACAGCCACACTACAGTGAAGAAGAAGATGCACTGACGGACTGTCCTGCTGCCGTGTAGCACCTCGGGGGTTTCTGCAGACACCCCACACTACAGTGAAAAAGAAGATGCACTGACGGACTGTCCTCCCTGCCGTGTAGCACCTCGTGGGTCTGCAGACAGCCACACTACAGTGGAAGAAGAAGATGCACTGACGGACTTTTCCTGCTGCCGTGAGCACCTCTGGGTCTGCAGACAGCCACACTACAGTGAAGAAGAAAAATGCACTGACGGACTGTCCTGCTGCCGTGTAGCACCTCGTGGGTCTGCAGACAGCCACACTACAGTGAAGAAGAAGATGCACTGACGGACTGTCCTGCTGTCGTGTAGCACCTCGTGGGTCTGCAGACAGCCATACAAATAGTGAAGAAGAAGATGCACTGACGGACTGTCCTGCTGTCGGTAGCACTTCGTGGGTCTGCAGACACCACACTACAGAGCAGCTCCAAAAGGTGTAAATTCCCCCTTTACATAAAACGGTGGGAATCGACAACTAAAAATTTGGAAAAAGAAAACCTGAAGTGTAGCCCCCCCCCCCCCCCCAATAGTATTAAAATGCGGAACTTTGTACTGTGTGTGTGTGTGTGGGCGTGTGGGGTGTTGGTGGCTCTGTGTGTGTGTGTGTGTGTGTATGCTGTCTGTATTTGGCTGCGTCTTGGTGAGGGAGCGGTCTGTGTCGGTCTTTTCTGTAAAGGCTCGGGAAGAGAAGCGCATTGGCAGGAAGCTGAACTGACCGAATCAAAGACGAGTGTCAGGACAGCCGAATGACGGGTCAAGCCTGGGCTGAAAAAAGACAGCTGGCCTTGCGTTTTGGATGGAGAGGTGGTTTCTGTTTAAGGGACAGGAGTGGGTGGGTGGGGGGGGGGGTGGGCGGGGGGGGTTATGTTTGCATTGTTGCCCAACTTTTTGCGGAAATCATTTCCCAGTGAAAGAGATCAAGTGTGAGATTGCCACGCAAGGGCCCAAACCCTTGTCAGTCAAGTGGTGATCGTCGAGTGTTCTAACTGCCCGGGACAGAGGGCCATGTGGTGAAATGGGTCACAGGCACTGTGGCCGACAGCCAGGGGCAGTGGCGGTGAGTGGCTGGGTGGTGGGTGTCACACTGCCTGCCCCCGAGGCCAGCCTTGGCGCGGATCTCATTAAGGGAAGGATTTTCCCCCCCCCCCCCCCCCCCCCCCCCCCATCACAGCCAGTAGCCCATCATGATGGATTGGCACTGCCATGAAGTTCTGCCATTCGACAGCGCAGTGTCACTACGCCGCTTCAGCTTCTTTCATGTCGCCCTGCCGTTTTTCAGGATAGCACGTAAGGACCGCCATTCCCACTGCAGTCTGCCTACATTTTTCACTTGTTTGGGTGCGAATGCGTGCGTGTGCGCGTACGTTTATTCGAAAATAGTCTAACAGACACAAGGCATATTTTTGGTGTTTGAGAGAGAGAGAGAGAGAGAGAGGAGAGAGAGAGAGAGAGAGAGAGAGAGAGAAAAGAGAAAAAGAGAGAGAGAGAGTAAATTGAATATTTTAAAGCGACCATGACTAAACATATTGAAATGAGAAACTGGGAGCAGTCCAGAGGGAAAGACTGACCAAAACATTTCCACAACAAAAACCGATGTCTGCCTACAATGAGTGCAGCTGTAACTGGCTTGCCCACAATGAGTGCGGCTGTAACTGGCTTGCCTACAATGAGTGCGGGTGTAACTGGCTTGCCTACAATGAGTGCGCTGTAACTGGCTTGCCTACAATGAGTGCGGCCCGTAACTGGCTTGCCTACAATGAGTGCGGCTGTAACTGGCTTGCCTACAATGAGTGCGGGTGTAACTGGCTTTCCCACAATGAGTGCGGCTGTAACTGGCTTCCACAATGAGTGCGGCTGTAACTGGCTTGCCCACAATGAGTGCAGCTGTAAAATGCTTGCCCACAATGAGTGCACTGTAACTGGCTTGCCCACAATGAGTGCGGCTGTAACAGGGTTGCCCACAAAAGAGTGCGGCTGTAACTGGCTTGCCCACAATGAGTGCAAGCTGTAACTGGCTTGCCCACAATGAGTGCAGCTGTAACTGGCTTTCCTACAATGAGTGCGGCTGTAACTGGGTTGCCTGCAATGAGTGCGGCGTAACTGGCTTGCCTGCAATGAGTCGGCTGTAACTGGCTTGCCTGCAATGAGTGCGGCTGTAACTGGCTTGCCCACAAATGAGTGCAGCTGTAACTGGCTTGCCCCCCAATGAGTGCAGCTGTAACTGGCTTGCCCACAATGAGTGCAGCTGTAAAATGGCTTGCCCACAATGAGTGCAGCTTAACTGGCTTGCCCACAATGAGGCGGCTGTAACAGGCTTGCCCACAATGAGTGCGGCTGTAACTGGCTTGCCCACAATGAGTGCAGCTGTAACTGGCTTGCCCACCCAAAGAGTGCAGCTGTAACTGGCTTGCCCCCAATGATGCAGCTGAACTGGCTTGCCCCCAATGAGTGCAGCTGTAACTGGCTTGCCCACAATGAGTGCAGCTGTAACTGGCTTGCCCACAATGAGTGCAGCTGTAACTGGCTTGCCCACAATGAGTTTCGGCTGTAACTGGCTTTGCCTACAATGAGTGCGGCTGTAACTGCTTGCCTACAATGAGTTTCGGCTGTAACTGGCTTGCCTACAATGAGTGCGGCTGTAACTGGCTTCCTACAATGAGTGCGGCTGTAACTGGCTTGCCTACAATGAGTGCGGCTGTAACTGGCTTTCCTACAATGAGTGCGGCTGTAACTGGCTTTCCTACAATGAGTGCGGCTGTAACTGGCTTGCCTACAATGAGTGCAGCTGTAACTGGCTTGCCCACAATGAGTGCGGCTGTAACTGGCTTGCCCACAATGAGTGCAGCTGTAACTGGCTTGCTCCGCCTCCCTTCACTCTGCTCCACTCTCATGTTCATGAACAGTGTCTTTTCTCTGGTTGACTCTCATGTGTCATGAACAGTGTCTTCTCTCTGGTTGACTCTCAGTGTCATGAACAGTGTCTTCCCTCTGGTTGACTCTCAGTGCATGAAAAGTGTCTTCTCTCTGGTTGACTCTCATGTGTCAGAACAGTGTCTTCTCTCTGGTTGACTCTCATGTGTCATGAACAGTGTCTTCTCTCTGGTTGACTCTCATGTGTCATGAACAGTGTCTTCTCTCTGGTTGACTCTCATGTGTCATGAACAGTGTCTTCTCCTGGTTGACTCCATGTGTCCTGACAGTGTCTTTCTCTGGTTGACTCTCATGTGTCATGAACAGTGTCTTCTCTCTGGTTGACTCTCATGTGTCATGAACAGTGTCTTCTCTCTGGTTGACTCTCATGTGTCATGAACAGTGTCTTCTCCTGGTTGACCTCATGTGTCATGAACATGTCTTCTCTCTGGTTGACTCTCATGTGTCATGAAAAAGTGTCTCTCTCTGGTTGACTCTCATGTGTCATGAACATGTCTTCTCCCCTGGTTGACTCTCGTGGGCTGAACAGTGTCTTTCTCTCTGGTTGACTCTCGGTGTCTGAACAGTGTCTTCTCTCTGGTTTTACTCTCATGTGTCATGAACAGTGTCTTCTCTCTGGTTGACTCCCATGTGTCATGAACAGTGTCTTCTCTCTGGTTGACTCTCGTGTGTCATGAACAGTGTCTTCTCTCTGGTTGACTCTCGTGTGTCATGAACATGTCTTCTCTCTGGGTTTACTCTCATGTGTCATGAACAGTGTCTTCTCTCTGGGTTGACTCTCATGTGTCATGAACAGTGTCTTCTCTCTGGTTGACTCTCATGTGCATGAGCAGTGTCTTCTCTCTGGGTTTACTCTCATGTGTCATGAACAGTGTCTTCTCTCTGGTTGACTCATGTGTCATGAACATGTCTTCTTTTGGTTGACTCTCACGTTGTCTTTTTTTTTCTGGCTGACTGTCACGTGTCAAAAGCAGTGTCTTCTCTCTGGTTTAACTCTCACGTTATCTTCTTTCTGGTTGACTCTCCCCGTTGTCTTTCTTTCTGGGTTTACTCCACTTGTCTTCTTTCTGGTTGACTCTCGTGTTATCTTCTTTCTGGTTGACTCTCGTGTTTTCTTCTTTCTGGTTGACTCTCACGTTGTCTTCTTTCTGTTGACTCTCGTGTTATCTTTTTTCTGGTTGACTCTCACGTTGTCTTCTTTCTGGTTGACTCTCACGTTATCTTCTTTCTGGTTACTCTCACGTTATCTTCTTTCTGGTTGCCCCTCACGTGCCATGAACGTGGGCTGGACATTAAAATATAAGAAGAGAACACATTCTCCGACACCCCCACCCCACCCTCACCGTCCTTCCCACCTCTTCTGTCTGTCCCTATCAGTCTGCTCTCTGTCTTTTTGTCTCGTCTTGTCTGTAGCTGCTGTTGCCGTCCTCGTCTCAGTCTGCCTCTCTGTCTTTTTGTCCGTCTTGTCCCGTACTGCTGTTGCCGTCCTCTCTGTCTCATCTGCCCCTCTGTCTTTTTTTCTCGTCTGGTCGTAGCTGCTGTTCCGTCTCTCTGTCTCAGTCTGCCTCTCTGTCTTTTTGTCTCGTCTTGTCTGAGCTGCTGTTGCCGTCTCTCTGTCTGTCTGTTTGTCTGTCCGTCTGAATCTCTCTCTGTCTGTCTATCTACCTACCTGTCTGTCTGTTTTTATCTCTCTTTCTGTCCATCTGTCTGCGCTCGCTTGCTTTCTATATTTTATCCCATAACTCTCTCCTCTTCAAACCCCTCTTCTATTTAATATGTATGTGTGCCCGTTGCCCGTTGCCTATAAATTGCAACATTCATGATTAATCTATGTTCAAACCACTTAAATTCTAGCCAGTACTATATCTTTCAATGTACTATGATTTTTTTCCCTGTCCGTCTGTCGCTGTCTCTCGTCTCTGTCTGTCTGTCTCTCTCTGTATATCATTCATTTCTCTTTCACAGGGCTTGCAGTCATATGCGAGTATTATGTATATTTTTCGGGTCACATGTTCCACAATGTCTGCAGATTCCATCACGCTGACCATACTCAAGTGCCTTTTTTTTCGATTTTCCCTCTGCCTGCCTGTCTGCCTGCCTGCCTGTGCCTGCCTGCCTGCCTGCCTGTCTGTTTTTGTCTGTCTTATAATTGTCTGCGTCATTTGCCGTGTTCATTTTATTAGATGTCTTAAAATGCGTACAATTATCTAATACAGAATCTTTGTTTGTACCCCCTTTCCTCCCTTTCTCAATCTACAATCCCTCCGTCCCTCCCTCCCTCCTTCTCTCTCTCTCTCTCTCTCTCTCTCCACTCTCTCTCTCTCTCTCTCTCTCTCCTCTCTCTCTCTCTCTCTCTCTCTCTCGTCAGTGCATGACCTGTTTTTCATATTTTGTTTTTATTTCGCATTGTATTTTGTGCTCAGGGTGAGGACTGGATGTGAAAATGCTCATTAACGCTTAGTATCACCCTCATAAATATAGAACATTTTCTCCCTCCCCCCCTCCCGCACCACCATCCCCACTCCTCCCCGCTATCCGAATGATTCTGCCCACTATTGAAACATCCGCTTAGCTGTTGTTACTCTCCCATTATCCCTGTGTGCCACGAATGGCAGCCTGCAGGAACAAAGCTGGTAAGCTGGACTGGAAAGGTCCAAATCGCCCAGTAATTGCAGGGCTCGCATCGTCACGTGTAGCTCAGACACTGCTGTTACATGCTTGTTGATATTGGAGTAGTTTATGCTAAGTGGTGGAACGCAAGTGCGCGCACGTGCGTGCCCGCCTGTCTCTCTGTCTCTCTGTCTTTCTCTGTCTCTGTCTGTCTGTCTGTCTGTCTGTCGCTCTCTGTGAGCGAGTCAACACCTATTTTACCCCTTTTGGATTTGGCCCTTGGATGTCATAGGTTGGATTCCCATCAGAACCATTCATTTGCGGGTTTTTTTTTTTCTTTTTTCTTCCCGACCGGCTGCTTCCCCGGCTTCAATTAAGAAGACTGGGACCACACAGTCGAATTTCATGCACTTAACTGATACGTCTCTGAGAGCGCTGCTCAAATATCCTGACCCAATACTGCTGGTGTCTGTACCTTCCGGCCTGGGTGACGACGGGGTACATTATGGAACTCCATTATATGATCTTCATCAATAGTATGTACTAATCCTTATCAATCAGCATAAAGATCTTCATCAATAATATGTCCAAATCCGTATCAATCAGCATAAAGATCTTCATCAATAATATGTCCTAATCCGTATCAATCAGCATAAAGATCTTCATCAATAATATGTCCTAATCCTTATCAGTCAGCGTAAAGATCTTCATCAATAATATGTCCTAATCCTTATCAGTCAGCGTAAAGATCTTCATCAATAATATGTCCAAATCCTTATCAATCAGCATAAAGATCTTCATCAATGATATATCCTAATCCTTATCAGTCAGCATAAACAAAAAGTATCACATTGTGTGGTCCAACATACCCAACTCTCGTGGTGACCTCGGTGTCGATTTCCTCTTCACTGCCATGCTCATGGTGAGTACGAGTTCTCTTCTTCACTGCCATGCTCATGGTGAGTTCTCCTCTTCACTGCCATGCTCATGGTGAGTTCTCCCTTCACTGCCATGCTCATGGTGAGTTCGTGTGGGGTCGTCGGTGTCGGCAAATTGCTGGGGACCAGTTGGTTGAAACTGCTGGCGCCCTCCGCAGGAGAACGTCACTCCAGCTGGCTCCACGACATCGTTGTCGTCAGTAGAGGATTCAGTAGGGATGGGCTTACCTTTGATCAGAACGGGCACCACTAAACGCTAGGAAATGAAGAGGTTGATCAGAACGGGCACCACTAAACGCTAGGAAATGAAGAGGTTGCAGTGCAGTGTCTCCTCTGGGGGCTGCCTCATGCGACTTGACACTGACTTCTCCTGTGGATGGCCCTTGCCGGGCTGCGGTGGGACAAACCAGAGTGTGACTGGTCGGGCACACTGCAGCGAGCGGTGTGGAGGTACTATTGTACCACTGCAGTACACTGCAGCGAGCGGTGTGGAGGTACTATTGTACCACTGCAGCACACTGCAGCGAGCGGTGTGGAGGTACTATTGTACCACTGCAGTACACTGCAGCGAGCGGTGTGGAGGTACTATTGTACCACTGCAGCACACTGCAGCGAGCGGTGTGGAGGTACTATTGTACCACTGAAATACACTGCAGCGAGCGGTGTGGAGGTACTATTGTACCACTGCAGTACACTGCAGCGAGCGGTGTGGAGGTACTATTGTACCACTGCAGCACACTGCAGCGAGCGGTGTGGAGGTACTATTGTACCACTGCAGTACACTGCAGCGAGCGGTGTGGAGGTACTATTGTACCACTGCAGTACACTGCAGCGAGCGGTGTGGAGGTACTATTGTACCACTGCAGTACACTGCAACGAGCGGTGTGGAGGTACTGTTGTACCACTGCAGTACACTGCAACGAGCGGTGTGTTGTACCACTGCAGTACACAGAAGATGGGGCAGCACCAAACAAAACAAGACAAAAAGAAGGAGGAAGGCGGAAAAAGAAAAGGAAGTTTTTTTTTTGTTTTGGTTTTTGTTCCCCCCCCCCCCCCCCCCCCCCCTGAATTTGGTTGTACCTATGGCGCGGGTATCATCAGGTGAAATCGGTTGCATCGGAGTTGGTTTTGGACAAAGCCTGTCGTGCGGACATCATTACTTAAGTCTTTTTTTTTCCGGCCATGGCTTTCATCGAGTCAGTAAGTCGGATCGTAATCAAAGCCGATAACATCAAACTGATTGTATCACTCCCCCCCCCCCCCCCCCCCCCCCCCACTGCTGGTAATTGTCTAGACTGTCGACAAGAGATGAAAGCATGACGCTCAGAACGAACATCCGGCTCCCTCCCCCCCCCCCCCCCCCCCCCCCCCCCCCCCCCCCCACTTCCCGCCGCCCTCCTCACTCTGCCTCCCGCTCAGAACTCGTCGTTTCTCTCTCTGTAGCATATCTTTTCAACATACTTTCCTGTGGTTCTCTCTGTAGCATATCTTTCAACATACTTTCCCTTGGTTCTCTCTGTAGCATATCTTTCAACATACTTTCCTTGGTTCTCTCTGTAGCATATCTTTCAACATACTTTCCTTGGTTCTCTCTGTAGCATATCTTTCAACATACTTTCCTTGGTTCTCTCTGTAGCATATCTTTCAACCTACTTTCCTTGGTTCTCTCTGTAGCAAATCTTTCAACATACTTTCCTTGTTCCTCTGTAGCAAATCTTTCAACTTATTGTCCTGTCGTTCCTCTGTAACAATCTTACAATTAATTTCCCTGTCGTTTCCCTCGTAACATCTTACAATTAATTTTCCTGCGTTTCTCTCTGTAACGCATCTTTCAACTATGCCTGTCGTTTCCCTGCAGTACTTACAAAATTTTCCTGCGTCCCGAAGCACATCACAACTACCGCGGGTCTCCGAAAAACACAAGAATTTTTCCTGTCGTTTTCTCTCTGTTCCCCCCACTTCCCCCCCCTGTAATTTCTCTCTTACCATGCGTACACAGTGTCCTCTGCATCCCGAGTTCCTTTAACAATCCCTGTCGTTCTCATCATTACCTTTAACTTTTTTTATCCCGGCCATGCTTTCATCGATCTTGTATAGTACATGTAACAATCCCGATACACTCAGTAACTGATACCTGTAACTACTCTCCCCCACCCGCACCGACATTCCCTCCCCCCCCCCCCCCGTAAACCTGGTAAATTGGTCCTCGTACTTCGAGTATACAGCTGTAACTCAAATCCGCATCCCGGCATCCGCTATTTCCCCCCCCCCCCTCCCTTCTTCCCGCCGCACTCTCTATCTGCCTCCTGCTAATTCCCTCGTCGTATCTCTCTGTAGCATACCTTTCAACAACTTTCCTGTTCTCTCTGTAGCATACTTTCAAACTAATTTCCCTTGTATCTCTCTGTAGCATATCCTTTCAACTACTTTCCTTGTCGTTCTCTCTGTAGCAAACTTCAACTAATTTCCTGTCATTCTCTCTGTAACATACTTTACAATTAATTTCCCTGTCGTTCTCTCTGTAACATATCTTTAACTAATTTTCCCTGTCGTTTCTCTCTGTAACGCATACCTTTCAACTAATTTCCCTGTCGTTCTCTCTGTAACATATCCTGTAAACATATTTCCTGTCGTTTCTCTCTCTTACTTGCTTACACTAATTGTCCTCTGTCTATCTCTCTGTAGTATACCTTGTAACTAATTTCCCTGTCGTATCTCTTGTAGTATACCTTGTAACTAATTTCCCTGTCGTATCTCTCTGTTGCATATCTCTTGTGTGACATATCTTAAAACTTGTTAAACTTGTTTTCCTGTTAGCTCTATAATTGGTTATAATGGTAAGAACATATATATTTCTCTGTTGCATATCTCTGTGTGACATATCTTAAGACTTGTTAAACTTTTTTTCCTGTCGGCTCCATAATCGGTTATAATGGTAAGAACATATATCTCTCTGTTGCATATCTCTGTGTGACATATCTTAAGACTTGTTAAACTTGTTTTCCTGTCGCTCCATATCGGTTATAATGGTAAGAACATATTGAATGAACTGTGCATCTGGCGTGACTAACACACTTAAATTTTTATTTTATATTTTTTTTTACTGCTTTACTGCTTAAAGAACAATTTTTTTATTTTTTATTTTTTTTTATGCTTTACTGCTTGAAGAAAAAAATTCCCTTTCGTTTCACCCCGACCCCCTCCCCCCCCCCCCCCCCCCCCCCCCCCCCCCCCCCCCCCCCCCCCCCCCCCCCCTCTCCGCCACCTCAACCCCTTTTGAATTTTCTGTCTATATGTAGGCCTGTGTGTCAGTGTTAGCTCTTTATTTGATGTTATATTTCTCTCAGCCCAAGCCCCCTAGGTTTATTCTTGGAGAGAGAGAGAGAGAGATGAGAGAGAGGAGAGAGGGAGAGAGTGAGAGAGGAGAGAGAGAGAGAGTTGGGGGGGGGGGGGGCTTTGCTTTCACCTTCTCCATCTGTCAGTTCTCTTTCCTGTGATTTTTCTGTTCTTTTATTTGCCTTCTATTTTTTTTCGTATTTATTGATCACTTTAACACTTTATTGCAGGCCCCTTTCCCTGAGTATGTCTTTGTTGGGTTTATGATGGGAGAGAGAGAGAGAGAGAGAGAGGAGAGAGAGAGAGAGAGAGAGGAGAGAGGGTGGTTATATGCACAGCAAGTGTATTTTGATAGTGAAATAGATTTTTCCTAAGAATTCACTAAAATTATTTGCACATATTATCCCAGTGACTCATGAATATGAAAGCGCTCCACACAGCTATTTGGTAGGACTATTAAAACGACTCTCGCTTCTGAAATGATCTGATTGCATTCATGTCCTTAGGGGCAGATTGGTTACCAGAAAACACTTTTTTTTAAAGAAAGCGACTCTGATATTCATGAAACAAAATTTTAAAAGTCATTTATCACTTTTGAGGAGAAAAATATCTTGAACAGCAGATGCAGTAACATCTTTTTTGCATCATCATAGTCTTAGGAATGATCCTCTCTTCAAGCTCATTCCTTCACCGTTGAATTTTAGAGATGAATTCCGAAGTGGTTGAAAAGCTGGGGCTTCAGATACCACAGACTGCAGTCCTTCATTCCGCTCAGTGCGTGGCCCACACTGGGCACAGGTCTGTTATTGACAGTAGGGGATGTTAGTGCGTGGTCCACATTGGGCACAGGTCTGGTGCATGACAGTAGGGGATGAGTTGTGTGTGGCCCACATTGGGCCAGGTCTGGTGCTGACAGTAGGGGATGCTTAGTGCGTGGTCCACATTGGGCACAGGTCTGTTGCTGACAGTAGGGGTGTTAGTGTGTGGCCCACATTGGGCACATTGTTGCTGACATTTAGGGGATGTTAGTGTGTGGCCCACATTGGGCACAGGTCTGTTGCTGACAGTAGGGGATGTTAGTGTGTGGCCACATTGGGCACATCTGTTGCTGACAGTAGGGGATGTTGGGTGTGTGGCCCACATTGGGCACAGGTCTGGTGCTGACAGTAGGGGATGTTAGTGTGTGGCCCACATTGGGCACATCTGTTGCTGTCAGTGGGGGGTGTTCGCCAAAGGAAACAGAGGGAAGTGGGAGTGGAGGGGGGAAATCATGAGGAGTGGGGATGATGGTGGTAAGGGAAGGGGTGGATACTGAACATCTCATGTCGATGCTGAATAGCGCTTTTTCCTTCCGTTGATCAAGATTTGCATAATTTATGGAGGTCTACTTCCCTCGCATCCCACATTTGCTTCCGAATGGATTGGTGAATGCATAGCATTAGTATCGAAGTGTGTGTGTGTGTGTTGTGTGTGTGTGTGTGTGTGTGTGTGTGTGTGTGTGTGTGTGTGTGTGCGCGCGCGCACCCGCGGCGCGCGCGCGCACCCGCGCACGGGTGTCCCAATATCTCGATGCAGGCAGGTGCGTTTTTGTATGAGCATGTGGTAGACAGGATGGGAAACGGACGTGTGACAGTCACTGACATTTCAGCAGTACAGGGCCAGCGGCCCCTTCGGTCTGCCGGTTGAAATGGCAACTGTGTGCTGTCAGTGACTGCAGGCCCTGTGCAGGGGGAAGGTGGACGGGGGGGGGGGGGGGGGGGGGGGGGGGGGGGGGCTGTGTACTTTACAAAGACTAGTCATTGACAGAGCGTTGTGTGTAGGCCAGCTGGGGAGGGCTGCTGATGGCACATAGAGCGCCACTGCCACACCCGCCAGGAAGAAGCCGCGCCACAGGGAAGAGAAAGGAAAGGGTGCTGAGCTCAAGTGGCCGCCTTTCCTCCCCGGGCTTTGCCCGGTGTTGTGAGCAGTGTGCCTGGTGTTGTGCCTGGTGTTGTGAGCGGTGTGCCTGGTGTTGTGCCTGGTGTTGTGAGCGGTGTGCCTGGTGTTATGCCTGGTGTTGTGAGCAGTGTGCCTGGTGTTGTGCCTGGTGTTGTGAGCAGTGTGCCTGGTGTTGTGAGCAGTGTGCCTGGTGTTGTGTCTGGTGTTGTGAGCAGTGTGCCTGGTGTTGTGAGCAGTATGCCTGGTGTTGTGCCTGGTGTTGTGAGCAGTGTGCCTGGTGTTTGTGAGCAGTGTGCCTGGTGTTGTGCCTGGTGTTGTGAGCAGTGTGCCTGGTGTTGTGCCTGGTGTTGTGAGCAGTGTGCCTGGTGTTGTGCCTGGTGTTGTGAGCAGTGTGCCTGGTGTTGTGCCTGGTGTTGTGAGCAGTGTGCCTGGTGTTGTGAGCAGTGTGCCTGGTGTTGTGAGCAGTGTGCCTGGTGTTGTGAGCAGTGTGCCTGGTGTTGTGCCTGGTGTGAGCAGTGTGCCTGGTGTTGTGCCTGGTGTTGTGAGCGGTGTACTGGTGTTGTG
>CM031623.1:27986067-27993567 GCA_018398815.1 Conus ventricosus
GTGTGTGTGTGTGTGTGTGTGTGTGTGTGTGTGTGTGTGTTATGTTCCTTTTCTTTGAATGAAAAAACGTTGACATTCTGTTCATTTTTTCTTAAATGTCAGTACAACCATGAGTTAATCTGACAATGAATTGGTTTCAGTCAGTCAGTCAGTCAGTGTGTGTGTGTGTGTGTGTGTGTGTGTGTGTGTGTGTGTGTGTGTGTGTGTTCGTCTTTCATATCTTTGTCTGTCTGTCTGTCTGTGTCTGTCTGTTTTGTCTGTCCGTCTCTCTCTGTCTCTGTCTCTCTCTCTGTCTGTCTCGCTCTCTCGTCTTGCTCTCTCTGTCTGTCTCAGTCTGTCCTCGTCTGTCTCTGTCTCTATCACTTTCTCTCTGGGACGGAGGACGTATGAATGTAAGAATGGATTTCCATGAGACTGGACCCTTTGGTTTTGTTATGATGGTTGGCTTAGCAACACGACAGATGACATCCGACGTAACGGAAAGCTGCTGGTAACAGAGGACGTACTATTCTTAAAGAAACTAATGCTGCAAAATATTTAGGCGTGATTATAGATAGTCGTCTCAAATGGAAAGAACATTACAATTTAGTATGTAAGAAAGCAAATAACATCTTAGCTTTCTTATACAGGAATATCAATGACTGCCCCCAAAAGGTTAAAGACGACTGCTACAAAACACTGGTTAGACCAGTACTGGAATATGGTTGCTCAGTTTGGGATCCTTACCATCTTAAGGACATTGATAACCTCGAAAAGATTCAGAAGAGAGCAGCACGGTTCGTAACAGGGAACCACATCAGAGAAAAGGGGAATACTAGGAAGAACATGAGGAGATTAGAATGGAAACCCTTAGAAGAGAGAAGAGCTTTTATCAAACTTAACATCTTCTTCAAAGGCAGAGCTAAAGTAATTGATATTCCAATGGAACAACTAGTATTGAATAAAAGTAGCACCAGGAGTGGCGGTCAATGTTATACTATACCTGCATCAAATATTGACAGCCACTTACATTCTTTTTATCCCAGTTCTGTACGGCTGTGGAACTCACTGCCGGGTGCCATCAAGATTGCCACAAATGCAATCTCATTTAAAAAAAAATTGATTCGACAGTTTTGAGATCTGCATATTGACGATTTTCTATTTTTACTTCCCCAGATATTTTACTATTACCTGGGCCTGAATTTGGCCATTGCTTTTAACTTCTTGAATATCGAGTGCGACCCTTGTTGCCAAATTTGCTCCAGGGGCCAACAGTCTGAGTCGCACTGTTTTATGTTATTTTATTTTACTTTTTAACATGCGCGCTGGTGACCTACTCGTTTTTGAGTGAACCAGTATTTTAGGAAGAAGAAGAACACTGTCAGCTGTTTACCCTTCAGCCTTGATGAAGCTGGGGGTCGGCGTCAGCTGTAGGCTGAAACCATTGCTGTAGGGTTCCCTGACCGTGCAGTTCACATGGTGGTCTCTGGAGATGTCTGCAGGCAGAACGGCACGTCCTGCTCTGTTCTCACCGTGTGGTGGGGGTCGTTAGGGGCTGACTGCAAGGGTCCTGTGTCCGCTAAGACTGCAGTTCATTTCCACTTGCTCCATGCTGATGGGCTTCCTTCAGTGCCAGTGTACACTGGATGATCGTTGGGTGGACATCCTTACAGTAGTCCATAGACTGTCTGTAGAGTGGTCCACAAACTGTCCGTGAAGTGGTCCATAAACTGTCCGCGAAGTAGTACATAAATTGTCCGTGAAGTGTCCATAGATTTTCCGTGAAGTGGTCCATAAAATGTCTGTGAAATGGTCCATAAATATCCAAACTTATCCGTGAAGTGGTCAGTAAACTGTCCGTGAAGTGGTCCATAAACTGTCCATGAAGTGGTCCATAAACTGTCCGTGAAGTGGTCCATAAACTTCCGTGAAGTGGCCCATAAACTGTCCGTGAAGTGGCCCATAAACTGTCCGTGAAGTGGCCCATAAACTGTCCGTGAAGTGGTCCATAAACTGTCCGTGAAGAAGAAAGAAGAAAAGGGTTGGAAATGTTTACGTAGTAGATGGAAACTTGATTGGAAATATCTGCATGATAAATGAACATGAAAATTGGACAAACTATGCGTATTACATATGTGATGCTGACGTCATTGTGGAATTCTTTGTTGTACTGTGATGTTGATGTTATTGTGGAATTCTTTGTTGTACATGTGATGTTGATGTTATTGTGGAATTCTTTGTTGTACATGTGATGTTGAGTTATTGTGGATTTTGTTTCTGTGATGGTGTTATGGGACATTTTTGTTGTGTTGAAATGGGGTGACAGGGGGTCTAAACATTGTAAAAGCTGTTTACAACAAAATCAAACGGAACTGCTCGGGCAAAATGATATACAGAGAGCGGAAGGAGAGCTGGGGTGGGAGGATTTTCGGGAGGGGTGGGGGTAGCTAAAGGGGGAAGAATGGGGAAAGGGGCGGGGGGGGGGGGGGGGGGGATTCCTCACACTGCTAGCCTTGCACTTGCAGTGCGACCGGTCTTTTCTCCTGAAATCAATTCAGCCTCCACCGCCTGGCCCATTAAGGCACTTTGGGGTCTTGGCACTTTGGGGTCATTAGGCACTTTGGGGTCATTAGTTTTCGGAACAGGATAGGCCACATGCGGGTCCGGAACTTGATGACGCTGCCCCAGCCTGCCGTGCAGCAACCATAATGATCTTCATCATCAGAGTTGTAGACTGTTCTGTAAAGGTTTGTCTTCCTCATGATCTTCATTGTCACAGAGATGTAGACTGTTCTGAAAAGGTCTGTACTTCCCCATGATCTTCATTGTCACAGAGATGTAGACTGTTCTGTAAGGGTTTGTACTTCCTCTCTCTCCTCAGGGTTTCATGTTCACTTCACGGATGGCCGTGCCGAACAAAGGTATATCAATGCCTGTGTCTTCCAAAAGGACATCTTCCTGACCGTCAGGTGTCGCCCTGAGGTCATTGCTGGCCTACATGCATGGTAAACGGTATGAAGGACTTCGTAAAAACTTCCGTTCTCAGCGCAGTGATCTTAAGTTGTCAAGTTGTTAAGTTTTAGGATTCGGCCCTGCCCCCCCCCCCCCCCCCTCCCCTCCCCGTCCTCTGCGCTCCTTTGTGTTTTTAAAAACTTTATGTAACTATAGTCTCTCTTCTCTCTCTCTCTCTCTCTCTCTCTCTCTCTCTCTCTCTCTCTCTCTCTTCTCTCTCGCTGTCGCGCGCGCGCACACAAACCACACACCACACACACACATACACACACACGCACACAGAGTTTCTGTCCTTCTCTCCTCTCTCTCTCTCTCTCTCTCTCTCTCTCTCTCTCTCTCTCTCTCTGGGTGGGTGTTTGCGCGCGCGCGTGCGCCGTGCGCGCGCGCGCGTGTGTGTGTGTGTGTGTGTGTGTGTGTGTGTGTGTGTGTGGTGTGTTCAAAGCAATAATACTGATAATAAGAAACGACTAAACATGCTGTGTTGGAATGCTACTTTAAAAGTTAAAAAACAAAAATCGTCTCTAAAGTGGCCGTTAGTCAGGCGTTAAAACAGCCAATCAACCAGTCGTGTATACCGGCAGGGGAATATGTGCTGTCTTTCTCTGTCACTGTCTCGTCATCAGAATGTCGGAAAAACAAATCATAGGA
Organism: Conus ventricosus; assembly: GCA_018398815.1. Taxonomy (NCBI): domain Eukaryota; kingdom Metazoa; phylum Mollusca; class Gastropoda; order Neogastropoda; family Conidae; genus Conus; species Conus ventricosus. Next base: position 27,989,707 of record CM031623.1, read on the forward strand.
ATCTGATGCGGTTTTTGGTCATGAATACCTTTTTGTCCTGATTCTAAATTGTCATTACTTTACAGTCCTTTTCTCGATGATGTGAGCTATATGGTTACAGAAAAAGGATGATATATTTTCTTCAAACAAGAGCCGAAATACGCGGATGGCTAGACCACGTCACTTGCAAGATAACTCCTTCATATACATACTGGCGTACATGCGAGTGTCTTGTAAAAGCCAGTACACTTTGCAAGTTGACTGGTGTCTTGCTGAATTGTGTTTACAAATGAAAAAAAACAACAACCCGTCATTGGGTGGCTTCTACAGTCGGCAGTTATGTCCGCTTACACGCACCTTTGTCAGTCTGTCTGTCTCTCTAACAACACACACACACACCACAACACACACAACACACACACACAACCACACACACACAACGTGAGAAATGTGACGGGTACTATGGTATAATTAGCACAGTGTTGGCGAGGATCTGTGTGGCAACAGACACCTTTCAGTGACGTCGAGAGGAAGGTGTGGGGGGGGGGGTGGTGGCGGGGGATGGGTCATAGAAAGTTGGGGTTGCGGACAGTTTATGCCGCATTATCAACGCTGGCCCAATGTTGATTCGGCCACCACACCCCACACCAGGCCGGGCTACATACAAAACAGATCCAGTCCACGTGGAGCGAAGTTTCCCTTCCGTTGTCCCCCTGTACTGTCCGGGATGTCGGCTGACAGCCTATCTACAGTTTAGGCTCATGTGGTCCACTCCCTGTGTAGGTGGTGCAGTGGTGGTCTAGTGTTGGCTCCTGTCGTTCACTGTCGGTGTATGGTCATTGTCAGTGTTGGCATGTGTGGTACCACTCCCTGTGTAGTGCGTCCAGGCTGGTCTACAGTGTTGGCTCCTGTGGTCCACTCCTGTGTTTGTCTGTGTCCCCTGTTGGCGCCTGTCGTTACGTTGTGTAGTGGTCAGGTGTTACGTGTTGGCTCCTGTGGTCTCATTCCCTGTGTGTGGTCAGTTGTCGTTCAGTGGCTCCTGTCGTTCATGTCTGTTAGTGGTCAGTGTGTCTACTGTGTTGGCTCTAGTGGTCACAACCCGTTGTTTGTAAGTGTTCAGTGTGTTATGTCAGTGTTTGCTCTGTGGTGCATCTCTGTGTAGTGGACTGCGTCTGGTAACACGTTTTGTTTTCCTCTTCCTCCTAAATCTGTTTCAGTAGGTTTTTTTGTTTTGTTTTGTTGACTGTCTCAGTAGGATGTGTTTTTTGTTTTGTTGACTGTCTCAGAAGGTGGTGTTTTTTGTTGTTGAAACTGTTTCAGTAGGTGGCGTTTTCTTTTTTGAAACTGTCTCAGGAGGCGTTTTTTTTTTTTAAAAACGGTCTCAGTAGGCGGTGTATTTTGTTGAATCTGTCGTGGTAGGTGGTGTTTTTTGTTGAATCTGTCTCGGTAGGTGGTGTATTTTGTTGAATCTGTCTCGGTAGGTGGTGTATTTTGTTGAAACTGTCTCGGTAGGTGGTGTATTTTGTTGAAACTGTCTTGGTAGTTTGTGCGTTTTTTGTTGAAACTGTGCCGATTTTTGTTCATAGCTACGAGGCATACTCGACTCTGGTCATTATATATCACGCGCGCGCGCGCGCACGCACGCACGCACGCACGCACGCCAACGCACCACACACACACACACAACACACACACAGCGGAAGCGATGTTTCAAAACGCCATCACCAGGTGTGGGATCCTAGCATGGGGGAAGGACAGTGTCTACAGGGGAAAGGACAGTGTCTACAGGGGAAAGGACAGTGTCTACAGGGGAAAGGACAGTGTCCACAGGCATGGGGAAATGACAGTGTCTACATGGTAAAGGATATTGTCTACATGGTAAAGGACAGTGTCTATATGGTAAAGGACATTGTCTACAGGGGAAAGGACAATGTCTACAGGCATGGGAGGAATGGACAGTGTGTTACAGAGGACAATTTCTACATGGTAAAGGACAGTGTCTACAGGGGAAAGGACAGTGTCTACAGGGAAAACGACAATGTCTACAGGCATGGGGAAAGGACAATGTCTATATGGTAAATGACAGTGTCTACAGGGGAAATGACAGTGTCTACAGGGGAAAGGACAATGTCTACAGGCATGGGGAAAGGACAATGTCTACAGGCATGGGGAAAGGACAATTTCTACAGGACAATGTCTACAGGCATGGGGAAAGGACAATGTCTACAGGCATGGGAAAGGACAATGTCTACAGGCATGGGGGAAAGGACAATGTCTACAGGCATGGGAAAGGACAATGTCTACAGGCATGGGTAAGGACAATGTCTACAGGCATGGGAAAGGACAATGTCTACAGGCATGGGAAAAGGACAATGTCTACAGGCATGGGGAAAGGACAATGTCTTCAGGCATGGGGAAAATTAGGAGGAAGGACAATGTCTTCAGGCATGGGGAAAGGACATGTCTACAGGCATGGGAAAAGGACAATGTCTACAGGCATGGGGAAAGGACAATGTTCTAAGGCATGGGGAAAGGACAGTGTCTACAGGCATGGGGAAAGGACAATGTCTACAGGCATGGGGAAAGGACAATGTCTACAGGCATGGGGAACGGCCAATGTCTACAGGCATGGGGAAAGGACAATGTCTACAGGCATGGGAAAAGGACAATGTCTACAGGCATGGGAAAAGGACAATGTCTACAGGACAATGTCTACAGGACAATGTCTACAGGCATGGGGAAAGGACAATGTCTACAGGACAATGTCTACAGGCACGGGGAAAGGATAATGTCTACAGGGGAATGACAATGGAGAGAGAGAGAAAATCTTCTCTCTCTCTCTCTCTCTCTCTCTCTCTCTCTCTCTCTCTTTCTTTTTTTTTTTCTTTTCCAAGTGGAGACGGGGGAGACACATATCCGCTGGAGTCAGTTTTTACTGGAAGAAATGGTGGAGGGGGTGGGGTGGGGATGGGTGCCAGAGAGATCCATGGGACGCAATGTCCAATGTATTGATTAGCCATCGTGTCTATTTTCTTGCTTTCCATATGAATTGGAAATTGAGGAGACAGGGAAAGGGACGGGCAGTTGTTGAGTGTTTAGCCTTGTCCAGTTCCACGCAAATTCACTGTTGATCTTGAGAGAGTAATGCATGCAATCTCATGTGTTGTGTGTGGTGTGTGTGTGTGTTGTGTGTGTGTGTGTGAAGTTTCAAAATTCACATTATGTGTGGATTATTACATTAAGTCAGTTTTTATCTTGTACCGGCTTCAATTTGTTATGCTCCTGGTAATAAACACAGACAGACACACGGAGACCGACAGACCCCACCCCACCCCACCCCACCCCGCTCTCTCTGTGTTGCAGTCGAAGTGAAGCTGCAAAATCTGTTTGGCTGTGTTTGTTTATTTGTATCTATGTGTGCTGTTGTTCATTTGTATTTATATGTGCTGTTGTTTATTTGTATCTATGTGTGTTGTTGTTTATTTGTATATATGTGTGCTGGTTGTTTATTTGTATCTATGTGTACTGGTTGTTTTCACATGAAAATTGTAGGTATTCGTAATATGGGTTTTCTTGTGTAAAAACTGTCATGCTATTCTTTTCACATGACAGTTGTCATGATTACTCTTTTTCCGTGAATGGTGTAATTGTGGCATGGTGTCGGTAGAACGCTTCCCAGTGTGTTCTAACGACGGCACCCGCTTTGCCAAATGGCACACACTAACAGAATTTAAGGATATTTAATTTGAGACCACCCGGAATGGCGGCTTGCAAATGACGTCAGCCGTGATTGAATTCCATCCAGTTTGGCAGGGATGGATGTGGAGAGGGTGTGATGTCTCATACAGGATTCCTGCCGCAGAAGCTACCAGATAAAACTGG
>CM031623.1:27998567-28073567 GCA_018398815.1 Conus ventricosus
CGTAAACCGAATGCATCATTACTCGTTGTATCTTCCAAACATAGAAAATACTGCTGTGCCTATACATAATAAAGGCCAAATCGGGTGAGAGCCGTCATTTAGCTGGCAAAGCCAGTGTGGAGGCTTCGTTTCATTCTGGTGCAAGGAAGGGACGCCCCTGACTTGCCCAGTTACGGCATTGCAGCCCGCACTGTGCCTTCACGTTTCTGGAGGAACACTGGCACACGTCAATAGATCCACGTGCCGAAACCAATTCATCATAGGACTCTTCGCCATTTATTTCCCCGACTTTCATCATCACCACTCTGTTGCCATGGTGAGTCCATTTTGAACCACTCGGCGCGCGCCAGACACGTGTGCTCATTAAGGAAGCGGCGAGGTGCCGGAAAGGCGGTAATGGCGTGGCGGGTCTGGCACGTGTCTTGCATCGAGGTCTGAGGCATGTGGCACGTGTTATCCCCAGACCCAGGCCAGGCAGCCCTCCGGGGAAATCAGCACGGCAACTGTCGGGGTCGGGAGAAGGGACGGGACGAGGCGGAAGTTTATGGGGAAGTGGGAACAGCTAGCTGCACGCATGGGTATGTGCGTTGGAGGGCGCGAGAGTGTGGTGTGGTGTGGTGTGTGTGTGTGTGTGTGTGTGTGTGTGTGTGTGTGTGTGTGTGTGTGTGTGTGAATTACTTTAATTGATTTTTATGAGGTTTTTGAAAAAAAAAAGTCAACCATTAGCTAAGTCAAGCATGTGCATGCTCGGCCCCTCCCCCCCCCCCCCCTACCGAAACACACACACGCGCGCTCGCACACACAACACACACACACACACACACACACACACACACACACACACACCACACACACACACACACACACACATAATTTTTGTAGGAGAAAAGACATTATAACTAGTAGCCTCACTGAAACTTTAAAAGAAGAGGAAAACAAATATTCAGTCAGGCAACATGCTTAGCCGCCAGTGGCGCATACTACGTGTGAAGAATGATGGCTGTGTTTCACTGCCAGTCTTAAGGGCAGCGCTCTTCTGGTTCGGCTCTGAACAGACCACTGTTAGCTCTGAACAGACAGACCACTGTGAGCTCTGAACAGACAGACCACTGTTAGCTCTGAACAGACAGACCACTGTTAGCTCTGAACAGATTGACCACTGTTAGCTCTGAACAGACAGACCACTGTGAGCTCTGAACAGACAGACCACTGTTAGCTCTGAACAGACCACTGTTAGCTCTGAACAGACAGACCACTGTGAGCTCTGAACAGACCACTGTTGCTCCAGCTAATACTTCCCCCCCTGCAAGTTCACTTTTCGATTGCAGCAGTATTACCCTTGTAGAAAGAAACAATTCAAAATGAAGCTAAAAGCTAAACTGTGTGCAGCCTTGTACTGTGTGCAGCCTTGTACTGTGTGCAGCCTTGTACTGTGTGCAGCCTTGTACTGTGCGCAGCCTTGTACTGTGCGCAGCCTTGTACTGTATGCATCTTGTACTGTGTACAGCCTTGTACTGTGTGCAGCCTTGTACTGTGTGCAGCCTTGTACTGTGTGCAGCCTTGTACTGTGTACAGCATTGTACTGTGTGCAGCCTTGTACTGTGTGCAGCCTTGTACTGTGTACAGCCTTGTACTGTGTGCAGCCTTGTACTGTGTACAGCCTTGTATTGTGTACAGCCTTGTACTGTGTACCGCCTTGTACTGTGTACAGCCTTGTACTGTGTGCAGCCTTGTACTGTGTGCAGCCTTGTACTGTGTGCAGCCTTGTACTGTGTGCAGCCTTGTACTGTGTGCAGCCTTGTACTGTGTACAGCCTTGTACTGTGTACAGCCTTGTAATGTGTACAGCATTGTACTGTGTGCAGCCTTGTACTGTGTACAGCCTTGTACTGTGTGCAGCCTTGTACTGTGTGCAGCCTTGTACTGTGTGCAGCCTTGTACTGTGTGCAGCCTTGTACTGTGTACAGCATTGTACTGTGTGCAGCCTTGTACTGTGTACAGCCTTGTACTGTGCCTCCATGGCAGGAAAGAACGGCAGGGGGAGGTGGACGGCATTGAGGTCTTCGGTCAAGAAATATCCCATCAGGCACGTGCACCCTGGTAGTGTGATGGTGCTGATGTCTATGAAGACGGTTATCATGGTGGTGATGATTATGATCGGGGGTAGTTGTGGTGGTTGTTGTTATTATTATCATTATCATTACTATTATTATTATTATTATTATTATCAATATAATTATTATTGTTATTATTATTGACACCCCCCCCCCCCATCCTTCTCACCCTTCGCTTTGTGTTCTTGACGTCCTCGGTACAGGCGTGCATTTTATCGTCACAGTGTGTTTTACGCCACTCAGTTGAGAAGAATGAAGACAGTTACCTGCACTATGTTAATGGGGACTTTCAGTATACACGTTGCGTATCGCCCAATACGTACACGTACGGATCACCTACGTGACGTCAGCTTCGTTTTAGATTACAGGTGCCGCTGACTCACGTCCCCAAGTCCGCCCCGAACCAGCAGAGGTAACAGCGAAAGCACCTTTAAGTCCGCCCCGAACCAGCAGAGGTAACAGCGAAAGCACCTTTAAGTCCGCCCCGAACCAGCAGAGGTAACAGCGAAAGCACCTTTAAGTCCGCCCGAACCAGCAGAGGTAACAGCGAAAGCACCTTTAAGTCCGCCCGAACCAGCAGAGATAACAGCGAAAGCACCTTTAAGTCCGCCCCGAACCAGCAGAGATAACAGCGAAAGCACCTTTAAGTCCGCCCCGAACCAGCAGAGGTAACAGCGAAAGCACCTTTAAGTCCGCCCCGAACCAGCAGAGATAACAGCGAAAGCACCTCCCTGTATGAACAGCAGAGGTAACGGCGAAAGCACCTCCCTGTATTAACAGCAGAGGTAACAGCGAAAGCACCTCCCTGTATTAACAGCAGAGGTAACGGCGAAAGTACCTCCCTGTATTAACAGCAGAGGTAACGGCGAAAGCACCTCCCTGTATGAACAGCAGAGGTAACAGCGAAAGCACCTCCCTGTATTAACAGCAGAGGTAACAGCGAAAGCACCTCCCTGTATTAACAGCAGAGGTAACAGCGAAAGCACCTTCCTGTATTAACAGCAGAGGTAACAGCGAAAGCACCTCCCTGTATTAACAGCAGAGGTAACATCGAAAGCACCTCCCTGTATTAACAGCAGAGGTAACGGCGAAAGCACCTCCCTGTATTAACAGCAGAGGTAACATCGAAAGCACCTCCCTGTATTAACAGCAGAGGTAACATCGAAAGCACCTCCCTGTATTAACAGCAGAGGTAACGGCGAAAGCACCTCCCTGTATGAACAGCAGAGGTAACGGCGAAAGTACCTCCCTGTATGAACAGCAGAGGTAACAGCGAAAGCACCTCCTGTATTAACAGCAGAGGTAACGGCGAAAGTACCTCCCTGTATGAACAGCAGAGGTAACGGCGAAAGTACCTCCCTGTATGAACAGCAGAGGTAACAGCGAAAGCACCTCCCTGTATGAACAGCAGAGGTAACGGCGAAAGCACCTCCCTGTATTAACAGCAGAGGTAACGGCGAAAGTACCTCCCTGTATGAACAGCAGAGGTAACAGCGAAAGTACCTCCCTGTATGAACAGCAGAGGTAACGGCGAAAGCACCTCCCTTGTATGAACAGCAGAGGTAACGGCGAAAGCACCTCCCTGTATGAACAGCAGAGGTAACAGCGAAAGCACCTTCCTGTATTGACAGGCGTGGCGACCCGCATGTGTCCATTGTATTGACAGGCGTGGCGACCCGCATGTGTCCATTGTATTGACAGGCGTGGCGACCCGCATGTGTCCATTGTATTGACAGGCGTGGCGACCCGCATGTGTCCATTGTATTGACAGGCGTGGCGACCCGCATGTGTCCATTGTATTGACAGGCGTGGCGACCCGCATGTGTCCATTGTATTGACAGGCGTGGCGACCCGCATGTGTCCATTGTATTGACAGGCGTGGCGACCCGCATGTGTCCATTGTATTGACAGGCGTGGCGACCGCATGTGTCCATTTCTGACACCGATGTTATACCGCTAAGACCACGATGTTTGTTTATTTCTTATGAATATTTTTTTTGTAAGAGGTGGAGGCCTCCATCCTTCAGTTTTTTCCCACGGTCTTTCTTCTTCATCTACTTCTTCTTCTTCTTCTTCTTCTTCTTCTTCTTTTTAGTAAAGGCCAGCTCATACTCACCATGCCGTGTCTGTGTGTTATTGACAGAGTTTCCAGGTATGCAGTAACTACCACCCGCCCCTTTTTTCCTCTTCCTAAACATAGTTCATTAATATTGTGACAAGCAGTGACACACTCCATATTAGCAACCAGAACAGTAAATGCATATTGAGGAGGACTAACCCCCCCCCCCCCCCCACACACACACACACACAGAATGTTTTCTCTCCCGAGTGCCGCGGCAGGACAGCAGCTGATCTTGCTGGCTGGACAGGAAATATGGGCAGGGAATGGAAAAGAAGGCGTTTGCAGGCCCATCATTTAGATAAATAAGAGAAATAAGATCAGGTGAAAGTTGAAAACCATTTCTTATCATTTCCGATTACATGTGCAAATGGGTGTAGCCCCCAATGCTTATCACCCTCTTCAAGTTTACTGTAACCTTTTGGGAAAACAAAACTACAGACAATAAACGGTTCATCCCATGAGTTAGTTGCAAATCTACTGAAAGCCGTAGCATAATAAATCTACCTGAGCTAAAGTCAATTGCAAAGCAAATGAATAAATAAATAAAAATGATGAAAAATGAATAGATAAAATGAATAAATGAATAATGAATAGCTCAAATAAATGATTGAATTATTAAAATTAAATAGAAGTTAGATGTAAAATAAAGAAATAGAGATAGATAAATATATAAAGAATAAACAGACAAATACATAAATAAAAAGTAAATAAATAACCACACACACACACACACACACACACACACACACACACACACACACAACACACACACAAACACACACACAACACACACACACACACACACACACACACACACACACACACACACACACACACACACACACACACACCGATGTTCATAGATAACCGAGTTCACTGCCACCAATTTTTGAACTACTGCTTTTAGATTTTGAAAACCATATATCTCACGAGATGGCTGTGCCCTTTATTATCTACCTACACCAGGTATCTCACGAGATGGCTGTGCCCTTTATTATCTACCTACACCAGGTATCTCAAGAGATGGCTGTGCTTTGTATTATCTACCTACACCATATATCTCACGAGATGGCTGTGCTTTGTATTATCTGCCTACACCATATATCTCACGAGATGGCTGTGCCCTTTATTACCTACCTACACCATATATCTCACGAGATGGCTGTGCCCTTTATTACCTACCTACACCATATATCTCACGAGATGGCTGTGCCCTTTATTACCTACCTACACCATATATCTCACGAGATGGCTGTGCCCTTTATTACCTACCTACACCATATATCTCACGAGATGGCTGTGCTCTTTATCACCCACTTGCGCTTTCACATTCTCGTCTGGTACAGTCATTATACTGACTATACAATTCAGGGATTTTTTTTCATCCAAAGAAGACATTTGTCGAAAAGTCATTTATCTGTTCTGCACTTTACGTGAAATCAACATTATTTTAGACCTTGTGTGTCCATTAAAGTTTCGCCTTTTGATGAACGGAACAATTTGAAAAAAAAAATGAAAAAAAGGTAAAACCGTGACCTCTTATTTCTGTTTATGGTAGAGATGTGTAGCAGGGCTACATGTTTGTGTTGATGGTAGAGATGTGTAGCAGGGCTACATGTTTGTGTTGATGGTAGAGATGTGTAGCAGGGCTACATGTTTGTGTTGATGGTAAAGATGTGTAGCAGGGCTACATGTTTGTGTTGATGGTAAAGATGTGTAGCAGGGCTACTTGGAATCTGTGTGGACGCTTCGCGCAATCGCTCAAACACACGCAATGCGGACTTGTAGAAAAAGCTAATAGCATCAACTGATCAAAAAACTTTTCCCAAAAGCATGGCGGTGATTTACAGTTACTGTTTTACAGCCAGAAACTAGCTGCGTTAATGTAGAGTATGCCGGAGTGGAGCCGCAGTCTCAAATCTCGTTCTCAGTGAAGAGTAGGCTGACTGGCTTTCGCCAGACTTTCGCCTGTGGATAGGTGGAGTCTTTGAAAGTGGTGTACGCAAACTGTTGACAACCTAGTGTAATGAAGGTAAGAAACAGGTTTTGAAAAGACAACTAAAATGTTAGTTTCCCTGAAACCTGAGTTGTGCTGTTGTGAAACACAAACGGGTAAGACCACGTAGAACTCGAGTTTAGTGCGTAGTCCCTGTGGAAATCGGTATGGTGTGAGGAATTGCGCGAGATCATGCAGTACGGGTTGGATATGTCACCTATCTACCCGAACCGGATAAGTGACGTGTAATGTAAAACTGTATATTATTGTTATCAGGGCTGTCACTGTGTCACTGTGTCACTGTGTCACTGTGTCTCTGTGTCTCTGTGTCACTGTGTCCTGTGTCTCTGTCTCAGGACTTCACGAGGCAGTGGAGTTGTACCTACCAAAGGAAACGGCGCAGACAGTCGTCCACACGCATGAGGCATTGGTGCCGGGACCCAGATCGTCATTGACCTTGACATCCTCCGTTCCCGCCAAGAGCCAAGGCAAGGAAAAACCGATCATTCAAGTTGACCTGTCCAGACAGAGGTGAAAGAACCGATCATTCAAGTTGACCTGTCCAGACAGAGGTGAAAGAACCGATCATTCAAGTTGACCTGTCCAGACAGAGGTGAAAGAACCGATCATTCAAGTTGACCTGTCCAGACAGAGGTGAAAGAACCGATCATTCAAGTTGACCTGTCCAGACAGAGGTGAAAGAACCGATCATTCAAGTTGACCTGTCCAGACAGAGGTGAGCGGTGGAGAGACATACCAGGGTCACCTTCAGGAAGCAGTCCAGGTCCACGCGGACGTCTCGCCTGGAAAGGTGTTCATCGCCGAGGATTAGCGCTTCGAACCAGGAGACCAGGAAGACCTTGAACGCGGGAAGGCCTCCATCCACTGGGAACAGCAGCCAGCAGGAGAGCGGAAAGTGTACGGCCAGACGGGAGGATAGTCGTTGGCTGGCAGGGTCAGGTGACCATGGCTTGTTTCGGATGCTTGGGTCGTCCTCGCGCCAGAGGGAGGAGAAGCCCTTGATCGTTGACGTGCAGCAGGTCATCGCTGACAGTGCCTGGGACCTGTTCCTCTCACGGCCATGGACGGTCAGTCACTGTGTAGACACCAGGGCCAGGGCTGGCTGTGTGCGCACTCGCATATGCACGCACGCACGCATGCAAACACAGAGTTTCACTTTCACCAAAGAGGTATCATTGCGTGTGGACTATTCCATATTCTTTACCACATCTGCTAAGAGCACTAGTGTGCATACAGCATAAATCTGATATAATCCAATGTCACAGAAATAAAGGGTAGACAAATCAGGTTGGGTGGAGGCTCAAGACGACGACACTTCATGCCTAGCCTACACGTGCGTGTGTAACCTTGCATGGTAGATCTCTCTCTCTCTCTCTCTCTCTCTCTCTCTCTCTTTTCTCTCTCTCTCTCCACACACACACACACACACACACACACTCTCTCTCTCACACACACACACACACACACACACACACACACACACACACACACACACACATATATATATATATATATATATAGAGGTGCGTGCGTGTGTCTGTATATGCATATGTGTGTACGCAACAGGAATCTTTACCAGAAGGCGGGAGGGGATGGGGTGAAGTGGGGGTGGGGTGAAGTGGGGGTGGGGTGAAGTGGGGATGGGGTGAAGTGGGGATGGGGTTGAAGTGGGCGTGGGGTGAAGTGGGGATGGGGTGAAGTGGGGATGGGGTGAAGTGGGGGTGGGGGTGAAGTGGGGATGGGGTGAAGTGGGGGTGGGGTGGCGGGCTTGATCACGACTAGCGCAGAGATAAACCAGGTCTGTGGTGAAAAGCGAAGGTTTGGGTGGGGAGGAAGGCTGGGGAAGATGGGGGGAGGGGGGGAGGAGGGTCGGGTTGACAGCTATGAGGCAGATGTAAAATTTGTTGACAGTTGTATGTCAGTGTCAATCACTTAGGCCGTGGTAGTTGTGGAGCGCCAGACATTGTGTCGTGTCACAAAGTGCAGGACCGGACCACCACTGAATGTGGCGTGATGTTCACTCCTCTCATCGCTTTGCCTCCGCTCTGTGTGTGTGTGTGTGTGTGTGTGTGTGTGTGTGTGTGTGTGTGTGTGTGTGTGTGTGCTTGGTGAAAGGTGAGGGGGCGGGGGTGGAGGGGGATGGGGGGGGATTCAGTTAAAAAAAGTGGAGTCGTCATCATGCATGTGTGTGTGTGTGTGTGTGTGTGTGTGTGTGTGTATGTGTGTGTGTGTGTGTGTGTGATAGTAATGGCCATGTTGTTCAGTAATCACAGGGGGGGGGGGGGGGGGGGAATAATAGTAAGAGCCTGTTGTTCAGTAATCACAGGGGGATGCTAGTTATGGCCATGTTGTTCAGTAATCACAGGGGTGGGGGGGGGGTGTTAGTGAATAATTGGCGATGCTGTTTAGTAATCACAGGGGGGAGGGTGGGTGGGTGATAGTAATGGCCATACTGTTCAATAATTACAGGGGGATGATAGTAATTGCGATGTTGTTCAGTAATCACAAGTGGTAATAGTAGTGGCCATGTTGTTCAGTAATCACAAGTGGTAATAGTAGTGGCCATGTTGTTCAGTAATCCCATAGGGGAAGGGGGTGATCATAACGGCCATGTTGTTCAGTGATCACAGGGGGAGGGGGGGGAGTGTAACGGCCATGTTGTTCAGTGATCACAGGGGGAAGGGTGATAGTAACGGCCATGTTGTTCAGTGATCACAGGGGGAGGGGGTGATAGTAACGGCCATGTTGTTCAGAGATCACAGGGGGAAGGGTGATAGTAACGGCCATGTTGTTCAGTGATCACAGGGGGAGGGGGTGATAGTAACGGCCATGTTGTTCAGCGATCACAGGGGAGGGGGTAATAGTAACGGCCATGTTGTTCAGAGATCACAGGGCGAGGGGGTGATCAAAACGGCCATGTTGTTCAGAGATCACAGGGGAAGGGTGATAATAACGGTCATGTTGTTCAGTGATCACAGGGGGAGGGGTGAGTGTAACGGCCATGTTGTTCAGTGATCACAGGGGGAGGGGTGAGTGTAACGGCCATGTTGTTCAGAGATCACAGGGGGAGAGGGGGAGTGTAACGGCCATGTTGTTCAATAATCACAGGGGGAGGGGGTGAGTGTAACGGCCATGTTGTTCAGTGATCATTAGGGGGAGGGGGTGATAGTAACGACCATGTTGTTCAGTGATCACAGGGGGAAGGGTGATAGTAACGGCCATGTTGTTCAGAGATCACAGGGGGAGGGGGTGAGTGTTACGGCCGTGTTGTTCAGTGATCACAGGGGGAGGGGTGAGTGTAACAGCCATGTTGTTCAGTGATCACAGGGGGATTGGGTGAGTGTAACGACCATGTTGTTCAGTGATCACATGGGGAGGGGTGAGTGTAACGGCCATGTTGTTCAGTGATCACAGAGGGAGGGGGGAGTGTAACGGCTATGTTGTTCAGTAATCACAGGGGGATGATAGTAATGGCCATGTTGTTGAGTAATCACAGGGGGATAATAGTAATGGCCATGTTGTTGAGTAATCACAGGAGGATATAGTAATGGCCATGTTGTTGAGTAATCACAGGGGGATAATAGTAACGGCCATGTTGTTAGAGATCACTGGGGGAGGGGGCGATAGTAACGGCCATGTTGTTCAGAGATCACTGGGGGAGGGGGTGAGTGTAATGGCCATCTTGTTGAGTAATCACAGGGGGATAATAGTAATGGCCATGTTGTTGAGTAATCACAGGGGGATGATAGTAATGGCCATGTTGTTGAGTAATCACAGGAGGATAATAGTAATGGCCATGTTGTTGAGTAATCACAGGGGGATAATAGTAACGGCCATGTTGTTAGAGATCACTGGGGGAGGGGGCGATAGTAACGGCCATGTTGTTCAGAGATCACTGGGGGAGGGGGTGAGTGTAATGGCCATCTTGTTGAGTAATCACAGGGGGATAATAGTAATGGCCATGTTGTTGAGTAATCACAGGGGGATGATAGTAATGGCCATGTTGTTGAGTAATCACAGGGGGATAATAGTAATGGCCATGTTGTTGAGTAATCACAGGGGGATAATCGTAATGGCCATGTTGTTGAGTAATCACAGGGAGATGATAGTAATGGCCATGTTGTTCAGTAATCACAGGGGGATAATAGTAATGCCCATATTGTTGAGTAATCACAGGGGGATAATCGTAATGGCCATGTTGTTGAGTAATCACAGGGGGATAATAGTAATGGCCATGTTGTTGAGTAATCACAGGGGGATAATCGTAATGGCCATGTTGTTGAGTAATCACAGGGGGATAATCGTAATGGCCATGTTGTTGAGTAATCACAGGGGATGATAGTAATGGCCATGTTGTTGAGTAATCACAGGGGGATAATAGTAATGGCCATGTTGTTGAGTAATCACAGGGTGTGTGTGTGTGTGTGTGTGTGTGTGTGTGTGTGTGTGTGTGATAGTAATGGCCATGTTGTTCAGCAATCACAGGGTGTGTGTGTGTGTGTGTATGTGTGTGTGTGTGTGTGTGTGTGTGTGTGTGTGTGTGTGTGTGATAGTAATGGCCATGTTGTTCAGTAATCACAGAGGGATGGGGAGGGGGGTGACAGAAAGAGCCATGTTGTTCAGTAATCACAGTGTGTGTGTGTGTGTGTGTGTGTGTGTGTGTGTGTGTGTGTGTGTGTGTGGGGGGGGGGTGATAGTAAGAGCCATGTTGTTCAGTAATCACAGGGTGGGGGGTGGGGGTGATGGTAAGAGCCATGTTGTTCAGTAATCACAGTGTGTGTGTGTGTGTGTGTGCGTGTGCGTGTGTGTGTGTGTGTGTGTGTGTGCGTGCGCGCGCGCGCGTGTGTGTGTGTTTTGTGTGTGTGTGTGTGTTTTGTGTGTGTGTGTGTGTGTGGGGGGGGTGATAGTAAGAGCCACGTTGTTCAGTAATCACAGGGGGGGGGGGGGGGGGGGGGGGGGTGATAGTAAGAGCCATGTTGTTCAGTAATCACAGGGGGATGATAGTAATGGCCATGTTGTTCAGTAATCACGGCAGGGGGGGGGGGGGGGGGGGGGAGGGTGTTAGTGAATAATTGGCGATGCTGTTTAGTAATCACAGGGGGGAGGGTGGGTGGGTGATAGTAATGGCCATACTG
Source organism: Conus ventricosus (assembly GCA_018398815.1). Lineage (NCBI taxonomy): Eukaryota > Metazoa > Mollusca > Gastropoda > Neogastropoda > Conidae > Conus > Conus ventricosus. Next base: position 28,009,955 of record CM031623.1, read on the forward strand.
TTCAATAATTACAGGGGGATGATAGTAATTGCGATGTTGTTCAGTAGTCACAAGTGGTAATAGTAGTGGCCATGTTGTTCAGTAATCACACAGGGGGGGGGGTGATCATAACGGCCATGTTGTTCAGTGATCACAGGGGGAGGGGTGAGTGTAACGGCCATGTTGTTCAGTAATCACACAGGGGGAGGGGGGTAATAGAAACGGCCATGTTGTTCAGTGATCACAGGGGGAGGGGGTGAGTGTAACGGCCATGTTGTTCAGAGATCACAGGGGGAAGGGTGATAGTAACGGCCATGTTGTTCAGTGATCACAGGGGGAGGGGGTGAGTGTAACGGCCATGTTGTTCAGTGATCACAGGGGGAGGGGGTGATAGTAACGGCCATGTTGTTCAGTGATCACAGGGGGAGGGGGTGATAGTAACGGTCATGTTGTTCAGTGATCACAGGGGAGGGGGTGAGTGTAACGGCCATGTTGTTCAGTGATCACAGGGGGAGGGGTGAGTGTAACGGCCATGTTGTTCAGAGATCACAGGGGAGGGGGTGATAGTAACGGCCATGTTGTTCAGAGATCACAGGGGAAGGGGGGTATTAGTAACGGCCATGTTGTTCAGTGATCACAGGGGGAGGGGGGTATTAGTAACGGCCATGTTGTTCAGTGATCACAGGGGGAGGGGGTGATAGTAACGGCCATGTTGTTCAGAGATCACAGGGGTGAGGGGGTGATAGTAACGGCCATGTTGTTCAGAGATCACAGGGGAAGGGGGTGAGTGTAACGGCCATGTTGTTCAGTGATCACAGGGGGAGGGGGTGATAGTAACGGCCATGTTGTTCAGAGTTCACAGGGGGAGGGGGTGAGTGTAACGGCCATGTTGTTTAGTGATCACATGGGGGATGGTTGTGATAGTAACGGCCATGTTGCTCAGTGATCACATGGGGAGGGGTGAGTGTAACGGCCATGTTGTTCAGAGATCACAGGGGGAGGGGGTGATAGTAACGGTCATGTTGTTCAGTGATCACAGGGGGAGTGGGTGAGTGTAACGGTCATGTTGTTCAGAGATCACATGGGGAGGGGGTGAGTGTAACGGCCAGGTTGTTCAGAGATCACATGGGGAGGGGGGTGATAGTAACGGCCATGTTGTTCAGTGATCACAGGGGGAGGGGGTGATAGTAACGGCTATGTTGTTCAGTGATCACAGGGGGAGGGGGGGTGATAGTAACGGCTATGTTGTTCGTGATCACAGGGGGAGGGGGGGGTGATAGTAACGGCCATGTTGTTTAGTGATCACAGGGGGAGGGGGTGAGTGTAACGGCCATGTTTTTCAGAGATCACAGAGGGAGGGGGTGAGTGTAACGGCCATGTTGTTCAGAGATCACAGGGGGAGGGGGTGGGTGTAACGGCCATGTTTTTTCAGAGATCCCAGGGGGAGGGGGTGAGTGTAACGGCCATGTTGTTCAGTGATCACAGGGGGAGGGGGTGAGTGTAACGGCCCTGTTGTTCAGTGATCACAGGGGGATGGTTGTGATAGTAACGGCCATGTTGTTCAGAGATCACAGGGGGAAGGGTGATAGTAACGGCCATGTTGTTCAGAGATCACAGGGGGAGGGGGTGAGTGTAACGGCCATGTTGTTCAGTGATCACAGGGGGAGGGGGTGAGTGTAACGGCCATGTTGTTCAGTGATCACAGGGGGAGGGGGTGAGTGTAACGGCCATGTTGTTCAGTGATCACAGGGGGAGGGGGTGAGTGTAACGGCATGTTGTTCAGAGATCACAGGGGGAGGGGTGAGTGTAACGGCCATGTTGTTCAGTGATCACAGGGGGAGGGGGCGATAGTAACGGCCATGTTGTTCAGAGATCACAGGGGGAGGGGGTGAGTGTAACGGCCATGTTGTTCAGAGATCACAGGGGGAGGGGGTGATAGCAACGGCCATGATGTGTAATTCTGTATGATGGTCTCAGAGGGTGATGAGTTCGATGTGATGGTGAGGGAGGGTGATGATCAAGTGTAGCTCTATGTGATGGTGAGGGAGGGTGATGATCATGTGTAGATCTATTTGATGGTCAGAGAGGGTGATGATCATGATGTGCAGCTCTATATGATGGTCAGGGAGGGTGATGATTATATCATCATATATGTAGCTCTATATGATGGTCTGGTCAGGGAGGGTGATGATTATATCATCATATATGTAGCTCTATATGATGGTCTGGTCAGGGAGGGTGATGATCATGATGTGTAGCTCTATATGATGGTCAGGGAGGGTGATGATTTTATGTAGCTCTATATGATGGTCAGGGAGGGTGATGATTTTATGTAGCTCTATATGATGGTCAGGGAGGGTGATGATTTTATGTAGCTCTATATGATGGTCAGGGAGGGTGATGATCATGATGTGTAGCTCTATATGATGGTCAGGGAGGGTGATGATTTTATGTAGCTCTATATGATGGTCAGAGAGGGTGATGATCATGTTGTGTAGTTCTTTGTGACGGCCTCAGGTTATGATCATAATGTGTAGTTCTATATGATGGTCAGCAAGGTGATGATTATAATGTGTAGTTCTATATGATGGTCAGCAAGGTGATAATTATAATGTGTAGTTCTATATGAAGGTCAGCATGGTGATGATTATAATGTGTAGTTCTATATGATGGTCACAGAGGATTATCATAATGTTGTATATTATATCATAATGGCCATAGAGGGTGATGATCATGTGTAGCTCTATATTATGGTCAGAGAGGATAGTGATCATGATGTGTAGTAGTCACAAGTGAATGACACATCATGACCATCTTGTGTGGTAGTCACAGTGGTGTGACATGCGATGTCATTTTTACTTGTGATAATCCCAGGAGTGATGAGCATGGTGTGTGATAATCCCAGGAGTGATGAGCATGGTGTGTGATAATCCCAGGAGTGATGAGCATGGTGTGTGATAATCCCAGGAGTGATGAGCATGGTGTGTGATAATCCCAGGAGTGATGAGCATGGTGTGTGATAATCCCAGGAGTGATGAGCATGGTGTGTGATAATCCCAGGAGTGATGAGCATGGTGTGTGATAGTCACAGGGATAATGAGCATGGTGTGTGATAGTCACAGGGATGATGAGCATGGTGTGTGATAGTCACAGGGATAATGAGCATGGTGTGTGATAGTCACAGGGATAATGAGCATGGTGTGTGGTAGTCACAGGGATAATGAGCATGGTGTGTGATAGACACAGGGATAATGAGCATGGTGTGTGATAGTCACAGGGATGATGAGCATGGTGTGTGATAGTCACAGGATAATGAGCATGGTGTGTGATAGTCACAGGGATAATGAGCATGGTGTGTGAAAGTCACAGGGATGATGAGCATGGTGTGTGATAGTCACAGGGATAATGAGCATGGTGTTTGATAATCCCAGGAGTGATGAGCATGGTGTGTGATAGTCACAGGGATAATGAGCATGGTGTGTGATAGTCACAGGAGTGATGAGCATGGAGTGTGATAGTCACAGGGATGATGAGCATGGAGTGTGATAGTCACAGGGATAATGAGCAGGGAGTGTGGTAAGACACAGGAATGGCGAGTATGGTGTGTGGTAGTCACAGGGATGATGCTGTGTGGTAGTCACAAGAGTGATGAGCATGGTGTATAGTAGTCACAAGAGTGATGAGCATGGTGTATAGTAGTCACAAGAGTGATGAGCATGGTGTATAGTAGTCACAAGAGTGATGAGCATGGTGTGTGATAGTCACAGGGATGATGCTGTGTGGTAGTCACAAGAGTGATGAGCATGGTGTATAGTAGTCACAAGAGTGATGAGCATGGTGTATAGTAGTCACAAGAGTGATGAGCATGGTGTATAGTAGTCACAAGAGTGATGAGCATGGTGTATAGTAGTCACAAGAGTGATGAGCATGGTGTATAGTAGTCACAAGAGTGATGAGCATGGTGTGTGATAGTCACAGGGATAATGAGCATGGTGTGTGATAGTCACAGGAGTGATAAGCATGGTGGAAGAAGAAACACCCGAAGGTGCTGGGGAGGACCCAGAGAAGCACTGTCTTCGCCTGCCTTTAGAGCAGTCCTGTACCACCCTTGGAGGCCTGCGCTGTGTTGACGATGGGTACAGGCACGCACAGGACACTCCATTAAGATATCAAGGGACATAACTGCTCCTGAACAGAGGTAAATTAGACTACAGGACGCAGCTCATAACAGCCTTAAAGTAGCATCCCCATGGGTGTACCAGCCCGTACTTCATGACTGCAGAGCCCACCGGCGAAAAACACCACCCTCCAGCTGCCGAGCACACCCCAAGACCCAACCACCCCTGCCCACGGACAGACGAAGACAGTGCCACTCCAGACAGCAAAGCTTTCGCCATACGGTCTTATGTGCCCTCAAGAGAGAATCCAAAGTTGTAGTCTTTCCCACTGTCAACAGGACTTTCCCTGTGGTCAGTGGGTCTTTCCTCACCGTCACTGGACCTTTCTCCAGGGTCAGCCTAGTTAAGGCAAAGAAGAAAAAGAAACACCCGAAGGTGCTGGGGAGGACCCAGAGAAGCACTGTCTTCGCCTGCCTTTAGAGCAGTCCTGTACCACCCTTGGAGGCCTGCGCTGTGTTGACGATGGGTACAGGCACGCACAGGACACTCCATTAAGATATCAAGGGACATAACTGCTCCTGAACAGAGGTAAATTAGACTACAGGATGCAGCTCATAACAGCCTTAAAGTAGCATCCCCATGGGTGTACCAGCCCGTATTTCATGACTGCAGAGCCCACCGGCGAAAAACACCACCCTCCAGCTGCCGAGCACACCCACAGACCCAACCACCCCTGCCCACGGACAGACGAAGACAGTGCCACTCCAGACACAGCCAAGCTTTCGCCATACGGTCTTATGTGCCCTCAAGAGAGAATCCAAAGTTGTAGTCTTTCCCACTGTCAACAGGAGTGATAAGCATGGTGTGTGATAGTCACAGGGATAATGAGCATGGTGTGTGGTAGTCCCAGGGATGATGAGCATGGTGTGTGGTAGTCACAGGAGTGATAAGCATGGTGTGTGATAGACACAGGGATAATGAGCATGGTGTGTGATAGACACAGGGATAATGAGCATGGTGTGTGATAGTCACAGGGATAATGAGCATGGTGTGTGATAGACACAGGGATAATGAGCATGGTGTGTGATAGACACAGGGATAATGAGCATGGTGTGTGATAGTCACAGCGATAATGAGCATGGTGTGTGATAGACACAGGGATAATGAGCATGGTGTGTGATAGACACAGGGATAATGAGCATGGTGTGTGATAGACACAGGGATAATGAGCATGGTGTGTGATAGACACAGGGATAATGAGCATGGTGTGTGATAGACACAGGGATAATGAGCATGGTGTGTGGTAGTCCACGGATGATGGTGTGTGTATCAGGTGTCGGAGGCGGTTCTTGCGTGGGAGAAGTTCTCCATCGAGGTGCCGATGAACTTCTACTGCTTTGAACAGGAGGGCCCCAGGTGTTCAAGACCAAGAAACGTCTGTCTGGGGCCGTCAGTGCCGGGGCTGAGCGTCCACCAGCCAGGTAACTCCTTTGTCCGCCCGTGTGTGTGTGTGTGTTTTTGTGTGTGTGTGTGTGTGTGTGTGTGTGTGTGTGTGTGTGTGTGTGTGTGTGAGTGCCTAAGTGACTTGAAGGAATGACACGTGCATAAACACAAAAAGGGGAAGGGATGAAGATGACAGGATCTAAATGCAGGTAAGGGCAGTGGGCGAAGGGTCAGTCAGTGGACAGGCCGTGTTGTGCTGGACAGTGAGCTGTGCAGAGGGCCGCTGTCGGAACACTGACTTCTTGCTAACACTCCAAGGCCCACGGCTGTCTGGGTGGACCTGGTGTTGTCCACTGACAGAGCATGCAGGACCAGACGATTTGCTTTGTCCACACTTACTAACATGCCCTAAGCCATTTTAGTCGCCACGAGAGAATCCACTGTGTGGTACGTTCCAATCGCCGGATGTTTACATGACGTTCCGCGAGCGGCAGAAATTCGGTGCACTGAACACATGACCCGGAGGCTGGGATCTGTAGCTTGAGAACCACCACCACCACCACCACCAACCAACCAACCAACCAACCAACCAACAAACAGAATTCCTAAACGTTGGTCGTCACAATCAGGCAACCTGTTGGAAATGTTCACCGGAATCCTCACAAACAGCTCTACCCTGGTTGCTGTCCTGCCCAGTACCCATGATGAGGTCAGTGAATAGCTTGTCGTGTCACTGAGCAGTGTTTCTGACAGTAAACAATGTGAATTCCATGATGGTGGCCATTGCAAGGAAGTTGCCCGGACATGGCCCCTAAAACGCCGTTCAGGAAAAAAAGATGCAGCTGACTACTCACGAGGAGGCTGAACGCTGGCCAACTTCCTGAGCAACATGGTGCACCACACACTCCGCAAAGACTTTGTAAAGTACTTTTTGTTCTAAAGAATTTTTGTTTTAGTTCAGTCTTTGGATGTAATGATTTTAAGGATGGTGTTGATGGTATTGTGTGTCGAATGTTGGACTGTGTGATCATGTTGATAATGATGTGTGTTGACCGATTGTCTGTCTGTATGATGGTGCATATGATGTTGTCGTTTGAATGATTGACTGTATGGTGCTCGTGATGATCTGACTGACTGTATAATAGTGATGATATGTGTTGACTGACTGACTGTATGATAGTGATGATATGTGTTGACTGACTGACTGTATGATAGTGAGAAATGTGTTGACTGACTGACTGTATGATAGTGATGAAATGTGTTGACTGACTGACTGTATGATAGTGATGAAATGTGTTGACTGACTGACTGTATGATAGTGATGAAATGTGTTGACTGACTGACTGTATGATAGTGATGAAATGTGTTGACTGACAGACTGTATGATAGTGAGAAATGTGTTGACTGACTGTATAATAGTGTTGAAATGTGTTGACTGACTGACTGTATGATAGTGATGATATGTGTTGACTGACTGACTGTATAATAGTGATGAAATGTGTTGACTGACTGACTGTATGGTAGTGAGAAATGTGTTGAATGACCGACTGTATAATAGTGATGAAATGTGTTGAATGACTGACTGTATAATGCTGCTGATGATGTGTGTGTTCAATGATTGACTGTATGATGGTGGTGATGATGGTGTTTTGTGTTGAATGACTGACTGTATAATGGCGATGTGTGTGTTTGGTGTGTGTGTGTGTGTGTGTGTGTGTGTGTGTGTGTGTGTGTGTGTGTGTGTGTGTGTGTTTGGTGTGTGTGTGTGTGTGTGTGTTTGTGTTTGGTGTGTGTGTGTGTGTGTTTGTGTTTGGTGTGTGTGTGTGTGTGTGTGTGTTTGGTGTGTGTGTGTGTGTGTGTGTGTGTGTGTGTGTGTGTGTGTGTGTGTATGTGTGTGTGTTTAATATGTGTGTGTGTGTGTGTGTGTGTGTGTGTGTGTGTGTGTGTGTGTGTGTGTGTGTGTGTGTGTGATCAGTCAGGGCTGGCGGGGAAGCAGTTGGCTCACAGAGACCAGACCAGTCCTGAGCACATAGGCCTGGAGACCATCTTCAACAATGACACGGACAAGGAGCAGACCTACAACTTCAAGTGAGTGAACATGGGCATCTTCATAACCCTTGAACCCCACCCGGGTACCCACCACACCCCTCCGCTACCAGCCCCACTGATTCCATTCTCTCGTTTAGGACGACGTGATGTTGTTGGAGGAAGAATTTATTCTTTCTTTCTGTTCTCTCTCTCTCTCTCTCTCTTTCTCTCTCTCTCTCTCTCTCTCTCTCTCTCTCTTATATTTGACGACTTTTCGAGATCACAGCACATACTTCTATCAGACTGGCTTTGGTAATATTGAACACGGTTCAATACATCAGTGTAGTCACTGACCCCCGAACAGAGTTTAATTCTGTGTGAATACAATGTTACTATCACAAAATCAAATCTTGATTTAAGTCATCGATCTTTGAAAGAATTGGAGTATTAGCTGATGTCAGCTGAAGACAGTGGCATTCGGGCTGTTCATGTCTTATTTGGTCCCTCAGAACATGCCAGTGGTGAACCTGGTGGAGACCGTAACACAACATGACCTAGAACATGCTGACATGACCTAACCCTTTCAATCTTCATGTTTCTTTCCTTATGTTTTTTTATGTAGGCAGCTATTTTGTATGCACTGCTGCTTTCTGTCACGCCATCTGTATTTCTTTTATTTATTTTCGTTTCAGTACTTTTCTCGCTATTTCTTTTAACAATTATGTATTTTTGGATTTTCAGCCATTTCATCATCACATAAAATAAAAGAAGGCAGCCCCAAACTGATATGCACGTGACAAACAGTGTAAATAGTCTGCAGTGACAAACAGTGTAAATAGTCTGCAGTGACAAACAGTGACAAACAGTGTAAATAGTCTGCAGTGACAAACAGTGTAAATAGTCTGCAGTGACAAACAGTGTAAATAGTCTGCAGTGACAAACAGTGTGAATAGTCTGCAGTGACAAACAGTGACAAACAGTGTAAATAGTCTGCAGTGACAAACAGTGTAAATAGTCTGCAGTGACAAACAGTGTGAATAGTCTGCAGTGACAAACAGTGACAAACAGTGTGAATAGTCTGCAGTGACAAACAGTGACAAACAGTGTGAATAGTCTGTAGTGACAAACAGTGTAAATAGTCTGCAGTGACAAACAGTGTAAATAGTCTGCAGTGACAAACAGTATAAATAGTCTGCAGTCACAAACAGTGTACATAGTCTACAGTTATAGTTGGGTGCCTAGCCCCAGGCTGACAATGGAATGTCATTACAAAGAAAGTCTGGCAGGACCTGGGCAGTGAGGAAGGTGTCCACTTTAAGAACTGCAGTTTTGCGCTCAGTTCGTGGGTAGCGTAAACACAAACATGTTATTCTGGTGGAGTAGTGTGGTTAGCGTTAGATTCCGCTGTGCTTTGTCTTCATGTTTCTGTCATTTAATGGCGTTACCGGGAACGCGGCGGACTACCTCTCATTCTTCCTCTTTCTTTTCTGAGCTCTGTTACAATGAAAACAAGCGCCTCTATGTTGATGTTTCTATTCCCTACCCAGCAGCAGCCAGCGAGCCATTTGGACTGGACAGCAAAAACACATCTGCTGAATCATAGCGTCCCTTTTCATCTCCATCTTGGCTGCAGACAGCGAACCATTTGGACTGGACAGCAAAACACATCTGCTGAATGATAGCGTCCCTTTTCATCTCCATCTTGGCTGCAGACAGCGAGCTGTGTGGGCTGGAAGCTGTGGCACGCCTGTTGCTTTGGCATTCCTTCCATGCAGCAACAGCAGAGCCACAATGGCTGAAAATCAAAACTTGTGTTTTATGCCGCAGTATCCCCTTACCAACCGCAGCCATTCAGCCCTCATAGCTGGAAAGTACAAACTGGCATATTGTTCGACAGGATCCCCTCGCTTTCCCTGTCCCAGCCTCCACTGGCGAGCCACTGACAGGATCCCTCGCTTTCCCTGTCCCAGCCTCCACTGGCGAGCCACTGACAGGATCCCTCGCTTTCCCTGTCCCAGCCTCCACTGGCGAGCCACTGACAGGATCCCCTCGCTTTCCCTGTCCCAGCCTCCACTGGCGAGCCACTATAGCTGGAAAGTACAAACATCCTTTCCTAGTTACAACACGCATCTTATAATGGTTTGGAAAGAAAAACATGTTATTGAACACAACATGTAGCCGAACAATTGTACCCTTTCCTTAGCCCAGCCAAGCAATGGGAAGGTGGGCCAGGCTTCGGTAGACCATTATTCTGTCGCTGATATATCAGTTGGTCACTCAATAGACCATTGTTCTGTCACTGATATGTCAGTTGGTCACTCAGTAGACCATTATTGTCACTGATACGTTAGTCACTCAGTAGACCATTATTCTGTCGCTGATATGTCGGTTGGTCACTCAGTAGACCATTATTCTGTCACTGATATGTCAGTTGGTCACTCAGTAGACCATTATTCTGTCACTGATATGTCAGTTGGTCACTCAGTAGACCATTATTCTGTCACTCACTCAGTAGACTATGCATTATTCTGTCGCTGATATATCAGTTGGTCACTCAGTAGACCATTATTGTCACTGATATGTCAGTTAGTCACTCAGTGAATCGACACTGGCCGATCAAAGAATATAGCGTCAAAAAGTTGTCGATCAAAGCATATTTAATAAAACAAAAGTAACATGAAAAAAGAAACAGAAAAGGGAGCGGAACAGCAATTCATGACACAAATCACGTCCGATGCCCAGGGGAATTCACTGGCACACTCCTCAGATCAGAAAACACACAGGGAAAATACACCTCCCTGACCGTCACGAAAATACACCTCCCTGACCGTCACGAAAAATACACCTTCCTGACCGTCACGAAAATACACCTTCCTGACCGTCACGAAAATACACCTCCCTGACCGTCACGAAAATACACCTCCATGACCGTAACGAAAATACATCTCCCTGACCATAACGAAAATACACCTCCCTGACCATAACGAAAGTACACCCCTGACCATAACGAAAGTACACCTCCCTGACCATAACGAAAGTACACCTCCCTGACCATAACGAAAGTACACCTCCTGACCATAACGAAAATACACCTCCTGACCATAACGAAAGTACACCTCCCTGACCATAACGAAAGTACACCTCCCTGACCATAACGAGGTGTTCCCGAAAAGGTCCGGGGGAAACCAAACAGAGACACGGAGTTCAACGCCTGGTCCATCTGGGGAAGGGGGGGGGGGGGGGGGGACGACAATAGCTCGTCAAGAAAGGGAGGAGGTGACTGCACGTACCACACCCGGCGCCGGCGAAATCCACTGACGGCAGCGCAGCAAAGCGGGACTGTAAACATGATATGACCCCACCTTAAGCTCCTACCCCGTAATCAGAAATGATCATTTCTCTCTTTTTTTTCTTCTCTCACTTTCCAAGACCGGAGGTCAGGATCGGAACACCCACAATGTCGTTTTTCCGGCAATAAAAACTTTTAACATTTTGGAGAAAATAAAAATCAGAAATGTAAAAATAATGCGAAATTTTGGAAGTTTCCGATTCTGAAGATCCTTCCCATACACCAGTGGAAGCCATGTTACAGACAGGGTGTCAACAGGGGAGAGACAGACTTGGCCCTCAAGCCGCTCTCTCTCTCTCTCTCTCTCTCTCTCTCTCTCTCTCTCTCTCTCTCTCTCACCCACACCCACACCCACACCCACACACACACACACGTATGGTCACACACACACACACACACACACACACACACACACACACACACACACACACACACACACATGATCACGCACACACACACACACACACACACACACACACACACACACACACACACACACACACACCACACACATGATCACACACACACACACACATGATCACACACACACATGGTCTCACACACACACACACACACACACACACACACACACACACACACACATGATCACGCACACACACACACACACATGATCACACACACACACACATGATCACACACACACACATGATCACACACACACACACACCACACACATGATCACACACACACATGATCACACACACACACACATGATCACACATGATCACACACACACACACATGATCACGCACACACACGCACACACACACACATGATCACACACACACACACCACACACACATGATCACACACACACACACACACACGCACACACACACACACACACACACACACACACACACACACACACATGATCACACACACACACTGACTGACTGACTGAAACCAATTTATTGTCAGATTAACTCAAGGTTGTACTGACTAACACACACACACACACACACACACACACACACACACACACACACACCACACACAACGTGTGGTCACCGGTAGACCATTATTCTGTCACTGATATGTCACTTAGTCACTCAGTGAATCGACACTGGCCGATCAAAGAATAGCGTCAAAAAAATGTCAATCAAAGCACACACACACCACACAACACACACACACCACACACCACACACACACACACACCACACAACCACGTGTCGGAGTTGAGCGGGGCCAAATCGGGGTTTTGTGTCCGTGTACCCTGGCATGTCGGTGGCTGTCACAGGCCGGTCAGTGACGACTACACGGTGAACACTCCACAAGGGCACCTGTGCCTGGCTTGGTTCTTTTTATTGTTCCCACAGTGCGGGGAGTTATTCAGTAAGATACTGAATTGGTGGTCACCCCCCTTCCCCCAAAGCATTGATTTGTTTTTGATACTTATCTTTAAAAGTGGTGAGTTAATACTAAGCAGCAGCATCACTTTACATAGAAAACACTTTCGGTACTTTTTCGCGTCTGTGTGCCTGTTTCCAAAATTGACGTTGTAAACACGAAAAGATGAAATGCATACACTTTTTTTTCTGATTAAAAGCTTAAGAACTCCTTTGCCCCCTACCACAGACAGGGACCTGGCTCTTCTCTCACATTTCCAGGACAGCTGACCGTGATAGGTTTCACTCTAAAAACAACATTTTTAGTTATTAAGTATTATTATTATTTTATTATTGTTATTATTTTTCATTATCATTTATATCCATATCATCATCTTCATCCTCATCCTCATCATCATCATCATCATCATCATCATCATCATCATCATGTTGTTGTCGTTGTTGTTGTTGCTTTGGGCTCTTTGTGTGAATTTGTTCGAAAAAAATTCAGTGGTTCAAGTTGAATGTATTTTTAAATTGAAGGAATGGCTGTTTTCTTTTTTCAAAAACAATATTTACTTCAACCATTTGTTTTATTTAAAGTTATCATTCGATTTGATGAATTTGATCGTAGTGGATTTTCGATTTCCAAAATATGCAAAGCATTTTTTAAAAATAGATGTCTTTATGTCTCTTGAATTTATCAGCTAAATCTTTTCTATTCATGCATCCATTAATGCATTCATTCATTCATCCATGCATCCATCCATTCTTTCATGCATCCATCCATTCATTCATTCATTCATTCATGCATCCATCCATCCATCCATCCATCCATTCATTCATTCATGCACCCATTCATTCATTCATTCATGCATCCATCCATTCATTCATTCATCCATTTCATTCATCCCATTCATTCATACATCCATCCATCCATTCATGCATTCATTCATTCATGCTTTCCCCTTTTTTTCATTCATGCCATTGCTTGTTTCAGTTTTATCCTGTTTCATTGTATACATGTTGTGCGTTTTTTTAGTTGTCATTCACCCATACATTGACTGGGTTAGTCGTGTTGTTGGTCCTTCATCTAGTTCTTTTTTATTTTCCTGTGTTTTATGTTTGTTTTATTTTGCTTTTTATTCATTTCTTTTTATTTTCCTTTATGTTTGTATGGTTAACGAAAGCTATTTCTGCTTTTATCTCAACCTGACACTCTGTCGTCTGGGGATGACAGCGATAGAAACTTTAAAGATGGTGATGTGACGACGGTTGATGAGATGTAAATCGTGTTTGCAATTTGACAAGACGAACCAAGCGGAAGTTGTCATCCTAGATGAGAGACGGTTTCTTTTTCACGTTGTCAGGGCAATGAAGCTTGTTGATTGTGGAGTCATGGTTACTGTAGCTGATTATGATGGGGGTTGCTCATCCTTATGATTGTGGTAGTCATGGTTACTGTGGATGAATATGGTGGTTGCTCATCCTTATGATTGTGGTAGTCATGGTTACTGGGGATGAATATGATGGGGTTGCTCATCCTATGATTTTGGTCGTGTTAGTGGATCAGTATGAGGAAGATGATTTCTTAGCTTATGACTATGATGGTGATGGTGGTGGTTGCTTGTGATTAGTATAAGAGTGATTAGTATGAGGAAGATTATTTCTGTTGCTATTGATAGTGATGGTTGTTGTTGCTAGTGGTTAGTATGAGGAAGATGGTTTCTGTTGCTAATGACTAGATGGTGATGGTGGTTGTTGTTGGTGATCCTATGACGACGATAGTTGTGGATAATGATGGTGGATGATGAAAGTGGGTTGCTAATGGTGTTAAAGCAGATTGTCTTTTTACCGTTTAGGGAGGACCCGCTCCTCGTTCCCGCCCCCTCTCTTTCTCCCCAAACCTAGGTGAAATGACACAGTATGTAACAGGTGAAATGACACATGTATGAAACAGGTGAAATGAACATTTTATGTAACAGGGAAATGACACATGTATGTACAGAACAGATACTCTCTGATACAAACATTTCATCAGTTTTGGAAATCAGGGGCCATTTTTTGTGCGCTATACAGAATTTGTCATCATTTTTCCCAAAAAATCAGTTGTTTTACATCAGCTTTGATTCAATATCGTACATAAAAAATTTCTACTCAAATATGAGTAAACCAATTCACTAGAAACAATTAAACTTAACACACGTGGATGAAATTGTTTTGATGAATCCTTATATGTTCATGTAACACGAACTAAATACATTGAATGTAAAAAGTATAGTATGTGCTGTTGATGATGCTTACTTTCAACTAAGATATAACACTGGTGAAGCTGTGAGAAACTGTCAGTTGGTCGTTACTGCTATCAGGGGTAATTAGGTGAATCGCAACGCTAGTAATATCCAAGTCTAAATTTGCTTTAATAACTATTGAAGCACACAATATTCAACCTTATTCTCAAGCTAGATATGTAGTGTAATATGATTTAAATAAATCCCGATGCATAAATAGGCCCTTGTAGCGCGATTTTGGATGAGCACGATACGCATTTTTAGAAAAATCATTTGGAAAAATTTTTAGCATTTAAGCAGTATGCAGTAAAGCTTGAAGTGCACAAATAACATGGAGTCTGTTAAGCTTGACGTGCCATTAACATGGAGGTCAGTTAAGCTTGACGTGCACATGTAACATGGAGTCAGTTAAGCTTGAAAGTGCACATGTAACATGAGTCAGTTAAGCTTGACGTGCACATGTAACATGGAGTCAGTTAAGCTTGACGTGCACATGTAACATGGAGTCTGTCAAGCTTGACGTGCACATGTAACAGGGAGTCTGTTAAGCTTGACTTGCCTGTTTTCTTAGAGCAAGATCAAAATCGTCATACCAGAAGTCTTGTGATCATAAACTCCACATGAACTGGAAAGGCATTCATGTGGCATGGTAATCTGTGTATGAGAAGCACACACATCACTGTTTGTAAAACAAACTGTGTGTAATATGTGTCCATACAATACCTCACTATTTGTAAAACAAACTGTGTGTAATGTGTGTCCAACAATACCTTCAACTATTTGTAAGACAAACTGTATGTAATGTGTGTCCATACAATACCTTCACTATTTGTAAAACAAACGATGCGTAATGTGTGTCCATACAATACATTCACTGTTTGTAACACAAAACTGTGTGTAATGTGTGTCCATACAATACCTTCAACTATTTGTAGCACAAACTGTGTGTAATGTGTGTCCATACAATACCTTCACTATTTGTAAAACAAACTGTGTGTAATGTGGGTCCATACAATACCTTCACTATTTGTAAGACAAACTGTATGTAATGTGTGTCCATACAATACCTTCACTATTTGTAAAACAAACGATGCGTAATGTGTGTCCATACAATACATTCACTGTTTGTAACACAAACTGTGTGTAATGTGTGTCCTACAATACTTTCACTATTCGTAAAACAAACTGTGTGTAATGTGTGTCCATACAATACCTTCACTATTCGTAAAACAAACTGTGTGTAATGTGTGTCCATAAAAATACCTTCACTATTCGAAAACAAACTGTGTGCAATGTGTGTCCATACAATCCCTTCACTATTCGTAAAACAAACTGTGTGTAATGTGTCCATACAATACCTTCACTATTCGTAAAACAAACTGTGTGTAATGTGTGTCCATACAATACCTTCACTATTCGTAAAACAAACTGTGTGTAATGTGTGTCCATACAATACCTTCACTATTCGTAAAAACAAACTGTGTGTAATGTGTGTCCATACAATACCTTCACTATTCGTAAAACAAACTGTGTGTGATGTGTGTCCATACAATACCTTCACTATTCGTAAAACAAACTGTGTGTGATGTGTGTCCATACAGATTTGACAAGACAAGGAGAGCCAGTGTGACGTGAGCTACCAGAGGGGCTACTCCATCGGCGGCAGTGCCAACTTCAGCCTGGGACTGCCCAAAGTGCTCAGTGACGCCACCCTGGGGCTGGGCATGAACATGAGTATACAGGTATGATGCGACAGTGTTTGTACACCAGTAGTGACAGGTGTGGCTTTGGCTTAGTGACGTTAGATTCCATAACCATGTCAACCACAATTTTGTGGAAGCATAGTATCAACATAAATTGTAAGAAAACTAAGATGAATGCGAATTTCATTCATCAGTCGGTTTCTGTTGAAAAAAAGATGAACTGGATGAGGTGCTGATCCGGTTTGTGTCATCTTGTCTTGGACATGGCAGGCTGTGATGCTGACTCCACTGCATCAACACATTCTGTATAATGTGACCATTCCCTCCGTCCACTGCATCAACACATTCTGTATAATGTGGCCATTCCTTCGTTCCACTGCATCAACACATTCTGCATGATGTGGCCATTCCTCTGTCCACTGCATCACACATTCTGCATGATGTGGCCATTCCTCCGTCCTCTGCATCAACACATTCTGTATAATGTGGCCATTCCTCTGTCCACTGCATCAACACATTCTGTATAATGTGGCCATTCCTCTGTCCACTGCATCAACACATTCTGTATAATGTGGCCATTCCTCCGTCCACTGCATCAACACATTCTGTATAATGTGGCCATTCCCCCGTCCACTGCATCAACACATTCTGCATGATGTGGCCATTCCTCCGTCCACTGCATCAACACATTCTGCATGATGTGGCCATTCCCCCCGTCCACCTGCATCAACACATTCTGCATGATGTGCCATTCCTCTGTCCACTGCATCAACACATTCTCCATAATGTGACCATTCCTTCGTTCCACTGCATCAACACATTCTGCATAATGTGGCCATTCCTCTGTCCACTGCATCAATACATCTGCATAATGTGACCATTCCTCTGTCCACTGCATCAACACATTCTGCATGATGTGGCCATTCCTTCGTCCACTGCATCAACACATTCTGCATGATGTGGCCAATCCTTCGTCCACTGCATCAACACATTCTGCATGATGTGGCCATTCCTCTTGTCCACTGCATCAACACATTCTGCATGATGTGGCCATTCCTCTGTCCACTGCATCAACACATTCTGCATGATGTGGCCATTCCTTCGTCCACTGCATCAACACATTCTGCATGAGTGGCCATTCCTTCGTCCACTGCATCAACACATTCTGCATGATTTGGCCATTTCTCTGTCCACTGCATCAACACATTCTGCATGATGTGGCCATTCCTCTGTCCACTGCATCAACACATTCTGCATAATGTGGCCATTCCTCTGTCCACTGCATCAACACATTCTCCATAATGTGGCCTTTCCTCCGTCCACTGCATCAACACATTCTGCATGATGTGGCCATTCCCCTGTCCCCTGCATCAACACATTCTGCATGATGTGGCCATTCCTCTGTCCACTGCATCAACACATTCTGCATGATGTGGCCATTCCTTCGTCCACTGCATCAACACATTCTGCATAATGTGGCCATTCCTCCGTCCACTGCATCAAACACATTCTGCAAAAATGTGGCCATTCCTCTGTCCACTGCATCAATACATTCTGCAAAAATGTGACCATTCCTCTGTCCACTGCATCAACACATCAGCATGATGTGGCCATTCCTCTGTCCACTGCATCAACACATTCTCCATAATGTGACCATTCCTTCGTCCACTGCATCAACACATTCTGCATAATGTGGCCATTCCTCTGTCCACTGCATCAATACATTCTGCATAATGTGACCATTCCTCTGTCCACTGCATCAAACAAAATTCTGCATGATGTGGCCATTCCTTCGTCCCCTGCATCAATACATTCTGCATGATGTGGCCATTCCTCTGTCCATTGCATCAACACATTCTGCATGATGTGGCCATTCCTCTGTCCACTGCATCAACACATTTGCATGATGTGGCCATTCCTTCGTCCACTGCATCAACACATTCTGCATGATGTGGCCATTCCTTCGTCCACTGCATCAACACATTCTGCATGATTTGGCCATTTCTCTGTCCACTGCATCAACACATTCTGCATGATGTGGCATTCCTCTGTCCACTGCATCAACACATTCTCCATAATGTGGCCATTCCTCCGTCCACTGCATCAACACATTCTGCATGATGTGGCCATTCCTCCGTCCACTGCATCAACACATTTGCAGGTTTTGGCCATTCCTCTGTCCACTGCATCAACACATTCTGCATGATGTGGCCATTCCTTCGTCCACTGCATCAACACATTCTGCATAATGTGGCCATTCCTCCCTCCACTGCATCAACACATTCTCCATAATGTGGCCATTCCTCTGTCCACTGCATCAAACACATTCTCCATGATGTGGCCATTCCTCCGTCATTTCCTCTCAACCTTGAATGCAACTGACAGGGCCTAGTTATGAATACACACCAAACTTCATTATGGATACACACCAACACTTCGTTATGAATACACACCAACACTTCGTTATGAATACACAAACCCAAAACTTCATTATGAATACACAGCAACACTTCGTATGAATACACACCAACACTTCATTATGAATACACACCAACACTTCATTATGAATACACACCAACACTTCATTATGAATACACACCAACACTTCGTTATAATAATACAGACCAACACTTCGTTATGAATACACACCAACACTTCATTATGAATACACACCAACACTTCGTTATAATACAGACCAAACACTTCGTTATGAATACACACCAACACTTCATTATGAATACACACCAACACTTCATTTAAAGATACACACCAGCGCTTCATTATGAATACACACCAGCGCTTCATTATGAATACACAAACACTTCATATGAATACACATCAACACTTCGTTATGAACACACACCAACACTTCGTTATGAATACACACCAACACTTCGTTATACATACAGACCAACACTTCATTATGAATACACACCAACACTTCATTATGAATACACACCAGCGCTTCATTATGAATACACAACACACTTCATTATGAATACACATCAACACTTCGTTATGAACACACACCAACACTTCATTATGAATACACACCAACACTTCATTATGAATACACAAACACTTCATTATGAGTACACACCAACACTTCATTATGAATACACACCAACACTTCATTATGAATACACACCAACACTTCATTATGGATACACACCAACACTTCATATCCTTCATGTAAACACTGTGGATGCAGAAGGACGTTTGACAAACACCAGAATTGAACACTATCTGTCAAAACACACCCTTGACCTTCACTCAGTTTAAAGTGAATGGCATCGATGACCTCCCATTCAGCAGACAGCTGGAACACCCTTTACCTGACCCACGTCTGCTTCCGAGCCCTGTGGCAGTGCTGTCAGCCAGACTGATGCTGGATACCTTGTGCTACACCTCTCTTCCCATTACTGTGTTCATCTGCAGGGAATCACCGGACATGTATTTGATATTCATGTAAAAATGAGAGGTAATAAAAACCCAGCCACACTAAAGATTCAGAAAATATTCTAGTTAGTCCTGCCTGCATGCTTGGATCTCATGCATGGCCTTGACGTAGCCATCTCAGTGCTAGGTGAAGGTGTAGCGATTGGCAGGGTCAGTCAAGGGCAGTGTGGGGCAGGCTGCAATGGTATCGCATAGCACGGTACACTGCACAACAAAAACACTGTCACACACAACTGATTTCTGGCACAGCGAATTATGCTGGGGACACGGCAGAAAGACGCATCGCTACACTGCCTACATCCATGTCTTTCCCAGCAGAGGTGTGGACAGAATTCAGAAAGACGCATCGCTACACTGCCTACATCCATTCTTTCCCAGCAGAGGTGTGGACAGAATTCAGAAAGATGCATCGCTACACTGCCTACATCCATGTCTTTCCCAGCAGAGGTGTGGACAGAATTCAGAAAGATGCATCGCTACACTGCCTACATCCATCTCTTTCCCAGCAGAGGTGTGAACAGAAATCAAGGGGACAGGTCAGTCATGAAAGCCCAAAATTATCCGACAGGAAGAACGGAGCGACCGATTGTGTGACAGCCACTTTCAGATCAGGAAGCCATGAAGCTGCTCAGAGGATGGGCCAGAGGGCAGTACAGTAATGGGGGTCACCTCTCTTGCCCCCCACCCCCGCCCCCTACATTGTCCCGTGCAGAAAGGTGAAGAAGCTGCCTGATGCATGAGCTGCGGTGACCCCCATGGTGTTGAAGATGGTTCGTGCAGTACGGGGATGTTGTCAGCGTGACATCACCAAAACACAGTTTACACTGCGTTCAATGGAGAAGCTTTTCATGATGTTTTACCCACAGATTTGTTTCTTAAGGAGAAGACTGTTTTATTCCATGTGATCATAAATCTTTTGAATGCAATGTCTCTTTTGGTGCTTTAGATCGGATCTATTTTTGTTAATGTTGTTTTTATCCATGTTTGAATTGCAGTGTTTGTTTCAAATCGTTGGAATGCTCCTTCATTATGAATACACACCAACACTTCATTATGAAGTGAGGGCGGGTGGGGTGTGGGGTGGTGGTGAAAACATCAGAGAAAAAGAGTTCCCCTCCTACGGGAAGGGAGGGAAGTGTGCTTTGCACAGCATGCCTTTACAACAGGGTTGGAATGTAACCTGTGTAGTAAATGTAACCTGTGCAGTAAATGTAACCTGTACAGTAAATGTAACCTGTGCAGTAAATGTAACCTGTGCAGTGAATGTAACCGGTGCAGTGAATGTAACCTGTGCAGTGAATGTAACCTGTGTAGTGAATGTAACCTGTACAGTAAATGTAACCTGTGCAGTAAATGTAACCTGTGTAGTGAATGTAACCTGTGCAGTAAATGTAACCTGTGCAGTAAATGTAACCTGTGCAGTAAATGTAACCTGTGCAGAAATGCTATGTAGAAGGCGTTTATCTCACCATTTGCTGGGGGCGTGTTCACGCGGCACGTGGCCCACACTCCATGTTGGGCGGGCACAACTCGGAGACGAAAGGGAGAGAATCTGAGTGACAATGGACACTTCCTGTTATGTGAAAAAGCAGGCGATCATTAGAATGAACCGTCGCTGACACATTGGAAGAAGAAAGGAGGGGAAGAAACACAGGCCTTTGGAAGGACACCCCCCCCCTCCCCCCGACCTCCAACCCCTCCTGTCTTCCCCACCCCCAGCCATCCCTTTTCTTTGTACCTCCCAGCACCCTTCCGCCCCTCCCCCAACTCCCACTGGACAAGATGAATGCACTGGAAGATGAGGACGACAATGAGGAGACAAGAGGGGATGGAGAATGAAGTGAAGGGGTGGGGGTGGGGTGGGGTTTGGGGTGGTGGTGAAAACATCAGAGAAAAAGAGTACCCTCGTACGGGAAGGGAGGGGAAGTGTGCTTTGCATTATTGATCCATTCTGGGCGCCCCTTAGAAGCAGTCGTCGCTGTTCTGCTTGCTGTTCACGGCTGTGGGATATCGTCAGTGGTGACGTGACTTGACTTGCCCTGACAGGAGGGAGAGCGGGGAGGGCGTCACTGGTGACGTGGACTTGACTTGCCCTGACAGGAGGGAGGAGCGGGAGGGCGTGGGGTTAGGACTGAAGGGACTGTGGTGGGGGAGGCGGTTGCACGTGCAATGAAATAGAAGACGGAATGTTGAGAAAAGGACATGACAGGCAGCATGCTGCCTCAGAAGCACATACTATGTGAAACGTGTTCTCATGTCACATACTATGTGAAACGTGTTCTCTGTCACATACACATGCGTGCACATGCTATTTCAAGCGCACAGATATCATATATCAGGTTACATGCAGTTAGCTGAAACTGGGTTGTTGTTCACCGATAGTTAAATTAAAGAATTTTTTGAAGAGAATACGCGACGGATGAGGAGTGGAGAGAAGCGTCGAAAATGTCATATAGCATGTTACTGTCTGGTGCATTGAGGGAACAGTTGAATAGAGTATGCTTGTACAGAGCTAAAGAGGAAAGCGGGTACACACACACACACACACACACACACACACACACACGCACGCGCGCGTCGCGCGCGCGCGAGCGCTCGCGCGCGCACGCACGCACGCACGCACGCACGCACGCACGCACGCACGCACGCACGCACGCACGCACGCACACACACACACACACACACACAAAACACACACACACACACACACACACGCCAGTCGGAAGAAGAAACTAGCCATGTCGTTTAGGTCCAACGTGTTGCCTAGAGGCACACAGCCATGTGGGACAGCACTGCGCTTGAACGGGTTCAGACCCAAGCTGGCAGTGTCTCAGGGAAGACTCACTGACCGTTGTCCATGCTGGGCAGCGCCGGGTGCTGCAGCCTCTGACCTGTGTCTTTGTTAAGGGGTCAAGCCTCTGATCTGTGTCTTTGTTGAGGAGTCAAGCCTCTGATAAGTGTCTTTGTTAAGGTGTCAAGCCTCTGATCTGTGTCTTTGTTAAGGGTCAAGCATCTGATCTGTGTCTTTGTTAAGGGGTCAAGCCTCTGATCTGTGTCCTTGTTAAGGGGTCAAGCATCTGATCTGTCTTTGTTAGGGGGTCAAGCCTCTGATCTGTGTCTTTGTTGAGGGATCAAGCCTCTGATCTGTGTCTTTGTTGAGGGGTCAAGCCTCAGATCTGTGTCTTTGTTGAGGGGTCGAGCCTCTGATCTGTGTCTTTGTTCAGGGGTCAAGCCTCTAATCTGTGTCTTTGTTCAGGGGTCAAGCCTCTGATCTGTGTCTTTGTTCAGGGGTCAAGCCTCTGATCTGTGTCTTTGTTAAGGGGTCAAGCCTCTGATCTGTGTCTTTGTTAAGGGGTCAAGCTTCTGATCTGTGTCTTTGTTAAGGGGTCAAGCCCCTGGCAGACCTATACACACGACAGCCGTGTGAGTTGTTTAACCTGAACCACCGACAATATGGCCACCGTTGATTGGAACATCATGTATGACAGGAAATCCCAATGTACACCTGGGAATACAGAGATGTAACTATGACAACCGTCACGGTACTTCTCTCCGTTTGATTCCATGCGACAGAGCCACACTGTAAGCAGTCAGGTTCCTTTTGACAGAGCCACACTGTAAGCAGTCAGGTTCCTTTTGACAGAGCCACACTGTAAGCAGTCAGGTTCCTTTTCACAGAGCCACACTGTAAGCAGTCAGGTTCCTTTGACAGAGCCACACTGTAAGCAGTCAGGTTCCTTTTGACAGAGCCACACTGTAAGCAGTCAGGTTCCTTTTGACAGAGACACACTGTAAGCAGTCAGGTTCCTTTTGACAGAGCCACACTGTAAGCAGTCAGGTTCCTTTGACAGAGCCACACTGTAAGCAGTCAGGTTCCTTTGACAGAGACACACTGTAAGCAGTCAGGTTCCTTTTGACAGAGCCACACTGTAAGCAGTCAGGTTCCTTTTGACAGAGACACACTGTAAGCAGTCAGGTTCCTTTTGACAGAGCCACACTGTAAGCAGTCAGGTTCCTTTTGACAGAGCCACACTGTAAAGCAGTCAGGTTCCTTTGACAGAGCCACACTGTAAGCAGTCAGGTTCCTTTTGACAAAGCCACACTGTAAGCAGTCAGGTTCCTTTTGACAGAGCCACACTGTAAGCAGTCAGGTTCCTTTTGACAGAGCCACACTGTAAGCAGTCAGGTTCCTTTTGACAGAGCCACACTGTAAGCAGTCAGGTTCCTTTTGACAGAGCCACACTGTAAGCAGTCAGGTTCCTTTTGACAGAGCCACACTGTAAGCAGTCAGGTTCCTTTTGACAGAGCCACACTGTAAGCAGTCAGGTTCCTTTTGACAGAGCCACACTGTAAGCAGTCAGATTCCTTTTGACAGAGCCACACTGTAAGCAGTCAGGTTCCTTTTGACAGAGCCACACTGTAAGCAGTCAGGTTCCTTTTGACAGAGCCACACTGTAAGCAGCAAAGTTCCCTTTGACAGAGCCACACTGTAAGCAGTCAGGTTCCTTTTGACAGAGCCACACTGTAAGCAGTCAGGTTCCTTTGACAGAGCCACAATGTAAGCAGTCAGGTTCCCTTTGACAGAGCCACACTGTAAGCGGTCAGGTTCCTTTTGACAGAGCCACACTGTAAGCAGTCAGGTTCCTTTTGACAGAGCCACACTGTAAGCAGTAAGATTCCTTTTGACAGAGCCACACTGTAAGCAGTCAGGTTCCTTTTGACAGAACCACACTGTAAGCAGTCAGATTCCTTTTGACAGAGCCACACTGTAAGCAGTCAGATTCCTTTTGACAGAGCCACACTGTAAGCAGTAAGATTCCTTTTGACAGAGCCACACTGTAAGCAGTCAGATTCCTTTTGACAGATCCACATTGTAAGCAGTCAGATTCCTTTTGACAGAGCCACACTGTAAGCAGTAAGGTTCCTTTTGACAGAGCCACACTGTAAGCAGTAAGATTCCTTTTGACAGAGCCACACTGTAAGCAGTCAGATTCCTTTTGACAGAGCCACACTGTAAGCAGTAAGATTCCTTTTGACAGAGCCACACTGTAAGCAGTCAGATTCCTTTTGATAGAGCCACACTGTAAGCAGTAAGATTCCTTTTGACAGAGCCACACTGTAAGCAGTCAGGTTCCTTTTGACAGTGCCACACTGTAAGCAGCAAAGTTCCCTTTGACAGAGCAACACTGTAAGCAGTCAGGTTCCTTTTGACAGTGCCACACTGTAAGCAGTCAGGTTCCTTTTGACAGAGCCACACTGTAAGCAGTCAGGTTCCTTTTGACAGTGCCACACTGTAAGCAGTCAGGTTCCTTTTGACAGAGCCACAACTGTAAGCAGTCAGGTTCCTTTTGACAGAGCCACACTGTAAGCAGTCAGGTTCCTTTTGACAGTGCCACACTGTAAGCAGTCAGGTTCCCTTTGACAGAGCCACACTGTAAGCAGTCAGGTTCCTTTTGACAGAGCCACACTGTAAGCAGTCAGGTTCCTTTTGACAGAGCCACACTGTAAGCAGTCAGGTTCCTTTTGACAGTGCCACACTGTAAGCAGTCAGGTTCCTTTTGACAGTGCCACACTGTAAGCAGCAAAGTTCCCTTTGACAGAGACACACTGTAAGCAGTCAGGTTCCTTTTGACAGAGCCACACTGTAAGCAGTCAGGTTCCTTTTGACAGAGCCACACTGTAAGCAGTCAGGTTCCTTTTGACAGAGCCACACTGTAAGCAGTCAGGTTCCTTTTGACAGTGCCACACTGTAAGCAGTCAGGTTCCTTTTGACAGTGCCACAACCGTAAGCAGCAAAGTTCTTTTTGACAGAGCCACACTGTAAGCAGTCAGGTTCCTTTTGACAGAGCCACACTGTAAGCAGTCAGGTTCGTTTTGACAGAGCCACACTGTAAGCAGTCAGGTTCCTTTTGACAGAGCCACACTGTAAGCAGTCAGGTTCCTTTTGACAGTGCCACACTGTAAGCAGCAAAGTTCCCTTTGACAGAGCCACACTGTAAGCAGTCAGGTTCCTTTTGACAGAGCCACACTGTAAGCAGTCAGGTTCCTTTTGACAGAGCCACACTGTAAGAAGCAAAGTTCCCTTTGACAGAGCCACACTGTTAGCAGTCAGTTCCTTTTGACAGTGCCACACTGTAAGCAGTCAGGTTCCTTTTGACAGAGCCACACTGTAAGCAGTCAGGTTTCCTTTTGACAGAGCCACACTGTAAGCAGTCAGGCTCCAAACACTAAGCAGGCAGACTCTACCTAGTGGCAAATCAAACTACCTTTCTAACGGCAAATCAAACTCTTTTCTAGCGGCAAATCAAACTCTTTTCTAACTCTTTTCTAGCGGCAAATCAAACTCTTTTCTGCTTTACTTGTGGCAAATCAAACTGCTTTACTAGTGGCAAATCAAACTACTTTTCTCGTGGCAAATTAAACTACTTTACTAGCGGCAAATCAAACTCTTTTCTAGTGGCAAATCAAACTGCTTTACTAGAGGCAAATCAAACTGCTTTACTAGAGGCAAATCAAACTACTTTACTGGAGGCAAATCAAACTCTTTCTAGCGGCCAATCAAACTGCTTTACTAGTGGCAAATCAGACTGCTTTACTAGAGGCAAATCAAACTGCTTTACTAGAGGCAAATCAAACTGTTTTTACTAGTAGAATAAAACTACTTTTCTAGTTGCAAATCAAAACTACTTTACTAGTGACAAATCAAACTGCTTTTTCTAGTTGCAAATCAAACTACTTTTCGGCATCAGACGTGAAGTTTGGCAAGTCTTCCCCCCCCCCCCCCTCCCCATTATTATCATGAAATTATCACGTTTTAAATTGTCGGTAAGTAACGTTGTTCTAGTTATGATCATGCTCATAGAACATAGAGCGAGTCTCTCTCTCTCTCTCTCTCTCTCTCTCTCTCTCTCATCTCTCTCTCTCCTCTCTCTCTCTCTCTCTCTCTCTTCTCTCTCTCTGTGTCATGTTCGTGCGTGTATGCGTGTGCGTGAGAAAGCTTTCGAGAAAGCGATTCAGAAGACTTTCTTAGGCAGAATGTCATTGAAGTGAGAGTTGGTGGTCGTCACACCGGGTGTCACTTTCGAAGTCGACTGCTAAAGGGAAGCAACTTGCTGTGGCCAGCACGCAGACTAGTACGGCAGCTTTTTTCCGCCAGCAATGGATTGTGTTCCACATTTAAAACAGAAAAAAAAACAGTAGTTAAGAAACAAACATCACGCCAATGGCTTTTCCGCTCTGTGTGTGTGTATGTTTTGGTGTGTGTGTGTGTGTGTGTGTGTGTGTGGTTCATTCTGCGTATGTAAGCATAGCAGGATGGATGGTCTGTGGAGGGAAGGGGAGACAGTAGATGAAGTAAGCATAAGTCCTGTTCTGTTGCACTGTGAAACAGTGAGTTCCGTCGTTTGGTTCATTTGGATTTCTGTCTCTGCCTCTCTCTCTCTCTCTTCTCTCTCTCTCTCTCTCTCTCCCCTCTCTCTCAACACACACACACTCACACACACACACAGAGTTCAAAGTATTCCTTAAACCTTGTTGGGCATGTGGATAACAAATTTCTTTCGTAAATGTTAACACGACCTGTCTCATAAATACTGTACAAATGTAAATAAAACCAAACGACAGATGGACATAATTACATGTTTTCCTGACCAGATGTACTTACCTAATTGCAACAGAACAAACTTGCTCGCACGCAAACATGTGCTTAATAAACACATCAGTTTTTACAGAAAGAAATTTTTGCATTAAAATTTTTGTATTGATTGTGATTTCAGTTTGTCATACAAACAAGGAATCGAACTCATCATTTGGTGCGTTCACATCCCAAGACAAAAACTTCCCGTTTTCCTTGACAATCCCGTGTCACCCAGTTTAAGTTCAAGTTTGTGACATTTACATAAGATAAGATAAGGTAATGTTGCTTATAGCCCAGCCGACCACAGAGGGCCACATCAGGGCTTGTGACATTTACATACTTACTAATGCTATAAATGTATTTTTCAGTTAAGATGTTATGAAAGGGGAAAACACCTGTTGCGTTTTAATGGTACCACGCCATTCACTGTGGTCTTTTTATTGGGTGCACCAGTTATATTTCCATAATTCAAAGACACGTTAGAATGAACATTTTGAGTGTCCTACACATAAACAAACCATTTTCAGTACTAACATTTTGAATGTGACGAATCAACGGCAAGGAACGAATGCCTTTCATATGGATGTTGAACGAAATTTTCTGCAAAGGAATATTTCATCGAATTTTCACTGACTGATAAAATACACCCAAACGTATTTCTCGAATTAACAAAACCTTAAAGTGGATAGTCCTTAGTTTCACCATAAATCGCAAGTGATAGTACTCTTATGCAATCGAATCCAAACTAAACATTCAGTGAATGTAGTATGCAGTTGTTCAAGTACACATGTTACACGTCAAACCCCTTTCTCTGACAGCCGTCAAGTAAAACAGATATCACATGCACACTGTGAAGATGTGTGAAGTAAAACAGATACCACATGCACACTGTGAAGATGTGTGAAGTAAAATAGATACCACATGCACACTGTGAAGATGTGTGAAGTAAAACAGATACCACATGCACACTGTGAAGATGTGTGAAGTAAAACACACACCACACTGCACACTGTGAAGATGTGTAAAGTAAAACAGATACCACAAGCACATTGTGAAGATGTGTGAAGTAAAACAGACGCCACATGCGTGTGAAGATGCAAAACAGCATCGAGTGGAACATCATGGTTTCCAGTTGATGGAAAGAACCTTCTGAACTTACTCACGATGATAATGATAATGATTGTCATTGTGATTGTTATTATTATTATTTGCCTGTAAGGAAATTCCCTGTCTGACAACATTCAGCTCCTAGATATCTGTACATATTTACATCTTCTAATTGCATGTAACGGAAATGTCTCTTGCGGCCATGAAACAACAGTTTAGTGTGACGTCATTGCCGTCACGTTTCCATGGTCACAGACATGTTCAGAGCCTCCACTGTGTGACGTCATTGCCGTCACGTTTCCATGGGTCACAGACATGTTCAGAGCTCCACTGTGTGACGTCATTGCGTCACGTTTCCATGGGTCACAGACATTTCAGAGCCTCCACTGTGTGACGTCATGCCGTCACGTTTCCATGGTCACAGACATGTTCAGAGCCTCCACGGCTTTCAGCTGGCCGTGCCTGGAGGCTGGCGGCGTCACTGTCATCCGTCTGCAGCCAAAAGCAGATTTTGATAAAGATTGAAACCACACACACACACGCACGCACGCACGCGCGCGCCCCGCGACGCGAGCGCACACACACACACACACACACACACACCACACACACACAACACACACACACACACCACACCCACCCTTACCACTGTCAGCATTAGCCTAATGTTTTGTTATTCTGCTGGTGTCGGAATGTTGTGTCCAATGGATGACCCCACCCCGATTTCTTCAGCCCACTCACCGAACGACTGTTGGCTGTCTGCGCTTTGTCAGACGACATCGTCACTGCAGTGACAGTCACAGACAGATGACATCGTCACTGCAGCGGCAGTCACAGACAGACGGCATCGTCACTGCAGGGCCCGTCACAGACAGATGACATCGTCACTGCAGTGGCAGTCACAGCAGATGACATCGTCACTGCAGTGGCAGTCACAGACAGATGGCATCGTCACTGCAGTGGCAGTCACAGACAGACGGCATCGTCACTGCAGTGGCAGTCACAGACAGATGACATCGTCACTGCAGTGGCAGTCACAGACAGATGGCATCGTCACTGCAGTGGCAGTCACAGACAGATGACATCGTCCACTGCAGTGGCAGTCACAGACAGACGGCATCGTCACTGCAGTGGCAGTCACAGACAGATGACATCGTCCACTGCAGTGGCAGTCACAGACAGATGACATCGTCACTGCAGTGGCAGTCACAGACAGATGGCATCGTCACTGCAGTGGCAGTCACAGACAGATGACATCGTCACTGCAGTGGCAGTCAACAGACAGATGACATCGTCACTGCAGTGGCAGTCACAGACAATGACATCGTCACTGCAGTGGCAGTCACAGACAGATGACATCGTCACTGCAGTGGCAGTCACAGACAGATGACATCGTCACTGCAGTGGCAGTCACAGACAGATGACATCGTCACTCAGTGGCAGTCACGACAGTGACATCGTCACTGCAGTGGCAGTCAACACAGACGGCATCGTCACTGCAGTGGCAGTCACAGACAGAGGGCATCGTCACTGCAGTGGCAGTCACAGACAACGCATCGTCACTGCAGGGCAGTCACAGACAGATGTACATCCGTCACTTGCAGTGGCAGTCACAGACAGATGGCATCGTCACTGCAGTGGCAGTCCAGACAGACGGCATCGCCCACTGCAGTGGCAGTCACAGACAGAGTGACAATCGTCACTGCAGTGGCAGTCACAGACAGATGGCATCGTCACTGCAGTGCAGTCACAGACAGATTGACAACGTCACTCATGCCGTCCCAGACCCCAGACGCACATCGTCACTGCGTGGCAGTTCACACAGACGCCACGTCCTGCAGGCACACACACAGATGCATCTCACTGCAGGGGCACACCAGACACGATGGCATCATAAAACCTGCAGTGGCAGTACATACCAGATGTGTCACTGCTGTGGCAGTCACAGACGATTGTCCTGCATTTTTGGCAGCCCACGACAGAGGGGCTCGTCATGCAGTGGCATCACGAAGACGGGATGTTCGTCACTGCGGGGCGTCCAGACGTCATCGTCACTGCAGGTGGCAGTCACAGTCAGATGACATGTCACGGGCAGTGGCAGTCACAGGCGACTGCATCGTCACCTGCGTGGCAGTCACAGACGATGCCTCGTCACTGCAGTGCTGTCACCGTCAGATTGGCATCGTCACGGCAGTGGCAGTCACATTTTCAGACGGTATTGGTCCGGGCATTTTTGCAGTCATACTCGACGGATCGTCCGGGCAGTGGGCCCAGTCAGACGGTTTTGGGTCACTGCATTTGGGTCATCTAACAGATCGGCATCGTTCATCTGCGGTGGTGGTCCGGGTCAGTGGCATCGACTGCAGGGCAGTCCAGTCAGTTTGTTGGGTCACTGCAGTGGCCGGGTCACTTGGCTCAGACGGCAATGTCCGGGCATTGGGTCATACTAAAACGCGATGTGGCACCTGGCATTTGATTGGGTCTCTGCGGTTTGGTCCTGATTTGTTGCTCCACACCGATGGGTCCCTGTGCAGGGTCACACCCGGCATTTGTTGGGTCATCTGACGGTATTGGTCCTGGTCATTTGTTGGGTCATCTGACGGTGGTGGTCCTGGTCATTTGTTGGGTTCATCTGACGGTATTGGTCCTGGTCATTTGTTGGGTCATCTGACGGTGGTGGTCCTGGTCATTTGTTGGGTCATCTGACGGTATTGGTCCTGGTCATTTGTTCGGGTCATCTGACGGGGTGGTCCTGGTCATTTGTTGGGTCATCTGACGTATTGGTCCTGGTCATTTGTTTTGGGGCATCTGACGTGGTGTCCTGGTCCCTTTGTTGGGTCATCTGACGGAGGTGGTCCTGGTCATTTGTTGGGTCATCTGACGGTGTGGTCCTGGTCATTTTGTTGGGTCATCTGACGGTGTGGTCCTGGTCATTTGTTGGGTCATCTGACGGTGGTCCTGGGTCATTGTTGGTCATCTGACGGTGGTGGTCCTGGTCATTGTTGGTCATCTGACGGTGGGGGTCCTGGTCATTGTTGGGTCATCTGACGGTGTGGTCCTGGTCATTTGTGGTCATCTGACGGTATTGGTCCGGGCATTTGTTGGGTCATCTGACGTATTGGTCCTGGTCATTTGTTGGTCATCTGACGTTGGTGGGCCTGGTCATTTGTTGGGTCATCTGACGGTGGTGGTCCTGGTCAATTTGTTGGGTCATCTGACGGTGTTTGGGCCTGGTCATTTGTTGGGTCATCTGACGGTATGGTCCTGGGCATTTGTTGGGTCATCTGACGGTGTGGTCCTGGTCATTTGTTGGGTCATCTGACGGTGGTGGTCCTGGTCATTTGTTGGGTCATCTGACGGATTGGTCCTGGTCATTTGTTGGGTCATCTGACGGTTGGTCCTGTCATTTTTGGTCATCTGACGTGGTGTCCTGGTCATTTGTTGGTCATCTGACGGTATTGGTCCTGTATTTGTTGGTCATCTGACGGTTGGTGGTTCCTGGTCATTTGTTGGTCATCTGACGGTATTGGTCCTGGTCATTTGTTGGTCATCTGACGTGGTGGTCCTGGTCATTTGTTGGTCATCTGACGGTATTGGTCCTGGTCATTTGTTGGTCATCTGACGGTGTGGTCCTGGTCATTTGTTGGGTCATCTGACGGTATTGGTCCTGGTCATTTGTTGGTCATCTGACGGTTGGTCCTGGTCATTGTTGGGTCATCTGACGGTGGTGGTCCTGTCATTTGTTGGTCATCTGACGGTGGTGGTCCTGTCATTTGTTGGTCATCTGACGTGTGGTCCTGGTCATTTGTTGGTCATCTGACGGTGTGGTCCTGTCATTTGTTGGTCATCTGACGGTGTGGTCCTGGTCATTTGTTGGGTCATCTGACGGTGGTTGGTCCTGGTCATTGTTGGGTCATCTGACGGTATGGTGCCTGTCATTTGTTGGGTCATCTGACGTGGTGGTCCTGGTCATTTGTTGGTCATCTGACGGTATTGTCCTGGTCATTTGTTGGGTCATCTGACGGTGTGGTCCTGGTCATTTGTTGGTCATCTGACGGTATTGGTCCTGGTCATTTGTTGGTCATCTGACGTGTGGTCCTGGTCATTTGTTGGTCATCTGACGGTATTGGTCCTGGTCATTTGTTGGTCATCTGACGGTGGTGTCCTGGTCATTTGTTGGGTCATCTGACGGTGGTGGTCCTGGTCATTTGTTGGGTCATCTGACGGTGTGGTCCTGGTCATTTGTTGGGTCATCTGACGTGGTGTCCTGGTCATTTGTTGGTCATCTGACGGTGGTGGTCCTGGTCATTGTTGGTCATCTGACGGTTTGGTCCTGGTCATTTGTTGGGTCATCTGACGGTATTGTCCTGGTCATTTGTTGGTCATCTGACGTATTGGTCCTGGTCATTTGTTGGTCATCTGACGTATGGTCCTGGTCATTTGTTGGGTCATCTGACGGTATGGTCCTGGTCATTTGTTGGTCATCTGACGGTGGTGGTCCTGGTCATTTGTTGGGTCATCTGACGGTATTGGTCCTGGTTTCTTAGGGTTGGGGTCATCTGATCGGTATGTCCTGGTCATTTGTTGGTCATCTGACGTGGTGGTCCTGGTCATTTGTTGGTCATCTGACGGTGTGTGTCCTGGTCATTTGTTGGGTCATCTGACGTGTGTGTCCTGGTCATTTGTTGGTCATCTGAGGGGGGGCGGGGGGCTATGGTCCTGGTCATGTGTTGGTCATCGACGTATTGGGCTCCTCATTTGTTGGTCATCTGACGGTTGTGGTCCTGGTCATTGTTGGTCTCTGACGGTATTGGTCCTGGTCATTTGTTTGGGTCATCTGACGTGGTGGTCCTGCATTTGTTGGTCATCTGACGTATTGGTCCGTGGTCTTTGTTGGTCATCTGACGGTGGTGGTTTGTCATTGTTGTCATCTGACGGATGGTGCCTGGTCATTAGAAAAGGGATGGCATCTGACATATTGGTCCTGGTCATGGATGCCTCAGTACCTGATTCGTTGTTTATTTTTGTCTTGGATTCATTTGATGGTCTACCCCCTGTATTGGTCATTTGTTGGTTCACACGTGTGTGGTCTGTGTTTGTGTGTGGTCATTTGTGTGTGAGTTGTGTGTTAGTGGTCCATCAACGGGCCTGGTTTTGTAGAGGTCATCAAACCTGTGTCCTGTCAATGTGCGGTCACTAGACGGACCTGGTCCACTTCAGTGGAAGTCTGGGTCCACTTTCAGGTGAATGTGTCCTGTCCCTGGTGTGTGGGTTGTGACAGGGTGGTCCTGATCTTGTTGTTCACTGACGGTATGTGCACGGTCGCTTTGTGCGTCATCTGACGTGCGTGGCTGGTCAGTTGATTGTCATGAGCGGTGTGGTCCTGGTCATTAGTGGCAATCGACGTATTGGCTGGTCAAGAGGACGCTAACATCAAGCGAATTCTTGCACTGTACTGTCATATTGATCTGGTAAGAATTCAGCTACTTTTTAAATTTGTTGGTTTTGTTGTCTGTTAGGTGTGGTGTTGATTTTGAGTAAAGACACGAGTTTGAAGACTCACACCTGCCACCCAGACCTGTGCACTTCCCAGAATGGAAACGTCCCTTGCCGAGTGATGTGTTTTGTGGTGTGTTTGGTGGGTGAGTGACGGGTTCAGTCTGCCTCTCTGTGGTTGGTGGGCGTGTGGGCTTACCGGGGTGTCTGTGGTGAGTGTGGTGTTGGGATCGATATGGAAACGGAGAGGTTCGGGTCAAAAGAAAAAGCATGAAGACAATTAAACAGAAATGCATCGCCACTTAGTAACTAGATCAGCTGTATTATCCCCTCCCCCCCCCCCCCCCCCCCCAACGTGTTTGGCAAAGTATACTCCGCAAAACGTAATTAACTATTTTGCTGCTCAGAGTCAGAAGAATTTTACTGCTAATCCCCTTTCCCATGCCCTCCCCCTACTGTGCCCCCCTAACTTCCCGTTTTCTCCATCCGCCCCCCCCCCCCCCCCCCCCCCCCAAAAAAAAAAAAAAAAAAAATCTGAAAATAACCACACACACATGCGCGCACGCGCGCACGCATACACACGCGTGCGCTCACACACACACACACACACACACACACACACACACACACACACACACACACACACACACACACTTGTCCCCTGGTTTCGGTTGCTGGTTGGTGATGAATGGTGTTCAGATTTCGGGTTACTGGTTTGGTGATAAATGATGTTCAGATTTGGGGTTAATGGTTTGGTGATAAATGATGTTCAGATTTGGGTTCATGGTTTGAACCGATAAATGATGTTCAGATTTGGGGTTAATGGTTTGGTGATAAATGATGTTCAGATTTGGGGTTAATGTTTGGTGATAAATGATGTTCAGATTTGGGGTTAATGGTTTGGTGAGAAAGGTGTTCAGATTTGGGTTCATGGTTTGGTGATAAATTGATGTT
Organism: Conus ventricosus; assembly: GCA_018398815.1. Lineage (NCBI taxonomy): Eukaryota > Metazoa > Mollusca > Gastropoda > Neogastropoda > Conidae > Conus > Conus ventricosus. Next base: position 28,044,870 of record CM031623.1, read on the forward strand.
CAGATTTGGGTTCATGGTTTGGTGATAAATGATGTCAGATTTGGGGTTCATGGTTGGGTGATAAATGATGTTCAGATTTGGGGTTCATGGCCGGGTCAGTAGGGTCAGAAACAACGAAACAAACTCTGGCCATGGTCAGAAACAACGAAACAATCTCTGGCCATGGTCAGAAACAACGAAACAATCTCTGGCCATGGTCAGAAACAACGAAACAATCTCTGGCCATGGTCAGAAACAACGAAACAATCTCTGGCCATGGTCAGAAACAACGAAACAATCTCTGGCCATGGTCAGAAACAACGAAACAATCTCTGGCCATGGTCAGAAACAACGAAACAATCTCTGGCCATGGTCAGAAACAACGAAACAATCTCTGGCCATGGTCAGAAACAACGAAACAATCCCTGGCCATGGTCAGAAACAACGAAACAATCTCTGGCCATGGTCAGAAACAACGAAACAATCTCTGGCCATGGTCAGAAACAACGAAACAATCTCTGGCCATGGTCAGAAACAACGAAACAATCCCTGCCAGGTCAGAAACACGAAACAATCTCTGGCCATGGTCAGAAACAACGAACAATCTCTGGCCATGGTCAGAAACAACGAAACAATCTCTGGCCATGGTCATAAACAACGAAACAATCTCTGGCCATGGTCAGAAACAACGAAACAATCTCTGGCCATGGTCAGAAACAACGAAACAATCTCTGGCCATGGTCAGAAACAACGAAACAATCTCTGGCCATGGTCAGAAACAACGAAACAATCTCTGGCCATGGTCAGAAACAACGAAACAATCTCTGGCCATGGTCAGAAACAACGAGACAATCTCTGGCCATGGTCAGAAACAACGAAACAATCTCTGGCCATGCTTACATTTCTTTGATTTTCGTTTGTTTGTTTGTGTCTCTACTCTGCCCTTTGGGAATGTTTGTGGTCTCTACTCTGACCTTGGAATGTTTGTGGTCTCTACTCTGACCTTGGAATGTTTGTGTCTCTACTCTGACCTTGGAATGTTTGTGGTCTCTACTCTGACCTTGGAATGTTTGTGGTCTCTACTCTGACCTTGGAATGTTTGTGGTCTCTACTCTGCCCTTTGGGAAAATGTTTCCTTGTCCTGAGCAGCTGACAATGATCATGTCCATGCCGGCCAAACGGGCACCTGTCTACATCCGGGACAAAGCGTCTGGAGACCTGGTCTTTGTCTACAGTGTCAACAATCTGCCCGACATCTTTGAGATCAGCCAGATGTTCGCCGGGTCAAGGACGCGGATGGCAAGGTCAGGGCTGACGCCGTTCAGTTCCACATTGAGGGCGTGGTGGACGGCATGCAGCTGTCGAGCCACGTCATCAACCTGAAAGGCCGCACCCTGCTGCCCGACTCCGACACCAAGGAAGCAGAAGGGGGAGGGATGGAGGGAGAAATCTCCATAGGAACGGGGCGTACATACTGCATTTCAAAGTGTACAAGAAGCGATGCTGCTGCTGCTATACTAATTTCAGTAATTCCACCAAGCCTTTGAGAGGCTGGCTTTGTACACCGTGTTGAAGATGTGTGGACTGTTAGTTCTGAACACCCCAGTTACAGCCCTCATGTCAGGCACATATCCATGAGCTGTGTGTGTGTGTGTGTGTGTGTGTGTGTGTGTGTGAAGATGATCCGATTTGACTGGACTTCTTCACAGACACGTGGGTGTTTGACCATTCATTTTTTCTTATATGTTGACCATTCATTTTGTCTTGTATGTTTACCATTCATTAAACAAATATAGACTAGAACTTGTTCTGTATTGCTTCAGTTTCCCAGTTTGTTTCACTGAAAAACAGTATAGTACTGTCACAGTTTGTTTCAATGTAAAACAATATATTACTGTCACAGTGGTTTGCTTGTCAACATTGATTAAAGGATAGATAAATCGTTTGATTGTAAGTGATTAAAAAGAGGATAACAATGAAGACGTGTTATGGAAGTTTATTTTTCGATTATTGAGCATTGAATAAACCTTTGGAACAAGGGGCAGGGTGTGACACAGGATGGAACAAGGGGCAGGGTGTGACACAGGGCAGGATGGAACAAGGGGCAGGGTGTGACACAGGGCAGGATGGAACAAGGGGCAGGGTGTGACACAGGGCAGGATGGAACAAGGGGCAGGGTGTGACACAGGGCAGGATGGCACAAGGGGCAGGGTGTGACACAGGGCAGGATGGAACAAGGGGCAGGGTGTGACACAGGGCAGGATGGAACAAGGGGCAGGGTGTGACACAGGGCAGGATGGAACAAGGGGCAGGGTGTGACACAGGGCAGGATGGAACAAGGGGCAGGGTGTGACAGGCCACAATGACCCCCCCCCCCCACCTCTGCCATGTATTGTCCACGTCATAGGGATCTGTTCTAGGGGAGGTAACTGAAGCCTTACTGTATACAACAGCCCAGTTGTATTGTCCGTAGCCCAACACCTCGTCCCCCCCCCCCCCCCCCCCCCCCCCCTCCCTGCGGTAATCAATTGGACTCCAAGAGAAAGAAAGAACGCTTGGTACTGTGACCATGAGAACATGAAGGAGTGTATGCTGAACTATGTAGTTGGTTGTTATTTTCTCGTTGCTATGAGAACATGGAGTGTATGCTGAACTATGTAGTTGGTTGTTATTTTCTCATTGCTATGAGAACATGAAGGAGTGTATGCTGAACTATGTAGTTGGTTGTTATTTTCTCGTTGCTATGAGAGCATGATGGAGTGTATGCTGAACTATGTAGTTGGTTGTTATTTTCTTGTTGCTATGAGAGCATGATGGAGTGTATGCTGAACTATGTAGTTGGTTGTTATTTTCTCGTTGCTATGGCTTGTTCAGAGTCAGTGTTTTGTACTTATGCAGGTTTCACATACATTTTCTTCATCACATGAGTTGATAATGATCATCAAAATGATTAAAATTGTTTTGAAAAATACACTTTGATGTAATTTTTGTTCCAGTCTGCAGCTATGAAAGAATCTCAATCTCTCTCTCTCTCTCTCTCTCTCTCTCTCTCTCTCACACACACACACACACACACACACACACACACACACCATACCGCACAGCATACCTTTGTACCCATGAACGTATGCACTCACACGTAACGTGTTGGACACATCAGTAGAATGTTCTCCATGAAGATGTTGACATCACGTGTGCAGGCACTCCAATCAGATAGGCTGAGTGTCGTCATGAGTCGATGTCGATTAAGGGGCTTGATTAGTAGTACAAGGGACACAACTGCGCGCTGAGTGTGGGCAAATGCAGATGGTGAAAGGGAAGCGCATGAGAAGTGTGTGTGTGTGTGTGTGTGTGTGTGTTGTGTTGTGTTGTGTTGTGTTGTGTGTGTGTGTGTGTATGACTCCCCATCACCATTTAAAAACAGCATTAGATAACTTCCCTTTGTGGCGTGTGTGTGTGTGTGCGTTTCCCCACAGGGTTAAGTGGTGTAATCGAACCCGGATACGTCAAAATGCTTGTGGACTTTTTTTTCTGTCGACTTGCCTGGCTGTAGACTTATCCAGCACGCCGGATAATTTGACATTTTGCGGATTGTCGGCTCACCTGGCGCTGTCTTTCCGTCCATATACTTCGGGAAAGTGCGGTTTAAAATTTTTTTTTTTATCATTGTCGTGTATTTATCTTTCTTTTTGTGTGTGCTGAATTAACGTTTAATGTCATTGTGTTAATCGCGTACCGATACAGCAGGCTGTCTGCATGCTTGTTTTGTATTGTTGTGATCATAACATGCACATCAACCGTATTTCTGTGATCATAACATGCACATCAACCGTATTTCTGTGATCATAACATGCACATCAACTGAAAATTTGAAGCGCTTTGTTGACAGACATCTTAACGTCGTGACGCACTTTTCATGTAAACGAACGTTTGTTGTTGTGGACACGTGTGTAAAGATTAAGCTGAATGTCTGGTTTGGCTTGGGCATGGTTTTTTAATTTTTTTTAAATTAAAAAAAAATTATTTTTATTTTTATTTATTTATCTTTATTGATCACATATCATTATTGAGAAAACTGGCAATCTATACATTTTCCACACACGTCCTTTCTTTAATAAAATCTTTTCTCTCCAGCCGTCAACAATCAGTTTTCCTATGTAACAAGCAGTCCATATTGTCACTACTAAAATTTGGTGTGCCACAAGGATCAGTACTTGGTCCTCTTCTTTTTCTACTGTATGTGAATGATCTGCCTTTACATATCAATGACTCATGCGATCTTTTTGCCGATGATACATCTATCCACTCTAAGCACTCTGACCTAAATCTACCATTCATTAAATTACAAGAGAATATTGATCAGCTAGTGACCTGGACCAAACTAAATCACATGTCCTTAAACGAACAGAAAACGAAATATATGATTATAACTTGGCGACAGAAAAGACAAAAATGTAACTTCGGCGATGTCCACCATTTACATCAGTGACCAGCAACTTGAAGAAGTAAACACTCATAAGATTTTGGGAGTCACCTTGGACAATAATTTCACTTGGACACTCCATATCAATTGTATAAGCTTATGAGTTTGATATATAATTGATATGTTTATGTTGCTGTTTTCATATCATCTTTCTGCACACTGTCCGCTTTCTGCGCTCCTGTCAGCTCTGACTTTATTTGATTCAAAACTACTCTTTTTGGGAAAAAAATGTAAAAGTAAACGTTTATCTCAAAACATTTTCCAGCTCTCAAAAATCAAAAACTTTCTGAATATGAATGCACTAAAGCAGTTTTATCATGCGTATATTCAATCATGCATTGATTATGCGTCAACTCTTTTTGGCTCTTCAAGCATTAATTCGTTTGGTTTTTGTTGTTGTTGTTTTTTTGTTGTTGTTGTTGAGATTTTAGGCAGTGCCTATTCTTTTTTTGTTGTTGTTGATAAACACGCTTTATTCAGCTAACAGGAGAACTACATACGCGCATGAAGAGGACAGTGCGCAGAGGTTTTCACACATACATTAAACTGATAATACATATATATTTCTAGCTATTGTGAAAAATAAAACAAAAAATAGACAAAACATGTATGAATACAAACTTAGGCACATTAAACGCAAGCATATTCCAGTAATTTCCACGAGTATGGAATTTAACATAGCTGATAATGTCAATGATACGAACAGAAGAACAATAGTCACCATACATTGCTTTGAAACATCATTTCAATTAATGTCAGGAGTTTTCATTTTCACAAGGTGTTTTTTCCCCCTTCTCTTTCTTCTTCCTCCCTCCCCTCCCCCCCTCCCCCCACCCCTCCCTCCCTTCCCTTATACTGGGCATGTTTGGTTTCTGCACATAATTAAACATTGACGTGCATGAGAATGGCAAATAGGTCTACGGGCAAATATGTACCTGTGTGAATCAGTCTCCTTCGGTAACTAACATGGCTATCATGCTAACGCTGAAGACCAGTGTTCATGATAACATGGCTATCATGCTAACGCTGAAGACCAGTGTTCATAATAACATGGCTATCATGCTAACGCTAAAGACCAGTGTTCATGGTAACATGGCTATCATGCATACGCTAAAGACCAGTTTCATGGTAACATGGCTATCATGCTAACGCTAAAGACCAGTGTTCATGGAAGTAGAAAGTGAAACAAGCACTGATCAGATGCTAGACGGGTCACCACCTCTCCCCCTCCACACACACACACACACGCACGCACGCACGAACACACACACGCACACATACACACACACGCAGGCATACACACACACACACACACACACACACACACACACACACACACACACACACACACACACACAGAGACACACACACACGCACGCACGCACGCACACACGCACGCACTCACACACACACACACACACACACACACACACACACACACACACACACACACATACACACACACACACACACACACACACACACACACACACACACACACACACACACGCACGCACGCACACACACGCGCACGCACTCACACACACACCACACACCCACACACACACACACACACACACACACACACACACACACCACACACACACACGCACACACACACGCGCGCGCGCGCGCGCATGCGCGTGCACATTAACTCATCCCTGTAGTGGAGACTTTTTTCTTCTTCGCCCATGGTTTGAAAGGTCAATGACAGTGCTACGAATCCAATTCCAGCTCGGACAGCCACTAACTATGAGAAATTAGAGTGCCCCCTACATCTGGTGTCGGATGGTGTGCACTGGTGTTGGATGCTTTTTACTGGTGTTGAATACTTTGTACTGGTGTTGGATGCTTTGTACTGGTGTTGAATACTTTGTACAGGTGTTGAATACTTTGTACTGGTGTTGTATGCTTTGTACTGGTGTTGAATACTCTGTACTGGTGTTGGATGCTTTGTACTGGTGTTGAATACTTTGTACTGGTGTTGGATGCTTTGTACTGGTGTTGAATACTTTGTACTGGTGTTGGATGCTTTGTACTGGTGATGAATCTTTGTACTGTGTTGGATGCTTTGTACTGGTGTTGGATGCTTTGTACTGGTGTAGAATCTTTTGTACTGTGTTGGATGCGTTGTACTGGTGTTGAATAATTTGTACTTGTGTTGGATGTTTTGTACTGGTGTTGGATGCTTTGTACTGGTTTTGGATGTTTTGTACTGGTGTTGGATGCTTTCTATTGGTGTTAATTGCTTTGTACCGGTGTTGGATGCTTTGTACTGGTGTTGAATACTTTGTACCGGTGTTGGATGCTTTGTACTGGTGTTGGATGCTTTGTACTGTTGTTGGATGCTTTGTACTGGTGTTGGATGCCTTGTACTGGTGTTGAATACTTTGTACTGGTGTTGGATGCTTTGTACTGGTGTAGAATACTTTGTATGGTGTTGGATGCTCTGTACTGGTGTTGAATCTTTTGTACTGTGTTGGATGCTTTGTATTGGTGTTGGATGCTTTGTACTGGTGTTGAATCTTCTGTACTGTGTTGGATGCTTTGTACTGTGTTGGATGCTTTGTACTGGTGTTGGATGCTTTGTACTGGTGTTGAATCTTTTGTACTAGTTGTGGATGCTTTGTACTGTGTTGGATACTTTGTACAGGTGTGGGATGCTTTGTACTGGTGTTGAATCTTTTGTACTGTACTGGATGCTTTGTACTGGTGTTGAATACTTTGTACTTGTGTTGGATGTTTTGTACTGGTGTTGAATACCTTGTACTGGTGTTGGATACTTCGTACTGGTGTTGGATCTTTTGTACTGTGTTGGGTGCTTTGTACTGGTGTTGGATGTTTTGTACTGGTGTTGAATGCATTGTACTGGTGTTGGATGTTTTGTACTGGTGTTGGGATGTTTTGTACTGGTGTTGAATGCTTTGTACTGGTGTTGAATACTTTGTACTGGTGTTGGATGTTTTGTACTGGTGTTCAATACCTTGTACTGTGTGTTGGATACTTTGTACTGGTGTTGGATGTTTGTACTGTGTTGGATGCTTTTTATGGTGTTGGATCGTTTGTACTGTGTTGGGTGCTTTGTACTGGTGTTGAATACTTTGTACTGGTGTTGGATGTTTTGTACTGTGTTGGATGCTTTGTATGGTGTTGGATCGTTTGTACTGTGTTGGGTGCTTTGTACTGGTGTTGGATACTTTGTACTGGTGTTGGATGTTTTGTACTGTGTTGGATGCTTTGTACTGGTGTTGGATGTTTTGTACTGTGTTGGATGCTTTGTACTGGTGTTGGATGTTTTGTACTGCGTTGGGTGCTTTGTACTGGTGTTGGATGTTTTGTACTGTGTTGGATGCTTTGTACTGGTGTTGGATGTTTTCTACTGTGTTGGATGCTTTGTACTGTGTTGGATGCTTTGTACTGGTGTTGGATGTTTTGTTCTGGTGTTGAATGCTTTGTTCTGGTGTTGGGATGTTTTGTACTGGTGTTGAATGCTTTGTACTGGTGTTGGATGCTTTGTACTGGTGTTGAATGCTTTGTATTGGTGTTGGATGCTTTGTACTGGTGTTGGATGCTTTGTATTGGTGTTAGATGTTTTGTACTGGTGTTGAATGCTTTGTACTGGTGTTGGATGTTTTGTACTGGTGTTGGATGCTTTGTACTGGTGTTGAATGCTTTGTATTGGTGTTGGATGCTTTGTACTGGTGTTGAATACTCTGTACTGGTGTTGGATGCTTTGTACTGGTGTTGAATACTTTGTACTGGTGTTGGATGCTTTGTACTGGTGTTGAATACTTTGTACTGGTGTTGGATGTTTTGTACTGGTGTCAATACCTTGTACTGGTGTTGGATACTTTGTACTGGTGTTGGATGTTTTGTACTGTGTTGGATGCTTTGTATGGTGTTGGATCTTTTGTACTGTGTTGGGTGCTTTGTACTGGTGTTGAATACTTTGTACTGGTGTTGGACGTTTTGAACTGTGTTGGATGCTTTGTACTGGTGTTTGATGTTTTGTACTGTGTTTAGATGCTTTATATGGTGTTGGATGCTTTATACTGGTGTTGAATGCTTTGTATTGGTGTTAGATGTTTTGTACTGGTGTTGGATGTTTGTACTGCGTTGGATGCTTTGTACTGGTGTTGGATGCTTTGTACTGGTGTTGGATGCTTTGTACAGGTGTTGGATGCTTTGTACAGGTTTTGGATGTTTTGTACTGGTGTTGGATGCTATGTACTTGTGTTGGATGCTTTGTACTGGTGTTGGATGCTTTGTACTGGTGGTGGATGTTTTGTACTGGTGTTGGATGCTTTGCACTTGTGTTGGATGCTTTGTACTGGTGTTGGATGCTTTGCACTTGTGTTGGATGCTTTGTACCGGTGTTGGATGCTTTGTACTGGTGGTGGATGTTTTGTACTGGTGTTGGATGCTTTGTACTGGTGTTGGATGTTTGTACTGGTGTTGGATGTTTTGTACTGGTGATGGATGCTTTGTACTGGAGTTGGATGCTTTGTACTGGTGTTGGATGTTTTATACTGGTGTTGGATGCTTTGTACTGGTGTTGGATGCTTTGTACTGGTGTTGATGCTTTGTACTGGTGTTGGACGTTTTGCAGAGGTGTTGGATGCTTTGTACTCGTCAGTTAACTTCGGAATCTTAGGTTGTGCTGTGACAGTCCAGTGGAAATGGGAGCTCCATGCTGAATTGAAGCTCAGTCGATTCTCAACAGAGATCCAGTGTGATCACGCCGACACAACACCAGGAGTGAAGGCCTGAGTCCCCGCCCCCTCCTGCTCCTTCTTCACGAAGGGATGTAATAACAGTGAATCCGCACTCCGGCTGTGGCCGCAAATCCGGCAGCTATTCGGACACAGGACATTGAGGCGCAAAATTCGACAAAGGAGTATCAGTCTATTCCCGGACACAGAGGAAGTAGACAAATGGCGTTAGGCCTATTCTCGGACAATGGGACATTAAGTCTATTCCCGGACAAAGCGGCATTAGGTCTATTCCCGAACAAAGGGGCATTATGTCTTTTGCAAGACAAAGGGGCATTGGGTCTGTTCTCGGACAAAGAGGCATTAGGTCTATTCCGGATAAAGGGGCATCAGATCTATTCCCGGCCAAAGGGGATTTGGACTATTCTTCGACAAAGCGGCAATAGGTCTATTTCTGGACAAATGGGTATTATGTCTATCCTCGGACAAAGGGGTATTAGGTCTAGTCCCGGACAAAGGGCATTAGGTTTATTTCGGATACAGGGGCATTAGGTCTATTCTCTGACAAAAGGGCATTAGGTCTATTCTCTGACAAAGGGCATTAGGTCTATTCCAGGACAATTGGACATTTGGTCTTTTCCGAATAAAGAGGCATCAGGTCTTTTCCCAGACAAAGGGGCATTACATCTATTCTTGGACAAAGGGGCATTACGTCTATTCTGGACAAAGTGGCATCAGATCTATTCCTGGCCAAAGGACCATTAAGACTATTCTCGGATAAAGCGGCAGTAGGTCTGTTTCTGGACAAAGGGGTATTATGTCTTCCCGGAGAAAGGGACGTTAGGTCTATTCCCGGACAAAGGGACATTAAGTCTATTTCTGGACAAAGAGGCATTAGGTCTATTCCCGGACAAAAGGGCATCAGGTCTATTCCCGGAAAAAGGGCCACTAGGTCTATTCCGGACAAAGGGGTATTACATCTATTCTTGGACAAAGGGGCATTAGGTCTACTCCCGGACAAAAGGGCATTAGATCTATTCCTGGGGAAAGGAGCATAAGGTCTGTTTAAAGAGAAATTAGGTCTATTCTTGGACAAAAGGGCATTAGGTCTATTCCGGACAAAGGACAAAAAGGCATTAGGTCTATTCTTGGACAAAGGGGCATTAGGTCTATTCCAGGAGAAAGTGGCATCAGGTCTATTCCGGACAAAGGGGCATTAGGTCTATTTCTGGACAAAGGGGCATTAGGTCTATTCTTGACAAAGGGGCATTACATCTATTCTTTGACAAAGGGCATTAGGTCTATTCCGGACACAGGGGCATTAATCTATTCTTGGACAAAGGGGCATTAGGTCTATTCTCGGAGAAAAGGGCATTTGGTCTATTCCTGGAGAAAGGAGCATTAAGTCTATTTCTGGACACAGGGGCATTAGGTCTATTTCCGGAGAAAGGGGCATTAGGTCCATTTCCGGACAAAGGGGCATTAAGTCTATTTCTGGGCAAAGGGACATTAGATCTATTCCCGAACAAAAGGTCAGTATGTCTTTCCAGGATACAGGGGCACTGGGTCTGTTCCCGGACAAAGGAGCATCAGATCTATTCCTGGACAAAGAGGCATTAGGACTATTCTGGGACAAAGGGCATCAGAGGTATTCCCCGACAAAGGGGTATAAGGACTATTCTCGGACAAAGAGTTATTAGGTCTATTCCCGGGCAAAGGGGTATTAGGTCTATTCCTGGATAAAGAGGCCTTAGGTCTACTCCCGGACAAAGGGGTATTAGGTCTATTCTCTGACAAAGGGGCATTGGGTCTATTCTCTGACAATGAGACACTAGGTCTATTCCCGGACAAAAAAAATGATCATTAGGCCTATTCCGAAGAAAGAGGCATCAGGTCTATTCCCGGACAAAGAGGCAATAAGTCTATTCCGGACAAAGGAGGATTACATTTATTCTTGAACAAAGGGGCACTAGGTCTGTTCTTGGACAAAGAGGCATTAGGTCTATTCCGGACAAAGGAGGATTACATTTATTCTTGGACAAAGGGGCACTAGGTCTGTTCTTGGACAAAGAGGCATTAGGTCTATTCCCGGAGAGAGGGGTATTAGGTCTATTCACGGACAAAGAGGCATTAGGTCTATTCTCTGACAAACGGGCATTAGGTCTATTCTTGGACAAAGGTGCATTAGATCTATTCTTGGACAAAGGTGCATTAGGTCTATTCCTGGACAATGGAGCAGTATGAGTATTCCCGGACAAAGGGGCATTGTGTGTTTTCACTGACAAAGGGGCATCAGATCCCTTTCCGAACAAAAAGGCATTAGGACTATTCTTGGACAAAGGGGTATCAGACGTATTCCCGGGCAAAGGGGCAGTAGGACTATTCTCGGACAAAGGGGGATTAGTTCTACTCCTGGACAAAGGGGCAGTAGGTCTATTCGCGGACAAAGGGGCGTTAGATCTATTCCCGAACAACGGACAAAGGGGCGTTAGATCTATTCCAGGACAAAGGGGCATTAGGTCTATTCACGGAAAAAGGGGCATTAGGTCTATTCACGGAAAAGGGGGCATTAGGTCTATTCACGGAAAAAAAGGCATTACGTCTATTCTCTGACAAAGGGGTATTAGGTCTAGTCTGGACAAACAGGCATTGAGTCTATCCTTGATCGAATGGGCATTAGGTCTATTCTTGTACAAAGGGGCATAGCTCCATTACCGGACTATTCCCATTAGGTCTATTCCCAAAGGGGCATTAAATCCATTCCCGGACAAAGAAGCATTACGTCTATTCTTGGACAAATGGGCATTTGCTCCATTTTTGGACAAAGGGGCATTAGGTCTATTCTCTGACAAAGGGGCATTAGGTCCATCCGGACAAAGAGACATTAGGTCTATTCTCTGACAAAGGGGAATTAAGTCTATTTCTGGACAAAGAGACATTAGGTCTATTCTTCGACAAAGGGGCAATAGGTCCATTCTTGGAAAAAGGGGCATTATGTCTATTGCCGCACAAAGGGGCATTAAGTCTATTCCGGACAAAGAGGCATTAGGTCTATTCCCGGACAAAGGAGCATTTTTCCTGTTCTTGGACAAAAAGGGGCATTAGGTCTATTCCGGACAAAGGGGCATTAGGTTTATTCTCTGACAATGGGGCATTAGGTCTGTTCTTGGACAAAGGGGCATTAGGTTTATTCTTGGACAAAGGGGCATTGAGTCTATTTCCGGATAAAGGGGCATTAGGTTTATTACCGGAAAAAGGGGCATTAGGTCTATTGCCAGACAAAGGGGCATTAAGTCCATTCCCGGACAAAGGGGCATTAGGTCTATTCCATGACAATGGGGCATTAGGTCTATTCTCTGACAAAGGGGCATTAGGTCTATTCCATGACAAAGGGGCATTAAGTCTATTCCATGACAAAGGGGCATTAAGTCTATTCCGGGGAAAGAGGCATTAGGTCTATCCTTCGACAAAGGGGCAATAGGTCTATTCTTGGAAAAAGGGGCATTAGGTCTATTGCTGGACAAAGGGGCATTAAGTCTATTGCTGGACAAAGGGGCATTAAGTCTATTCTTGGACAATGGGGCATTAGGTCTGTTCTTGGACAAAGGTGCATTAGGTTTATTCTTGGACAAAGGGGTATTATGTCTATTCCCGGACAAAGGGGCATTAGGTCTATTCTTGGACAAAGGGGCATTAGGTCTATTCCCGGACAAAGTGGCATTAGGTCTATTCCGGACGAAGGGGCATTCGGTCTATTCTTGGACAATGGGGCATTAGGTCTGTTCTTGGACAAAGGGGTGTTAGGTTTATTCTTGGACAAAGGGGCATTAGATCTATTCCCGGAGAAAAGGTCATTAGGTCTATTCACGGACAAAGGTGCAGCGTTGATGTTATGTACATAAAGCGGACTTTGACTGAACTTGCTTGAGAACGGACTGGATCACCAAGTAGCGAAGCAAATTCACACAAAAAGTCAACTTTTGAGTATAAAGTGTTGACATTTATTGTTAAAATGTACGAGTGTTCATAAAACTTTACATTAAAACACACGCACGCACGCACACACACACACACACACACACACACACACACACACACACACACACACACGCGCGCGCGCGCGCGCGCGCGCGCACACGCACGCACGCACGCACGCACGCACACACGCACACGCATACACACACAGATAGATATACATATAGCACGACTTGAAACGCCCACCCTCCATTAGTTCCGGGTTCGAGTCCCACCGGTCCCCCGCCCACCCACCCTTTTTCTCCCACACAACAGGCGTATAGTAACTCAAAGAAGGCAAGGAGGAAGGAAGGCGAAAAGAAGGTGACCGAGAAGAAGGTGCAGAGAAAGAAAGGAGACAGAGAAAGAAAGGTGACAGACAGAGAAAGAAAGGGAAGACAGAGAAAGAAAGGTGACAGACAGAGAAAGAAAGGTGACAGACAGAGAAAGAAAGGTGACAGACGAGAAGAAAGAGGACAGACAGAGAAAGAAAGGCGACAGACAGAGAAAGAAAGGTGACAGAGAAAGAAAGGTGACGACAGAGAAAGAAAGGTGACAGAGAAAGAACGGCGACAGACAGAGAAAGAAAGAGACAGAGAAAGAAAGGAGACAGAGAAAGAAAGGTGACAGACAGAGAAAGAAAGGTGACAGACAGAGAAAGAAAGGCGACAGACAGAGAAAGAAAGGTGACAGACAGAGAAAGAGAAAGTGACAGACAGAGAAAGAAAGGTGACACGAGAAAGAAAGGTGACAGACAGAGAAAGAAAGGTGACAGAGAAAGAAAGGTGACAGACAGAGAAAGAAAGTGACAGAGAAAGAAAGTGACAGAGAAAGAAAGGTGACAGACAGAGAAAGAAAAGGTGACAGACAGAGAAAGAAAGGTGACAGAGAAAGAAAGGTGACAGACAGAGAAAGAAAGGTGACAGACAGAGAAAGAAAGGCGACAGACAGAAAAGAAAGATGACAGACAGAGAAAGAAAGGTGACAGAGAAAGAAAGGTGACAGACAGAGAAAGAAAGGTGACAGAGAAAGAAAGGTGACAGAAGAGAAAGGAAGGCGACAGAGAAAGAAAGGTGACAGAGAAAGAAAGTGACAGAGAAAGAAAGGTGACAGAGAAAGAAGGTGACAGAGAAAGAAAGGTGACAGAGAAGAAAGGTACAGAGAAAGAAAGTGACAGAGAAAGAAAGGTGACGAGAGAAAGAAAGGTGACAGACAGAAAGAACGTGACAGAGAAAGAAGGTGACAGAGAAAAAAAGGTGACAGACAGAGAAAGAAAGGTGACAGAAAAGAAAGGTGACAGAGAAAGAAAGGTGACAGAGAAAGAAAGGTGACAGTGAAGAAAGTGACAGAGAAGAAGAAGTGACAAGAAAGAAAGGTGACAGAGAAAGAAAGGTGACAGAGAAAGAAAGTGACAGAGAAAGAAAGGTGACAGAGAAAGAAAGTGACAGAGAAAGAAAGGTGACAGGAGAAAGAAAGAAAGGTGACAGAGAAAGAAAGGTGACAGAGAAAAAAAGGTGACAGACAGAGAAAGAAAGGTGACAGAGAAAGAAAGGTGACAGAGAAAGAAAGGTGACAGAGAAAGAAAGGTGACAGTAGAAAGAAAGGTGACAGAGAAAGAAAGTGACAGAGAAAGAAGGTGACAGAGAAAGAAAGGTGACAGAGAAAGAAAGGTGACAGAAGAAAGAAGGAGGTGACAGAGAAAAAGGTGACAGAGAAAGAAAGTGACAGAGAAAGAAAGGTGACAACAGAAAGAAAGGTGACAGAGAAAGAAGGTGACAGAGAAAGAAAGTGAAGAAAGAAGAAAGGTGACAGAGAAAGAAAGGTGACAGAGAAGAAAGTGACAGAGAAAGAAAGGTGACAGACAGAGAAAGAAAGGTGACAGAGAAAGAAAGTGACAGAGAAAGAAAAGGTGACAGAGAAAGAAAGAAGTGACAGACAGAGAAAGAAAGGTGACAGAGAAAGAAAGGTGACAGAGAAAGAAAGGTGACAGAGAAAGAAAGGTGACAGACAGAGAAAGAAAGTGACAGAAGAAAGAAAGGTGACAGAGAAAGAAAGGTGACAGAGAAAGAAAGAAAGGTGACAGAGAAAAGTGAAGAAAGAAAAGGTGACAGACAAGAAGAAAGAAAGAGGTGACAGAGAAGAAAGAAAGGTGACAGAGAAAGAAAGGTGACAGAGAAAGAAAGAAAGGTGACAGAAGAGAAGAAAGGTGACAAGAAGAAAGGTGACAGCAGAAAGAAGGTGACAGAGAAAGAAAGGTGACAGAGAAAGAAAGTGACAGACAGAGAAAGAAAGGTGACAAGAAAGAAAGGACAAGAAAAGGTGACAGAGAAAGAAAGTGAAGAAAAGAAGTGACAACAGAGAAAGAAAGGTGACAGAGAAAGAAAGGTGACAGAGAAAGAAAGGTGACAGAGAAAGAAAGGTGACAGAGAAAGAAAGAAAGGTGACAGAGAAAGAAAGGTGACAGACAGAGAAAGAAAGGGACAGACAGAGAAAGAAAGGTGACAGAGAAAGAAAGGTGAACAGAGAAAGAAAGGTGACAGAGAAAGAAAGGTGACAGAGAAAGAAAGGTGACAGACAGAGAAAGAAAGGTGACAGACAAGAAGAAAGTACAGAGAAAGAAAGGTGACAGAAGAAAGAAAGGTGACAGAGAGAGAAGAAAGAAAGGTGACAGACAGAGAAAGAAAGGTGACAGAGAAAGAAAGGTACAAGAAAAAGGTGACAGAGAAAGAAAGGTGACAGACAGAGAAAGAAAGGTGACAGAACAGAAAGGGGACAGAAAGAAAGGTGACAGAGAAAGAAAGTGAAAGAGAAAGAAAGGTGACAGACAGAAAGAAAGGTGACAGACAGAGAAAGAAAGGCGACAGAGAAAGAAAGGTGACAGAGAAAGAAAGGTGACAGAAGAAAAAAAAGGTGACAGAGAAAGAAAGGTGACAGACAGGAAGAACAGAAAGGTGACGACAGAGAAAGAAAGGTGAACAGAGAAAGAAAGGTGACAGCAGAGAAAGAAAGGTGACAGACAGAGAAAGAAAGGTGACAGAGAAAGAAAGGTGACAGACAGAGAGAAGAAAGGTGACAGACAGAGAAAGAAAGGTGACAGACAAAAGAAAGTGACAGACAGAGAAAGAAAGGTGCGACAGAGAAAGAAAGGTGACAGAAGAGAAAGAAAGGTGACAGACAGAGAAAGAAAGGTGACAGACAGAGGACAAAAGAAAGGCGACAGAGAAAGAAAGGTGACAGACAGAGAAAGAAAGGTGACAGACAGAGAAAAAAGGTGACAGACAGAGAAAGAAAGGTGACAGAAAGAAGAGACAGAGAAGAAAGGTGACAGAGAAAGAAAGGTGACAGACAGAGAAAGAAAGGTGACAGACAGAGAAAGAAAGGTGACAGAGAAAGAAAGGTGAGACAGAGAGAAAGGAAGAGAAAGAAGTGCAGAGAAAGAAAGGTGACAGACAGAGAAAGAAAGGTGACAGACAGAGAAAGAAAGTGACAGACAGAGAAAGAAAGGTGACAGACAGAGAAAGAAAGGTGACAGACAGAGAAAGAAAGGTGACAGACAGAGAAAGAAAGGTGACAGACAGAGAAAGAAAGGTGACAGCAGAGAAAGAAAGGTGACAGACAGAGAAAGAAAGTGACAGCAGAGAAAGAAAGGTGACAGACAGA
This sequence comes from Conus ventricosus, assembly GCA_018398815.1. Classification (NCBI taxonomy): domain Eukaryota; kingdom Metazoa; phylum Mollusca; class Gastropoda; order Neogastropoda; family Conidae; genus Conus; species Conus ventricosus. Next base: position 28,061,718 of record CM031623.1, read on the forward strand.
GAAAGAAAGGTGACAGACAGAGAAAGAAAGGTGACAGACAGAGAAAGAAAGGTGACAGACAGAGAAAGAAAGTGACAGACAGAGAAAGAAAGGTGACAGACAGAGAAAGAAAGGATGACAGACAGAGAAAGAAAGGTGACAGACAGAGAAAGAAAGGTGACAGACAGAGAAAGAAAGGTGACAGAAGATGAAAGAAAGGTGACAGACAAGAAGAATGACAGAGAAAGAAGGTGACAGCAGAGAAAGAAAGGTGACAGAGAAAAGAAAGGTGACAGACAGAGAAAGAAGAGAGACAAAGAAGTAGAAGAAAAGGTGACAGCGAGAAAGAAAGGTGACAGACAGAGAAAGAAAGGGGACAGAGAAAGAAAGGGACAGACAGAGAAGAAAGGTGACAGACAGAAAAGAAAGGTGACAGCAGAAAGAAGGTGACAGACAGAAAGAAAGGTGACACAGAGAAAAAAGGTGACAGACAGAGAAAGAAAGGTGACAGCAGAGAAAGAAAGTGACAGAAGAGAAAAAGGTCGACAGAGAAAGACAAGGTGACAGACAGAAAGAAAGGTGACAGACAGAAGAAGGTACGACAGAGAAAGAAAGGTGACGGCAGAGAAAGTGAAGGAGGAAGTACAGAGAAGAAGGTGGCAGAGAAAAAGTGAAGACAGAGAAAGAAGGTGACAGACAGAGAAAGAAGTGACAGACAGAAAAGGTGAAGGAGGAAACTGAAAGGTGCAGGTAGAGAAAGGAGGTGACTAACAGTGAAGAAGTGCTACGACAGAGAAAGAAGTCACACAAAAACGTGAAGGATCAGATACAGCAAAAGTTTGGTGAAGGTCAAAAGAAGGTCGACAGCTTAGCAGAAATGTAACACAACTAGCAAAGAAATACAGAAAATAATATGCGAACGACAATAATAGGTGAACAAAGGTGAAGAAATCAAATCCTACAGGAGAAAGGTGTCAGTAAAGGGAGCAGAAAATGTGAAGCGAAGAAATACAGCGAGAGTGGACAGAGAGAAGAAAGGTACTAAAAAACGTGACCTGAAGAGTACAGCAAAAGAAGGTGAAGGAGAGATACCAGAAAGAGGTACGACAAGAAGAGGTGACAAGAAGAGGTGACACAGGAGAGTACGACAATAGAAGGTGACAGAGAAGGAAGTGAGAGAAAAGTAGTAGGAAGCAATCACAGTAAACACTTGCTGAAGAATCATAACTTTAATAAACTTGTTCTCTTTTGTTCTTCAGTGGTTTTTTTGTAAAAAACTCTCTCTCTTCTGTAGAAGTCCAAATACTAAACACTAGCGTCCTACTCCCTCTGAGTAACGGGGGCACCCATAACACACTTCCTAGCCCCCCCCTAAGGTAGGTCACTATCTTGTGAGTAAGCGTATCATCACCTTACGTGAGTAGTCCGTCTCTAGCGTGAGGTAGGTCAACATACTATCCTAGCGTGAAGGTAAGTCACATACTTCACTAATACTCCTAGCGTGAGTAGTCACATATACCCTTACGTGAAGTAGTCACATACTACCTTAGCAAGTAGCCCCCTAGCGGAAGGTAAGTCACATACTACCCTTAGCGTGAAGGTAGGTCACATACTACCCTTAGCGTGAAGGTAAGTCACATACTACTCCTAGCGTGAAGGTAAGTCACATACTACCCTTAGCGTGAAGGTAAGTCACATACTACCCTTAGCGTGAAGGTAAGTCACATACTACCCGTAGCGTCACATACTACCCTTAGCGTGAAGGTAAGTCACATACTACTCCTAGCGTGAAGGTAGGTCACATACTACCCTTAGCGTGAAGGTAAGTCACATACTACCCTTAGCGTGAAGGTAAGTCACATACTACTCCTAGCGTGAAGGTAAGTCACATACTACCCTTAGCGTGAAGGTAAGTCACATACCACTCCTAGCGTGAAGGTAAGTCACATACTACCCTTAGCGTGAAGGTAAGTCACATACTACTCCTAGCGTGAAGGTAAGTCACATACTACCCTTAGCGTGAAGGTAGGTCACATACTACCCTTAGCGTGAAGGTAAGTCACATACTACTCCTAGCGTGAAGGTAAGTCACATACTACCCTTAGCGTGAAGGTAAGTCACATACTACCCTTAGCGTGAAGGTAAGTCACATACTACCCGTAGCGTCACATACTACCCTTAGCGTGAAGGTAAGTCACATACTACTCCTAGCGTGAAGGTAGGTCACATACTACCCTTAGCGTGAAGGTAAGTCACATACTACCCTTAGCGTGAAGGTAAGTCACATACTACTCCTAGCGTGAAGGTAAGTCACATACTACCCTTAGCGTGAAGGTAAGTCACATACCACTCCTAGCGTGAAGGTAAGTCACATACTACCCTTAGCGTGAAGGTAAGTCACATACTACTCCTAGCGTGAAGGTAAGTCACATACTATTCCTAGCGTGAAGGTAAGTCACATACTACTCCTAGCGTGAAGGTAAGTCAAATACTACCCTTAGCGTGAAGGTAAGTCATATACTACTCCTAGCGTGAAGGTAAGTGACATACTACTCCTAGCGTGAAGGTAAGTCAAATACTACCCTTAGCGTGAAGGTAAGTCATATACTACTCCTAGCGTGAAGGTAAGTGACATACTACTCCTGGTATGAAGGTAAGTCACATACCATCCTTAGTGTGAAGGTACGTCACATACTACTCCTAGCGTGAAGCTAAGTCACATACTACTCCTAGCGTGAAGGTAAGTCACATACTACCCTTAGCGTGAAGGTAAGTCACATACTATCCTTAGTGTGAAGGTAAATCACATACTACTCCTAGCGTGAAGGTAAGTCACATACTACTCCTAGCGTGAAGGTAAATCACATACTACCCTTAGCGTGAAGGTAAGTCACATACTACTCCTAGCGTGAAGGTAAATCACATACTACCCTTAGCGTGAAGGTAAGTCACATACTACCCTTAGCATGAAGGTAGGTCACGTATTACCCTTAGCGTGAAGGTAAGTCACAGGTGTGATCTACCAAAAGCCGCAGATCAGCCGCAGAGGAGGAGGGGGGCGGGGACAGGGAGGGGAGGATAGGGAAGATGAAAGTGACTCCTTCCGCGGAGGACTGAGGGGCCAGTGGCCACAGGCACTGACGTGGACTGCTAGGGACTCCAGTGGCCACACCCGGCACTGACGTGGACTACTAGGGACTCCATTGGCCACACCCGGCACTGACGTGGACTGCTAAGGACTCCAGTGGCCACACCCGGCACTGACGTGGACTGCTAAGGACTCCAGTGGCCACACCCGGCACTGACGTGGACTGCTAAGGACCCCAGTGGCCACAGGCACTGACGTGGACTGCTCTAGGACTGCAGTGGCCACACCCGGCACTGACGTGGACTGCTAAGGACTGCAGTGGCCACACCCGGCACTGACGTGGACTGCTAAGGACTGCAGTGGCCGCAGCCGGCACTGACGTGGACTGCTAGGGACTCCAGTGGCCACAGGCACTGACGTGGACTGCTAAGGACTCCAGTGGCCACAGCCGGCACTGACGTGGACTGCTAAGGACTGCAGTGGCCACACCCGGCACTGACGTGGACTGCTAAGGACTCCAGTGGCCACACCCGGCACTGACGTGGACTGCTAGGTACTCCAGTGGCCAACACCCGGCACTGACGTGGACTGCTAAGGACTCCAGTGGCCACACCCGGCACTGACGTGGACTGCTAGGGACTGCAGTGGCCACAGCCGGCACTGACGTGGACTGCTAAGGACTGGACAGGAGAGCGGGACTGCAAACACGGAGTCCTCATCCAGGCATCTTCTCATGATCATAAATCATGCTTGTTACCTTTTTACCTTGTCTCTTTTTGGTTTGAAGATCGGAAGGGGGAAGGGTCAGGATCGACTGGCGATGCATATCGTTAAAAAAAACCAATTTTTTTAAAGGAAACAATTTTGGCAATTTGGAAAAGAACAGTTAAAAGATACAAAATAACGCGAACATTTTGAATTTTACTAATACTGGCAGACGCCTGTCCCACATACCACCAACTGACCTCCACCCGCCTGACTGGTATGAGACGACAGCCGGGGAAGACAGGTACTGACTGGTATGAGACGACAGCCGGGGAAGACAGGTACTGACTGGTATGAGACGACAGCCGGGGAAGACAGGTACTGACTAGGCTGTCGAGGCTCACACACCACTGTGGGAGAGTCGCTAATCGAGGCATGTGTCCTACTAAACCCTTTTCACGGGTCAAATGGAGTCAGCCCGACTGGTATGACTTACAGTGAAAACCTTACAAAAATAGAACACTTGGCCCAGAAGGGTGGACAACCGATGCCTGACATCAGTGTTAGCAACGCAGTGGCAAGACGTGGCAAAACAGCTGGATCGTTCCTGCCGTCATCTGCTTTGTGTGACTAGAGTAGTGGCAACACGGGACACGAAGCATGACGGCTACCATCATCGGTCACGTACCACTCATAGCCTGAAGGTATGGCTACATTCAGCAAATTTAAGAAATTAATGACATTAATAAATGTAACAAAAAAAAAAAAAAAAAAAAAAAAAAAATCACATTTGAAATATCCTTTCACGTGACGATAGACATGCAGATGATGGTTAAAACAGTTCAGCCAAGGTTGTAAATGTCCACCAAAGATTATAACAATCTGCATAGTGATAGGAAGGCCAACTCAGCTGACATAATACATGCAAGAGCGTTCATTTGGAAAATGCATTTGGAGTGGACAGGAGTAATATTTTCTCGGGTTGTTGTCACACACAAAATAACAAGAAGTATACTGCAGTTGACGTTATGTAGGGGACATTAGTGCGTTTTCTGTGGCGGTGAGTTAGAGCTAGAGTATTTTCCCTTTATACTCATCGTCCCTAGATGGGCCTGACAGCCACCCCCCCCCCCCCCCCCCCTCCCTCCCCATACGAAAATTACCATTTTAAATAAAATGATCTGAAATTTTTAGGATTGCCGTAAATGCAACGTGACAATTATGTGTGCATAAACTCATTTGTCTTTGTATTATGTATATACTGTTTTTGCTTTTATCACCCTAGTCATGTACTGGTCTCAAAGACCCACACCTTGTAAAGAAGGGAAACTTTATTTCTATTCCTGCATTGTGGGTTTCATAGGCCTGTGCTTTCTACTGGATCGTCATCATCAAAATGCAATGACGTCATCCCCAAAGCTGTAAAATCCTAAACAAGAAGGAGAAGAGCCCCGGACAACACCAACATCAGTAACAATAATGAGGAGTACAGTGCAGTGCGCAGAGCTGCACTCTGTGTCGGTGAGGAGGCTGACAGCATGCAGTGACCTGGAGATCCTCCTCCAGCAGACAGCGGAGTTAACACATGCAGTACCATGCATCTGGACACGAGTTCCACAGAACATGTAGTTCAGGACACGGTAAACGTGTGGACGTTTTCAACAAACATAAACAATAATTTTTGTATAATTCTGCCCTCACAAAGTTGCAAGCATCAAAACAAATCATATAATTATATACATGGCGGAAGAAGGCTTGGAGACCATTGACCAGTGTGGGCTCCCTGGCAAATACAAGGTCTGGTGTCTGCAGTTCATGCTGATACCAAAGCTCCTATGGCCTCTGATGATATACGACATCTGCACCAGCACAGTGGAGGCAATGGAAGCCAAAACCAACAAGTTCACAAGGAAATGGCTTGGTGTCCCACCCTGCCTGACTGACATCGCGCTGTACTGTCGCCAAGCAAAGCTCAAACTACCACTGAAATCCATCCTGGAGGAATACAAAGCAGGAAGATCAGACTTCAAAGCATGCTGGAGGACTCAGGAGACAAGGTGGTAGAAGCAATCAAGCCCCAGCTGAAGACAGGCAGAAAATGGAAAGTTCAAGAGGCGATGGATATCTGCAAAAGAAAGTCTCAAGATCAGAGAAATAACAGGACACACACAGACCAACAGACAAGGACTGGGGGTGACCAAAACTGAATGGTGGTCAAAGGCCAAAGGAAAAGCCAAAAGAGACATGCTGATTCAGGAGATGAGAAAAGAAGAAGACCAAAAAAGACTCCAAAAAGCAGTCCAGCAGAGCCAGCAAGGGCAATGGACAACGTGGGAGAATGCACTCCAAAGAAGTCTAACTTGGAATGACATTTGGCACATGGCCCCTCTCAGGATCAGCTTCATTCTCAGATCTGCATATGACCTCTGCCCTCAAATGCAAACCTGGTGAAGTGGGGGAAAACAGACGATCCTGCATGCCCCCTCTGCCATGAAAAACAAACAGTGGACATGTTCTAAGCTCATGTAAAGTAGCCCTGGCTCAAGGAAGGTACACATGGAGGCACAACCAAGTGCTCAAAGAAATGTACAAGTAGTCTGGGCTAGTACCAACACCACAAAAGGGAGAATCAGGACTCCAAAAGCACCCGCAACATTATTCACGGCAGGAGGCAGCAAATCATGGCCAAGAACAACAGTGCCACTCGAAACATGCAGGCAGAGTCTGCTGGATGGGGCAGATGACTGGGAGTGCACTGCAGACCTCCCAGAATGGAAGAGTCACCCAGAGATCATCACCAAGAGTGGCATGAGACCAGACATAGTAGTCCACTCTAAGTCAACCAAGCAGCTGATCATGATCGAGCTCACGGTGCCATATGAGAACAGAATGGAGGCAGCTCAAATCTACAAGACTGAAAAGTATGCTGATCTGGCAAACAGCCTGAGGAGAGAAGGCTATCAGGTCAAAGTCCTCACTGCAGAAATTGGAGCGAGGGGATTTGTAGGAACGTCTGCATACAGCCTCATGAAACAGCTCTCAGTTGCAGGGAAGGAAAAAACCAGAGCCCTGAAAGCAATGGCAGAAGCGGCAGAGAGGTGTTCAAGCTAAATCTGGTCAAGGAGGAACAAAAGTGAACTTCATAAGGCTTAATTTCCCTACAAATATCAGGTGTCCCTGTGGCTCAGTGGTTAAAGCGCGAGTCATTAAGTAGAAAATGAGCATGTCCAGAGGGTCATGGGTTCGAATCCCAGCCATGGCTCGTCCCAAGATGGGGAAAAAAAAAGGGGCAGCAGAGGGACATCCGGAGTCATGAACCGGGTGTGGCCCAACCCCCCTAGAGTGTCAGGAGATAAGGGCCGAAACACTTGCCTGAAGGGGGCTTCTCTTCTGAGGACTCTTTGCTGCCACGCTCTCCACGAGTTTCTTTCTACTGCAGTACCATGCATCTGGACACGAGTTCCACAGAACATGTAGTCCAGGACACGGTAAACGTGTGGACGTTTTCAACAAACATAAACAATAATTTTGTATAATTCTGCCCTCACAAAGTTGCAAGCATCAAAACAAATCATATAATTATATACAACATTCAATAAACTTGTCTCTAGCGCCCACATGCCGTTAGGCTAATCATGTTCAAGTACGAAATGACTTCTTTCCCTGTCACACACACACACACACACACACACCACCACCATCACCACATTCACACTGGTCGCACTCCCCGCCCCCCCCCCCCCTTCCCTTTCCCTCCTGTTCTTAAACAGCACATTTGAAAACAAAGCAGAAGTGAGTTTGATAATGACCAGTATGCCACTCCCTGTCTGTCTGTCTGTCTGTCTGTCTGTCTCTCGCTCTGGAGCGTACATCTATATCAGAACTGTTGTTTCTTTTCAAACCAAAAACATCTGATTCAGAGCCCCTCTCTTCGTGGGTCATTGAGCACTCACGTCAATCACATTCATTCCTGATCTCACCAAGGAATCCGTTTTATGTCAGCAATGAAAATTGTCTCTGAAGATGTTTTTTCTTCACAACTGTGTTATCAACTGCCCGAACATTTACGTCAGCGAAACAAGAGGCGAAACGACACGGCAACGAATGAGGAGGTTCGGCGTGGACTGACGTGCCCTCAGTCACTTGGTTTTGCCAGCTGTGCTGTGGCCGGAAGGGACCTGGCGTTTCCCTTTGTTGGCCGTGGCTGCTGTGCTCGTTTTTCTGGCGGAAGCGCCACTGGCAGCGGATGGTGACGACGAAGAGGTGGGTTTAGACCGTGCAGTGCTCTCCCCTGAATGATCGTGGGCCGCATGTTTGCTCTCAGCGTTGGAGTTGCTGGCCTTGATGGTGGGTCTGGGGGAGGGCCCCTCCGCTCTTCCCGCCTTTTTCGTCTTTGCTTTGCTGTCTGAGGGTTTGGCTGTTTTGCTGCTGCTCACGCCGTCTGTGTCTGCGGGTGATGTATCGTGGGAGGCCGAAGACGTGGTGGATTTCTGTGACGTGTCCTGGCACGTGGTGCAGGTGTCGATGACGTCAGTCAAAGGCGGTGCGGTGACTTTCCCTTTGATCTTGTCCTCTTCAGCGATACGCGCATGCTCTGCGGTCACCAGTGTGCGGAGCTCTTCCTGTACAGTGGAAGGAACAGGGGAAGTCAGTCCCCGAGACAACGTGCAGGCAGCAGTGCAGGACACATCATGAAAAGGTTAGACTGTGACTGTTGGATACAGCCTGTCACAACAACAACGACAACAACAACAACGACAACAACAACAACAACGACAACAAGAACAACGACAACAACAACAACGACCCACAAAAAACTAAACCAAACCAGCCAATAAACCAAACAATAATAACAACAAGAAACAAAACCAGACTTTGTTTTCACCCCCACACCCTACACCCATTAAGCGACCTCAGCATGGGCTTTATTACTCCATCATAGCGGAATAACACTGGTCAGCTTTATTACTCCATCACAGCAGAAAAACACTGATCAGCCTTATCATTTGATCGTATCTGCGATGTAAATACTCCGGGACGCGCGCATACATGGAAACCAGCCCACTGTTCTGGTGCTTTTACCGATAATGTCAGCTGGCTTCAGACACAAAGAATGCTAACCCTTTCCACCGCTATGTTAAAGATTATAATCATCACTACCGTTTGCTGTATGTTAAACACACACACACACACACACACACACACACACACACACACCACACACACACTCACGCATGCACGCACGCGTACACACACACACACACACACACACAAACACACACACACACACACACACACACACACACACACACACACACACACACACACACACTCGCAAGAAGAAAAGAGATTTGTGCAATCAAAGAGAGAAAAAGAGACCAACATGACAGCGATAGACATAAGGGTGGTGGGGGGACAGAAGGGTGGTGCAGGGACAGAAGGGGGGTGCAGGGACAGAAGGGGGTGGAGGGACAGAAGGGGGGTGGAGGGATAGAAGGGGGGTGGAGGGACAGAAGGATGGTGCAGGGACAGAAAGGTGGAGGAGGGACAGAAGGGGGGTGGAGGGACAGAAGGGGGGTGGAGGGACAGAAGGGGGGTGGAGGGACAGAAGGATGGTGGAGGGACAGAAGGGTGGAGGAGGGACAGAAGGGGGGTGCAGGGACAGAAGGGGGTGCAGGGACAGAAGGGGGTGGAGGGACAGAAGGGTGAAGGAGGGACAGAAGGGTGAAGGAGGGACAGAAGGGTGGTGGAGGGACAGATGGGTGGTGGAGGGACAGAAGGGTGGTGGAGGGACACAAGGGTGGTGGAGGGACAGAAGGAGGGTGGAGGGACAGAAGGGGGTGGAGGGACAGAAGGGGGGTGCAGGGACAGAAGGGGGGTGGAGGGACAGAAGGGGGGTGGAGGGACAGAAGGGGGGTGCAGGGACAGAAGGGTGGTGCAGGGACAGAAGGGTGGTGCAGGGACAGAAGGGGGTGGAGGGACTGAAGGGGGTGCAGGGACAGAAGGAGGGTGGAGGGACAGAAGGGGGATGGAGGGATAGAAGGGTGGTGCAGGGACAGAAAGGTGGTGCAGGGACAGAAGGGTGGAGGAGGGACAGAAGGGTGGTGGAGGGACAGAAGGGTGGTGGAGGGACAGAAGGAGGGTGGAGGGACAGAAGGGGGTGGAGGGACAGAAGGGTGGTGGAGGGACAGAAGGAGGGTGGAGGGACAGAAGGGGGGGAGGGACAGAAGGGGGATGGAGGGACAGAAGGGGGTGGATGGACAGAAGGGTGGTGGAGGGACAGAAGGGGGGTGGAGGGACAGAAGGGGGGTGGAGGGAAAGAAGGGTCGTGGAGGGACACAAGGGGAGGGTGTAGGGACAGAAGAAAAGTGGAAGGACAGAAGGGAAGGTGAGGGACAGAAGGCTGGTGGAGGGACAGAAGTGTGGTGGAGGGACAGAAGGAGGGTGGAGGGACAGAAGGGGGTGGAGGGACAGAAGGAGGGTGGAGGGACAGAAGGGGAGGGTGGAGGGACAGAAGGAGGGTGGAGGGACAGAAGGGGAGGGTGGAGGGACAGAAGGAGGGTGGAGGGACAGAAGGAGGCTGGAGGGACAGAAGGAGGGTGGAGGGACAGAAGGAAGGTGGAGGGACAGAAGGAGGCTGGAGGGATAGAAGGAAAGTGGAGGGACAGAAGGAGGGTGGAGGGTCAGAAGGAGGGTGGAGGGACAGAAGGAGGGTGGAGGGACAGAAGGAATGTGGAGGGACAGAAGGGTGGTGGAGGGGACAGAAGGGGGAGGGGACAGAAGGGTGGTGGAGGGACAGAAGGGGGTGGAGGGACAGAAGGGTCGTGGAGGGACACAAGGGAGGGTGTAGGGACAGAAGGGTGGTGGAGGGGACAGAAGGGTGGTGAGGGACAGAAGGGGGATGGAGGTACAGAAGGGTGGAGGAGGGACAGAAGAGGGGTGGAGGGACAGACGGGTGGTGGAGGGACAGAAGGGTGGAGGAGGGGACAGAAGGGTGGTGAAGGGACAGAAGGGTGAAGGAGGGACAGAAGGGTGGAGGAGGGACAGAAGGGTGGAGGAGGACAGAAGGGTGGAGGAGGACAGAAGGGGTGGAAGGACAGAAGGGGGTGGAGGGACAGAAGGGTGGAGGAGAGTAGGAGGGTGGAGGGAGAGAAGGGAGGGTGGAGGGACAGAGGGTGGAGGAGGGTACAAAAGGGTCGTGGAGGGACAGAAGGGTGGGAGGGATAGAAGGGGGGAAGAGGGACAGAAGGGTCGAGAAGGGACAGAAGAGTGGAGGAGGGACAGAAGGGTGGAGGAGGGACAGAAGGGGGGAAGAGGGACAGAAGGGTCGAGGAGGGACAGAAGGGTCGAGGAGGGACAGAAGGGTGAGAAGGGACAGAAGGGTGGAGGAGGGAAAGAAGGGTGGAGGAGGGACAGAAGGATGGAGGAGGGACAGAAGGGGTGGAGGGACAGAAGCAGGGTGGAGGGACAGAAGGTTGGAGGAGGGTACAGAAGGGTGGTGGAGGGACAGAAGGAGGGTGGAGGGACAGAATGGGGTGGAGGGACAGAAGGGTGGAGGAGGGACAGAAGGGTGGAGGAGGGACAGAAGGGGGTAGAGGGACCGAAGGGGGGTGGAGGGACACAAGGGGGGTGGAGGGACAGAAGGGTGGAGGAGGGACAGAAGTGGGTGGAGGAACAGAATGGGGTGGAGGGACAGAAGGGTGGAGAGAGGGACAGAAGGGTGGAGGAGGGACAGAAGGGGGGTGGAGGGACAGAAGGGGGGTGCAGGGACAGAAGGGGGGGGGTGGAGGGACAGAAGGGTGGAGGAGGGACAGAAGTGGGTGGAGGGACAGAAGCAGGGTGGAGGAGGGACAGAAGGGTGGAGGAGGGACAGAAGGGTGGAGGAGGGACAGAAGGGGAGGGTGGAGGGACAGAAGGGGAGGGTGGAAGGACAGAAGGAGGGTGGAAGGACAGAAGGAGGGTGGAGGGACAGAAGGAGGGTGGAGCTGGAGGGACAGAAGGAAAGTGGAGGGACAGAAGGGTGGTGGAGGGACAGAAGGAGGGTGGAGGGACAGAAGGAGGGTGGAGGGACAGAAGGA
>CM031623.1:28081067-28111067 GCA_018398815.1 Conus ventricosus
TTAAAGGTGTGGGGCAAACCATTCAGTCACAACCCCTGGTTAAAGGTGTGGGGCAAACCATTCAGTCACAACCCCTGGTTAAAGGTGTGGGGCAAACCATTCAGTCACAACCCCTGGTTAAAGGTGTGGGGCAAACCATTCAGTCACAACCCCTGGTTAAAGGTGTGGGGCAAACCATTCAGTCACAACTCCTGGTTAAAGGTGTGGGGCAAACCATTCAGTCACAACCCCTGGTTAAAGTGTGGGGCAAACCATTCAGTCACAACACCTGGTTAAAGGTGTGGGGCAAACCATTCAGTCACAACCCCTGGTTAAAGGTGTGGGCAAACCATTCAGTCACAACCCCAGGTTAAAGGTGTGAGGCAAACCATTCAGTCACAACCCCTGGTTAAAGGTGTGGGGCAAACCATTCAGTCACAACCCCTGGTTAAAGGTGTGGGGCAAACCATTCAGTCACAACCCCTGGTTAAAGGTGTGGGGCAAACCATTCAGTCACAACTCCTGGTTAAAGGTGTGGGGCAAACCATTCAGTCACAACCCCTGGTTAAAGGTGTGGGGCAAACCATTCAGTCACAACCCCTGGTTAAAGGTGTGGGGCAAACCATTCAGTCACAACCCCTGGTTAAAGGTGTGGGGCAAACCATTCAGTCACAACCCCAGGTTAAAGGTGTGAGGCAAACCATTCAGTCACAACCCCTGGTTAAAGGTGTGGGGCAAACCATTCAGTCACAACCCCTGGTTAAAGGTGTGGGGCAAACCATTCAGTCACAACCCCTGGTTAAAGTGTGGGGCAAACCATTCAGTCACAACCCCTGGTTAACCCCTGGTTAAAGGTGTGCGGAAAACCATTCAGTCACATCCCCTGGTTAAAGGTGTGGGGCAAACCATTCAGGACTTGAACTACACGTGACCGCAGCAAAGAATCTTCCCCACCTCAGAGAAGTCGCCGAACCCCATGCACACCCGGACATCACAGGGCTTTCACATCTTCTCACAGGGCTTTCACATCTTCTCACAGGGCTTTCACATCTTCACTTGATCGCTGAGTTCGGAACGTTTTTGGTCTGTTTTAAAACTTGTTGCCAAATGATGGCAGCAATTGTGTTTCCGGTGGCATAAAGGCACAATATGCATGCATACATGCTGGTGACAGTGAGCATAGCAGGAGAGAGGAGAACGATTGCTGGTGACAGTGAGCATAGCAGGAGAGAGGAGAACACTGGTGACCGTGAGCATAGCAGGAGAGAGGAGAACACTGGTGACAGTGAGCATAGCAGGAGAGAGGAGAACGATTGCTGGTGACAGTGAGCACAGCAGGACAGCGGAGAACGATCACATACAGAATCAACAGGAGACAGACACAGACAGACAACAGACAATACTCGTCAGCACAGATACAGGCACAGAGTGAAGAGACACACACCTCTTCAGCGCATTCTCCAAACCTCTCCGACAGCGATTCTCCAAACATGACAATGTCTGCACAGCACCAACCAGAGTGTCATAACCATCAGGTACCACTCCATGCCCTCTCCCCCCCAACCATCAGGTACCACTCCATGCCTCTCCCCCCCAACCATCAGGTACCACTCCATGCCCTCTCCCCCCCAACCATCAGGTACCACTCCATGCCCTCTCCCCCCCAACCATCAGGTACCACTCCATGCCCTCTCCCCCCAACCATCAGGTACCACTCCATGCCCTCTCCCCCCTCCCCTTCCCCTCCTCCCCTCGAAAAAAAAACCTGGTTGAAAATATGTCAATTTTAAAACAAGAACAACAACTGAACGTTAACACCGATCAATCATCATTCAAATTAACCCAGAATGTTGATCAATATCAAATTAACATTACTCAACGTTAACAAAATCAAAACGCTAAAATCTATCAGATAAATATCGCTCAATATCCTAAGCAAATGTCAAAGCGAACAAATATTACTAATTCAGCATTACATCAAACGAAGACCATAACACAGATCAAACTAATGTTACTCAATATTGCCACAAACGAAAGCGTCAGAAAATATCAAACTAATATCAGTGACAATGACTGGCTAACAGACAACTGACCCTAAACTAAGCAAGGTAAAGAGGCGAAAGTGTTTAAATGAAAAAATCAAATCACGGACAATGATGATGATAACGCTAATGCCAACAACGCCTATTTACGGTGATCCACACACACTGAATGGACAGCACAGGATCCATGACAACCACTGCCCATGCAGGGTGAGACTGGTTGATGTGTGACCCTGGCACACAGACCTCTACACCACTGCCCATGAGACTGGTTGATGTGTGACCCTGGCGCACAGACCCCTACACCACTGCCCATGAGACTGGTTGATGTGTGACCCTGGCACACAGACCCCTACACCACTGCCCATGAGACTGGTTGATGTGTGACCCTGGGACACAGACCTCTACACCACTGCCCATGAGACTGGTTGATGTGTGACCCTGGCACACAGACCTCTACACCACTGCCCATGAGACTGGTTGATGTGTGACCCTGGCACACAGACCCCTACACCACTGCCCATGAGACTGGTTGATGTGTGACCCTGGCACACAGACCTCTACACCACTGCCCATGAGACTGGTTGATGTGTGACCCTGGCACACAGACCTCTACACCACTGCCCATGAGACTGGTTGATGTCGTGTGACCCTGGCACACAGACCCCTACACCACTGCCCATGAGACTGGTTGATGTGTGACCCTGGCACACAAACCCCTACACCACTGCCCATGAGACTGGTTGATGTCGTGTGCCCCTGGCACACAGACCTCTACACCACTGCCCATGAGACTGGTTGATGTGTGACCCTGGCACACAGACCCCTACACCACTGCCCATGAGGCTGGTTGATGTGTGACCCTGGCACACAGATCTCTACACCACTGCCCATGAGGCTGGTTGATGTGTGACCCTGGCACACAGACCCCTACACCACTGCCCATGAGACTGGTTGATGTCGTGTGCCCCTGGCACACAGACCTCTACACCACTGCCCATGAGACTGGTTGATGTGTGACCCTGGCACACAGACCTCTACACCACTGCCCATGAGACTGGTTGATGTGTGACCCTGGCACACAGACCTCTACACCACTGCCCACGAGGCTGGTTGATGTGTGACCCTGGCACACAGACCTCTACACCACTGCCCATCAGACTGGTTGATGTCGTGTGACCCTGGCACACAGACCTCTACACCACTGCCCATGAGGCTGGTTGATGTGTGACCCTGGCACACAGACCTCTACACCACTGCCCATGAGGCTGGTGGATGTGTGACCCTGGCACACAGACCTCTACACCACTGCCCAAGAGACTGGTTGATGTGTGACCCTGGCACACAGACCTCTACACCACTGCTCATGAGACTGGTTGATGTCGTGTGACCCTGGCACACAGACCCCTACATCACTGCCCATGAGACTAATTGATGTGTGACCCTGGCACACAGACCCCTACACTACTGCCCATGAGACTGGTTGATGTCGTGTGACCCTGGCACACAGACCTCTACACCACTGCCCATGAGACTGGTTGATGTGTGACCCTGGCACACAGACCCCTACCCCACTGCCCATGAGGCTGGTTGATGTGTGACCCTGGCACACAGACCCCTACACCACTGCCCATGAGGCTGGTTGATGTGTGACCCTGGCACACAGACCCCTACACTACTGCCCATCAGACTGGTTGATGTGTGACCCTCGCACACAGACCTCTACACCACTGCCCATGAGACTGGTTGATGTGTGACCCTGGCACACAGACCTCTACACCACTGCCCATGAGACTGGTTGATGTGTGACCCTGGCACACAGACCTCTACACCACTGCCCATGAGGCTGGTTGATGTGTGACCCTGGCACACAGACCTCTACACCACTGCCCATGAGGCTGGTTGATGTGTGACCCTGGCACACAGACCTCTACACCACTGCCCATGAGACTGGTTGATGTGTGACCCTGGCACACAGCCCCTACACCACTGCCCATGAGACTGGTTGATGTGTGACCCTGGCACACAGACCTCTACACCACTGCCCATGAGACTGGTTGATGTGTGACCCTGGCACACATACCTCTACACCACTGCCCATGAGACTGGTTGATGTGTGACCCTGGCACACAGACCTCTACACCACTGCCCATGAGACTGGTTGATGTGTGACCCTGGCACACAGACCCCTACACCACTGCCCATGAGGCTGGTTGATGTGTGACCCTGGCACACAGACCTCTACACCACTGCCCATGAGACTGGTTGATGTTTGACCCTAGCACACAGACCTCTACACCACTGCCCATGAGACTGGTTGATGTGTGACCCTGGCACACAGACCTCTACACCACTGCCCATGAGACTGGTTGATGTGTGACCCTGGCACACAGACCTCTACACCACTGCCCATGAGACTGGTTGATGTGTGACCCTGGCACACAGACCTCTACACCACTGCCCATGAGACTGGTTGATGTGTGACCCTGGCACACAGACCACTACACCACTGCCCATGAGACTGGTTGATGTGTGACCCTGGCACACAGACCTCTACACCACTGCCTATGAGACTGGTTGATGTGTGACCCTGGCACACAGACCTCTACACCACTGCCCATGAGACTGGTTGATGTGTGACCCTGGCACACAGACCTCTACACCACTGCCCATGAGACTGGTTGATGTCGTGTGACCCTGGTACACAGACCCCTACACCACTGCCCATGAGACTGGTTGATGTGTGGCCCTGGCACACATACCTCTACACCACTGCCCATGAGACTGGTTGATGTGTGACCCTGGCACACAGACCTCTACACCACTGCCCATGAGACTGGTTGATGTGTGGCCCTGGCACACAGACCCCTACACCACTGCCCATGAGGCTGGTTGATGTGTGACCCTGGCACACAGACCTCTACACCACTGCCCATGAGGCTGGTTGATGTGTGACCCTGGCACACAGACCTCTACACCACTGCCAATGAGGTTGGTTGATGTGTGACCCTGGCACACAGACCTCTACACCACTGCCCATGAGACTGGTTGATGTGTGACCCTGGCACACAAACCTCTACACCACTGCCCATGAGACTGGTTGATGTGTGACCCTGGCACACAGACCTCTACACCACTGCCCATGAGACTGGTTGATGTGTGACCCTAGCACACAGACCCCTACACCACTACTGTCCATCAGACTGGTTGATGTGTGACCCTGGCACACAGACCGCTACACCACTGCCTATGAGACTGGTTGATGTGTGACCCTGGCTCACAGATCCCTACACCACTGCCCATGAGACTGGTTGATGTGTGACCCTGGCACACAGACCTCTACACCACTGCCCATGAGACTGGTTGATGTGTGACCCTGGCACACAGACCTCTACACCACTGCCCATGAGACTGGTTGATGTGTGACCCTGGGACACAGACCTCTACACCACTGCCCATGAGACTGGTTTACGTGTGACCCTGGCACACAGACCTCTACACCACTGCCCATGAGACTGGTTGATGTGTGACCCTGGCACACAGACCTCTACACCACTGCCTTTGAGACCGGTTGATGTGTGACCCTGGCACACAGACCCCTACACCACTGCCCATCAGACTGGTTGATGTGTGACCCTGGCACACAGACCTCTACACCACTGCTCATGAGACTGGTTGATGTGTGACCCTGGCACACAGACCCCTACACCACTGCCCATGAGACTGGTTGATGTGTGACCCTGGCACACAGACCTCTACACCACTGCCCATGAGGCTGGAACCCATGCCACATACCAGCCAGTCCTCAAGCCAGCCAGTCCTCAAGCCAGCCAGTCCTCAAGCCAGCCAATTCCACCCCGCTCCATACGCTATACAACCACTCCTTTCGTCTGTAGGTGTGCACGTACACACACGAGCGCGCGCGTGCACCCATACATACACATTCACACCATGCGGGCGCGCGCACACACACACACACACACACACACACACACACACACACACACACACACACACACACACACACACACACGCACGCACGCACGCACGCACGCACGCACGCACGCACGCACGCACGCACGCACATACAGACAAAAGAAGAGGGTGAGAGAGAAGACTGGAACATTTTACTGATTTATCGCATGGTGACCCTGTCAAAGGAGGAGTTACAAATCATATCAACAGAATTAAACACAAATCCTACTGAAAAAAAAAACACCTGTACATAAGTTGTCTGAGACATCAGCAGAAATCTGAGCTAAACTGGTGTGTTAGCAGTATTCAACATTGGATACTACTTGTGTTCTCCACTCCTTTGTGCTGACGCTGCATCCTGCTGAACCATTCTGCCACATCACAGACTTTCCCAACTGACGTTTTTGTTCATTTTTCAAACCATTGGCGCAAGAAGCGGGTAATAATAGTAGCATTTTTACATGAAACAACTTCAGATAGACACTGAATATCGAAATTGTATTGGGACCGCTTTGAAAACACAAGCACCTCACTCTCTCCATCCACCAACATCGCACTTCTACAGACATCAAGAGCCCCTCAACCACCTCACTCTCTCCATCCACCAACATCGCACTCCTACAGACATCAAGAGCCCCTCAGTCACCTCACTCTCTCCATCCACCAACACTGCACTCCTACAGACATCAAGAGCCCCTCAACCACCTCACTCTCTCCATCCACCAACACTGCACTCCTACAGACATCAAAAGCCCCTCAGTCACCTCACTCTCTCCATCCACCAACACTGCACTCCTACAGACATCAAGAGCCCCTCAACCACCTCACTCTCTCCATCCATCAACACTGCACTCCTACAGATATCAAAAGCCCCTCAGTCACCTCACTCTCTCCATCCACCAACACTGCACTCCTACAGACATCAAGAGCCCCTCAACCACCTCACTCTCTCCATCCATCAACACTGCACTCCTACAGACATCAAGAGCCCCTCAGTCACCTCACTCTCTCCATCCACCAACACTGCACTCCTACAGACATCAAGAGCCCCTCAACCACCTCACTCTCTCCATCCATCAACACTGCACTCCTACAGACATAAAGAGCCCCTCAACCACCTTACTCTCTCCATCCACCAACACTGCACTCCTACAGACATCAAGAGCCCACGGTTATGAAGCTGAGGGCCCCATAAATCTGTGATGTACCCTAGAATGTGTTTCTTTCATGGTTATCACCTGTGCATCGCTCGATAATCATAAATGTTTCAACAGACGAATACAGTTGACGTGTGTTCGGTCTCTGCTGCCATTGGAAACGTTGGATATTGTTTTGTGCCAAGCAGGGCTTCCCATTCCACTGTCCATTTTTAGACGCAGGTTCATGGAGTCAATCAGTACCATGACTTGTTGAGTTCTGAGCTGGTCTGCGGATGAGAACCAATGCAGTGCTTGTGTCACTCTTCTGCCTCCATGGTTAGACTTGATGTTGATAAAGTGTGTGCACCAGTGTCTTCCTGGATAGCTCGGTCATTAATTTTTGCTTCGCTGTTTATCCCCAGCCTGACTTAGCCTCCACTGACTGGACTGTCAGTGTCAATACAGTCATCTGTTTGTTTCGACGGATGGTGCCACACACACACACACACACACACACACACACACACACACACACACACACACACACACACACACACTCTCTCTCTCTCTCTCTCTCTCTCTCTCTCTCTCTCCCTTGTACTGCACTGTATATACTGCATTGTAAAGGATTATGTCTCTGTTGTACTGTGTGCTGTACTGCAACTTGCGCCGTTTCACATTTTATAATACTGCGCTTGCATGCTTTGTGCGACTTTCTGGTCGCAACAGTCCCCCCCCCCCTCCTTTCTCCCCTTTCCCATGCCCCTTCCTACCATCCCCTCTCTACTCCCGTCCCATCCAAGCCTCCCACGAGAACGCCGGGGGTCTTTCAGCTATAAACTGTATCCCTGTCTGGAAATTCTATCTTAGTCATTTCCTCTTTTTATTCACTCTCTTTGACTGTGCTTTTTTTCTTTCTTAAAGTCATTTACTATATTCCTGTCTGTTTATGGCCCATTCTCCGGTATGTCATACAGAAATCGTTTCATCACACTTTTTCTGCCCATTACATATCACCTACCTTTTTTTTATTCTTCATCTGAAGACTAAAAATTATTCACACTCTGCAGGGTGGACAGTGGCCGTCCATTCTGCATAGTATGTCTACCCCGTATGGCTTTTCGTGTATTTTCGGGACGTTTAAATGCTGTTCACTGCCTTTGTACGTGTTGCTTTCATTTTTCTTCCACGACTGAGACACCAAGTGGACTGCACGGCGCTCTGGGCAAGGCCTGGTCTTGCCCGCCTGAAGAATGGCCAAAGGTCAGCCACCATTCCTCCATTTTTCAGGATGTGAGCTTTTTCAGTTTGTGATTTCTTTCAGGATTTAAGCGTTTTCAGTATGTATTTTTTTGCCAGAATGTACGTTTTCTTTTTTTTTTCAGAATGTAAGTGTTTTTTTTTTCAGAATGTAAGCTTTCGCAGAATGGATGACGTCCCAATTACAGGTCCGGATGATGACGCATCGCACAGCGTCATGGCGTGTCAATGACGCATCGCACAGCGTCACGGCGTGTCAATGACGCATCGCACAGCGTCACGGCGTGTCAATGATGCATCGCACAGCGTCACGGCGTGTCAATGACGCATCGCACAGCGTCACGGCGTGTCAATGACGCATCGCACAGCGTCACGGCGTGTCAATGACGCATCGCACAGCGTCACGGCGTGTCAATGACGCATCGCACAGCGTCACGGCGTGTCAATGACGCATCGCACAGCGTCACGGCGTGTCAATGAAGTGTCTGCTGTTGGTCAGGATCTCCCGCAGTGCTGCAGGGCGACAGCTTCTGGTGCAACGGCTCGGTGTCTTGTGTTGTGGTCGGTCATCGTATTCTTACGGAAGTCTCTCTCCCTCTTCTCCACAATGCTGACGTCAGAGATTGCGTGAAAGGTATTAGTGTGGCGAGGCACTCGAGTTTTGTAGCTGCGTCCCATGCTCAGTTGGTCCGGGGGAAACCCACTGAGATTTCGTGTGTTTCTGGACATCAGAAGATCTCCATCCCGCTTGGTGAAGAGCTTGTGGATGGTCTGCACAGCTCTTTCATGTTGCTGTTGCTGGAGGGTGGGGGGGGGGGGGGGGGGGGGGGAGGGAAACGGATGAAGTCCTACGCCAACGGCGGACCCACCCCAGTGCTCGAACATAGGCAGTGGCAGTCAGTGTGAACTAACACCGCTGGAGGCTGACGCTTGACATGTGTCCGCCAGCTGCAGTGACCAGCACAAAGCCAGACATCGTCACGGTGACCAGCACAAAGCCAGACGTCGTCACGGTGGCCAGCACAAAGCCAGACATCGTCACGGTGGCCAGTATAAAGCCAGACATCGTCACGGTGGCCAGTATAAAGCCAGACGTCGTCACGGTGGCCAGTATAAAGCCAGACGTCGTCACGGTGGCCAGTATAAAGCCAGACGTCGTCACGGTGGCCAGTATAAAGCCAGACGTCGTCACGGTGGCCAGTATAAAGCCAGACGTCGTCACGGTGGCCAGTATAAAGCCAGACGTCGTCACGGTGGCCAGTATAAAGCCAGACGTCGTCACGGTGGCCAGTATAAAGCCAGACGTCGTCACGGTGGCCAGTATAAAGCCAGACGTCGTCACGGTGGGCCAGTATAAAGCCAGACGTCGTCACGGCGGCCAGTATAAAGCCAGACGTCGTCACGGTGGCCAGTATAAAGCCAGACGTCGTCACGGTGGCCAGTATAAAGCCAGACGTCGTCACGGTGGCCAGTATAAAGCCGGACATCGTCACGCTGGCCAGTATAAAGCCAGACGTCGTCACGGTGGCCAGTATAAAGCCAGACGTCGTCACGGTGACCAGTATAAAGCCAGACGTCGTCACGGTGGCCAGTATAAAGCCAGACGTCGTCACGGTGGCCAGTACAAAGCCAGACGTCGTCACGGTGGCCAGTACAAAGCCAGACGTGGTCACGGTGGCCAGTATAAAGCCAGACATCGTCACGGTGGCCAGTATAAAGCCAGACGTCGTCACGGTGGCCAGTATAAAGCCAGACGTCGTCACGGTGGCCAGTATAAAGCCAGACGTCGTCAAGATGGCCAGTATAAAGCCAGACGTCGTCACGGTGGCCAGTATAAAGCCAGACGTCGTCACGGTGGCCAGTATAAAGCCAGACGTCGTCACGGTGGCCAGTATAAAGCCAGACGTCGTCACGGTGGCCAGTATAAAGCCAGACGTCGTCACGGTGGCCAGTATAAAGCCAGACGTCGTCACGGTGGCCAGTATAAAGCCAGACGTCGTCACGGTGGCCAGTATAAAGCCAGACGTCGTCACGGTGGCCAGTATAAAGCCAGACGTCGTCACGGTGTCCAGTATAAAGCCAGACGTCGTCACGGTGGCCAGTATAAAGCCAGACGTCGTCACGGTGGCCAGTATAAAGCCAGACGTCGTCACGGTGGCCAGTATAAACCTAGACGTCGTCACGGTGGCCAGTATAAAGCCAGACGTCGTCACGGTGGCCAGTATAAAGCCAGACGTCGTCACGGTGGCCAGTATAAAGCCAGACGTCGTCACGGTGGCCAGTATAAAGCCAGACGTCGTCACGGTGGCCAGTATAAAGCCAGACGTCGTCACGGTGGCCAGCACAAAGCCAGACGTCGTCACGGTGGCCAGTACAAAGCCAGACATCGTCACGGTGGCCAGCACAAAGCCAGACATCGTCACGGTGGCCAGCACAAAGCCAGACGTCGTCACGGTGGCCAGCACAAAGCCAGACGTCGTCACGGTGGCCAGCACAAAGCCAGACGTCGTCACGGTGGCCAGCACAAAGCCAGACGTCGTCACGGTGGCCAGCACAAAGCCAGACGTCGTCACGGTGGCCAGCACAAAGCCAGACGTGGTCACGGTGGGTCTATTACTGGACCACGCTCCACTTGAGGGACTGCACATACATTGTCCTTTGTACTGACCTCAGCGATCTGACTCCTGACACGGAATATTGGTGTGTCAGTAAAGACTTGTTTTTCTAGATTTTGTATTCACTTGATAGTTACATGACCATCCTTTGACGGCATGCAGAGCCAAAGCTAACAAGTACCGACATCAGCCGATGAGGATCACACAGAGTACAAATACTGACTAGTGACACTGCCTATTTCACACTGCCACTACTACTACTACTACTATTACTACTACTACTACTACTGCTGCTGCTTCTGCTGCTGCAACGACTATTACTACTACTACTACTACTACTACTACTACTACTACTACTAGTATCTCAGTGGAGCGGGAGATCCTCTCACCTGGTTTGATGACACCGTCACAGTCGTCCTCTTCACACGTAGGAACCCCGTCTTTCAGCACTTTCTCTGTACGCACCATACACCACAGAGATGACACCACACACCACAGAGATGACACCATACACCACAGAGATAACACCATACACCACAGAGATGACACCACACACCACAGAGATGACACCATACACCACAGAGATGACACCACACACCACAGAGATAACACCATACACCACAGAGATGACACCACACACCACAGAGATGACACCACACACCACAGAGATGACACCACACACCACAGAGATGACACCACACACCACAGAGATAATACCATACACCACAGAGATGACACCATACACCACAGAGATGACACCACACACCACAGAGATGATACTACACACCACAGAGATGACACCACACACCACAGAGATGACACCATACACCACAGAGATGACACCACACACCACAGAGATGAAACGACACACCACAGAGATGACACCACACATCACAGAGATGACACCACACACCACAGAGATGACACCACACACCACAGAGATGACACCACACATCACAGAGATGACACCACACACCACAGAGATGACACCACACATCACAGAGATGAAACCACACACCACAGAGATGACACCACACATCACAGAGATGACACCACACACCACAGAGATGACACCACACATCACAGAGATGACACCACACATCCCAGAGATGACACCACACACCACAGAGATGACACCACACACCACAGAGATGACGCCACACACCACAGAGATGACACCACACATCACAGAGTGACCCCAAACATCAGAGAGATGATGCCACACACCACAGAGATGACACCACACATCACAGAGATGATGCAACACACCACAGAGATGACACCACACACCACAGAGATGACACCACACACCACAGAGATGTCACCACACATCACAGAGATGACTCCACACATCACAGAGATGACTCCACACATCACAGAGATGACACCACACACCACAGAGATGAAACCACACACCACAGAGTTGATGCCACACACCACAGAGATGATGCCACACATCACAGAGATGACACCACACACCACAGAGTTGATGCCACACACCACAGAGATGATGCCACACATTACAGAGATGACACCACACACCACAGAGATGACACCACACATCACAGAGATGACACCATACATCACAGAGATGATGCCACACACCACAGAGATGTTGCCACACATCAAAGAGATGACACCACACACAAAAGAGATGATGCCACACATCACAGAGATGATGCCAGACATCACAGAGATGATGCCACATATCACAGAGATGACACCACACATCACAGAGATGATATCACACACCACAGAGATGACACCACACACCACAGAGAAGACACCACACCACAGAGAAGACACCACACACCACAGAGAAGATACCACACCACAGAGACGATACCACACCACAGAGA
Source organism: Conus ventricosus (assembly GCA_018398815.1). Taxonomy (NCBI): domain Eukaryota; kingdom Metazoa; phylum Mollusca; class Gastropoda; order Neogastropoda; family Conidae; genus Conus; species Conus ventricosus. The sequence goes on from CM031623.1 coordinate 28,093,937, forward strand.
AGATACCACACCACACAACTCAGAGATGACATCACACAACGCAGAGATGACATCACACAACACAGAGATTACACCATACAACACAGAGATGACACCATTCAACACAGAGATGACACCATACAACACATACAACACAGAGATGACACCATACAACACAGAGATGACACCACACACGACAGAGATGACGCCACACACCACAGAGATGACACCACACAACACAGAGATGACACCACACACCACAGAGATGATGCAACACCTTTACATTTTCATCACACATCTGCACAAAATAGAACTGACACGCTACATAGTTACGTTTTCATCACACACCCAGTCAATACGACATATTACACCTGTACGGTTTTTTCAGGCATAAAGAGGCCATCTTCCACCTTTAGGCAGGCGTGATCAGGTATAAAGAGGCCATCTTCCACCTTTAGGCAGGCGTGATCAGGTATAAAGAGGCCATCTTCCACCTTTAGGCAGGCGTGATCAGGTATAAAGAGGCCATCTTCCACCTTTAGGCAGGCCTGCAGATATAGTGGGTATAGCACAGGCCGGTGCTGCTTTCTGTACCAATGCAGGAACTGGGCATTTCAGATCACATGTTTGTTCAGGTGTTCGCTGGTTTGTCCGGTTACAGTTTAATTCGAAAACAACAAAACGAGTGTTCATCTAGTTTCCCTGGGTTGTTTGTAAAGTCCATAGCAAAATAAATCCAATACTTGTGTATTTATGTGCAAAGGTTACTTCCGACAAAACGGACTAGCTCCAGCCAGCACTGATTTATTGGAAAACTTGTCTTTATTTGTGCATGCCAGCATTTTCATTTTGTTTCGTTTTTATTTCTGTATACACCTAAGTGACCACTGACGCAAAATGCCCACATAACACATAATACAGCGTGTTATCTACCTGTCAAAGAGTGAGAATTAGTTGTCACATGACACAAGTTACACAGCGTCTTCTTTCGGACACAGCGGAAGGGTTAGTTTACACGTGGCACACCTCACACCATGATATCTACCGGATAAAGAGGGAGGGTTAATGAACACATGCCACAGCTAACACCATGTCTTTTACCGGACAAAGAGGAAGGCTAGTCTAACCATGACACAGCTTACAGCGTGTCTTCTACCGGACAAAGAGGAAGGGCTAGTCTAACCATGACACAGCTTACAGCGTGTCTTCTACCGGACAAAGAGGAAGGGCTAGTCTAACCATGACACAGCTTACAGCGTGTCTTCTACCGGACACGGAATGACGTTTAGTTTACACGTGACACAGCTTACAGCGCGTCAACCAACTGGCAAGAGGGAGAGTTAGTTTACACATGACACAGCTTACAGCTCGTCTATTACCAGACAAATGGGGAGGAAGTAGTTTACACATGACACAGCGTACAGCGTGTCTTCTACCTGACAAAGAGGAGGATTAGTTTACACATGACACAGCGTACAGCGTGTCTTCTACCTGACAAAGAGGGAGATTAGTTTACACATGACACAGCGTACAGCGTGGCAAAGAGGGAGGATCTACCTGGCAAAGAGGAGGATCAGTTTACACATGACACAGCGTACAGCGTGTCTTCTACCTGGCAAAGAGGGAGGATTAGTTTACACATGATACAGCTTACAGCGTGTCTTCAATCGGACAACGGGGAAGGCTCGTTCTCACACAACACAGCTCACAGTGTGTTTTCCACCTGACAAAGGGGGACAGTAGTTTATACATGACACAGCTTACATAAGCGTGTCATCAAGCTGAAAGAGTGGAGGGTGACTTTGCACATGACACAGCTTACAGCGTGTCATCAAGCTGACAGAGCGGGAGGTGACTTGCACATGACACAGCTTACAGCGTGTCATCAAGCAGAGTGTGTGTGTGTGTGTGTGTGTGTGGTGGGGGGGGGGGGGTGACTTTGCACATGACACAGCTTACAGCGTGTCATCAAGCTGACAGAGTGGGAGGTGACTTTGCACGTGGCACAGCTTACAGCGTGTCATCAAGCAGATGTGGGTGTGTGTGGTGTGGGTGGGGGGGGGGGGGGGTGACTTTGCACATGACACAGCTTACAGCGTGTCATCAAGCTGACAGAGTGGGAGTGACTTTGCACGTGGCACAGCTTACAGCGTGTCATCAAGCAGAGTGTGTGGTGTGTGTGTGTGTGTGGTGTTGTTGTGTGTGTGGGGTGGGGTGGTGTGGTGGGGGGGGGGGGGGGGGGGGGGGGGGGGGGTGACTTTGCACATGACACAGCTTACAGCGTGTCATCAAGCTGACAGAGTGGGAGGTGACTTTGCACGTGGCACAGCTTACAGCGTGTCATCAAGCTGACAGAGTGGGAGGTGACTTTGCACGTGGCACAGCTTACAACGCCTCTTCAACCTGACAATGAGGTGAGAGGGCGGAGTTAGTTTACACCTGACACAACTTACAGCATGCCTTCTATCTGCCAAAAGGGACGGTTACTTCATACAGTACAGAACCTACAGCATGCCTTCTATCTGCCAAAAGGGACGGTTACTTCATACAGTACAGAACTTACAGCATGCCTTCTATCTGCCAAAAGGGACGGTTACTTCATACAGTACAGAACTTACAGCATGCCTTCTATCTGCCAAAAGGGACGGTTACTTCATACAGTACAGAACTTACAGCATGCCTTCTATCTGCCAAAAGGGACGGTTACTTCATACAGTACAGAACTTACAGCATGTCATCTACCTGATCTCGTACGAAGGTTAGTTTACGCAAGACACGGTTTACACCTGACCTGATGGGAAGGTTAGTTTTATGCATGACACACTTACAGCGTGTCATCTACCTGAGCGAAAGGGAGGGTTACTTTACAGATGCTACAGCATACAGCATGTCTTGGACCTGACAAAATGGGGTGGGTTATTTTGAACATATCACCACTGACAGCACGTCGTCTGCCTCTCAAAGAGGGAGGGTTAATTTATACGTCACAACTTACACCGTGTCCTCTACCTGAGCGAAAGAGATGACTATTTTATACACGATACAGCTTACAGCATGTCGTCTACCTGACAAAGAGGAGAGGTTACGGCCAGTTTTCTGCCTAACAACTAGGGAGGGTTAGTTCACACATGGCCCAGCAGTTTTTCTGCCTAACAACTAGGGAGGGTTAATTCACACACGCCCAGCTTACAGTGCCTCCTATGTGATACAGACGGAGGGTTATTCAACACATGACACAGTTTACAGCGTGCTGTCTCTGTCCAAACCTGATTTAGCTACACATTTCACAGATTACAGCTGGACAAAGAGAAAGGGTTGGTTTACACATAATGCATCTCTCACCATGGTATGTACTGGACAAAAAAGGACGGTCAGTTGGTAACAGACACAGCTTACAAGGCTGATTTCCCCTATCTGACAAGGAGGAAGGGTTAGGTGACTCATGACACAGCTTACAGTATGTACTGTACTTCACAAGAGGGAACGTTAGTTTACACGCAACACAACTTACAGTGTATCTAAAACCTGACAAAGAAGGGACTGGGGGTTGTGGTTTACACATGACACAGCTTACAGTATGTATTTTGCTTGTGGGAATGGGGGTGGGGGACGGGAGACACAGCTTATAGCGCTATTATGTCATCTACCTGACAAGAGGATGGGTTACTTTACACATTACACAGCTTACAGCATGTCTACTACCTGACACATGACACAGTTTACACTTTGCCTACTACCTGACAAAGAGGGAGGATCAGGTTACACATGATACGGCCGAGAGCGTGTTTTTCACCTGACCCAGAGGGATGTTTAGTTTACAAGTTAACACATGACCTGGTTTAATGCGTATCATCTACCTGACCTAGTGGGAGGGTTAGTTTACACACGACAGCTTACCGCGTGTCATCCACCCACCTGAGGGAGGATTAGTGTACACAGGGTGCAGCTTACAGCGTGTCACTGACTGACCTGATGGAGGATTAGTGTACACAGGGTGCAGCTTACAGCGTGTCACTGACTGACCTGAGGGAGGATTAGTGTACACAGGGTCAGCTTACAGCGTGTCACTGACTGACCTGAGGGAGGATTAGTGTACACAGGGTGCAACTTACAGCGTGTCACTGACTGACCTGATGGAGGATTAGTGTACACAGGGTGCAGCTTACAGCGTGTCACTGACTGACCTGAGGGAGGATTAGTGTACACAGGGTGCAGCTTACAGCGTGTCACTGACTGACCTGATGGAGGATTAGTGTACACAGGGTGCAGCTTACAGCGTGTCACTGACTGACCTGAGGGAGGATTAGTGTACACAGGTGCAGCTTACAGCGTGTCACTGACTGACCTGATGGAGGATTAGTGTACACAGGGTGCAGCTTACAGCGTGTCACTGACTGACCTGAGGGAGGATTAGTGTACGCAGGGTGCAGCTTACAGCGTGTCACTGACCTGAGGAGGATTAGTGTACACAGGGTGCAGCTTACAACGTGTCATTGGACTGAGGGAGGATTAGTGTACGCAGGGTGCAGCTTACAGCGTGTCACTGACCTGAGGGAGGATTAGTGTACACAGGGTGCAGCTTACAACGTGTCAGTGGACTGAGGGAGGATAAGTGTACACAGGGTGCAGCTTACAACGTGTCATTGGACTGAGGGAGGATTAGTGTACACAGGGTGCAGCTTACAACGTGTCAGTGGACTGAGGGAGGATAAGTGTACACAGGGTGCAGCTTACAACGTGTCATTGGACTGAGGGAGGATTAGTGTACGCAGGGTGCAGCTTACAGCGTGTCACTGACCTGAGGGAGGATTAGTGTACACAGGGTGCAGCTTACAGCGTGTCATTGGACTGACGAAATGGGAAGCTCGGTTATACACAAGAATCAGTTAAAATCTTGTCATCTACCTGAAGAAGACTAAGGGTTAATTGACACTGAACACAGCTTTCAGCCTGTCTTCCCCCTGACACAGACGGAAGGTTAGTTAAGATGTGAGGGAAGAGAAGAGGTTCTTCGCACTGACCAGGAGGCGGGCCATGGTACAGGTACAGTGCGCCCCTAACTAGACAGGGGAAAGCTGTGTTGTACCTCAGTGGACATCTTTCAACAGTTTTTTAAAGGCCGAATGTTGTTGCACTGGTCAAGTCAAACAGTTCTATCCGTCTCAGTATGGTGGTCTCTTCTGCCACTCGGCAAACACGTTACGCGTTGGAACGTGCTAGTTATTCAAAAAACATGATAAAACGCTAAATGTGCATGACAGTATGAAAGATACGGACACATAAACACAAGCACGCATGCGCATGCACAACACAGGAAGCTGATCACCGTGTCTTTCAGTTAAACACCACTTCAACATACAGCACCATGTTTTGTGTGTTCAATGTTTTAACCACAATGACAAAAGACGTTGACAAATAACAATACAAACAGACCACGTCTGAAGACTGCACGATCTACCAAACCGCTTTTGTGTTGAGAAACAGGCAAACAGGATCGAATAGAATACAGTGTTCGCTCGCGTGTATTGACGCCATCCCCCCACCCCCCAGTAAATCAGCCCTCTCCTCTAACTGTACGTGGCATGCCATGGAGACACTATCTGGGAGTGATTTATGACAGCCACCCGCGTTATCTGTCCCCGTCACATGGTGTCCGGATCCTGGTGACAACCTGAGGAACGAGACAAACCCACAGTGCACCTCTCCTCTCCACCCCCTCGCCCCACCCCCACCCCCCACCTCTCCTCTCCACACCCTCGCCACCCCACCCCCCCTCTCCTCTCCACCCCCTCGCCCCACCCCCACCCCCCACCTCTCCTCTCCACCCCCTCGCCCCACCCCCCACCCCCCACCTCTCCTCTCCACCCCCTCGCCCCACCCCCACCCCCCACCTCTCCCTCCACACCCTCGCCCCACCCCCACCCCCCACCTCTCCTCTCCACCCCTCGCCCCACCCCCACCCCCACCTCTCCTCTCCACACCCTCGCCCCACCCCCACCCCCCCACCTCTCCTCTCCCACCCCCTCGCCCCACCCCCACCCCCCACCTCTCCTCTCCACCCCCTCGCCCCACCCCCACCCCCACCTCTCCTCTCCACCCCCTCGCCCCACCCCCACCCCCCACCTCTCCACTCCCACCCCCACCCCCACCCCCACTCTCCTCTCACCCCTCGCCCACCCACCCCACCTCCTCCACCCCTCGCCCCACCCCACCCCACCTCTCCACCCCTCCCCACCCCCCCCTCGCCCCCCCCCCCACCCCCCACCTCTCCTCTCCCCCCCCTCGCCCCACCCCCACCCCCCCCTCTCCTCCCCACCCCCCGCCCCACCCCCACCCCCACCTCTCCTCTCCACCCCCTCGCCCCACCCCCACCCCCACCTCTCCTCTCCACCCCCTCGCCCCACCCCCACCCCCCCTCTCCCACCCCCTCGCCCCACCCCCCCCCCCACCTCTCCTCTCCACCCCCTCGCCCCACCCCCACCCCACCTCTCCTCACCACCCCCTCGCCCCACCCCCACCCCCACCTCTCCTCTCCACCCCCCTCGCCCCACCCCCACCCCCACCTCTCCTCTCCACCCCCTCGCCCCACCCCACCCCCCCTCTCCACCCCCCCCCTCGCCCCACCCCACCCCCACCTCTCCTCCACCCCCTCGCCCCACCCCCACCCCCACCTCTCCTCCCACCACCCTCCCCCACCCCCCACCCCACCCCACCTCTCCTCTCCACCCCCTCGCCCCACCCCCACCCCCCACCTCTCCTCTCCACTCCCTCGCCCCACCCCCACCCCCCACCTCTCCTCTCCACCCCCTCGCCCCACCCCCCCACCTCTCCTCTCCACCCCCTCGCCCCACCCCCACCCCCCACCTCTCCTCTCCACCCCCTCGCCCCACCCCCCACCCCTCCTCTACACCCCCTCGCCCCACCCCCACCCCCCACAGTCCACCTCTCCTCTCCACCCCCTCGCCCCACCCCCACCCCTCCTCTACACCCCCTCGCCCCACCCCCATCCCCCACAGTCCACCTCTCCTCTCCACCCCCTCGCCCCACCCCCATCCCCCACAGTCCACCTCTCCTCTCCACCCCCTCGCCCCACCCCCATCCCCCACAGTCCACCTCTCCTCTCCACCCCCCCCCCACCCCCATCCCCCACATCCACCTCTCCTCTCCACCCCCTCGCCCCACCCCCATCCCCCACAGTCCACCTCTCCTCTCCACCCCCTCGCCCCACCCCCCACAGTCCACCTCTCCTCTCCACCCCCTCGCCCCACCCCCACCCCTCCTCTACACCCCCTCGCCCCACCCCCATCCCCCACAGTCCACCTCTCCTCTCCACCCCCTCGCCCCACCCCCATCCCCCACAGTCCACCTCTCCTCTCCACCCCCTCGCCCCACCCCCATCCCCCACAGTCCACCTCTCCTCTCCACCCCCTCGCCCCACCCCCATCCCCCACAGTCCACCTCTCCTCTCCACCCCCTCGCCCCACCCCCATCCCCCACAGTCCACCTCTCCTCTCCACCCCCTCGCCCACCCCCCACAGTCCACCTCCTCCTCCCCACCCCCCTCGCCCCACCCCCATCCCTCCTCTACACCCCCTCGCCCACCCCCATCGTCCACCTCTCCTCTCCACCCCTCGCCCCACCCCCACAGTCCACCTCTCCCTCACCACCCCTCGCCCCACCCCCACCCCCACCCCCCACCTCTCACTCGATTTTCCTCCTCTTTCCCACGGTCCCCTACCAAAGAGGTGACCTTAATTTCTACGAGGTCAATGTTGTATGCCGTTGTGTGTACAATGCTGGTGCTCACCCCACATTCAATGATTGAAATAAGCCTCTAGTCGTCATGCTATGTACACCACACGTTCAATGACCGAAACAAGCCTCTAGTCGTCATGCTATGTACACCACGCGTTCAATGATTGAAACAAGCCTCTAGTCGTCATGCTATGTACACCACGCGTTTAATGACCGAAACAAGCCTCTAGTCGTCATGCTATGTACACCACGCGTTCAATGATTGAAACAAGCCTCTAGTCGTCATGCTATGTACACCACGCGTTCAATGATTGAAACAAACCTCTAGTCGTCAAGCTATGTACACCACACGTTCAATGATTGAAACAAACCACCAGTCGTCATGCTATGTACACCACACGTTCAATGATTGAAACAAACCTCTAGTCGTCAAGCTATGTACACCACACGTTCAATGATTGAAACAAGCGTCTAGTCGTCACGCTGTCACCACACGCTCAATGACTGAAACAAAGCCTCTAGTCGTCAAGCTATGTACACCACACGTTCAATGATTGAAACAAACCTGTAGTCGTCACGCTGTCACCACACGTTCAATGATTGAAACAAACCACCAGTCGTCACGCTGTCACCACACGTTCAATGATTGAAACAAACCACTAGTCGTCACGCTGTCACCACACGTTCAATGATTTAAACAAACCACCAGTCGTCACGCTGTCACCACACGTTCAATGATTGAAACAAACCACCAGTCGTCACGCTGTCACCACACGTTCAATAATTGAAACAAACCACCAGTTGTCACGCTGTCACCACACGTTCAATGATTGAAACAAACCACCAGTCGTCACGCTGTCACCACACGTTCAATGATTGAAACAAACCACCAGTCGTCACGCTGTCACCACACGATCAATGATTGAAACAAACCACCAGTCGTCACGCTGTCACCACACGTTCAATGATTGAAACAAACCACCAGTCGTCACGCTGTCACCACACGTTCAATGATTGAAACAAACCACCAGTCGTCACGCTGTCACCACACGTTCAATGATTGAAACAAACCACCAGTCGTCACGCTGTCACCACACGTTCAATGATTGAAACAAACCACCAGTCGTCAAGCTGTCACCACACGTTCAATGTTTGAAACAAACCACCAGTCGTCACGCTGTCACCACACGTTCAATGATTGAAACAAACCTGTAGTCGTCACGCTGTCACCACACGTTCAATGATTGAAACAAACCAATAGTCGTCACGCTGTCACCACACGTTCAATGATTGAAACAAACCACCAGTCGTCACGCTGTCACCACACGATCAATGATTGAGACAAACCACCAGTCGTCACGCTGTCACCACACGTTCAATGATTGAAACAAACCACCAGTCGTCACGCTGTCACCACACGTTCAATGATTGAGACAAACCACCAGTCGTCAAGCTGTCACCACACGTTCAATGATTGAAACAAACCACCAGTCGTCACGCTGTCACCACACGTTCAATGATTGAAACAAACCACCAGTCGTCACGCTGTCACCACACGTTCAATGATTGAAACAAACCACCAGTCGTCAAGCTGTCACCACACGTTCAATGATTGAAACAAACCACCAGTCGTCACGCTGTCACCACACGTTCAATGATTGAAACAAACCACCAGTCGTCACGCTGTCACCACACGTTCAATGATTGAAACAAACCACCAGTCGTCACGCTGTCACCACACGTTCAATGATTGAAACAAACCACCAGTCGTCAAGCTGTCACCACACGTTCAATGATTGAAACAAACCACCAGTCGTCACGCTGTCACCACACGTTCAATGATTGAAACAAACCACCAGTCGTCACGCTGTCACCACACGTTCAATGATTGAAACAAACCACCAGTCGTCACGCTATGTTCATCCTGTGGGGTTCTGGTCTCAGTCCACCAGGGCCGGTCAAGGTCTCAGTCCATCAGGCCGGTCAAGGTCTCAGTCCACTAGGGCCGGTCAAGGTCTCAGTCCACTAGGGCCGGTCAAGGTCTCAGTCCACCAGGGCCGGTCAAGGTCTCAGTCAAGGTCTCAGTCTACTAGGGCCGGTCAAGGTCTCAGTCCACTAGGGCCGGTCAAGGTCTCAGTCCACCAGGGCTGGTCAAGGTCTCAGTCCACCAGGGCCGGTCAAGGTCTCAGTCCACCAGGGCCGGTCAAGGTCCTCGGTAATCAGAGACATCTCTTTGTCTTCAGAGAACAGTCCACTTTGTGTTTAGCAATGTTGATGACGTTGAAACCTCAACATGGTCAGACAATGGAGTCTGTGAGATCACCCCCGTTGCCTGCTTTGATGGACAGACAGGGAGAGAGGAAGGCCGCATTCAACATCCTCATCTCGGATTTCACACTGTAGACAAAGAACTGCTAACCGAGTTGTTTGCCGCTCCGGGATTTTTTTTAGGCGTAACCAAAAAGCACCATGCCCGCGCAAATCAACGTCTCACATGTCCGGATTTATGGATTCCAACTCAATGGCCGCTCAATCCAAAGCAGCTCATGTCGTTTATAGCCCTGCCGACCACGGGGGTGGGGAGTGGGGATGGGGGGGGGGGGGGGGGGGGGCATATCATGCATGTGCTCCCTCACTGTGTCAGTGAAATAAACGTGTCAAAATGGAACGGACAAACAAAAGACGTCCATCAAACGTTATCACTCTGTCTATTCCTGTCCCATTTTACCGCAACTCTTCGTGGCCTTATTCCAACTACCTCAACTCTTCATGGCCATATTCCAACTACCTGAACTCTTCATGGCCATATTCCAATGGCCTTATTCCAACTACCTCAATTCTTCGTGGGCACATTCCAACTACCTCAACTCTTCATACCCCATATTCCAATTACCTCAACTCTTCAGGGGCCATATTCCAATGGCCTCATTCCAACTACCTTAACCCTCAGGGGCCATATTCCAACCACCTCACTCTTCATGGCCATATTCCAATGGCCTTATCCAACTACCTCAAAACTCTTTATGGCCATATTCCAAGGGCCCTTTATTCCAACTCTCCTTAACTCTTCGTGGCCATATTCGAACTACCTCAACTCTTCATGGCCATATTCCAATGGCCTTTTTCCCCAACTACCTCAACTCTTCATGGCCATATTCTAATTACCTCAACTCTTCATGGCCATTTTCCCAAATTTGGCCTTATTCCAACTACCTCAACTCTTTATGACCATATTCCAATGGCCTTATTCCAAAATCCTTAACTCTTCATGGCCATATTCCAACTACCTCAACTCTTCATGGCCATATTCCAATGGCCTTATTCCAACTACCTCAACTCTTCATGGCCATATTCTAATTACCTCAACTCTTCGTGGCCATATTCCAACATCCTTCATTTCAGCCTTCCCCACGCAACGTTTGGGGAAACCTCATCACCGGCAATACATACGGAGCAATGCCCTACACCAGGTCCGCCCGTAAGGTAACCTACCGAGGAGCCCACACAGCTCTTCTTTTGAGTCATTTTGGTAGTGTCTAGTGACACCTGTTCTGATCTATTTCAAACAAGTTATCACCTTTCTTACACCCCCTATTGATAGAAACTACTGATCGTCCATCCATTACAGCTTCTGTACAACTACTGATCGTCCATGCTTTAAACAACTTATGTAAACAAACTGACGTCTACCATTTCAACTTCTGTACAACTGCTGATCTTTCCATCCAGTACAAGTCCTAATTTTCAAATGTTGACCCCCCCCCCCCCCCCCCCTTACAACTCATTATGGCATAGGTCCTGACCTCTCCGTCAATAAAACTCCTAATGTGAAAGTACTGACCGTCCATCCATTTTAGCTGATGACGTAGAAATACGAATTTTCCTTTTTGACAACTCCTAAAGTAACCATACGGGCCCTCCATCTATTTGACCCCTATGTAAACCCTACTGACCCTCCATCTAATATGACCCCTAATGTAACCATACTGACCCTCCTCTAATATACCCCTAATGTACCATACTGACCCTCCATCTATATGACCCCTAATGTAACCATACTGACCCTCCATCTTTAAATTTACCCCTAATGTAACCATACTGACCCTCCATCTAATATGACTCCTAATGTACCACACTGACCCTCCATCTAATATGACCCCAATGTAACCATTTCTGACCCTCCATCTAATTTGACCCTATGTAACCACACTGACCCTCCATCTACTGTGGCCTAAAGTAACCATACTGACCCTCCTCTAATATGACCCCAATGTAACCATACTGACCTCCATCTAAAATGACTCCTAATGTAACCACACTGACCCTCCATCTAATATGACCCCTAATGTAACCATACTGACCCTCCATCTAATATGACCCCTAATGTAACCACACTGACCCTCCATTTTACTGTGGCTCCTAATGTAACCATCTGACCCTCCATCTAATATGACCCCTAATGTAACCATTTCTGACCCTCCATCTATTATGACCCCTAATGTAACCATACTGACCCTCCATCTTCTGTGACACCTAATGTAACCATACTGACCCTCCACTAATATGACCCCAATTTTAACATACTGACCCTCCATCTAATATGACTCCTAATGTAACCATACGACCCTCCATCAATGTGACTCCAATGTAACCACACTGACCCTCCATCTTAAAATGACCCCTAATGTAACCATAACGACCCTCATCTATTATGACCCTAATTAAAACCCCACTGACCCCTCATCTACTGTGGCTCCTAATGTAACCATACTGACCCTCCATCTAATATGACCCCCAATGTAACCATACTGACCCCATCTACTGTGAAACCCCCAATGTAACCATACTGAACCTCCATCTACTGTGGCTCCTAATGTAAATACTGACCCCCATCACTGTGGTCCTAATGTAACCATACTGACCCTCCATCTAATATGACCCTAATGTAACCATACTGACCCTCCATCTAATATGCCCCCCAATGTAACCATACTGACCCCCATCTAATATGACCCCTAATGTAACCATACTGACCCTCCATCTAAATATGACCCCTAATGTAACCATACTGACCCTCCATCTAATAAAGACTCCTAAGGTAACCACACTGACCCTCCATCTACTGTGACCCCTAATGTAACCATACTGACCCTCCATCTAATATGACCCCAATCTAACCATACTGACCCTCCATCAATATGACCCCTAATGTAACCAATACTGACCCTCCATCTAATTGGGCTCCCAATGGAACCACACTGACCCTCCCTCTAATGTGACCTAATGTAACCACACTGACCCTCCTCTAATATGAACCCCTAATGTAACCAACTGACCCCCCATCTAATATGACCCCTAATGTAACCATACTGAACCTCCATCTAATATGACCCTAATGTAACCAATGTTTAATCCTTAAATACTGACCCCCCATCTAATATGACCCCAAATGTAAACCCTACTGACCCTCCATCTACTGTGGCTCCCAATGTAACCATACTGACCCCCCATCTACTGTGGCTCCTAATGTACCCATACAGGGCCCTCCATCTACGTGACCCTAGTGATTTGAAGCACTGACCCTCCACTCCGACAGCGCCTAATGGTAGTTCAAACCTCCCCTTGACCTATGACTGCCACAGGCACGGGCCGTGCAAATGACCCCAGCACCTACCCCCCATCCAGTCAAAGGAGTACTGCCGGTCACACAGCTGAGTGAGGGAGGTGTAGTAGGAGCCATGAGCTCCACAACTTTGTCCCCGGCAGTCCAGCCAGCCCGGGTTAGTGTGTCGATGTTCTGCCCACACAACCCAGAAAATCATTAGGCACGCTACGTTTTCATTTGCTAAACAACTGTAACAATTAAGACTAAATAAGAACTTTCCCTTTGAAAATAATTACATTTTTTCACAAACATTGCCTGAAATTTGCTGGGACAGTCTGAATTAGAACACCTGTTGGAAAATGTAAAATTGTATTTTTTTTCCATGAGGAAGATGGAAAGTGTTTTTGATGAGCCCGCCTTACCCGTCCGTGCCCCGCCATCGAAGGGGGAAAAGAAAAACGGGTTTCCAATTTTTTTTTACAGTACAAAAGCGAAAGAGTTAAAATAGAACTCATTTTTGCGACGAAAATATGTGCCATCTAGGTTGCCTTGTCCGTTTTATAAAGGACATGATAAAAAAAATTAAACACGAATTTAAATTTTGAATATAACACACACAAAAATGCACTGAAGTTCTGAGTTCCGCAATAGTGGTACTAAATCCTCTTTTCAAATGAATTACTGTGCTCGTTCTTGTTAAATACGTTGGAGTGATTTATGACCAAACAGCCATGCCTTTTGTTTCAAACCAAACATCATTATTTTCTTTTTTGCCAGAAAGTTTACGGTTAATGTGTGTGTGTGTGTGTGTGTGTGTGTGTGTGTGTGTGTGTGTGTGTGTGTGAGTGCACATTTGTTTTCCCTTCCCAGTGAGGATACTTTTCCGTCATGCCTACAATGGTGGAGGGTGTGGGTGGGGTGGTGGTGGAAGAGGGGATTGTGGGAAAACCAAGAGGCGGGGTTGCTCTCAAACAAAATCTATTGGTTGGTCAATCAGTGGGAGATTGCATCTCTTAGAGATCCAAGTAAAGGTTGTTGTGTACAATTCTTAGCCACTCACAATGCTTGGGTTATTGAACAGCAGAGCTGACCACTCAGACTGTTCCATATCTTTTTATCTCCCTTGCACCTTTGAATGGATCCTCAGGCATAGGCTCAAAGATTGTTCCCTATATTTTATATTGTTTGAATAATGCTTTTATGTTTTTCAGCAACTTTTTTCATCTCCACACTTTTGTTTTGTTCCATTCACTACCCTTCGCTGGCTGCTTTGAGGGTGCTGTTGGATTCTTTTTTGAACCCTTGGTGTTGAGAACACCACAGAATTATGGACTGTGGTGTGTCTCTATTTGACACCAAGAGCGCTGACACGATCAGCCGTGTCTCCCTGATGAATCCGATCCGGCGGACGAAAGGCCTAGGAGCATGCAAAACCAGGATGGATTACAATGATTCCCTCAGGCTGCTAGTGAAGGGCTTTTCTTATATTTGTAATATATCCCTCCCCCCCCCCCCCCCCCCCATTTTCTTCATCTTCATTTTTTTTTTAAAGTTCAAATTTTTGCCAAGTCATTACTATAACGACTGAAGAATTGTTAACCTGCACTTGTTCCCCCCCCCCCCACTACTTAATTGTTCAGGAAACAAAATCTATTGGGCAGAAAGCCACAGGGTGGGTTGAAGGAAGATGAGTAGTGTGAGTGTGTAAGGGAAAAGCGGAGGGGCTTATGGTAGATATGCAAACAGGAGATAGATTTGTGGTGTGTGTGCGTGCGTGCGTGTCTGAGAGAGCCAGAGGAATGGAAAGATGGAGGACATGAGAGAGCGAAAGAAGGAAGGAGAGAGGGAGAGAGCATAGGGTGAAACAGAGAGAGAGAGCGTTCATGAATACACATACAGAGAAAGAGAGAGAGAAGCGGAAAGGGAGGGACAGAGAGAGAGAACGTATTTGTAAACATTCCACTTTAACATACAGAGAGAGAGAGAGACACACACACACACTCGCACCTGCGTGCACACATACACACATATGCGAACGCGCGTAGACAAACACACACACATACATGCGCCCACGCGGACACACACACGCGCGCACATGCGCGCGCGCGCACACACACACACACACACACACACACATACACGTTTTCATGCACGCGCGCCGGAGTACTGTCTGAATGAGCAAAATGAACACGGACAGGTGGCATTGTGTGTGTGTGTGTTTGCGCGCGCGTCTGTTTTGTACAAATAGTTTTGAACTGCTTGAAGACAGTCACCTATCACCACAGCCAGCCGTCAACCCAGCAGTCAACCAATCAGTCAATCATCCATCCAGCAGTCAACCAGTCAGTCAATCATCCATCCAGCAGTCAACCAATCAGTCAATCAGCCATCCAACAGTCAAGCGAACAGTCAATCATCCATCCAGCAGTCAACCAATCAGTCAATCATCCATCCAGCAGTCTACCAATCAGTCAATCATCCATCCAGCAGTCAACCAGTCAATAATCCATCCAGCAGTCAACCAATCAATCAGCCAGCCAGCCAGCAGTCAACCAATCAATCAGCCAGCCAGCAGTCAACCAACCAGTCAATCATCCATCCAGCAGTCAATCAGTCAATCAATCAGCCATCCATCCAGCAGTCAACCAATCAGTCAATCAGCCAGCCATCCAGCAGTCAACCAGTCAGCCATCCATCCAGCAGTCAACCAGTCAACCAGCCGTCTATCCAGCAGTCAACCAATCAGTCAATTAGCCAGCCCTCCATCTACCAATCAGTCAATCATCCATCCAGCAGTCAACCAGTCAATCATCCATCCAGCAGTCAACCAATCAATCAGCCATCCATTAAGCAGTCAACCAATCAGTCAATCAGCCATCCAGCAGTCAACAACGAGTCAATCATCCATCCAGCAGTCAATCACTCAATCAATCAGCCATCCATCCAGCAGTCAACCAGTCAGTCAATCAGCCATCCATCCAGCAGTCAACGAGTCAGCCAGCCGTCTATCCAGCAGTCAAGCAATCAGTCAATTAGCCAGCCCTCCATCTACCAATCAGTCAATCAGCTATGCACACAGCACTCAACACTGAAGACAGGAAGAACGCAAAAGCCACAGCTCTGTCAGCTCAGTCAAGACATTGACCCCTGACCTGTGTGTAGTGACGTAACAGCAGCCCCTTTTCATGTAGCAGGCGTATGAAATAATGGCATGGAGTGGGCTGCACACACACACACACACACACACACACGCACGCACACGCATACACCATACACACACATACACATGCACACACACACACACACACACACACACACACACACACACACACACACACACACACACACACACACACACACACACACACACACGCACGCACGCACGCACGCACGCACGCACGAACGCACGCACGCACACACACACACACACACACACACACACACACACACACACACACACACACACCATTCCTTGATGAAATTAACAAAAGCATCACACCATTCTCATTCATTAATCAGTCAACGTATGAAGACCCGTCAACATGTAAATTTGCAAAATTGGAACATAGCCGCTGTATTGAGCTTTATCTATCACTTGCATTGAAGGCTCTCTTCTCCAAAGAATTATACATAATAATGTTAGCACCACACACACAAAGCCATGAATTCAGAAAGCAATGACCGGCACCCCGGCACTCCCTGCAACGTGAAGAGCCAAGACAACCAGACACACTAAAACCTATGACATTGCCAATTTGACATTGAACAGTCAGTAACAACAGTATTCTAATC
>CM031623.1:28116067-28123567 GCA_018398815.1 Conus ventricosus
TCAACAGTCCGTCTAAACGTTGTCAACGGTCTGTCTGAACATTGTCAACAGTCTGTCTGAACATTGTCAACAGTCTGTCTGAACATTGCCAACAGTCTGTCTGAACATTGTCAACAATCTTGTCTGAACATTGTCAACAGTCTGTCTGAACATTCAACAATCTTGTCTGAACATTATCAACAGTCTGTCTGAACATTGTCAACAGTCTGTCTGAACATTGTCAACGATCCTGTCTGAACATTGTCAACAGTTTGTCTAAACATTGTCAACAATCTGTCTAGCCATTGTCAACAGTCCGTCTAAACATTGTCAACGGTCTGTCTGAACATTGTCAACAGTCTGTCTGAACATTGTCAACAATCCTGTCTGAACATTGTCAACAGTCTGTCTAAACATTGTCAACAATCTGTCTAGCCATTGTCAACAGTCCGTCTAAACATTGTCAACGGTCTGTCTGAACATTGTCAACAGTCTGTCTGAACATTGTCAACAATCCTGTCTGAACATTATCAACAGTCTGCCTGAACATTGTCAACAGTCTGTCTAAACATTGTCAACAATCTTGTCTGAATATTGTCAACAGTCTGTCTGAACATTCAACAATCTTGTCTGAACATTGTCAACAGTCTGTCTGAAAATTGTCAACAGTCTGTCTGAACATTGTCAACAGTCTGTCTGAACATTCTCAACAATGTTGTCTGAACATTGTCAACAATCTGTCTGACCATTGTCAACAATCTTGTCTGAACATTGTCAACAGTCTGTCTGAATATTCAACAATTTTGTCTGAACATTGTCAACAGTCTGTCTGAACATTCAACAATCTTGTCTGAACATTATCAACAGTCTGTCTGAACATTGTCAACAGTCTGTCTGAACATTGTCAACAATCATGTCTGAACATTGTCAACAGTCTGTCTGAACATTGTCAACAATCTGTCTGATCATTGTCAACAGTCCGTCTAAACGTTGTCAACGGTCTGTCTGAACATTGCCAACAGTCTGTCTGAACATTGTCAACAATCTTGTCTGAGCATTGTCAACAGTCTGCCTAAACATTGTCAACAGTCTGTCTTAACATTGTCAACAATCTTGTCTGAACATTGTCAACAGTGTGTCTGAATATTCAACAATTTTGTCTGAACATTGTCAACAGTCTGTCTGAACATTGTCAACAGTCTGTCTGAACATTGTCAACAATCCTGTCTGAATGTTGTCAACAGTCTGTCTGAATATTGACAACAATCCTGTCTGAACATTGTCAACAGTCTGTCTGAACATTGTCAACAATCCTGTCTGAACATTGTCAACGGTCCTGTCTGAACATTGTCAACAGTCTGTCTGAACATTGTCTACAGTCCTGTCTGTACATTGTTTACAGTCTGTCTGAACATTGTCTACAATCCTGTCTGTACACTGTCAACAGCCTCTCTGAACATTGTCAACAGTCCGTCTAAACATTGTCAACGGTCTGTCTAAACATTGTCAAAAATCCTGTCTAGACATTGTCAACATTCCTGTCTGAACATTGTCAACAGTCTGTCTGAACATTGTCAACAGTCTGTCTGAATTTTGTCAACAGTCTGTGTGAATATTGTCAACAGTCCGTCTGAACATTGTCAACAGCCATGTCCGAGCATTGTCAACAGTCCTGTCTAAACATTGACAAAAGCCCTGCCTGAACATTGTGAACAATCCTGTATAAGCATTGTCAACATTCTGTCTGAACATTGTCAACAGTTTTGTCTCAACATTGTCAACAGTCCTGTCTGAACATCGTCAAAAGTCTGTTTGAAAATTTATAGCAATCCTCTCCCAAAATTGTCAACAATCCTGTCTGAACATTGTCAACCGTCTGTCTGAATATTGTCAACAGTCCTCTCTGAACATTGTCACCAGTCCCGTCTAAACATTGTCCATAGTGTGTCTGAAACATTGACAATGGTCTATCTGAACATTGTCAACAGTCTTGTCTGAACATTGTCAACATTCTGCCTGAACATTGTCAACAGTCTGTTTGAATATTGTCAACAGTCCTTTCTGAAAATTGTCAAAACTCTGTCTGAACATTGTCAAGAGTCATCTCTAAACATTGTCATCAATCCTGTCTGAACATTGTTAACAGTCTGTCTGAACATTGTCAACAGCTCTCTCTGAACATTCCTGCCTGAATACTGCCAACAGCCCTGTCTGAACATTGTCAACAGTCTGCCTGGACATTGTCAACAGCCCTGTCTGAACATTGTCAACAGTCTGCCTGGACATTGTCAACAGCCCTGTCTGAACATTGTCAACAGTCTGCCTGGACATTGTCAACAGCCCTGTCTGAACATTGTCAACAGTCTGCCTGGACATTGTCAACAGCCTTTCTGAACATTGTCAACAGTCCTGTCTGAACATTGTCAACAGTCCTGTCTGAACATTGTCAAGTCTGTCTAAACATTGTCAACAGTCTGTCTGAACATTGTGAATAGTCATGTCTGAAAATTGTCAACATTGTGTCTGAACACTGTCAACAATCTGTCTGAACATTGTCAACAGTCCTGTCTGAACATTGTCAACAGTCTGTCTGAACATTGTCAACAGTCCTGTCTGAAATTTGTCAAGAGTCATCTCTGAACATTGTCATCATTCCTGTCTGAACATTGTCAACAGTCTGTCTGAACATTGTCAACAGTCTGTCTGAACATTGTCAACAGTGCCGTCTGAACTTTGTCAACAGTCCTGTCTGAACATTGTCAACAGTCTGTCTGAACATTGTCAACAGTCCGTCTGAACATTGTCAACAGCTTGTCTGAACATTGTCAACGGTCTGTCTGAACATTGTCAAGAGTCCTGTCTGAACATTGTCAACAGTCCTGTCTGAACATTGTCAACATCCTGTCTGAACATTGTCAACAATCCTGTCTGTACATTGTCAACAGTCCTGTCTGAACATTGTCAACATCCTGTCTGAACATTGTCAACAATCCTGTCTGTACATTGTCAACAGTCCTGTCTGAACATTGTCAACAGTCTGTCTGAACACTGTCAATAGCCCTGTCTGAATATTGTCAACAGTGCTCTTGTGTGTGTGTGTGTGTGTGTGTGTGTGTGTGTGTGTGTGTGTGTGTGTGTGTGTGTGTCGTGAGGAGGGAGAGAGAGAGAGAGGAGAGAGAAGAGAGAGAGAGAGAGAGAGATGAGGATGGAGAGAGGAGGTGTGTGTGCGTGGTGTGTGTGTGTGAGTGTGAGTGTGTTGTGTGTGTGTGTGTGTGTGTGTGTGTGTGTGTGTGTGTGTGTGTGTGTGTGAGGGGAGAGAGAGAGAGAGAGAGAGAGAGAGAGGGTGTGTGTATGTGTGTGTGTGTGCATGTGTGCGTGCGTGCGTGCGTGCGTGCTGCGTGTGTGTGTTGTGTGTGTGTGTGTGTGTGTGTGTGTGTGTGTGTGTGTGTGTGTGTGTGTGTGTGTGTGAACGCATAGACACACAGAAAACAATACTGAACCAAACGAAATACTGCACATTCCAGGCACTGACTCACAAGGAGTATATTGTGGGAGGGATAACCCAAGGACTTTCAAACGAATGATGATACTCCCTGCTCCAGTTAACATTTACTCATTGACCATCTCCATTCCTTTCCACCTACTATTACCGGTCCTAATATTACTTTGACCATCTCCATTCCTTTCCACCTACTATTACCGGTCCTAATATTACTTTGACCATCTCCATTCCTTTCCACCTACTATTACCTGTACTAATGTTACTTTTATTATTGTTGCTCTCAGTAGCACTGTCATCACTTTCAGCACTGTCATCATCACTTTCATTTAAAACAAACAAACAAACAAACAAAAAACACATTCATAACTATTACAATTTGTTATATTTACTATTAATACTATAATTAACATAATTATCTTTCTTTACAATATTTTTGACATTCCAGCCTCCTATAGCCTTACTATCATTACTGTATGGTTACTTCTTCTTCTTCTTCTTCTTCTGCGTACGCAGGCCGATACTCCTGTGGACACTCCCTGTATAGACAGGCAAGTATTAATCCCATCTACCCAACAAAGGGAGTGGAGTTTTGTGTGCATGACCGTTTTTTATCCGCTATTAAGGCAGCCATACTCCATCTTCGAGGAAGATGCATGCTATGTGTAACGTGTCATCCATACCAACGGCCAAACTGGCCTTCTCTTCCGAAAGTTGGTGATGGGATTTTACGTGTGTGCAAGATGTTATGCAAGCGTTCACTCAAGGAACCTCGGTTTATAATCTCATTCGAAGGACTGTATGGGAAATGGAGTCAGAACTAATGTTAACTCCGAGGGAAAAATCCCCCTGTACCGAAACGGCCCGTCGGAGATTGAAACCCACAACCCTTGGATTACGAGTCCGGCGCTCTACAAACTGAACTATGACTATTACATACATATCATAATCATTAACATACCTATTAGATTCCTTCCTTCCCATAATTTATACCTTCCATCTCCTCTTTGTTCTTCCTGCCCCCCCCCCTCCTCCCCGTGGTTTTTCCCTTAATATTTAAGAATTAGTATTAGTACCATTACTATCATTACTATTTCTATTATTATTATTTTATTCATTAATTCATGTATTTTATTATCAGTATTATTATTTTATTAGCATCTTTTAAACATATTTCTGTATCATTCTTTTATTATCAGTACCATTATTACCATTACCTTTACTATAGTTGTTAGCATTATCATCATTAATACGATTGTTAATATTGATATTACCATCGCTATCATTAACATCACCTTCGCTATCGCCACTAAGACTGTTGTCACGGCAACCATTCTGTTTAAGAGTCCTCTAGCCCACTCTCCTGTCTCCCATACTACACCTGCTGTTGCCAGGTTATCACCACGCCTATCTTGCGCCGAACTGGATGAAGATAAGTGATTGCTCGTTCATTTTTATTGTCCTGAGTGTTGTGTATCTTGCCTGAAGAAGACCTAAGAGGTCGAAACGCGTCGTATTCTGTCTTGCGATTTGTTTGTCCACGTCTTTTTTTTTTTTTTGCTCGCTAACATTCATTAAAAATTTGTTTAGATTTCCGCCTGCAGTGGCCTCACTTTGCAACTAGATCCTCAAAAGTCGTAATCAAATCAATAGTAACCAAAATAAAACACATGCTGAGGTCATAACCAAATCAATAATCACACAACAAAAAGGCGTTCCACTCATAATCTAGTCAAGTGTCACATCAACAAGAACCATACCACTCAGAATCAAATCAATAATCACACAAGATAAAGGAAATTCTACCCGGAATCCGATTGAAAATTACCCAGTGCAACAGTTTTCCCTTCAGTCAATAATCACAAAAGAGAACCTGCCTCCGTGGCAAAGTGGTTAGCGTCGCGGACTCCCGGCTGGGGGGCTGCAGGTTCAGTTTCCACCAGAGTCATTTATTGGTGAGATTTTTGTCTACCCCGACTGGCTCCTGTATAGAACTGAGTTTGCTAAGTGCTCAGCTGTGTGATTTTTGTCTACCCCGACTGGCTCCTGTATAGAACTGAGTTTGCTAAGTGCTCAGCTGTGAGATTTTTGTCTACCCCGACTGGCTCCTGTATAGAACTGAGTTTGCTAAGTGCTCAGCTGTGAGATTTTTGTCTACCCCGACTGGCTCCTGTATAGAACTGAGTTTGCTAAGTGCTCAGCTAGGTAGACTGGGACCACAGTCAAGTTTCATCCTCCTAATGGTTGAGTCTCTGAGAGTGTTGCTCAATTTTCTGACCAACAGTGCAGTTGTCTGTATCTCTCGGGCCTGGTTAACACAGATACAAATTGTGAACATAAGCGTAGAGTACAGACCTGCAGTCTAAGACGAGTGAAAATCGGCAGTATCCTCATCCTCATCAATCAGCATTAAAACAAAAATCTCGAATTCTGTGGCCCTTCATGCCCTGCTGTCATGGTGACCTTGTCTGTGGCCTTGATGTGATTCTGTCGGTGTCACCGGTATTGGCAAAGTCATGAGGGCTGTTACTGGACAGACATGGTGACGCCCTCTGGAGGGAGAGATCACTCACGCCGGCTCCGCGACTAAGCAATTATTGTCGTCAGTAGGTATTGTTTTGAATAAGTTGGATTAGAACAGGCACCACGGAACACCACCGAAGTGACTCGACAGCAGTGCAGTGTCTCCTCCGGTGGGTTGCCTCATGACGACTTGGCATCAAGTGCTCCCTATGGATTGCCGGGCCGGGGGCCGGTCGGCCGAGCTGTGGCTGTTGTCGATAATCACACAACATAAGAGATACTCTATCTAAAGTCCAACCAATGATTATAGGAAATATTCCACTGACAACCACATCAATGATTACTTGAATCAAGGAAATATTCCACTCACAACCACATCAATGATTACTTGAATCATGGAAATATTCCACTCACACCCACATCAATCATTACTTGAATCAAGGGCTGTTCCGGTCAGAATCAAAGCAATAATCAGGAATACTCACTTCTTTCTTGCGACTGTTCCTTTGTCTGTGGAGCAAAAAGCAAAAACCACGATACCAAAATGAACCAGATAACAATTTTTGCCTTACAGAGGAAGATACACACACACACACACACACACACACACACACACACACACACACACAGCACACACACACACACACACACACATATATATATATATATATATATTATCTATATATATATATATATATATATATATATAGAGAGAGAGAGAGAGAGAGAGAGGAGAGAGAGAGAGAGAGAGAGAGAGAGAGAGAGAGAGAGAGGGAAACTCAGAACTCGGAAAACTTTTATTCGATCAAGGATTGAGATTTTAGGCAGAGCCTATTCTTCCAATCTGTCCTTGGATAACATGCCCATAATAAAATCCATAACAACATGAAACAAACATTTTAACTATTACCACTGCTGCCACCACTTCAAACAACAACACAAACGACATCAATAATAATGATAATAATAATAACAATAACAATCATAATAATGATATCAATAATGATGATAATAACAACCACCACAACAGCAATAATAAAATAATCATAATAACAACAATAACAATAACAATTCATCATCATCATCATCAATCATCTCATCATCTCATCACATCATCATCCATCATCATCATCATCACTCATCTCCATCGTCGTCGTCGTCGTCGTCATTATCATCTTCATCACCTGAAAATAGTAGAGCAGTACCATAGAAGTGAAAAACACACGAACGCTCCCATACTGCGAGTGAGTACACGGTGTGTGTGTGTGTGTGTGTGTGTGTGTGTGTGTGTGTGTGTGTGTGTGTGTGTGTGTGTGTGTGTGTGGAGAGAGAGAGAGAGAGAGAGAGAGAGAGAGAGATTGAGTGTGTGTGTGTGTGTGTGTGTGTGTGTGTGTGTGTGTGTGTGGTGTGTGTGTGTGTGTGTGTGTGTGAGAGAGAGAGAGAGAGAGAGGAGAGATTTACTGTGTGTGTGTGTTGTGTGTGTGTGTGTGTGTGGTGGC
>CM031623.1:28128567-28263567 GCA_018398815.1 Conus ventricosus
AAACGTCTTGTGCCGTTTTCATAGTTGGAAGTTTTTTTTATCTTGGCGAGAAGACCAAGAGAGCGAAACGTCTTGTGCTCGTTTCATAGTTGGAACGTTTTTATCTTGCTTAAAGAAGACCAAGAGAGCGAAAGTCTTGTGCTCGTTTTCAAATTTGTGTTGTCTTTCGTTCAGCGGCGCAGTAATTTTGTGTGTGTGTGTGTGTGTGTGTGTGTGTATGTGTGTGTGTGTGTGTGTGTGTGTGTGCAATGTTGACTTCTTAAGGATTATTAAAAGCAATTTTTGTCCCACAGAGACGCAAACAAATATTGCGAAGGATTTGATTCAAATCAGAATAGAAAACTGTTTCGGCCTATTCTAAGGAGAGAGAGAGAGTCTGGGTGACAAAGAGTAGAGTAGAGAGGAAGAGAGATGAGAGAGAGGAGAAGAGAGAGAGGAATGAAAGTAAAGGAGAGGGCAGAGAGTGAGAGATGAAGAGGCAAGAGAGTGAGGATAAGAGAGAGGTGGAAGGCTGAGGAGTCAAGTGAAGGGCAAGAGTCGATAAAGGAGTAGAGGTAAAGGGGAAGGCTAAGGATCAAAGTTAGGGCAAGACTGAGAGATTAAGAGTTGAGAAGTGCAAGGAGCAAGGACAGATCCAAGGACAAGGAACGAGAGTATTAGAGAGTTAGAGAGGGCCAGAGACGTTAAGGATTTAAGTAGAGAGGGAAGAGCTTGGCAGGCTTTAAAGTGCCAGTCCACTAGGTCATTTGCTACTTAATTAAAAAAAAGCGCATGAGGATTTAAAGTAAAAGAAAAGCAAGGCTAGGAGGCTAGGTTAAGGGGCAGCTACGGGGGGGCGGGGGTGGGGGGGGGGGGGGTGACAGGCTAAATCCAGGGCACCTTGCAGCACAGGGGTGTAAACTTAAGAACTAGCCAAGGTCCTTGCAGCATTTCAAAGTTTAAAGTGGCCAGGTCCTTGCAGGTTCATTTCAAAGTTTAAAGTGGCCAAGGTCCTTATAGGTTTTCAAATTTAAAGTGGCCAAGGTCCTACATGTCATTTCAAAGTTTAAAGTGGCCAAGGTCCTTAGGCATTTCAAAGTTTAAAAAGTGCTACAGTCTTCATTAAAGGGTCATTTCAAATTTAAAGGGCAAGGTCCTTACCAAGGTCTTAAAAGTTTTAAAGTGGCAAAGGTCCTTAAGGTCCATTTCAAAGTTTAAAGTGGCAAGGTCCTTACAGGTCCTTTCAATTTAAAGTGGCAAGCCTTAAGGTCATTTCAAATTTAAAGGGGCCCAAAGGCCTCGGTCTTATCAAAGTTTAAAGTGGAAGGTTTACAGGTCATTTCAAAGTTTTAAAGGGCCAAGGTCCTTACAGGTCATTTCAAAGTTTAAAGTGGCCAAGGTCCTTAAGGTCATTTCAAAGTTTAAAGTGGCCAAGGTCCTTGCAGTCATTTCAAAGTTTAAAGTGGCCAAGGTCCTTACAGGTCATTCAAAGTTTAAAGTGGCCAAGGTCCTTGCAGGTCATTTCAAAGTTTAAAGTGGCCAAGGTCCTTGTCATTTCAAAGTTTAAAGTGGCCAAGGTCCTTAAGGTCATTTCAAATTTAAAGTGGCCAAGGTCCTTAATCATTTCAAAGTTTAAAGTGGCCAAGGTCCTTCCAGGCATTTCAAAGTTTAAAGTGGCCAAGGTCCTTACAGGTCATTTCAAAGTTTAAAGTGGCCAAGGTCCTTACAGGTCATTTCAAAGTTTAAAGTGGCCGAAGGTACTTACAGGTCATTTCAAAGTTTAAAGTGGCCAAGGTCCTTACAGGTCATTTCAAAGTTTAAAGTGGCCAAGGTCCTTACAGGTCATTTCAAAGTTTAAAGTGGCCAAGTCCTCAGTCATTCAAGTTAAGTGCCAAGGTCCTTACAGGTCATTTCAAAGTTTAAAGTAGCAAAGGTCCTAACAGGTCATTTCAAAGTTTAAAGTGGCAAAGGTCCTAACAGGTCAATTTAATATTTACACTGGCAAAGGTCCTTACAGGTCAATTCGACTTACACTGGCAAAGTCCTTACAGGTCAATTCGACGTTTACACTGGAAAAGTCATCACAGGTCACTTAAAGGTTTAAACTGGGAAAGTCCTCAGAGGCCATTTAAATGTTTCAAACTTTACTTTCCAAGATTGTGCAAGACTGTGCAGATTCGTTCTTATCTGAAATGTGTGTGTGTGTGTGTGTGTGTGTGTGTGTGTGTGTGTGTGTGTGTGTGTGTGTGTGTGTGTGTGTGTGTGCGTGCGCGTGCGTGCGTGCGTGCGCGTGCGTGCGTGCGTGCGTGCGTGCGTGCGTGCGTGCGTGCGTGTGTGTGTGTGTGTGTTTCAGTCTTTGCCCGCCTCCCAACGATGTGTGTGGTGTTGTGTGTGTGTGTGTGTGTGTGTGTGTGTGTGTGTGTGTGTGTGTGTGTGTGTGTGTATGTGTGTGTGTGTTTCAGTCTGCGCCCGCCTCCCCACGAGTGTGTGTGTGTGTGTGTGTGTGTGTGTGTGTGTGTGTGTGTGCGTGCGTGCGTGCGTGCGTGCGTGCGTGCGTGCGTGCGTGTGTGTGTGTGTGTGTGTGCGTGTGCTGTGTGTGTGTGTGTTTTGTTCTGGGCGCGTGCGTGCGACGTGCGTGCGTGCGTGCGCTCGCTCGCGTGTGTGCGTTTGTTGTTTTTGAGCGTCAACACATTCACACAGTCTATGCTGACATTAACACACAGGTCTACACATACGCACACGCAAGAAAGCGATGGCAGCAGACTCTCTCTCTCTCTCTCTCTCTCTCTCTCTCCTCTCTCTCTCTCTCTCTCTCTCACACAACACACACACACACACACACACACACACCACGCACGCACGCACGCACGCAAGCACACACACACACACACACACACACACACACACACACACACACACACACACACACACACTCACACACACACACACACACACACACACACACACACACACACACACACACACACACACACACACTACGGCCTGTCCCTACCTTTTTCTCTTCAGCTGGAAGCTCGGTCTGTTCATACTCGAACAGTTGTGGCTCTTCCTCTGTGAAACTCACGGTCTTTTTCGACATGCTGTCACAGTGGCCGGGCCTGGCGTTGCTGCTGCCTGTTTCTTCTGTTTCTTCCCCGTTTCTTCTGGGCTTCAAACACCGTCACTGACAGTTCAACGGCCGACCCTTGTCTCATCTTCCTCCCGCTAGGGTTTATTTCGTTTTTTTTTTTTTTTTTTAAATAAAATTTTTTCTTCAGTTTAGTGGTGTCTTTGTCTCGTTCACCTTGTCAGGTTTATTTCTGCCCACTGATACGCGTGTCTTATTATTCTGGGACTGAGCGAGTTTTCTAACCATAGGTACAGCTTTGTTCTCTTCTTTCTGGCCGGAACGAGGTTTCTATTCGTCGTTGGCACAACCTGGCCGTGTTGTTCGGTATCCAATCCGATTGTGTAGATCGATTTGGTGTCCTTGACCTCACGATTGCACACACCAAGGATTGGTTGGTCAAGGTATTGACCTGTTTATAGACTTGCAGGTGTGAGCCGACTCTCCCAAGACATTACGCTATTAATAGAATCTTAGTCACGCTGACTTAGTTCGTGAAGTGCAGGTGGTGTTGTGTGTGTGTGTGTGGTGTGTGGTGTGTGTGTTCACGTCTATGGTTTTTATTTCAGTATCTAATTTCATTCTTATGTACGCCCCCTATTTCTGTATCCCCTAGGCACACTGCCTACAGTGCCTACATTATGATATGCTGCTCCATGATTGTATTGCACTGAACTGTGCCGTATACTGCACTGCGCTGTGCACGGCTGTGTTGTAATGGTGTGTAGCGACTGCATTGTATGTAATGGTGTGTAGTGACTGCACTGTATAGTGTATTGTGTTTCATAGACCACAGCCAGTAAAGGCATACCACATCACGCTCTGTGCCACCACTTGTACCGAAACTGAGTGGTGACCACTGATGTCATGTTGCTGTGATTGTGTTCTAGTGTTCTTGTGGTGCATTCACGTGGCTAACAACATTACAGGGGATATTTCTCCACGTGGCTAACAACATTACAGGGATATTTCTCCACGTGGCTAACAACATTACTGGGGATATTTCTCCACGTGGCTAACTATTACGGGGGATATTCTCCAGTGGCTAACAACATTACAGGATATTTCTAGTGCTAAACATAGGGGATATTTGTCATGTCACGGGACTCCCTCACCGCATAGTCCATTACCAGTGCGAAGCGCTACACGCTCCAATGATCAGCATGACCATAGCTGGGGGCTTTTTATTACGCGCGCGCGTGTGTGTGTGTGTGTGTGTGTGTGTGTGGGTGTGTTTGCTTGCTTGCTTGCGTATATATATATATTATATATATATATATTATATAATATATATATATATATATATATATATATATATATATTTGAACCCTTGGTGATGACAACACCACAGAATTATGGACTTTGGTGTGTCTCTATTTGACACCAAGAGCACAGACACAATCAGCCGTGTCTCCCTAATGAGTCCGATCCAGCGGACGAAAGGCCTAGGAGCAGGCAATACAAACAGATCTGCCTTCGAAGGAGAGTACGATGGTTTCCTCAGGCAGCTAGTGAAGGGTTTCTCATTATATAATGTATTCCCCCCATTTTTTTTCATCTTTAATTTATTTTTATTTTTTTTTAATTCAAATCTTTGCCAAGTCGTTACTACAATGACTGAAGAATTGTTAACCTGCACTTGTTTTCTCCCACTATTTAATTGTTCAGCAGTATAATGTTTGGTCAATCAGTGGGAGATTGCATCTCTTAAGAGATCCAAGTAAAGGTTGTTGTGTACAATTCTTAGCCACTCACAATGCTTGGGTTATTGAACAGCAGAGCTGACCACTCAGACTGTTCCATATTTTTGTTATCTCCCTTGCACCCTTGAATGGATCCTCAGGCATAGGCTCATAGAAGGGAGGGAGAAAATAGGGGATACCAGGGGCTTGCCTGGCACAGCGTGTTAGTGCCAACTTTATGTGATCCTGTGCTGAGCTGAAATGGTACAGAGCTCTGAGATGTGGTAAAGCACTAGAGAAATGCCCCATTATCATCAACATTATTATTGTTATTATCAGTATCATTGTGTTGTTATACATCATCATCATCATCATCATCATCATCATCTTCATCAACTCATCATCATCATTGTTATTACTATTATTATTATTGTTATTATTATTATTATTATTATTTACTATTATTATCACTATTACTATCATCATTATTGTTGTTGTTGTTATCATCGTCATCATCACAATCATCAATATCATTAGCATCATTGTGGTTGTTGTTGTCATTAACATCATCATCATCATCATCATCATCATCATCATCATCAATCATCATTATGTTATTAATATTTTTATCATTATCATTGTTATTACTATTACTTCACTGGCCACAAGACCAGGACGGACCACGTCAGCTCAGTGAGGAAAGTGCACATGACAGCTCGGCGGGAACGAGACAGTAGCAAGCCGACATCCCTACCTACCAATGACTGCAAGCCGACATCCCTACCTACCAATGACTGCAAGCTGACGGCCCTACCTACCAATGACTGCAAGCCGACGTCCCTAACTACCAATGACTGCAAGCCGAGTCCCTACCTACCAATGACTGCTAGCCGATATCCCTACCTACCAATGACTGCAAGCCCACATCCCTACCTACCAATGACTGCAAGCCGACATCCCTACCTACCAATGACTGCTAGCCGACATCCCTACCTACCAATGACTGCAAGCCGACATTCCTACCTACCAATGACTGCAAGCCGACCTCCCTACCTACCAATGACTGCAAGCCGACCTCCCTACCTACCAATGACTGCAAGCCGACATCCCTACCTACCAATGACTGCAAGCCGACATCCCTACCTTCCAATGACTGCAAGCCGACATCCCTACCTACCAATGACTGCAAGCCGACATTCCTACCTACCAATGACTGCAAGCTGACGGCCCTTCCTACCAATGACTGCAAGCCCACATCCCTATCTACCAATGACTGCTAGCCAACATCCCTACCTACCAATAACTGCAAGCTGACATCCCTACCTACCAATGACTGCAAGCCGATATCCCTACCTACCAATGACTGCAAGCCGATATCCCTACCTACCAATGACTGCAAGCCGACATCCCTACCTACCAATGACTGCAAGCCGATATCCCTACCTACCAATGACTGCAAGCCGACATCCCTACCTACCAATGAATGCAAGCCTATATCCCTACCTACCAATGACTGCAAGCCGACATCCCTACCTACCAATGACTGCAAGCCGACATCCCTACCTTCCAATGACTGCAAGCTGACGGCCCTACCTACCAATGACTGCAAGCCGACATCCCTACCTACCAATGACTGCAAGCCGATATCCCTACCTACCAATGACTGCAAGCTGACGGCCCTTCCTACCAATGACTGCAAGCCCACATCCCTACCTACCAATGACTGCAAGCCAATATCCCTACCTACCAATGACTGCTAGCCGACATCCCTACCTACCAATGACTGCAAGCCAATATCCTACCTACAATACTCAGCTAGCCGCTTTCCCTAAACTCATGACATTCACATGAGGACCTTATGATATTCAGTTTTGTTCCCGCACAGTACATCCAGCAGGAGCTCTATTCAGCCGCCTCTGCCATCCCCGTTGGGGTTCTGGTCCTCTTCTCACCAGAAACCGAGAGCTGTTTCATAAACTTTTTGGCAAATGTACCAACGAATCCCTTTGCTATCTCTGTGGCGTGGACTTCATCTGGAAACCCGATTGTCTCACGTCCCTGAACAGACTGGCAGTTTCTTATGCGCGTAGCTTCCCCTGTTCTGTTGTTGTATGGCAGTATGAGTTCAGTCAACACCACTCATTTTCATGAGGGGGAAAGGAAGCTACGCGCCTTAAAAACATGCCAGTCTGGCCTCCAACATGAGACAATCGGGTTTCCAGGCACAAGTCTCTTGGCTTTGTATAAGAGGCGAGCAACATTTGTCTGTCTCTGAGTCTGCTTGTCTGTCTGTCGCCATTTTTTTTTCGCGTACCTATCAATTCATTGGGATAATGGAATTCTGAAGCGCGATTAATCATCGGTATAGTACTAGTGATTCAGTGAAAACTTTACACACCGCATTAATCATCGGTATAGTACTAGTGATTCAGTGAAAACTTTACACACCGCATTAATCATCGGTATAGTACTAGTGATTCAGTGAAAACTTTACACACCGCATTAATCATCGGTATAGTACAAGTGATTCAGTGAAAACTTTACACACCGCATTAATCATCGGTATAGTACTAGTGATTCAGTGAAAACTTTACACCCGCATTATCATCGGTATAGTACTAGTGATTCAGTGAAAACTTTACACACCGCATTAATCATCGGTATAGTACTAGGATTCAGTGAAAACTTTACACCCGCATATATCATCGTATAGTACTAGTGATTCAGTGAAAACTTTACACACCGCATTTCATCTCTTGTCAGTGCAACTTTACACACCGCATTCATCTCGTTTTGTCCAGTGACACTTTACACGCCGCATTCATCGTTTCGTGTCGTGCACTTTACACACCGCATTCATCTCGTTAGTCCGTGCACTTTACACCCGCATTCATCTCTTATGGTACCGTGACACTTTACACACCGCATTCATCTCTTTGTCCGTGCACTTTACACGACCGCATTCATCTCATGTCTGTTCAGTGAAACTTTACACGCCGCATTCATCGTAAGTCTATTGATCGTGACACTTTACACACCGCATTCATCTCGTTGTCCTGTGATCTAAACTTTACACACCGCATTCATCATCGTATGTACGCGTCAGAAAACTTTACACACCGCATATCATCATACTTGATCCAGTGAACTTTACACACCGCATTCATCATCGTATACTAGTGTCAGTGCACTTTACACACCGCATTCATCATCGTTAATAGTGATCGTGAAACTTTACACGCCGCATTCATCTCTATATATGATCAGTGAAACTTTACACACCGCATTCATCATCGTATAGTCTCGTGCATTCATTGATAAACTACACGCATTCATCTCTTTGTCCGTGCCATCCTATTAGAACTTTACACCGCATTCATCTCTTTGTCCGTGCAGCTCTTCGGAAAACTTACAGCCGCATTCATCTCTTTGTCCGTG
The DNA here is from genome assembly GCA_018398815.1 of Conus ventricosus. Lineage (NCBI taxonomy): Eukaryota > Metazoa > Mollusca > Gastropoda > Neogastropoda > Conidae > Conus > Conus ventricosus. Next base: position 28,136,794 of record CM031623.1, read on the forward strand.
CATCCATTCGTAACTTACACCCGCATTCATCATCTTATTGGATTCGTGAACTTTACACGCCGCATTCATCAGATAGTACTAGTGTCAGTGAAACTTTACACACCGCATTCATCATCTTATGTCGTCGTGAACAACTTTACACACCGCATTCATCATCGTTTGTACTGTGATCATGACTTACACCCGCATTCATCTCTTTGTCCGCCAGTCATCTTAAACTTACACCGCATTCATCTCTTTGTCCGTGCCATCTCTATTCATACTTTACACCCGCATCACTCTTTTCTGCCTCTTTTCAGACCAATTTTCTTTTCTTAACCACTTCTTTGTCTTAACCATCTCTTTCTAAAACTTACACACTTTTCTTACTCTTCTTTTCTTAACCTATCTTTCTTTAACACATCTTTTCTACACCCTTCATCTCTTTTCTTAACATTCTTTCTAACACTCTTTTACTACACATTCTTTCTTATGTCTTCTTCACAGTCTCTATTCTAACACTTTTTCACACCGCATTCATCTCTTGTCCGTGCCATCTCTATTCATGAAAACTTTTCACACCGCATTCATCTCTTTGCCCGTGCAGTCTCTATTCTTCCCGCACACTTTTTTCCTTTTTTACACAGTTTTCTTTCTTAACACTTCTTTTCTGGCCAGTTCTTTCTTGTACATTGTTCTTTTCTACACACTCTGCATTTCTGTTTTCATTCTTGTCTGCACACTCTGTTTTTTTCTGTTGTATCTTCTCTGAAAGATTGTTGCTTTTCTGCTTTATCTTTTCTGTCTGCACACTTAGAAAAGAAAGATTGCCTTATGATTACGAAAAAGCGTATGAGCACTGAACCCACTTGAAAGAGAAATCACTGATATTGTCAGTCCCTTTGTCTCCCTCCACCTTTGTCCCAGGTGCAACATATGAGGATGTGTGTTATTCAGCGGAAAAAAAGAACAACTGAAAGTCTCTGTAAACAAAAGCAAACACAATGCTGGTAAGAAGGTCAAAGGTCCTTTGGTCCTTTTATCCTTTGGTCAAAGACGTTTGATTTTGTCACAACTGTTGATGCTCTGCTTGTTGATCTATCAACAAATGGTGCATGCTCTTGTAATTTTTGTAGCCCCTGTCAGCAGTCTCAGTAATCTGAATCGACGAATGTCAGCAAAATTCCCCACAAATGTTCAGGTCTCATCCCATCCTTCTGCGGCCTGGCCTGCGGCAGGATTTCATCGTCCGAACCGATGCTGCCTCTGCTGAATTTGGACAATGTCTTCTTCAAGATAAGGATGACCTTCTCCATCCCAGGAAGTCCCCAAACGCCAGACTTTACCTTCTCCATCTCAGGAAGTCCCCAAACGCCAAACTTTACCTTCTCCATCCCAGGAAGTCCCCAAACGCCAAACTTTACCTTCTCCACCACAGGAAGTCCCCAAACGCCAAACTTTACCTTCTCCATCCCAGGAAGTCCCCAAACGCCAAACTTTACCTTCTCCATCCCAGGAAGTCCCCAAACGCCAAACTTTACCTTCTCCATCCCAGGAAGTCCCCAAACGCCAAAGTTCCATGCATCCAACAGCAGAACTCTACACTTTCATACACGTCTCGCTATCTTTTTCAGAACTTGAAACGTTTGCAAGATTCCTAGTTGGACGGACCTTCGTCGCACAAACCTATCAGGGCCGTTTGACATTTTTGCATTAAAAACAGAGCATGACCAACTTCTGAGATGATCACTTAGACTCCATGAGGTTTTTTTTCATCGCAGCACCTATCCCCAGATGCCCTAATACCACCGTCGATCAACTATCGCAACGATTTTTTGCCCGTGTGTGTGGATTATTTTTCCACAGACTATCACGTAACATCTTGGATTCACTGTAATGGAAGGAGACTTTTCTTCGCAGACGCCCCTTGAACTTTTCTGAAGAAAAGACGGTACTACATGTTGATGGACACAATACATATTTCTTTTTTTCCCTTTGAAGGGCTAGGTTTTTTCCCTTGCCCTCTCCGTGGTGTGCATGGCTATCATGTGTGTCGCAGTAAAATTTTGTACTTTTTGATGTACTTGAATATCATGCTTAAAGTGATGATGCTTTTTGCCTCAGCACATTTGGCGAAGATTTCCCTGTCACCCCTCCGTGGACAGTTTTAAAACTTTTCCGCGAAAAGTCTTTTTTCAGGGAAGAGAGTTGTCAGGAACTGTGCCCAGGTTCCTGGTCTTTGAGATCTGTTTCCCTGTGAAAAGAATATGTCGACGGAAAACACGGATCGCTTGTGCAAGAAGCGACGAAAAAGACCAAAGACCGGAGAATGGTCTGCAAAGGGAGATAAACAGACGCCGGTAGTAGAGAAAGACAGCCATGAAAACAGAGAGACTGATGGAGAGTGACAGGCCAGAGGAAGGCACCAGCACAGGACTTCAGAAGGTGGAAGAGCCATTTGTACTAAAAGAGCACCAAACGTCCCTAAAGTGTGTGTGTGTGTGTGTGTGTGTGTGTGTGTGTGTGCGTGCGTGCGTGCGTGCGTGCGTGCGTGCGTGCGTGCGTGCGTGCGTGCGTGCGTGTGTGTGTGTGTGTTTAGATGCTTACTACCACGGCAATTATCGACCTACAAACTGCATTGTAAAATAGTGTAACTACCAAACGAAAATCAATGGAAATCCACATAACTTACCCCAAATGGATTTGATCTTGACAATACTTGAGAGGGCCACACAATAGCATGAAGTAAGCAAAGCAGAAGTTGGATACAATTAATTAAACAAATCTCTGGGATAATTGAACGAACCTTTATTTATGTCGATAAGGAAAAGTACTTATCATTTTGAAAGTGAGTGTGACTGTGATGTTGAAACTATACCGATCATCATTTACAGAGTGAGTACAACTGCTTACCTTGCTAAACTTACACTCATAAGCAGGAAATCGTGTGAGATGAGATCCTACTGAGCTCTCAACGATCTAAAAACTTAACATACATTACATTTGAGCCATTTTGTTTTACACCAGCAACACACCATGAAAGGAGTTAACAGTGCCATGCAATGTAAACACTGTTGGAGAAATGCGGCTGCCAGTGTCTGGAACCCTCCGCCACATGAACTTCAAACAGCACCATCTATGGCTACGACCAAAGCTTCCCAACCCAATCACAGTATATGGCTACGACCATAGCTTCTCAACCCAATCACAGTATATGGCTACGACCATAGCTTCTCAAAACAATCATTTAATTAACAGCACCATCTATGGCGACGACCATCGCTTCCCAAACCAATCATTTAATTAACAGCACCATCTATGGCTACGACCAACGTTTCCCAAACCAATCATTTAATTAACAGCACCATATATGGCTACGACCAACGCTTCCCAAACCAACCATTTAATTAACAGCACAGTCTGTCGCTACGACCAACGCTTCTCAAACCAATAATTTAATCAACAGCACGGTATATGGCTACGACCAAAGCTTCTCAACCGAATCAGTTCATTAACAGCACGGTCTATGGCTACGACCAAAGCTTCTCAACCGAATCAGTTCATTAACAGCACGGTCTATGGCTACGACCAAAGCTTCTCAACCGAATCAGTTCATTAACAGCACGGTCTATGGCTACGACCAAAGCTTCTCAACCGAATCAGTTCATTAACAGCACGGTCTATGGCTACGACCAGGGCTGCTCAAACCATTCATTTCATTACGCTTTTTTCTTTATGTTTTTATGTTATCCTGCCGATTAGGAAATTTTTTTTCGTATGTGGTCACAGCTGCTTCGATTTCATAATTCAGACACAGTGGTCTACGCTTGGGTTGAAGGCACCAGATCTAGAGGAGATAAGTTTGTCATAGACCGGACCAGATATACTGTGCCAAGCTGATTGCCTTTGGTAGGGAACAGTACGGTGGTAGACATCAGAAAAATTTGCCATATGTACATAAAAAATAAATTCAACACAATATAAAAATATACAGCTATGTGGCAATACAAACTTATGGCTATATTTTGTGCCAGTGAAGACCATGCTAAACATACTGTGAAGTGGTTATGAAATCCATGCACTGGCACCCAATCCCTGTGAAATGAACTGGGTACTGTCAACGAGTGTTTCACTCTGTCAGATGTCTGACTTTATTAGGCTAACTGTGTCAAGTCATGTTACCAAAAATCGTTTCCGCTAACAGTAAGGTTTTAAGTTTAAACAATTCAATGCTGAAATCGTCAAGCAAAATACCACTTTTTGAATACATCGAAACAGTATACAGGTAAAGGGACAAAAGTCTGTCCCCTTTAATGGTGGACAGATTTGAAGCGGTTGTTTCCACTAGATTGTCTGGCCAATATTTCAGTGCCGTGACATGTTCGTGCACCGAAAACCACTGACGTCATTTTCACAACTCTATACTTTTTCGTGTGAAGTAAAGAAAATCGTTGAACTGTCGTTTGGTGCTTGCGGTCTGCTGTTAGATCTGGCATGGTATCGGCAAACAAACAGCTCACAGAGGTTACGAAAAAATACACTGCGTCGTTGACAGACCAGGGACTTCGAGTGTTTGAGGTGAAAAATGTGTTGAACTTGAACAGGTCAACCGTCGGGAGAGTTTACAAGAGCTATTGTGATAGAAAAACAGTAGAAAACTAACCTAGGAGTGGTAGGCCCAGAGTGTTCACAAACAGGTGTTTGTCTGCACTGTCAAAGATCGTAAAACGGAACAGATCTGACACAGTGTCTGAAATTTCAGCCGAATTCCGTGCATCAACCTCTGCTGAAGTCGGCCAAAAGACAATCAAGCGAAATCTGCGTGGACTTGGCTATTCAAAGCACCCCCTCCCTCCCTGCCTCCCTCCGCAGTGAAGAAACTAGTCATCAAGGAAGTGAACAGAAAGAAGCGGCTGCAATATTGTTGGAGGAAACTTCACAGGACTGTGAACGATCAGTGGAAGAATGTTATTTTCAGTGATGAAATGACCATTGTGATCAAACCCAATGGACGTGTAAAACTATGGGGGAAAGTCGAAGAGAAAGTGGTCAGTGCTTTCTCTGTGCAGCGTCCATCTTGGTCCGAAGACTACATTGAAATCGATGGTGTGGGGATGCATTTCGTATGACAGAGTTGGACCACTGGTGTTCGTGGAAGGCAATATAAACAGTGAGAACTACACTGATGTGCTGTAAAACAACTTTCTGCCGTTTGTTGCCGACCACTACCTAAACAAACGTTGGTACCTGCAAGAAGACAACGCCTCTGTTCACCGCTCGGCTCACACAGGGACCTGGGAGCGACAGCACAGAGTTCCTGTGTTTTTCTGCCCCCCCCCCCCCCCCCCCCCCCTACCTTCCCCCCCCCTCTAAGTCCAGATCTAAATCCGATCGAGAACATGTGGCAAGTCCTCAAGACTCACGTGAGAAGCAAAAGCATTTGCCGCATTAGTACTGTCGCAGATCTGCGCTGTGCACTCACCACTTGCTGGAATCAACTGACTGTAGCCTACCTCCACTCCCTCTACGACTCTCTCCCTAGACGCTGTCAGCATGTTTTGAGTCGAAGGGCCAGATTACCAAGTACTAAGAAGTTCTGTTCAGCCTTAAGGTAAGAATAACAAGTTTTCAGCAACAGGTGCCTGTAGGTAGTCAGCGCCGGAAGTGCCGAGAGGGGACAGACTGGGTGTACATCACAGACTGGCAGCAATAAGAAGAAATTCCATATGTTCATCATGGATTGGTCTCCATATAACAAGCCTTATAGCATATATCTAGTCCCTTTTAATTAAATACATTTCTGTTCAGATTTATTGAACATCGTGTTTCTCAAAACTATGGATCTATTTATACTTTATTGAAAATGAAACGAGGCAGGGAACATTAAACGAGTTGGGTAACGTTTGCTCCCATAAGAAAACCTAACAGAGTAACTTTTATTCAAGACTGGCACAGTTCCACAGTTTTCATATTTGTAATATATTTTCTTAATTTCATGTTCCCAGTTTCTCCATCTTCAAACTCCCCCCACCCCCCACCCCCTCCTCCTCCTTAAGTCCAAATCTTTGCTAAGTCATTACTATGAAGACAGTTCAGTTGTTGGCCTGCGCTTGTTTTTTCCCCCACTATTAGATTGTTCGTCTATGTATTTGTCTGACTTTATTCAAGTTTAAAAGGCTGTGCCAGTCTTGAATAAAAGTTACTCTGTGTTAGGTTTTCTGATGGGAGCAAAAGATACCTCACTTGTTTACTGTTTATTGTTTACTGTTCCCTGCCTCATTTCATTTCCAATTTTGTTTTGATTACATTGAGGTTACTTGTATTTGTTTCTGTCCGTCTGTGTGTTTGTCTTTTGATCTCCCTTGCATCTTTGGGTGGATCCTCAAGCGTAGGCTCAAAGATTGTCCCCTACATTTTATACTATTTGCATAACGTGTTTAGTTTTTCAGCAACTTTTTTCCTCCCCACACTTTCGTTTGGTTTCATTTACTACCCTTCGCTGGCTGCTTTGGGGGAGGGGGGGGGGGGGGTGCTATTGGATTCTTTTTTGCACCCTTGGTGGTGAGAACACCACAGTATTATGGACTGTGGTGTGTCTCTATTTGACACCAGGAGCGCAGACACAACCAGCCGTGTCTCCCTGATGAGTTCCGACCCAGCGGACGAAAGGCCTCGGAGCAGGCAATACAAATATATCTGCCTTCAAAAGGGATTGCGATGGTTCCCTTATGCAGCTAGTGAAGAGTTTTCATATTGGTAATATATTTTCTTAATTTCATGTTCCCAGTTTCTCCATCTTCAAACTCCCCCCCCCCCCACCCCCACCCCTCCTTAAGTCCAAATCTTTGCCAAGTCATTACTATGAAGACAGTTCAGTTGTTGGCCTGCGCTTGTTTTTTCCCCCACTATTAGATTGTTCTTCCATGTATTTGTCTGACTTTATTCAAGTTTAAAAGGCTGTGCCAGTCTTGATTAAAAGTTACTCTGTGTTTGGTTTTCTTATGGGAGCAAACGTTACCCCACTTGTTTACTGTTCATTTATACTTAGCTGAATGACGCATACGTCTCACCTTGCCTGTTTTCAGTTTAGTTGTAGCATCTGCCCTAGAAGATTATATCCTGTTTTCAGTTTAGTTGTAGCATCTGACCTAGAAGATTGTATCCTGTTTCCAGTTTAGTTGTAGCATCTGACCTAGAAGATTGTATCCTGTTTTCAGTTTAGTTGTAGCATCTGACCTAGAAGATTGTATCCTGTTTTCAGTTTAGTTGTAGCATCTGTCCTAGAAGATTGTATCCTGTTTTCAGTTTAGTTGTAGCATCTGACCTAGAAGATTGTATCCTGTTTTCAGTTTAGTTGTAGCATCTGTCCTAGAAGATTTTATCCTGTTTTCAGTTTAGTTGTAGCATCTGTCCTAGAACATTGTATCCTGGAGTCGGTACTAATTCGTGGAGACTAAATTAAAAAAAACACCAAGATTCAGGGAAATAAAACAAGTTGTTCGCGTTTCACACAATAGAAAGTGTGCCAGATCATGTAAGTGATGGCGTGGTTTTAGGAAACCAACTTTCAATCCAGATTGGGTTGATAGTTTACTGGTAGTGGCAAAATTATGTGTCAGTGTCAGTGAAAGGTAAACAAAACCACTGTTATTTCCTAGACACATAATTCACGGAAATGACACTTCTAAGATAAAAGACAATAGAACAGAAAAAAGATTAAAGGAGACAATTTGCCAACATTTGTCTTACATGTAATGAATATATACGACAACAGAATGAAAGGCAGAGGGAAGGGGCAGGTGTGCTGTGGGTATGTTATACATCACATCACCTCCCAACAAGCAGTCACAACTAGTGTGCTATGGGTATGTTATACATCACCATCACCTCCCAACAAGCAGTCACAACTAACTCAGCAGACGACTGAACAAGTTCCTACTTCTGCGTTGACCACAACTTCTACAGCGCTCTAAGACACTGTCACTCACTGCCCTCTAAGCCACTGTCACCCACTGCCCTCCAAGGCACTGTCACTCACTGCCCTCTAAGGCACTGTCACTCACTGCCCTCTAAGGCACTGTCACTCACTGCCTCTAAGACACTGTCACTCACTGCCCTCTAAGCACTGTCACCCACTGCCCTCTAAGGCACTGTCACCCACTGCCTCCAAGGCACTGTCACTCACTGCCTCTAAGGCACTGTCACTCACTGCCCCCAAGGCACTGTCACTCACTGCCCCCAAGGCACTGTCACTCACTGCCCTCTAAGGCACTGTCATCACTGCCCTCTAAGGCACTGTCACCCACTGCCCTTTAAGGCACTGTCACCCATTGCCTTCTAAGGCACTGTCACCCACTGCCCTCTAAGGCACTGTCATTCACTGCCCTCTAAGGCACTGTCACTCACTGCCCTCTAAGGCACTGTCACTCACTGCCCTCTAAGGCACTGTCACTCACTGCCCTCTAAGGCACTGTCATTCACTGCCCTCTAAGGCACTGTCACTCACTGCCTCTAAGACACTGTCACTCACTGCCCTCTAAGGCACTGTCACTCACTGCCCTCTAAGACACTGTCACCCACTGCCCTCTAAGGCACTGTCACCCACAGCCCTCCAAGGCACTGTCACTCACTGCCCTCTAAGACACTGTCACCTATTGCCCTCTAAGGCACTGTCACTCACTGCCCTCTAAGGCACTGTCACTCACTGCCCTCTACGACACTGTCACCTATTGCCTCTAAGGGACTGTCACCCGCTGCCTCTAAGGCACTGTCACTCACTGCCCTCTAAGGCACTGTCACTCACTGCCCTCTAAGGCACTGTCACTCACTGCCCTCTAAGGCACTGTCACTCACTACCCTCTAAGATACTGTCATCTATTGCCCTCTAAGGCACTGTCACCCACTGCCCTCTAAGGCACTGTCACCTATTGCCCTCAAAGGCACTGTCACCTATTGCCCTCTAAGGCACTGTCACTCACTGCCCTCTAAGGCACTGTCACTCACTGCCCTCTAAGACACTGTCACCTATTGCCCTCTAAGCACTGTCACTCACTGCCCTCTAAGACACTGTCACCTAATGCCCTCTAAGGCACTGTCACCTATTGCCCTTTAAGGCACTGTCACTCACTGCCCTCTAAGACACTGTCACCTATTGCCCTCTAAGACACTGTCACCCACTGCCCTCTAAGGCACTGTCACTCACTGCCCTCTAAGACACTGTCACCCACTGTCCTCTAAGACACTGTCACCCACTGCCCTCTAAGACACTGTCACCCACTGCCTCTAAGACACTGTCACTCACTGCCCTATAAGGCACTGTCACTCACTGCCCTCTAAGGCACTGTCATTCACTGCCCTCTAAGGCACTGTCACCTATAGGCTATTGCCCTCTAAGGCACTGTCACCTACTGCCCTCTAATAAGGCACTGTCACTATTGCCCTCTAAGGCACTGTCACCTATTGCCCTCTAAGGCACTGTCACCACTGCCCTCTAAGGCACTGTCACCGACTGCCCTATAAGGCACTGTCACCTATTGCCTCTAAGGCACTGTCACTCACTGCCCTCTAAGGCACTGTCACCTATTGCCCTCTAAGGCACTGTCACCCGCTGCCCTCTAAGGCACTGTCACTCACTGCCCCCAAGGCACTGTCACTCACTGCCCTCTAAGGCACTGTCACCTACTGCCCTCTAAGGCACTGTCACCTATTGCCCTCTAAGACACTGTCACCCACTGCCCTCTAAGACACTGTCACCCATTGCCCTCTAAGACACTGTCACTCACTGCCCTCTAAGGCACTGTCACCTATTGCCCTCTAAGGCACTGTCACCTATTGCCCTCTAAGGCACTGTCACCTATTGCCCTCTAAGGCACTGTCACTCACTGCCTCTAAGGCACTGTCACCTATTGCCCTCTAAGGCACTGTCACCTATTGCCCTCTAAGGCACTGTTACTCACTGCCCTCTAAGGCACTGTCACCTATTGCCCTCTAAGGCACTGTCACCTATTGCCCTCTAAGGCACTGTCACTCACTGCCCTCTAAGGCACTGTCACTCACTGCCCTCTAAGGCACTGTCACTCACTGCCCTCTAAGGCACTGTCACTCACTGCCCTCTAGGACACTGTCACTCACTGCCCTCTAAGGCACTGTCACTCACTGCCCTCTAAGGCACTGTCACTCACTGCCCTTAGGACACTGTCACTCACTGCCGTCTAAGGCACTGTCACTCACTGCCCTCTAAGGCACTGTCACTCACTGCCCTCTAAGGCACTGTCACTCACTGCCCTCTAGGACACTGTCACTCACTGCCCTCTAGGACACTGTCACTCACAGCCCTCTAAGGCACTGTCACTCACTGCCCTCTAGGACACTGTCACTCACTGCCCTCTAGGACACTGTCACTCACAGCCCTCTAAGGCACTGTCACTTACTGCCCTCTAGGACACTGTCACTCACTGCCCTCTAGGACACTGTCACTCACTGCCCTCTAGGACACTGTCACTCACTGCCCTCTAAGGCACTGTCACTCACTGCCCTCTAAGGCACTGTCACTCACTGCCCTCTAGGACACTGTCACTCACTGCCCTCTAGGACACTGTCACTCACTGCCCTCTAAGGCACTGTCACTCACTGCCCTCTTCCACTCTTCTCCTTTCATCTCATGGCCACTGCAGTTCCTTCACCCTTTCTCCTTGCCCTCCCTCTCCCCCTTCGTCACTATCCCTCCCAACCCCCCCCCCCCCCCCCCACGCCCCCCCCCCCCCTGCCCTCCGACCGTGGCATTCTGAAATATCCTTCGAAATAACCTACAGCTACCTATGGCTGCTTTCACAAGTTACGTTCTAAGCACATGCATGCCTCACAAGGTGGAAGGTTCATCCAACAAATCTGCTTTTATCAGGCGGCATTAGAGAACTTTAGCAGCCCGCGTTAGCCACCGGCGTCCTTAGGGAATCCCCTTTTTCTCTCCTAGAGGCGATGTGCGCATGCGCAACCTTGCCAAGCAAGGCCGCGGCAGCGATCTTTACGAACCCAATTGTCTGCTTTATAATCGGTAAGTACTTCCAATTTGTTAACAAAAACATTAGTCTACACATTTCCTGTTGTATTACACGGTATGTCACGGTGCTAAAAGCCCAAAAGAATCACTACAACGTAAAATGTAAGCTGAATCGACTCGACAACAAAATTGGCGGAACGTTTGGCCTAGACTCAGAGTCAGTCGTTTATTTGTCATAGAAAACCCAAGGAGGCCTATGAAGCCTCCTAAACCTTGGTTGTTTTGAATCTGTAAATTTTTGTTTACTCCAGTAGAACAACAACAACATGATACTCCATGTGGAATTATTTGTAGTCTACGTGAAATGTGTCAGTGCATACGAGCACATTTGTTGATCTAGATGAAATACAGGGGACGCCACTCTTCCAAAGTACAGCAGACGACTCCGGACGCTGCTAACACGCCAACATAGAACAGCGGGGCTGTAGGGCGGAAGCCGTGTTTGACGTCACGCGACGAAGACGCCGATTGAACGAAAGCAGAGCATACTACATTACCAGAGCATACTACATTACCGAGATACGACACTTGGGGGTTTTCCGTAAGACCGCGGACTAGGTTACGGCCCTTAGTCAGCACGTGTAAACTCAGCTCCAACATAGCGACGCGCAAGAAGCAAGGAGGCGAAGCCTGCAGCGCTATCGGTTGTTCAAACGCTCGCAACAAAATCGATTGTGAAGGGCTGGCATTTTTTCGTTTTCCAAAGGATGAAGAAAGGCATGTACAAACTTTATTGCATTTTATTAATTATTGGCAGAGTAAACCACGTAAGCAATACCGTATACGGTGTGGGACTATGCATCTGGTGCAACTTGAGTCTAGTCTAGATCAAGTTTATAGTATGACTATGAAGCCACATGGGCAGATTTTTAACAGTTTTTATATATATATGTAAGGAAAGAGCAATGCGCATACCTTGTTTCTTCTAGAAATCATTAAGCCTACTGGCTTATTTACAGTCCCGTTAGCTAAACAACTAGGCAGCGGGGAAAACCAGACCACGCATACCGTGCCCTCACATGGCCAGTGATGTTTATGTTGATAATGACAGTGCCGACACACGTGTTTCATCACCGAATCTCTCTCTGTCTCTCTCTCTGTCTCTCTCTCTGTCTCTCTCTCTTCTCTGTCTCTCTCTCTCTCTCTCTCTGCGTGCAGTTGCATGGCTTGTGTGTGTACAACCTTGAGTTAATCTGACAATAAATTGGTTTCAGTCAGTGTGTGTGTGTGTGTGTGTGTGAGAGAGAGAGAGAGAGAGAGAGAGAGGAGAGAGAGAAAACCATTACTAACCCCCCTCCACCCCCAGCATACTCGTGTGTAAACCTACATGTATCAATGACCGTTTCATGTCTAGGCCTATCTCGTCGCAATGTCTATTTTGAGGTTGATGTGTGTATTTGAAATTGTGTGCTTCTTCTTTGCTCGTATTTTAAAGAAGACATTTTTTGCAAATTTTTGCAGACTGTTTGGAAAATGCAACCAGTTTTGTTTTAATCCATCTTGTATTGATGGCAGAACTTTTTCTATGTTTTGTGGGATGAGACGGACTGCATTACCCCCTCCACCCCCCACCTCCACCCCTTTCATTATGCCATTGTTGGACGTTGTTATAAACTGACACAACACAATTAAAGTTTGATTTGGAGACAAATAAATGGTCTTTTTTTTAAATTTAGAACAAGCCACAAACTCTCTCTCTCTCTCCCCCACCCCACCTTCACCCATCTTACCACAGTCATGCACACACACACACACACACACACACACACACACACACACACACACACACACACACTATACATACATAAAAATACATGCGTATGCATGCACACATGCAGTGCACACACGCACCTACATGCACACGCACACAAACACAAGGAGGGCCAAAAATGTGTAGAGGCATTTGAATCTGTCGTCACAAACTGCTGAAGCAGTTCAAGGTAAAGTTATGACAACAAATGCGGCCCGACGGGCGTCGTTGTTTTCATCACGGCAACGTTTTCACATAGCAGCCGCGAGCCTGCAGCCCGCGCCGACTAAGGGAGATAATCGACTGAACGGACTTGTAGGCTGTAAGAGGCAGTGTCGTATCTCGGTAATGTAGTATGCTCTGACGAAAGTCGCGCCGCTAAAGTTCTCTATTGTCTCACTTTCTTCGTATTCAAAATATGCATCATCAATGTGACGTAATAATTCACGTAATGCGCATGACAATTAAAATTGTATCTCAGATCTATTCTAGAAATACATATACTATAGGCTAGCCTGTTCATATCTCCACCACTAGTAGAAACGGTATTCAATTATCTGATCTTCCCATAGTTTTATATCATATGACAGAACATGTCTTTTATCAGTGTACAAAACAATGTTTATTTACGATAATCATTCGAAGAAAATAGCTATTTTGTTACATTGATTTTACGCCCAACAATGTTAATTGAAGATTTAGGGTCGCTACGATTCAGTGACATCTTCACAATGACTTGAAAGGTTTCAACAATTGATCATTCTGCCAAGTTTGACTTCTCTAAAGCTTATACTGGCCACGAAAATGACAAAGTTAAAAATGATCAAAGACACACACATTAACATTACACATAAATGTACACACAGTTGAACAACTAAAACGATATGAGTACACAGACTTACTTGTCACACACGTAAGTCAATAGTTGTCAAAGACCACACCTTCACAACATGTTCAAGCAAACAAATTAGGTAGTTTAATCTAATAAGAAAAAAAGGTATCTAAATCATTCAAAGTAATCATCGCTTTTTATGCATATTTTTTTTCGAATATACACAAATACAAGTAATGACACAGGTGAAAAAACAAACAAACAAACAAACAAAAAACCCGTAAAAGTGCACAAGTAACAACGCCTTACAATATTGCTATGGCAAGACTGCCTGGTAACAACGCCTTACAATATTGCTATGGCAAGACTGCTGGTAACAACGCCTTACATATTGCTATGGCAAGACTGCCTGGTAACAACGCCTTACAATATTGCTATGGCAAGACTGCCTGGTAACAACGCCTTACAATATTGCTATGGCAAGACTGCCTGGTAACAACGCCTTACAATTATTGCTATGGCAAGACTGCCTGGTATCAACGCCTTACAATATTACTATGGCAAGACTGCCTGGTAACAACGCCTTACAATATTGCTATGGCAAGACTGCCTGGTAACAACGCCTTACATATTGCTATGGCAAGACTGCCTGGTAACAACGCCTTACAATATTGCTATGGCAAGACTGCTGGTAACAACGCCTTACAATATTGCTATGGCAAGACTGCTGGTAACAACGCCTTACAATATTGCTATGGCAAGACTGCCTGGTAACAACGCCTTACAATATTGCTATGGCAAGACTGCCTGGTAACAACGCCTTACAATATTGCTATGGCAAGACTGCCTGGTAACAACGCCTTACAATATTGCTATGGCAAGACTGCCTGGTAACAACGCCTTACAATATTGCTATGGCAAGACTGCCTGGTAACAACGCCTTACAATATTGCTATGGCAAGACTGCCTGGTAACAACGCCTTACAATATTGCTATGGCAAGACTGCCTGGTAACAACGCCTTACAATATTGCTATGGCAAGACTGCCTGGTAACAACGCCTTACAATATTGCTATGGCAAGACTGCCTGGTAACAACGCCTTACAATATTGCTATGGCAAGACTGCCTGGTAACAACGCCTTACAATATTGCTATGGCAAGACTGCCTGGTAACAACGCCTTACAATATTGCTATGGCAAGACTGCCTGGTAACAACGCCTTACAATATTGCTATGGCAAGACTGCCTGGTAACAACGCCTTACAATATTGCTATGGCAAGACTCCCTGGTAACAACGCCTTACAATATTGCTATGGCAGACTGCCTGGTAACAACGCCTTACAATATTGCTATGGCAAGACTGCCTGGTAACAACGCTTACAATATTACTATGGCAAGACTGCCTGGTAACAACGCTTCACAATATTGCTATGGCAAGACTGCCTGGTAAAAACGCCTTACAATATTGCTATGGCAAGACTGCCTGGTAACAACGCCTTACAATATTGCTATGGCAAGACTGCCTGGTAACAACGCCTTACAATATTGCTATGGCAAGACTGCCTGGTAACAACGCCTTACAATATTGCTATGGCAAGACTGCCTGGTAACAACGCCTTACAATATTGCTATGGCAAGACTGCCTGGTAACAACGCCTTACAATATTGCTATGGCAAGACTGCCTGGTAACAACGCCTTACAATATTGCTATGGCAAGACTGCCTGGTAACAACGCCTTACAATATTGCTATGGCAAGACTGCCTGGTAACAAACGCCTTACAATATTGCTATGGCAAGACTGCCTGGTAACAACGCCTTACAATATTGCTATGGCAAGACTGCCTGGTAACAACGCCTTACAATATTGCTATGGCAAGACTGCCTGGTATCAACGCCTTACAATATTACTATGGCAAGACTGCCTGGTAACAACGCCTTACAATATTGCTATGGCAAGACTGCCTGGTAACAACGCCTTACAATATTGCTATGGCAAGACTGCCTGGTAACAACGCCTTACAATATTGCTATGGCAAGACTGCCTGGTAAAAAACGCCTTACAATATTGCTATGGCAAGATGCCTGGTAACAACGCCTTACAATATTGCTATGGCAAGACTGCCTGGTAACAACGCCTTACAATATTGCTATGGCAAGACTGCCTGGTAACAACGCCTTACAATATTGCTATGGCAAGACTGCCTGGTAACAACGCCTTACAATATTGCTATGGCAAGACTGCTGGTAACAACGCCTTACAATATTGCTATGGCAAGACTGCCTGGTAACAACGCCTTACAATATTGCTATGGCAAGACTGCCTGGTAACAACGCCTTACAATATTGCTATGGCAAGACTGCCTGGTAACAACGCCTTACAATATTGCTATGGCAAGACTGCTGGTAACAACGCCTCACAATATTGCTATTGCAAGACTGCCTGGTAACAACGCCTCACAATATTGCTATGGCAAGACTGCCTGGTAACAACGCCTCACAATATTGCTATGGCAAGACTGCCTGGTAACAACGCCTTACAATATTGCTATGGCACGACTGCCTGGTAACAACGCCTCACAATATTGCTATGGTAAGACTGCCTGGTAACCACGCCTCACAATATTGCTATGGCAAGACTGCCTGGTAACAACGCCTCACAATATTGCTATGGCAAAACTGCCTGGTAATAACGCCTCACAATATTGCTATGGCAAGACTGCCTGGTAACAACGCTTCACAATATTGCTATGGCAAGACTGCCTGGTAACAACGCCTTACAATATTGCTATGGCAAGACTGCCTGGTAACAACGCCTTACAGTATTGCTATGGCAAGACTGCCTGGTAACAACGCCTTACAATATTGCTATGGCAAGACTGCCTGGTAACAACGCCTTAACATATATTGCTATGGCAAGACTGCCTGGTAACAACGCCTTACAATATTGCAATGGCAAGACTGCCTGGTAACAACGCCTTACAATATTGCTATGGCAAGACTGCCTGGTAACAACGCCTTACAATATTGCTATGGCAAGACTGCCTGGTAACAACGCCTTACAATATTGCTATGGCAAGATGCCTGGTAACAACGCCTTACATATTGCTATGGCAAGACTGCCTGGTAACAACGCCTTACAATATTGCTATGGCAAGATGCCTGGTAACAACGCCTTACAATATTGCTATTGCAAGACTGCCTGGTAACAACGCCTTACAATATTGCTATGGCAAGACTGCCTGGTAACAACGCCTTACAATATTGCTATGCAAGACTGCCTGGTAACAACGCCTTACAATATTGCTATGGCAAGACTGCCTGGTAAACAACGCCTTACAATATTGCTATGGCAAGACTGCCTGGTATCAACGCCTTACAATATTACTATGGCAAGACTGCCTGGTAACAACGCCTTACAATATTGCTATGGCAAGACTGCCTGGTAACAACGCCTTACAATATTGCTATGGCAAGACTGCCTGGTAACAACGCCTTACAATATTGCTATGGCAAGACTGCCTGGTAAAAACGCCTTACAATATTGCTATGGCAAGACTGCCTGGTAACAACGCCTTACAATATTGCTATGGCAAGACTGCCTGGTAACAACGCCTTACAATATTGCTATGGCAAGACTGCCTGGTAACAACGCTTACAATATTTGCTATGGCAAGACTGCCTGGTAACAACGCCTTACAATATTGCTATGGCAAAACTGCCTGGTAACAACGCCTTACAATATTGCTATGGCAAGACTGCCTGGTAACAACGCCTTACAATATTGCTATGGCAAGACTGCCTGGTAACAACGCCTTACAATATTGCTATGGCAGACTGCCTGGTAACAACGCCTCACAATATTGCTATTGCAAGACTGCCTGGTAACAACGCCTCACAATATTGCTATGGCAAGACTGCCTGGTAACAACGCCTCACAATATTGCTATGGCAAGACTGCCTGGTAACAACGCCTTACAATATTGCTATGGCACGACTGCCTGGTAACAACGCCTCACATATTGCTATGGTAAGACTGCCTGGTAACCACGCCTCACAATATTGCTATGGCAAGACTGCCTGGTAACAACGCCTCACAATATTGCTATGGCAAAACTGCCTGGTAATAACGCCTCACAATATTGCTATGGCAAGACTGCCTGGTAACAACGCTTCACAATATTGCTATGGCAAGACTGCCTGGTAACAACGCCTTACAATATTGCTATGGCAAGACTGCCTGGTAACAACGCCTTACAGTATTGCTATGGCAAGACTGCCTGGTAACAACGCCTTACAATATTGCTATGGCAAGACTGCCTGGTAACAACGCCTTACAATATTGCTATGGCAAGACTGCCTGGTAACAACGCCTTACAATATTGCAATGGCAAAGACTGCCTGGTAACAACGCCTTACAATATTGCTATGGCAAGACTGCCTGAGCTCCTTCTTATCTTTCTTCACACTTTTCTTCACTTCTTTGTCCGCCTGGGTGTAGTCTTCTTGGCTTGTGCTTTGCTTGATCTTGTCCGACTCATGTTCAGTGTGGCTTTCTTCTCTTTCCTTTTGTTCAGTTTCTGAACAGTATCATCAGAGATCCAGTCCTTGTGCTCGGTCTTCTTTCCAAGAACCACCTCAAAGGTCTCATGCCAAAGTTTCTTGGTATGCTGCCACTAGTTCTCAATGTCTTTGCTCTTCTTTTCAAGCATTTCTTCAAGTAGTTGGAACCTGTTGAAGACTGACCTGAAATTTCTCCTTTATTAAGGACTTCATCGACAGACTTGCCAGACAAGCAGAGGATGCTGCAGGACTGAGAGAGCTGTACACCACCACAAAGAGGCTGGCGGGCAAGTTCCAACAGACTAACAAGCCAGTCAAAGACAAGAACGGAAAGACCCTCACAACAACAGAAGATCAACTGAAGCGATGGGCAGAGCAGTTCAGGGAACTACTAAACCGTCCCGCCCCCGAAGCACCACCTGACATCCTACCAGCAGAAACAGAACTGCCCATCAACTGTGAGAAGCCCTCGAAAGCAGAGATCAGAAAGGCCATCCTGACACTGAGGAATGGGAAGGCAACAGGGCCTGATGAGATCCCAGCAGAAGCCATTAAAGCAGATGTTGGTATAGCTGTCAACTTGCTACACAGCTTCTTTGGCAAGATATGGGAAAAAGAGAACATCCCAGCAGAGTGGAGGGAAGGCATTGTTATCAAACTGCCAAAGAAAGGAGACCTTAACAACTGTAGTAACTATAGAGGGATCATGCTCCTTTCAGTGCCAGACAATGTTCTAAACAGAGTGTTATTGGAGAGGATGAAGGAAGCAGTTGACCCAAAGCTCCGAGACCAGCAGGCGGGCTTCCGGCGAAACAGATCATGCGCCGACCAGATCGCCAGCCTCAGGATCATCATCGAGCAGTCCTTGGAGTGGAACTCGCCCCTTTACATCAACTTCATCGACTATGAAAAGGCCTTTGACAGTGTAGATAGAGAGACACTATGAAAGCTACTGAGACACTGTGAAATACCAGAGAAGATCATCTCTCTCATACGATGTACATATCAGGACATGAACTGCAGGGTGGCTCATGCAGGCCAGTTGTCAGACGGTTTTGAGGTGAAGACAGGAGTGCGCCAGGGATGTCTGTTGTCACCTTTCCTCTTCCTCCTGGTCATCGACTGGATCATGGAGACCACAACAACAGGCGGGAACAACGGGATACAATGGACACTCTGGCGCAGCTAGATGACATTGACGTTGCTGACGACCTGGCACTCCTCTTCACAGTCACAGACAGATGCAGGACAAGACCACCCACCTTGAGACAACATCAGCAGGAACAGGGCTCAAGATAAACAAGAAGAAGACCGAGCTGATGAAGATCAACACCACAGACAGCAACCCAGTCACAGTTGGAGGCGAGCCAATTAGGGAAGTAGATTCCTTTGTCTACTTGGGAAGCGTAGTTGACAAGCAGGGAGGCACCGACCGGGACATCATAGCCAGGATGGGCAAGGCGCAATGGCAGAGTGTTGTCGATGGCCTATGCTCACCCTTGAGCTATGGGCCTAAGTAAGTAAGTAAGACTGCCTGGTAACAAAGCCTCACAATATTGCTATGGCAAGGCTGCCTGGTAAGAACGCCTTACAATATTGCTATGGCAAGACTGCGGGTAACAAAGCCTCATAATACTGCTATGGCAAGACTGCCTGGTAACAACGCCTTACAATATTGCTATGGCAAGACTGCCTGGTAACAACGCCTTACAATATTGCTATGGCAAGACTGCCTGGTAACAACGCCTTACAATATTGCTATGGCGAGACTGCCTGGTAACAACGCCTTACAATATTGCTATGGCAAGACTGCCTGGTAACAACGCCTTACAATATTGCAATGGCAAGACTGCCTGGTAACAAAGTCAGACCAATAATAACCCCAGGGAACAGTGTTGGTATGGCAAAACAATCCTGTAAGGACCCCAGGAACTATGTCAGGATATAAAATCCTGTAATAAAACCACTGACAATATTTATATGGCGAAACAAAAACCTGTAATACCCCTGGGAACTATGTTAGTACAGAAAGACAATCCTGTAATAACGCCAGGGACCTTTGTTAGTATGTAAAAACAGATATGTAATAACGCCAGGGACCTTTGTGAGTATGTAAAAACAGATATGTAATAACGCCAGGGACCTTTGTTAGTATGTAAAAACAAATATGTAATAACGCCAGGGACCTTTGTGAGTATGTAAAAACATATGTAATAACGCCAGGGACCTTTGTTAGTATGTAAAAACAGATATGTAATAACGCCAGGGACCTTTGTTAGTATGTAAAAACAGATATGTAATAACGCCAGGGACCTTTGTTAGTATGTAAAAACAGATATGTAATAACGCCAGGGACCTTTGTTAGTATGTAAAACCAGATATGTAATAACGCCAGGGACCTTTGTTAGTATGTAAAAACAGATATGTAATAACGCCAGGGACCTTTGTTAGTATGTGAAAACAGATATGTAATAACGCCAGGGACCTTTGTTAGTATGTGAAAACAGATATGTAATAACGCCAGGGACCTTTGTTAGTATGTAAAAACAGATATGTAATAACGCCAGGGACCTTTGTTAGTATGTAAAAACAGATATGTAATAACGCCAGGGACCTTTGTTAGTATGTGAAAACAGATATAACGCCAGGGACCTTTGTTAGTATGTAAAAACAGATATGTAATAACTGAGGGAACTATGTTAATAAGGAAACATAATTCTGTAATAACTTTGGGAGCTATATTAGTATGGAAAAGAATTCTGTAATAACCCCAGGGAGCTATGTTAGTATGAGAGGACGATCTAGTAATAATCCCAAGGAATTAAGACGAGGAAAAAAAGAGGATCTGCCATATATTGTTAAACAAAACAAAAACAAAAACAAAAGCAGAAAGACACAGCGGCTGCTAACTTTAGTCAATCAAACAATTATAATAGAAAAAAAAGTTAAAAACAGATGAGCAACTGGCAAAGGAACCATACAAAAAAGTATCCTCGTACATAAGTTTCAGTTTCATCAAGGAGGCGTCACTGCGTGCGGACTAGTCCATATACGCTACACCACATCCGCTAAGTTCTGAGACCACACTACGCATGATTTGAAGCTGATGGAGAAATGAATTAACAACAAAGATGAGACAATTGAAGAAGAGGGTCTCGTGGCTACGACTCAGCGGATGTCTGACCTACGCATTAGCACAACGCACTGCTCAGACCTTGAGTGCCTACCTACTATTTTTTGTGTGGATGTACACGTGTGTGTATGATGTGTGGGCATGGGCCCATGTGTGTGCGTGGGCGCATGTGTGTGTGTGTGTGTGTGTGTGTGTGTGTGTGTGTGTGTGTGTGCGTGTGCGCGCGCAGGCATGTGTGCGCGTTTGTTTGTTTGTTTGTGTGTGTGTGTGTGCGTGTGCAGAAGCGCGTGTGCATATGTATGTATTATGTGTGTGTGTGTGTGTAATGTGTGTGTGTGTAATTTGTGGGTGTGTGTGAGCACACGTATCTGCATATAGGCTATATGCGTACATATCTGTGTGTATGTGTGTGTCTTTGTATGTGGGCGTGTGCGTATGTGCGTGTATGTGTGCATTTGTGCGCTTATGTGTATTATATTTTATTGGGTATTTATATAGCGCCTATGCTTGGTCACAGACCAAACTCTAAGCGCTTTACAATAACACACTACCTCACTCACCCAACGGGCTGCCTACCCAGACAGAGCCGGCCGAAGAGTAGCCTACTGGCGCTCATTCAGTCGTTTCCCGTACCATTCCAATATCAGTCACTCATTTTCATTTATCTCATTTATTCCTCCAGTTTCTCACATAGGATGTATGCGATGTTTATTCGTGTCCTCCATTTCCACCGGTACACGATAGCACACGACAACAGTAAGTAACATTTTTTATGGCTTGGTAAGAAATACCAGGCGGCTGTCTTCAATCTACATCAATTTTGCCAGGGCAGCGGGGAACCTCCCTGCTCTTCTCGATTTTCAACTGCCGTGGGTTCTTTAACGTGTGCAGGGGGCCAGGAAGGCACACGGGTCAGACTCGTTTATAGTCCCCATCCGATGGACTTGACGTTCAGTTCGATTTGTCATTCAAACTGGGAAAGAAAGGGCGAGAAAGGCAGGGCTCGAACCCACGCACTTCTCACACGTTGGATTGGCAGGCGAACGTCTTAACCACTCTGCCACCTTTCTCCCTGCGTGTGTGTGCGCGTGTGTGTCAGTGTGGCCGTGTACATGCACACATGTGTATATGCATGTGGGTAAGAACGAGCGAATGTGCGCACACACCGTTCGTATGTGCGTGTGTGTGTGTGTGTGTGTGTGAGTGCGCGCACGCACGTGTATGTGTGTATGTGTGCGTGTGTGTGTATGTGTGTTGTGACTGCGTGCGTGAATGTTCAGAAGATGACTTACGAACAAAAACAAGACCATCAATTACAGCATACACACATACACACAACAATAAGAACAACAACTCCTCCCCCTCAAACACATCCCACGCACACACACACACACACACACACACACACACACACACACACACACACACACACACACACACACACACACACAAACACACGCACACACGCACACACATACACACACACACACACACACACATTCACACACTCTCTCACACACATACTCACACACCAACGCTTCCACTCACATGTCTGTGGACTCTCTGATTAACACGCTGTCATTTTACGTAAGGTATCTGTTAGAGAGAGAGAGAGAGAAGAGAGAGAGAGAGAGAGAGAGAGAAGTTAAACACTTTAAATCAAGTCACACAGAAGATGTTTACGGTCAATACCGGACAAGCCCCCCCCCCAACTCCACCCTCCCCCGAAAAAATGGGAAAGGAACAGAAAAAAAAAAACACCCTACCTTCGGCTGCTGCTATGCTCGTGCAGTTGATTTATAACTAATTGATTAGGTCTGTTCAAAACCACTCCAGCTTTGGAGACCTAGATACTGCCTCCCGCCCTCCCTCTCCATCCCGAGGCTAACTGAAAGGGTTGGTCTGATAGGAGGGATTCCCTCAGTAATATTTCACAGCCAGACAATGGCCGCCGACCCTGGCTGAAAATGGTACAAACGTCTGACGGTCTGTTCACACAATGCCTCCCCTCTCCGCTTGGAGACGAAGAAAAAAAGGAAGATGAAGAGCATGAATGGGCGTTCCGTACAGGTACTAAGACATGACCCATATTCTGGTGACAATATCTACTTGTGACAAGATATGCCCAGTGACAATATATGCCCTGTGACAATATGTGCCATGTGACAGTATATGCCCGGTGACAATAGGCCTCACCAAAGTTCCTCATGCTTGACAATAGGGTATGTGTGGAACATGTAAATAACACATTTGTTGTCGAGTCAAGGAAGATGATGTTTACGGGGTGACATCCTGACTGATAACGACAGCTTTGGAGACCAATAAGCCCACTGCTGCGCCTGCCTCAGTATTAACAATATTAGTCTGATCTACATCCACTGTGAGTGATACCTCCTCATCACCGACCGCCCTCCCCAAACACGATGGTTCGTCTATAGGATATGCCTCAGTAATATATCACTGGCAATGCGCGACCCTGTGCAATGAAAATGTGACAACATCCTGCAGCTGATCACCTGTCATGCAATGTCACCTTCGCTGGCATGATCAATGTGCAAGCATGAAAGCAAGTCATGAAATATGTGCGTTCCTACAGTACTAGCAGTGCCATATTCACTGGTGCATCATATCATCACTTGTGACATGATATGCCAGTGTCATATATCCTGTGATCATATATCATGCACTGTGACAGTATGCCCGGTGACAATATGCTCACGTAAGATGTTCCTCACTTTGCATCTTATCATCAGTGTGCATGTGTCATTGATCATCACTGGCATTCAATTGATCATCACTGTGCATGTCAGCGATCAACAGTGCATGTCATGATCTCACTGTGTGCATTGATATGGAATGTGCGACATCTACTGTGGAATGTACGGATCATCAGTATGTCATGATCATACTGTGCCACTTGATCGACTGTGCCAATGTCAGTGTATCACTAATGCTGTGATCAATGTTGCAATGTCATGATCAGACTGTGCAATGTCATGATCACCTGTGCAATTCATGTCATCCACGTGCAAGTCATGTCACACTGCATCAGTATCACACTGTGCAAGTTCATTGATCAGCACTGTGCATGTCATTGATCAGCACTGTAGCAATGTCAGTGATCATCACTGTGCAATGTCAGTATCATTCACTGTGCAATGTCATTGATCAGCACTGTGCAATGTCAGTGATCATCACTGTGGAATGTCAGTGATCATCACTGTGCAATGTCATGATCATCACTGTGCAATGTCATTGATCATCACTGTGCAATGTCATGATCAGCACTGTGCAATGTCAGATCATCATGGCAATCATTGATCACACTGTGCATGTGTGCATCATGTCAGTTCATTGATCATCACTGTGCAATGTCATTGATCAGCACTGTGCAGTGTCAGTGATCATCACTGTGCAATGTCATTGATCATCACTGTGCAATGTCATTGATCACACTGTGCAATGTCATTGATCATCACTGTGCAATGTCATTGATCATCACTGTGCAATGTCATTGATCATCACTGTGCAATGTCATGATCACACTGTGCAATGTCAGTGATCATCACTGTGCAATGTCATTGATCATCACTGTGCAATGTCATGATCAGCACTGTGCAATGTCAGTGATCATCACTGTGCAATGTCATTGATCATCACTGTGCAATGTCATTGATCAGCACTGTGCAATGTCAGTGATCAGCACAACTGTTCGATGCTCGCTGATGGAATATCCGGTGATGCATAATTCATGGTTAACCTGCATACAGTTTTAAGTCAGTTTCGATTCTCACTGTCACGATGATCTATATGGGAAACAGACCCGCCCCCCCCCCCCCCCCCCCCCCCCCCCTCTTCCCCAAATCCCAAACCAAAGCGTATCAATGTGAAAGTCGATATCCGTATAGAGAGGGGACTTGGCCGGGAAAGGAGCACACGGATACCCGGGAAAGAGACACACGGATACCCGGGAAAGAGACACACGGATACCCGGGAAAGAGACACACGGATACCCGGACACTTAAGTGACAGACGTACTACAACTCGGATAATGACCTGCAGGTATTGCACGAACTGCTACTGGAGTCCTGACCTCAGCCTCTTCATCATTCGCATGCTGGGACCTTTGAGCAGAAGCTGGCAACGGCCGCTGAAAGCCATGGGCACAGGCCTAGTGAGAAAGAAAGCCATGGGGCACAGGCCTAGTGAGAAAGAAAGCCATGGGGCACAGGCCTAGTGAGAAAGAACCATGGGGCACAGGCCTAGTGAGAAAGAAAGCCATGGGCACAGGCCTAGTGAGAAAGAAAGCCATGGGGCACAGGCCTAGTGAGAAAGAAAGCCATGGGGCACAGGCCTAGTGAGAAAGAAAGCCATGGGGCACAGGCCTAGTGAGAAAGAAAGCCATGGGGCACAGGCCTAGTGAGAAAGAAAGCCATGGGGCACAGGCCTAGTGAGAAAGAAAGCCATGGGGCACAGGCCTAGTGAGAAAGAAAGCCATGGGGCACAGGCCTAGTGAGAAAGAAAGCCATGGGGCACAGGCCTAGTGAGAAAGAGGTCAGCACCATTGTTTCCCCAACATTCACTACGGAGTCTGTTCTCAAGATGTAGCCTACAGGCCACACACACACACACACACACACACACACACACACATACACACACATACACACACAGAGGCCCCCGCTCCCCCCCCCCCCCCCCCCCGCATTCTTTTGCACAGAGACGTAACATGAGAGCATCAAATAATATTGTTCTCGGTTGTTATTCTCAGTACTTTATGATTATAATCTGTTCAATGGGTTCATCTTTAAAAAGTAGTGGAGGGAATTTAGATTTGAGATTTTATCTTTTTGCCTGGTTGTGATAAGCATAGATTTAGGTGTGTGTGTGTGTGTGTGTGTGTGTGTGTGTGTGTGTGTGTACGTGTGTGTTTTAAGGTTGAAGCGACCTATGATTGAGTTCAGTCGATTTAAACGGAATAATGTCTCTTCCTCGTAAAGCTACTACATGAACAGGAACGTGAGAATAATTTTGTGTATTGTAATATAACCCGCAAAGAGTTCATGTATGGATATGATATGAAAAGATAAATCGTTAATGTAAATTATGAACAGAAGGGACCCAGGATACAGCCTTTTGTGAAGCCGTAGTGAAGGGTTTTGAGTGTGGAAACGGTTGCATTTGTTGTTACACTCTGTTGCCTGTTCGTTAGATATGAATTAAAAAAACTTGAGAGTACTTGTGGATAAGCCACATTTTAATTTTCGAAGAAAGCTATTGTCAGTCACATCAAGCGCGTTTTTGAAATCAATAAATAAGACATTACAACATTTTTTGTAGCGTTGAGTTTTTGATGTCAGTCAGCTAGTCATCAGCCAGGTTGACGGAGGCCGTTTGGCACGAGTGTTTTTGCCAGAACCCGGACTGTCAGGAATCAGAGAGAGAGAGAGAGAGAGAGAGAGAGAGAGAGAGAGAGAGAGAGAGAGAGAGAGAGAGAGAGAGAGAGAGGTGTGTGTGTGTGTGTGCACGACTGTGGATGTAAACGGAGACAAGATCCGCCTGAGCACAAAGCGCGTGTTCAACGCGGACACTGGCTCAAGGTCCACAGTGTAACGGAAGACACAGCGATAACGTCATGGCCCCACGCTAGGGGAGAGAAACAAAACGGTGTCATCGGCACCATCCGCTGCGCCTGAGTTATTCACAGCGGGGGGTGGGGGGAGGGGTTCAGCGGTCTCCTGGTGAAGGAGTTCTGTGGAATCATCTCTAAATCACAATGGGACAAAAGCACAACTTAACCGGATTAACATTGCCCGCGCGTTCATTCCTGTGTTTGTATTACTTTGACCGAAATGTTTTTTTCTTCTTCTTTCTTTTTGTTGTGTTAATGCTGTGAAACAGGCGAGTATTGGACGATTACATAGAAAACACCGCCGTGTTTCCAACACTTGGTGTTCCTTCCAAAATAATGAACAAAATAACTGGACCTGATCCGAGCACATTGATGTGGATTTGACTTTATATACACATATTCCATGTGGATTTGACCTTACATATATACATTCATATTGATTTGACCTAACACGTGCACTTTCATGTGGATTTGACCTAACATATGCACATTCATGCACGTTTATGTGGATTTGACCATATACATGCACATTCATATGGATTTGGCCGTATAATGCACATTTATATGGATTTGACCGTATAAGGCACATTTATGTAGATTTGACCTTATACATACACATTCGTGTGGAATGACCCTATATATACACATTAATGTGGATTTGACCTTTTACATGCACATTCATGTACTTTGACCCTATTCATGCACATTCATGTGGTTTGACCTTTTCCGGGCACATTCATGTGGACTTGACCTTATACAAGCATAATCACGTGGACTTCACGTTATGTATGTATATGCACGTGGATTTGACGTTATACATGCATATTCATGTGGATTTGATCTTATGCAAGCACATTCCATGTGGATTTAGATTTGTGTTAAGCCTGATCACAGGTCACAACAAAGCTGTTGACTTATAGGGGTTAAAAGTAGCAGAAAGGAAATCTTGAACGAAGCAGAAGACACAAATAGTCAACAAGTTAGGCAGACGAGTTTGATGACCATAGTAACACAATGCCATGCTCATATGTGTTTTATCATGGGAACAACATTTAGCTATCGTCCTAAAACAGGCAGTTTTGTGAAATTAACAAGTATATCATAAACAAATGTCACATCATTCATCATGAATTGAAACTACTTAGAATGTAATTGCCTTCAAGCACACTGAGTGTCCTGTCTTGTGTTTCCAAATTGGCAATGCCCATTTGGCTGGCCCCTGGCTGAACAGCTCCACACGGGCTTCCTGTCACTTCCCTACAGTGGCTCTGCAGGCCGTCCACTGGTGGGCCCTCCTCCTCCTCCTCCTCCTCCTCACTGTGGAGTCTGCCATCAGCAGGCATCACAGCACTGGCCTGGGCTGTGTGCTGGGTCACTGTACACAGGGAACAGACGGCACACAGCTGGGTCACTGTACACAGGGAACAGACGGCACACAGCTGGGTCACTGTACACAGGGAACAGACGGCACACAGCTGGGTCACTGTACACAGGGAACAGACGGCACACAGCTGGGTCACTGTACACAGGGAACAGACGGCACACAGCTGGGTCACTGTACCAGGGAACAGACGGCACACAGCTGGGTCACTGTACACAGGGAACAGACGGCACACAGCTGGGTCACTGTACACAGGGAACAGACGGCACACAGCTGGGTCACTGTACACAGGGAACAGACGGCACACAGTTGGGTCACTGTACACAGGGAACAGACGGCACACAGCTGGGTCACTGTACACAGGGAACAGACGGCACACAGCTGGGTCACTGTACACAGGGAACAGACGCACACAGCTGGGTCACTGTACACAGGGAACAGACGGCACACAGCTGGGTCACTGTACACAGGGAACAGGCGGCACACAGCTGGGTCACTGTACACAGGGAACAGGCGTCACCGTCAGCCGTGCGGCAGACAGCTGGGCAGGGAGTCATCAATAACGCAGTGAAGTGCAGGCCACTAAGATTCCACCTCACCGGCTTCTCGCTGGGGGCTGACGAAATCAATGGTTTAAGTTGGATTTGTAATGGCAGTAGTAATCTCTCTCTCTCTCTCTCTCTCTCTCTCTC
This sequence comes from Conus ventricosus, assembly GCA_018398815.1. Taxonomy (NCBI): domain Eukaryota; kingdom Metazoa; phylum Mollusca; class Gastropoda; order Neogastropoda; family Conidae; genus Conus; species Conus ventricosus. Next base: position 28,165,816 of record CM031623.1, read on the forward strand.
TCTCTCTCTCTCCTCTCTCTCTCTCTCTCTCTCTCAGTGTGTGGTGTGTGTGTGTGTGTGTGTGTGTGTGTGTGTTTGTGTGTGTGTGTGTGTACGTGTGTACGTGTGTGCGCGCGCGCGCGCGCGCGCGCGCGCGCGTGTGTGTGTGTGTGTGTGTGTGTGTGTGTGTGTGTGTGTGTGTGTTTGTTTGTTGTTAGGGTTTAGATATTGATGGAGCTGCGATACCCTTCGTAGTTCTTAATTCTAATACAACAAAAATCGCGTTGAAGCCTCTGAAGTTTAAGTCACCATTACGTTTTCTTGACAGAACAAATGGTTTTGGGCCAAATCGTGTATTCAGTCATAATCTTTTTATGTATAACTCAAACATTGCTTGTTCTAGCTCAGTTGATTTAATAAGAATATGCACAGTTTTATGCCAAAGAACAAAATGTAATCATCAATAGCAAACATTCGCTACAACAGTCTAAACAATGTGTCCGTTTGCTCATGTGCATCGCAAGTCATGCGAAAGGTTTTATGGTCAGCTTTGAGCGTGTTTCAGGTACTGCCACTGCAAGGTCGGAAATGTGATGAAGAAACACAGCGGGAGGAACACTGAGCCACGTGGCTGGACAGGGGTCCCCCAGGGTCAGCAACACAGCGGGAGGAACACTGAGCCACGTGGCTGGACAGGGGTCCCCCAGGGTCAGCAACACAGCGGGAGGAACACTGAGCCACGTGGCCGGACAGGGGTCCCCCAGGGTCAGCAACACAGCGGGAAGAACACTGAGCCACGTGACCGGACAGGGGTCCCCCAGGGTCAGCAACACAGCGGGAGGAACACTGAGCCACGTGGCTGGACAGGGGTCCCCCAGGTCAGCAACACAGCGGGAGGAACACTGAGCCACGTGGCCGGACAGGGGTCCCCCAGGGTCAGCAACACAGCGGGAGGAACACTGAGCCACGTGGCCGGACAGGGGTCCCCCAGGGTCAGCAACACAGCGGGAGGAACACTGAGCCACGTGGCCGGACAGGGGTCCCCCAGGGTCAGCAACACAGCGGGAGGAACACTGAGCCACGTGGCCGGACAGGGGTCCCCCAGGGTCAGCAACACAGCGGGAGGAACACTGAGCCACGTGGCCGGACAGGGGTCCCCCAGGGTCAGCAACACAGCGGGAGGAACACTGAGCCACGTGGCCGGACAGGGGTCCCCCAGGGTCAGCAACACAGCGGGAGGAACACTGAGCCACGTGGCCGGACAGGGGTCCCCCAGGGTCAGCAACACAGCGGGAGGAACACTGAGCCACGTGGCCGGACAGGGGTCCCCCAGGGTCAGCAACACAGCGGGAGGAACACTGAGCCACGTGGCCGGACAGGGGTCCCCCAGGGTCAGCAACACAGCGGGAGGAACACTGAGCCACGTGGCCGGACAGGGGTCCCCCAGGGTCAGCAACACAGCGGGAGGAACACTGAGCCACGTGGCCGGACAGGGGTCCCCCAGGGTCAGCAACACAGCGGGAGGAACACTGAGCCACGTGGCCGGACAGGGGTCCCCCAGGGTCAGCAACACAGCGGGAGGAACACTGAGCCACGTGGCCGGACAGGGGTCCCCCAGGGTCAGCAACACAGCGGGAGGAACACTGAGCCACGTGGCCGGACAGGGGTCCCCCAGGGTCAGCAACACAGCGGGAGGAACACTGAGCCACGTGGCTGGACAGGGGTCCCCCAGGGTCAGCAACACAGCGGGAGGAACACTGAGCCACGTGGCTGGACAGGGGTCCCCCAGGGTCAGCAACACAGCGGGAGGAACACTGAGCCACGTGGCTGGACAGGGGTCCCCCAGGGTCAGCAACACAGCGGAGGAACACTGAGCCACGTGGCCGGACAGGGGTCCCCCAGGGTCAGCAACACAGCGGGAGGAACACTGAGCCACGTGGCCGGACAGGGGTCCCCCAGGGTCAGCCTGACACAGGCAGTAACATGAGCATCGTCACCGTGCTGCCGCACTAACTCCTACCACTCCTATCCCGTAATGATGGGGTGGGACAAGTGTGACGTTCTGGTGGTGAGGTTGGGTGTGTATGTGGGCAAGTAGGCAGATGTGGGAGTGAGCGTCAGCACAGGACTAGCTGCTGTGGCGCTGTGGGTAGCGTGGCGGATTCCCGGCTGTGGAAGTAGGTTTGATTTCCATGGGAACCATTAATTTGTTTGTGGAATTTGTTTGACCCTGACCGGCTTCTGCCCACAGTTGAGTTCACTGTGGGATCCATCGGGAAGACTGGACAATTCATCGGGAAGACTGGACAATTCATCGGGAAGACTGGACCAATCCATCGAGAAGACTGGACCAATTCATCGGGAAGACTGGACAATTCATCGGGAAGACTGGACCAATTCATCGGGAAAACTGGGCCAATTCATCGGGAAGACTGGACAATTCATCGGGAAGACTGGACCAATTCATCGGGAAGACTGGACCAATTCATCGGGAAGACTGGGACCAATTCATCGGGAAGACTGCACAATTCATCGGGAAGACTGGACAATTCATCGGGAAGACTGGGACCAATTCATCGGGAAGACTGGGACCAATTCGTGTGGCGGTGCAGTAATTGTGTCTTTGCTTTTGTTTCGGTTTCCACGTGCAGTCAGCCTATTCTGAAACCAGTGGAACCACAGTCCAGTTTCATCCACTTCATGAATGTGTTTCTGAGAATGATGCTGAAGCAGCCTGATCGATACTGCAGGTTTCTGTATCTCTCGGGCCTAGTTGATACCGGATATATATGAAAATAAGCATAGAAGACAGTCCTGTCATGCAGACTCGGGCCTAGTTGATGCCGGGATATATATGAAAATAAGCATAGAAGACAGTCCTGTCATGAGCACAGAAGACAGTCCTGTCATGAGCACAGAAGACAGTCCTGTCATGAGCACAGAAGACAGTCCTGTCATGAGCACAGAAGGCAGTCCTGTCATGAGCACAGAAGGCAGTCCTGTCATGAGCACAGAAGACAGTCCTGTCATGAGCACAGAAGGCAGTCCTGTCATGAGCACAGAAGGCAGTCGTGTCATGAGCACAGAAGACAGTCCTGTCATGAGCACAGAAGGCAGTCCTGTCATGAGCACAGAAGACAGTCCTGTCATGAGCACAGAAGACAGTCCTGTCATGAGCACAGAAGACAGTCCTGTCATGAGCACAGAAGACAGTCCTGTCATGAGCACAGAAGACAGTCCTGTCATGAGCACAGAAGGCAGTCCTGTCATGAGCACAGAAGGCAGTCCTGTCATGAGCACAGAAGACAGTCCTGTCATGAGCACAGAAGGCAGTCCTGTCATGAGCACAGAAGACAGTCCTGTCATGAGCACAGAAGACAGTCCTGTCATGAGCACAGAAGACAGTCCTGTCATGAGCACAGAAGGCAGTCCTGTCATGAGCACAGAAGGCAGTCCTGTCATGAGCACAGAAGACAGTCCTGTCATGAGCACAGAAGGCAGTCCTGTCATGAGCACAGAAGGCAGTCCTGTCATGAGCACAGAAGGCAGTCCTGTCATGAGCACAGAAGAAAGTCATGTCATGAGCACAGAAGACAGTCCTGTCATGAGCACAGAAGACAGTCCTGTCATGAGCACAGAAGACAGTCCTGTCATGAGCACAGAAGACAGTCCTGTCATGAGCACAGAAGACAGTCCTGTCATGAGCACAGAAGACAGTCCTGTCCTGCAGACTCAGACCAGAATGGAACACACGGATCGTCCTCATAAAACAGTTCAGCATCTCCTCATAAAACAGTTCAGCATCTCCTCATTAAACAGTTCAGCATCTCCTCATTAAACAGTTCAGCATCTTCTGAAATGTCACAGGTTTTCCACTCCTTTACTACCAAATGGCAAAGGGCACTCCCCAGTATTTGTGCAAGGTACACTCTCTGGTGCGAAGAAAATGTCTCCAAAAGACAGACATGAACAACACAGAACAAGAAGAATGTTAAATTCATGAAGCGTTGGATCAAAACTGAGCTGAAAATCTAAAAGTGGACATACACAGTCGCTTGAGATGAGTGGCAACAGTCTTGCCTGACGATGGTGAGAACATCATAAACAATGTGCCTGGACAGGAAGCGGGAGAAGGTTGGTGCACTCTAAGAGAAACAGTCTGGCTCCTGGCTCACTGTCACAGAGTCAGGCTTCATTGTTCTCTCCTGTTTCCTGCCATTCTTGTTCAGCTCCATAGCGGCCACTGTCAGAAGCAGTGTCTGTGTCGGCCTCGGTCCCGTCCTGAGGCCTGTATCTGTTGGGTCTGGAAGCATGGTGCCGGCTTTCTCCTTCTTCGCCAATATCCTTTGTCGTCTGCTGCGATCGATGCAAAGCTCTTCTGTCCATTGATGACGTGTCCGACCCCTGCGTGGACTACCACACTGAGTGCAGGAAGTCCCTGTCCCTTAGTGGCCATGGCTTCCTGGGCCTTGGTCAGGGCTGGGGCAGGGAACTGGGTCCAGCTACTGGCCAGCCCTGCTGTCTGCTAAATGACGGGACGTCAGGGCTGGGGCAGGGAACTGGGTCCAGCTATTGGCCAGCCCTGCTGTCTGCTAAATGACGGGATGTCAGGGCTGGGGCAGGGAACTTTGGGCCTCAGCTACTGACCAGCCCTGCTGTCTGCTCTAATGATTCTTTAATGGCCCTCCCCTCAGGCTTCACGGCCTGTTCATCATTCTAGAACACGACCAATTCATGTAAACTAGAAGCCACTTTGAAGTGGGCGACAAAACTAGTACTGCGTGCCTGACAGATTCCAGATACCAGATTGATTCCCTTTTGCTCCCTGATCGGGGCGTGGAGGATAGTGTGCGGAGAACATTTGTCAGCAAACTTAATAGGGGAAGAAAAGGCATCAAACAACACCTATAGATTATAAGAGATAGTACAGTTGGAAGTACTTTCTGTGCTTGATGAATTTACGGGGGAAGAAAAGGCATCAAACAACACCTATAGATTATGAAAGATATTACAATTTGAAGTACTTTCTGTGCTTCATAAATTTAGATAGATTTGTGGTACTTTTCCTCTTTCCATAGTATCCATGGAAACTGCATTGCAGGACGGGCTTCAGTGGCATTTGATCTGGTGATGAAGTTGTTGACTGTCTCTGGAGGAGAGCATTATCAATGACAATCCAAGCCATCGCCAGCGTGATGTAGTCTTGTGGGCCACTGGTCCCTACCGACAGGTCAGAACGAGTGTGAGGAAAAGGACAGGTGTCTAACCACACCCATTTCACTTCACGCCGGCGGAAATCGTCTGTACACACACTCTGCAACGTTATGAGATGTTTGAATGGGATGCGCAGGTCACGTGTGTGTGTGTGTGTGTGTGTGTGTGTGTGTGTGTGTGTGTGTGTGTGTGTGTGTGTAATTAAGGAGTGTAATCTACAAACACCAATGCGGTGTATAAACATTCAAGAAAAAGAAAAGGGATGAACAGGCAGCATGTCGTTTTTCGATCCCCAAACCCTTGCCATCAGTCACAAAGATATGACGATCATTTCAAACCCTTGCCATCAGTCACAAAGATATGACGATCATTTCAAACCCTTGCCATCAGTCACAAAGATATGACGATCATTTCAAACCCTTGCCATCAGTCACAAAGATATGACGATCATTTCAAACCCTTGCCATCAGTCACAAAGATATGACGATCATTTCAAACCCTTGCCATCAGTCACAAAGATATGACGATCATTTCAAACCCTTGCCATCAGTCACAAAGATATGACGATCATTTCAGACGCTACCAAAGACAGAGGCCCACAGGCCATTCTCAAACACGGAACCCCTGAAGAGCAACAAACGTTCGCAAACATAAAGACAAAGAGAACGCCGGGCTTATGTCGCTGTGCGTGCTTGGGCTTGAGGCAACAGAATACAAAACGAGATCGAAGTGCATTCCTACATAGAGTTTACAACGTACAGAATACAACTTTAAAGAAGGCCCCTAGACAACAGCAGGAAATGTACATCTGACAACGCCTTGATAAGAGCGATGTGATGAAAACAGAAAACAGACCACAATACAGGGTCATAGGAACATGTCATTATCAGCAATAGTGCTCACATAACTACCTCTTTCTTCTCCCATGCATACCCAACCACACCGCTCCACCTGTCCTTAGTTGAACAGTTTGTCAGTGTTCTTGATTTGGTGGACGTGAAAAATATACTCCTCACACTCCATCCCCATGTAAATAGAAAAACATACCCCTCACACTCCATCCCCATGTAAATAGAAAAATATACCCCTCACACTCCATCCCCATGTAAATAGAAAAACATACCCCTCACACCCCATCCCCATGTAAATAGAAAAACATACCCCTCACACTCCATCCCCATGTAAATAGAAAAATATACCCCTCACACTCCATCCCCATGTAAATAGAAAAACATACCTCTCACACTCCATCCCCATGTAAATAGAAAAATATACCCCTCACACTCCATCCCCATGTAAATAGAAAAAATATACCCCTCACACTCCATCCCCATGTAAATAGAAAAACATACCCCTCACACTCCATCCCCATATAAATAGAAAAACATACCCCTCACACTCCATCCCCATGTAAATCTTTGAGTAAAGTGTTGACGTGTTGTAACAGACCCGCGGCCCGTGTGTCATGTTGTAGTTTTTTTTGGCTTACTTTGTTCTGTTATCCGGTTTTTTTCTTTTGGCGTTAGATTGTGGTTGGTTGTACGTTTTGGGCGAACGCTGCAGACTCGGACATAGGCTGGAGTGTGGCTTCACGGCCAGCCTGTGATCCCTTTTACACGGAGATGACTTCAAACTAGAAACACAGAATGCATCTGTTATCTTATGCCGAACGTGTCACCATTGATAATTGACACTTGAAGTGTAAACTGGCATGTTGACAGCACTGACAGTTTCTTATTGATAACTGACACTTGAAGTGTAAACTGGCATGTTGACAGCACTGACAGTTTCTTATTGATAATTGACACTTGAAGTGTGGCATGTTGACAGCACTGACAGTTTCTTATTGATAATTGACACTTGAAGTGTGGCATGTTGACAGCACTGACAGTTTCTCAGGTCATTCAGATGTGTGAATCAGACACAAGGAGTCACGGAGTCTGAGGACGAGATGCCCAGACTCATTCGGAGCACCTTGATGCTGCAATGAAGAGAAAGACACACGTCCTGCCCGGTAAGAACACAGAGGTGTCCACTGTTGGCGTGTCTGAGTGGTGGATAGCGCACATGGAGTGGAGACCTGACATTGGTCAGGCATGCACAGTCAGCTGAAGCTGTCTTGCTTCCCATAGTGGAAACCTGGGTAGTTCGTGCAAGAGGGCAGAGGAAGAATCTGGGTGGGATCAAGTTTTGAGAAGCTGATTCAAAAAGAAACTGAAGAGGGCGGTAAGCCGTGAAAGGGCCGAGTGAGGGCGGTAAGCCGTGAAAGGGCCGAGTGAGGGCGAAAGCCGTGAAAGGGCCGAGTGAGGGCGGTATGCCGTGAAAGGGCCGAGTGAGGGCGGTAAGCCGTGAAAGGGCTGAGTGAGGGCGGTAAGCCGTGAAAGGGCCGAGTGAGTTCGGCTGGACTACAACGAGAATGACACTGACATGGACGGGGGAGGCACAACGGGCAGGCGGAGGTTCAGTGATGGGGCCGGGGAAGGGGGATGGACAACGGGCAGGCGGAGGTTCAGTGATGGGGGCCGGGGGTGGGGGAGGGGGGAGAGACAACGGGCAGGCGGAGGTTCAGTAATATAGCTAGCGCAGTGATGGGGGCGGGAGCGGTAGAGAACTTGATAGTGGTGGTGGTGGTAGTGGTGGTGGTAGTGGTGGTGGTGGTGGTAGTGGTGGTAGCGGGGTGGGGGTGGTGGGGTAGGGTTGGTGTGGAGCATAGATTTATATGACAGAAGCTGAAACTATGTTTAGGGAATGAGGACACAGACTACTGAAGTCTTTAAAGAACAGATGACGTGTTTTGTGCTGTCTTGTCTCCAGAGCCAGCAGTTTCTGCCTTGAAGGCAGTTCCCTTAGCAGCATGCTGTCTCTCACACTGTCAGATGAAGGCAGTTCCCTTAGCAGCATGCTGTCTCTCACACTGTCAGATGAAGGCAGTTCCCTTAGCAGCATGCTGTCTCTCACACTGTCAGATGAAGGCAGTTCCCTTAGCAGCATGCTGTCTCTCACACTGTCAGATGTCACTTTTCCTTGAATGGCCTGACCCAAGACATTGACAGTCTAATGTTAACGATGATGATAACGTCGAAGGCAGAGTAAATACCAGCAGCAGCAGCAGCAGCAGCAGCAGCACACCACCACCACCACCACCACCACCACCACCGCCGCCACCGGCGGATAAAGACCAACGACGACGACAACAGCAAAAACAACAACAACATCAACACTGGTAACAACGACGACGATGATGATGATAATATGATGATTATGTTGATGATGATGATGATGGTGCTGTTGATGACGATGATAATTATGATGATAACAATAACAACAACAGCCACAACAAGAACAACAATAATGATAACAATGATAACAATAATGACAATGATAATAGCAATAGTTATAAACAAAAATAATATCAAAGAAGCAACAACCACAAAAACGACAATAATAATGATAATGATACTAATAATAACATTACTACTACTACTACTACTACTACTACTACTACTATAGTAAAAACAAAACAAACAATAATGATAATATTGATAATAATATTAATAATATCAAGATGAAGAAGAAGAAAGATACGGTGTAGATGATGAAGACGATAACGATTATGATGATGATATTAACGATAGTAAGCGGAAGCAGCGATCTTGTGCAGAGAAAAACGGTTACAAAATAGCAACAGATCTCCACACTGGGGTAGCAACAATTGATCATTTAGCCTGTGCCGTATGAAATTCTGGCACTCGTGAATTTGGAAGCAGCGACCGTATTTCACAGGCGACATGTCATTCCTGATTTCACAAGAGATGGTGACACTTCAGTGAAAGGTTGCCGCGCTGAGCGTCCCAATTTCAAGTCAAATACTACTGCATGTTCAAATTTTACTTGTTTTTGTTGGCAATCGCCATAGTTTCCATTACTCAAAATTCCTGTCAATTGTCAGAATTTGACGTAAAATATGAGTGCGCGGCACATTTTTTGAGGTGAGGTCCAGGTTTGACGCGAAAAATTGTCGCAGCTATAAAATTTCACCTAAGAACATATTGCAGCGGCCAAATGTACCGTAAAATGGTCTCTACTTCGGTAATATTCAGTTACACAAAGAATCTGTTAAATTTTGCTGCTCTTACTCAAAACACACTTTGTGCAAGTAAAGATTATCAGCGACCCAAATTTGAAAAAGAATAATACAATTTTTGGCATGCCAAAGGAAGGAGTATGTGCAGATTTCACATTGAAAAAATAACATCACATCCATCAATTGTTCACGGAATAGGTGACATGCGATTTAGTCCTGAGTCGAGTGGAAACAAATATTTCCGAAAGCGACATAAAATTTAACGATGAAAAATCGTAAACCATGACCACTGCGTCCACATTTCACATGACATTTTCCCTTGCGTCCAGGTTTCACATGAACTATGGTCTCAGCAGCCGTAATTGTCAGCGTCATTATGTTACAGCACACCCTTTTTTTCTGACGGTAGGGGAAGTAAACGACTCGACTCTATTCTTTGCTTGGCTGAATGACATAGTCTCTTCAGTGGTACCTGCATGAAACATGAAGGCGAAAAACGTCACCTGTTTCTGTGTTTGATAACTTCCAGCTGGGACAGCCCGTAGAGAAGAAAGAGAGGTCCGCACAGACCAGCAGAGAACTAATAAATGTATGTTCTAGCTTTTTACTGCCCTCAACAAGTTCAGGCAGTAAAAAGCTAGAAACATACATTTATTAGTTCTCTGCCAAGTAAGACTTCAACAATGAATTAAAAATGATAATCCATCACACATTCTCTTTCAATGACCAAAAAAATAACGATTATTTACAAACAAACATGTGGGAAGTGCAAAACAGGTCACAAAAACAATCATTTTTTACATGCTATAATTTTAAAAACAACTACAAATTATAATAATAAACTTACCTTAAATGTCTTGTGAATCCTCTGCTACAGTGTCAATGCCTTTTTTATATGTCACCTACTCGTCAGATGAATCACCTCCCTGCACTTGTTTTAAAGTTGCTTTCAACTCCTTGACTTCCTTTTCTACTTCATCAATTTCCATTTCAACAGTTGTTAAGAGTTCAGTTTGCAAACGTAGTCTTTCTTTTATCTTCCTTCTATTTGTTTTCATTTTTCCTAATTCAGTTTGTTTTTTATGTATCCTTGCTCTTAGTTTTGTTTTTGAAACTGTCTGGAAATTTGCAACAGTTGCTAAATAATTATAAACACGATGAATGCAAGGATTAATCTTCACTTGAGAAGTAGAAGGCTGTTCAGGCGGAGCAGTAGCAGTTTCAGTTTCCATTTTTTGACTACACCCTAGCTGCAAGGGTTTAAATATTACTGGCTAACAAAGCACTCCGTCATTTTTTTAAACTTAGTAACATTACCACTTACCTAACATTGCACCACATATTGCAATACAGATGCCTTTCCTGTCTGACTCTCTCTTAACTTCCTGTCACGGTCAGAGCAATCTTGTCACACCTCCCGTGTTCGAAAACCTTTCGTGACAGGAAGTTTCAACTGCGCATGACAGTGTTACACCAAAGCCGAACTCTACTGTTGTCCGCCTAATTTCATGTAAGACTTGGTCGAGGCACTGTGCAGAACTAATTACAGGGTTTGTGGATTGTGGCAAGGCGTATCAGTGTGTGCCAGGCGGTAACAGGTATAGCGGTCCGTGTGGCTCCTGTGATACCTGTAATTAGCTGATTGCAACCTCCGCGGGGCGGGGATCGCGTAACCGAGCAAAGCTAATCATTTCTGCTAGCAGTAAAGAATATGCTCGCATGCACACACTCAAGTCACTTCTAAGTTCTTACTCAAGCCATCCTCAAGTTCTTACTCAAGTCACTTCTAAGTTCTTACTCAAGTCACTTCTAAGTTCTTACTCAAGTCACTTCTAAGTTCTTACTCAAGTCATCCTCAAGTTCTTACTCAAGTCACTTCTAAGTTCTTACTCAAGTCATCCCCAAGTAACTTCTAAGTTTTTGATCAAGTCACCTCAAGTTCTTAAATTAAGTCATCCTTTAAGTACAGCCAAGTTCTTATTTAAGTTATCTTATAATTATCAGAAAAAACAATACAATCTATGTTTTTGTCTTAAATAGTAGATGTCTAATATAGTACACACACACCTCAAAAAACCGTCATCGTGAGGATGTCTTGCTCAGCGTCCTTGGCGCGAGATCGTTAGCATAGATCTTAATGAAGTTCTTACATCGTAAGCAACCACATTGATTACAATTCTGGTCTATGGAAATGTCTTTTATAGACTCCATGTCTTTATTTATTGACTCCATCATTTTAAACAAATAATAATCCGCCATAATCTATTTTATCAAAAAAACAAAAAATTTTAAAATTAAGTCTTAAAATATTATTGCATCTGAAATGGATCAAAATGAACTTTTGTTGTTGGCGGGTTTAGCATGCTTTTGTGTTCGGATTCTGTATTTAGTGGCAGAGATTGTTTGGACTGCTTTGGGGTTTGCTGTCTTTGTTATATATTTTATAACCGTAATAACCACCCCCAACAGCAATGCCGCCAAAAATGACAATTGCTTTAAGAAAATATGAAGACTTTGGCGGTGTAGGCAACCCTGTTGTTGTAGGCCTTGAATCAACTTGTTCTGGCGTTTTTATAGCTGGCATTGAAACAACTGGCTGCGGCTCTGGCACTTTTTCATTCTGTGCTTGTACCTGTAATTTTCTTTTTTTGTTCCACTCTGCTAATTGTTTTCCTGCTGCATCACGCCCAGGATGCTTTTTACTTGTTACTTTCTCCACCGGATTTAATGTTTTCTGATTCTGCTGATTTTCGGGCTCGGTCATTTTTAAGGGAAACAAAATCTATATGATTAAAAGTAATTTAATCTCATGATTAGCGGCAATAATCTGTGATCGAAACTGTAATTTATTTTGTTTGTTCCACTCTGCTAATTTTTTTCCTGCTGCAACGCCCCCAGGCTTTTTACTGGTCACTTTCTCCACCTGATTCAATGTTTTCTGATTCTGCTGATTTTCTGGCACGGTCATTTTAAGGGAAACAAAATCTATATGATTAAAAGTAATTAATCCCATGATTAGCGGGGACAATAATGTTCCAAATCTGTAATACAGATCACATCCTAGAGACTCTAATGACTTTGTTAAAACTGGATCCTGCGTTAAATCATACATAAAGTCTTGTTCAGAATCAATAGGCGCAAATTTACTTACTAGTTTAGTGTACAAACTAAGAACCGTTTGTCCTACACTTTTTACCATTCTTGAACCTAGTTGCGCTTCATACCTTTTTATGATACTTTACAATGTCTTGCGGCGACATCTGTTGAATCTGTTCTATGCTGAATTCATTTCCGAGGAACTGTTTTGTTTTTTCCACATGCTGCCAAAGAATACAGTCTTTCCTTTTTGGGCATAATAGCTTGGTCATTAACTTGATCATTTGTAATCATAAGTTCAGGAAGGTTTAGGCTGCCCTGTAGTAGATCATCGCCGTTCATGTTTTTTTTTATTAATTATAATTATTTTATTTTTTAAAAATGAGCACCGAAAAACTGTTACCAACCTTGTATACCATTCTGCTGTTATTGGAGGCCTGAGTGTAGGATACACAATGCTTGGTAAAAGCCTGTTAAAAATAAACCGGCAGATCTTGGCAAACTAGACTTTGAGGATTCAGCAAAGCTAATTGCTGTTATAGCAGCTTCGTTCGCTACAAAAGATTTTTTAGTTAGGCGAGGAATAATTCCTGACAGTATCAATATGTAAATTAAAAAAAATACATTTATAAAAATGGCTTCACTGTAATGATGATAGGCGGTGCTGTGGTTAATGCGCTTGCTTTTAGCGGAAGTAATTACGCATTTAGTAAACTGCGGGATGACGGTGAGAGAAAAAGACATAACAAAGCTATGGAGCAACATAGCCGCAGCACAAGATAACTATGAAAAGCAGAGAATTGAGCAGTTAGATTTTATTAATAACAAACTGAAAAAACAGGGACATGCAGCTTACACATTTAAAGACGTTGACCAAGCAATAAAAGAATATTATCTTGTAACAGGCAAACCAATCGAGACATTGCCCCACCAAAATTCAGTGACTTTTATCAACCATCAGAAAAACAAAAGATGCAAGAAATCGTGTTTATCGTCTTTGGCATGACCGTTGTGTATTTTGTTGCACATAATATTGTCTGAATAAAAATGAACAAAATCTATTATTCGCCAAAAGGATATTGGAAGGGAATCACGGCAATAAAAAAGCTAAGCCAAGCAGCGGGAGTCAGTGAACAAACAGCAAGGAATGGTTATCTAAACAAGCGATCTGGCAAATTTATTTACCTGCACCTAGACGAATACAGAGACCACACTTTGTGAACACAATACCGAACGACACCCATCAAATGGACCTTCTATATTTACCCCATGATACGATTAGACGAAAAAGATTTAAGTACGCGCTCACAGTCATTGACATAGCTTCAAGATATAAAGATGCGGAACCATTAACACAAAAGAGTGCTTCTGCTGTTGCTGTTGCCATACAACTAATATACCAACGAGGCCCGCTAACTTATCCTCGCATGATTCAAGTCGATGATGGAAAAGAATTTAAAGGCCAAGTGAAGCAATTATTGTTAAAACATAGAGTTACTATTAAAAGAGGCATTCCAGGAGTTCACAGATCACAGGCTTTGGTTGAAAACTTTAACAAACAGTTATCTGAAAGACTTTTTTCCTACCAGCATCACAGAGAGCTGATTGACAATTCTCGCACACAGAATGGGTTAGAAGACTGCCTCTGTTTTGCGCGCAATGAATAATGAAGAATTTAAAGGGCTAGTACAAGCAATCAAAAGAAAAACAATAATGTTGCTGAAGACTCCAGTACACCCAGCAAACTATTACGTTTGGTTTAAAAGTAAGGTACCTTTATTTACCGGGGAAGCGGAAGGGGACACTCGCATCAGGGCAACCGATCCAGTTTGGAGTATTGATCCGTATGAAATAAAAAGAATTGTAAAAATGAATCCGCCCATGTATTATTTACGAGAAACTGACACAACAAAACGCCCAGCCCCCAAAGATCTTTTGTGAAGGAAGAACTGCAGATAATCCCACCAGACACGGTTCCAGTTGCTTAATTAATTTTTAATTTACATAAATATATTTAAGTCTAAAATGGAAGCTCAGGACGAAGCAAGAATGATAAAGAAAGAGACCTTGGAATTGATACGGGAATCATATGATATGAATTCTGTTATTAGGGAAACACTTGCGAAGATTTATCAAGAGATGCTAAAACATCCAGATTACCTACAACCCAAAATCTCAAATTCGATTGGGGAAAAGAATATCTTGAAATAATAAAAAAAATTCGAGCACATCAAGCAAACATGAAAAAATTTTAGCTGAATTGGATGAAGATATGATTGATCTTATAATAAAAGTTGATGAAAAATATAAACCCCTCGGTTTATGACGTTCTCCAGTGCCCAATTGCATATGAAAACTCTGGATTAACAAATACTCGTTTAGTGTTTGTTCTATCTAATGACTTCTTTGTTACAACAGTTGTGTTGATCTCATGTAGATTAGATCGTAGTTTTACGTTGTCATGATGAAAAGTATGTTTATTGAACAATGCTTCTTTGTAGTTGTCATGTGATATGTTTGACTGCACAACACTGCGAGATATTCCCTTTGCTTTCTTAATGGTTTTCTCCTGGCTTGAAAGACTGTACATTTTCGACCTTAAACAACAAACTCCTTGATCACCCCTCCAGATAATTCGTCCTTCATCTTTCCTAAAACCTTCTTATTAACGGATGAATGCAAAGGCGAATCTTTAGGATAATCAGATGTGTCATACCATCCCGCATGCCCTTTAGCTACTTCTAATTCCATGTCTTTATAGATGTCTTCAGTAGGGATATCTATAACAAAACTATCTGTATCTGTGTAAAGTACTCTGGACTCTGGATACGAGGGTTTAAAGTAGTCATAAAGAAATTCTAACATCAAAAGCTTGATAATTCTAAAACAGTAAACCCAATAAATACAGGTTTGTTCAATTTGACTTTCTTTTTTTTCATCATTATGCCAAAAAAGCTGATCATGGAATCTTCTAAAGTCCTGATAATTAGGTTTTGAAGTCAGCTTAATTGCTTCGTTCTCTCTGGTGACCAATCTGACATCTTTACGCTTGTGTGGATTTTCCATAGTCTTTCCGAAACAGCTGTTGTTCATCAGCTTGAAAAAGTCTTTTCTGAAGCATCTGTGGATTTAGTTCTAAGATCAGTGTTCTTCATGATGTATGGTTTCATGAACCGTTCTTGATCAAAAACAATTATACGATGAACAGCTGTCAACTTTAAACCATGTCTTAAATAAAAATTGTAGAAGTCTGTATGGCAGACATAATTTTTGTTGTCTCGAAGATTAGGCACAAGTTTAGGCGGTTCTGTTTTTGCCATCTTTAGACTTTCTGCTGCTAATGGATAGTCATTATGTAGGTCATGGAGTTCCTGAGGATATTCTAAGTCAACTTCTAGAATGAAACCGCGCTGTCGATCGGGCGTTAAACTGTTCAACCACTTTAATGCCTTTTGAATATTATTCGTACCGCCGCCAGTGTACATTTTAAAGTTGCGTAATGGAAGTGATTGTGCCATAGCCCAACCATACAGATTGTTTGCATCTAAATACATAATAATAATAATAATAATAAGGAACATTTAGTGCGCTTAATCTTAAACAAAAAGCCCTAAGCGCTTACAGCAATAAGCCCTAACACACACACACACACACACACACACACACACACACACACACACACACCACACACAACACACACACACACACACACACACACACACACACACACACACACACACACACACACACACACACACACACAAACACACACACACACGCACACACCCACACACCAGCGAAGGAGCAGAAAAATTATGTTTTGAAGAGAGTTGTTTTGAGGGGGGACTTGAAAGAAGAAAGACTGTTTGAGTTTCGGAGTGCAGAAGGGAGATTGTTCCAGCAGGAAGGAGCCTGAAAAGTAAAAGAACGTTCACCAAGTGTTCTGGCCCGAAAAACGAGGGATCTGCATAATGCGAGTGTCAGAGGAAGAGCGAAGCTGTCTGGAAGGAGTATAGGTCGACAGAAGTTTAGAGAGGTAAGATGGAGCGAGGCCATCCAATGCCTTGTAACAGAGCAAAGAAAGTTTGTACTTGATGCGTTTTTCAACAGGAAGCCATGAGATAGTTAGACCTTTTACTTGGATCATAGTCGTCCAAGTATTTGTTGTTTGCTTTACAGTAATGATGCGACGCCATACTAATTCCTCCACGCAATCCGTTTTCAATCATCTGAATCATTGGTAAATCTGACAATAAATCAATTTGTACTCCAGTAAACTTTAAGAAAGCATCCCAGCTCATCCCGGGCGCAGAAATATAATGCGCAGGATCCAGGCTGTAATGTTCATGCAGGTCTTTCTGTAATTTTCAAAGACGTCCGCCAACAAACATACATCGGCCATTAAATATGCATCATGATAGTCTCCCATCGTTTTACAATCTAACTTCTGCCACGCATCTTGAGCATGCTGGTAATCAGAATCACTGATGTCCTTTCCTCTAAGACTAGAAAAGAACGCGCCTTTAGGAGGAAGTGTATCTTCGTCAAACCTTTCCCAACTGTTCATGTACTCATAAGGATATATTCCCTTTCTAACAAGAGTTGTGTCAAAATATTCTTCTGTTATTGGGCAGGACTTTAAGGACATAGCCAGTGACTCTAATGAACCCATCATGTGCTGCATAGAGTCATAAAAAGACATGTTATTTAAAGTGAAACACATGTACTTTTCTGATGACTGTGCAATGCATGTTATCTTGAAGGCGTCGTCTACTGCTTTCATTATAAGATGAGAGTCGTAACCTCGCAAGTTATGAAAGAAGATGGGCAGCTTCCATGTCTTTGGTTCAAACTTTAGTTGAAGATTGCATTTACTGTGCGCTGCTCCTCTGAACTTTCCACTAATGTGATCATGGTCTCTTACTGTTGGATTGGCGTCTTCATTTTTAGACATTAGTTCTAAACCGCAAATCCAACAGTGAGTGGCTGATTTATACTGTTGTTGATCTTTAGGCGTCATTATGATTTCAGATAAGTTTAGATTATTAGAACAGGCGTTACGCAATTGCTGCATGCGTTCTAAGAAGTATTTTGCAGCATCTGGTCCTCTATATAATTCTGGTTTTGAATGGGCACCATCCGACCTGACAACAATGAAAGCAAATGAACAAATCTGATGATTACTCATTAAGACAGTTTTCGGAAGTTTCTGTGGGGTTGGTCCCTCATAAGGAACAATAAGCGACTCGAAGTCTGCGTAAACTACGTATGGACTTGTTTGCAGCCGTTTCCAGTTCTTAAAACTAACTTTAGATCCAGGCGGGGGCGCAATTAGTTCTGTATTACAGTCTACAGAACTTTTACAATGTTTTATATGTTCAAGCGCGGCTGGAAGGGATGGAATTCTTGTTAAACATTTTCTACAGAATTCTTGTTTGCAACAATTTTTTGAAGTATGCTGCATTAGTCTACTCATTGTGCGTATCAATGTGTAATGTGGTAGCCCTGTTGGCGAAAACATTAGGAGTAAGTCCACATGGCTTTCGGCCGGATTACCTATTGTTGGGCTGTCTTTAGACACTCTAATAGGCACTAAATTTGTTTTCTCAGACCATGTGTATACATTAACAGTTATTGGTTTGTTTTGTTCTTCAAACTGATCAATTTGATCTACACTAACAGAAAAGGATATTCCACTAAAGTTAAGATCATTGATGTAAGGCTGATAGTTAGATACTTTCTCTGCGTTTTTGCGGACGTAATGCAGCCTTGCAAGAACACACCACATAAAGCATTTGTCGTCTGAATTCTTTATGTTTAGAACTGCTCTTTTTGCAACTAATGCTGTGAGGTAGTGGAAAGTAAGACTTGCCTACAATCGGCTCATACTTAGCCTGTTTTAATCTGATCTCTAGGACTTCGCCCTCTGACCAACCAGAGCCTCTCATTTTGGCTTCTTCAGCGGCCACATCAAACTGTGCAAGCAGTTGGTCTGCCCAACCAGGTGTTAAGTCATTATGAGAAAGAATAACCTGTTGTTGAGTCGAGACCCAGACTTCTAGATTTTCTTCATTTATTGTTATATAGTCGATTAAAACAGCTAACATTACTTTAACTGGCGGGTCTATTGTTAGTTTACCTGGAACTTGAGAAATAGCATGAACAACACTTGCCTGTACGTTTGTTGGATCAATGACTTCTAGATTAATATTATTTAAAGCTTTTGACAAACGCTCATCCTTAAGCATTCCTTCAAACAATTCGTCCGGTCCTTCATATATCTTAGCCATGTTAAGTTTTCTTTTCTAACTGAAAATATTTATTTAAATTAAAAAAAATTCTTAATCAGAATCAATATCAACGGTCTTTTTGTGCTTGGACTCATAAACTAAAGTATAAACGCCCTTTGGGTTGTTAATGTGAGCTGTTTAGAACAGAGTTTAATGTCTCGTTTACTTTTTTTAAACATTCCTTTTTTATCTGCTCGGCGTCTGGCTGTTGAGAAAAACTTGCCCTTGCCTTTTTTTGAAGATCAAACTTTTGTCTTTTATAGTCATCAAAATCGGCCTGTAAACGACTAAATTCTTCATCCGTGATGTGCGAGTCAACTAGCGCTTTATTTATTGTCAGTTTGAACGAACTAAGTTTAGCTGTTATTAGTTGAACCATAGCTGTGTGCTTTTGGAGTTTAGTTTTTAATTTTTTGCTAGCAGCACTTACAGCTAATGAACACAGACCGAGAGCTAAAGACAACCCGCCTAGAGGTAAAGCTGCGGGCGCGCCTACGCCTGTTGCTAAGAGACCTACACTTGTTCCTGCTGATAGAGCACTAATAGTCGATGCTCCAGTATTAACATATGTAACAGCATTAAAGGCAGCAGAATACCTTCGTTTGGTTTTGCTGTATTTTGAAAGGTCTTGCCTAGTTTTTGTTGCATTTGCGTAATTTTGTTAATCTGAAGGTTTTTATGTCAGGGGTTTCTACTATCCCTTTTTTAGGCGGCTCTGGCTCCGTAGGCGCTTTTGGATAAACGTGAACAGACATGCTTTTTTTAAAATAAAAAATAATTTAGTATTGTATATCTTTTAATCTGTTATCTTGAATATTCAGCTGCGCATCATATATTAAAAACAAATGTACATTAACTGGTTTATCGCCATCTTTTTCTTTATCAATTTGAATGTTTATTCCGTCTTTAACGTTCTCCCACTTCCATGCAACTGATTATCCTCTGTCGACCTTAGGTCAATCCATAAGCCGTATTTTCGTTGTTAAATAATCATCGAGCCTAACATTGTGAAGGTGTAGATCTTTAGACACAAGGTCATACTGTTGGATTTCTACACCTCCCACCCCAAACAATTTTCTTATTTCGTCAAAATGGTGATAAGGTCTAAGACCGCTAGCGTAGATTTGGTTAGGACTGCCCTCAATCGAACATTGTACTTTCGTTATTTTAGGATTAATAAACTTTTCACTTCCTCTTTTGAATGGTTCTTCATCTTCGCACAGCAATAAAATACCTTTAAGCGATCTTGCTGCGGCACTAAAACTAAAATTCCATATAGTGTCTGCCCTGCTTCTGGGATATGTTGTATGATGAATCACTCTTTCGTAATATATTGCTAATTTTGACTGATATTGTTGCTCAATCAGCCTTGCTAAATTAGGGTTGCTAACAACGTCAAACTCTAACGAAATGTCAGAAATGCTGTACTTTGCTTCGGTGTCTGATGATCTGATAACACGTTTGTATTCATTAAAAGTTAGTTCATATGACAATCTGTCTTTTAATGCTCCTTGAAAGTATGGCGCATGCGCTTTTAACAACTCAAAATCTAAGGGAATAGAAAAGCGATTTCCATACGCAAAATTTACAGCTACATACTTTTTGCCGTCTTTAACATCTGCGGCGCCTATTCTATGTTTTAGTGCTTCTTCATTTTCTATTCCTTGAAACGCAAGATCAGCCCTTTCATTCCCGGTTAGCCATAGATCAGAATAGGTTAAAAATATGTCTGCATTGTGTAAAGAAAATATTTCTTGCCCCTCAAGTTTTATAGAAATTTTCTTAACAATTGCCCGTCCCAATTCTGGACAACTGTCCTGTTTGGTCTGTTGCTGATTCGAGTTCTATTTTGAAAGTAAGTTGCGCAGAGCCTGGCACAATCACTTCATCTGCTCCTAGGTCTGGAAATTTGACAGTAAGAATTTGATCTGCATCAATAGTAGATGGATTATTTGGAACAGTAATATTCCGTTTATTTCCCTTCACGCCAAAGGGCTCTTTCAGTCTTCTATGCGGGTCAAGAATTGAACCATATGCTTGTGACATTTTTATAAAACAAAATAAAAAGTTAAGTATTTAAAACATGGCAGGCATTGAAGGTCGAAGAAGATTATGATGTTTTTGATCCTGGAGACGACATGAGTGAAACGGCTCCTTTGATACAGCATCGCTCAGCGGCCTCAATGTGGCATGAATTAACAGAAAGTCATGTTAGATCATTGTACCAAAATTTAGGCCTTGAACCTCCCGAAGTTTTAGACCCTAATGATTTTGAACGAAATGATGATGGGCATTTGTTTGTAAGAAACGACCAAGGACAACGCGTTCAGCTTACAACTAAACGAGACCCATTAAAGTTTTTAGCCCTGAGTTCAATTAGACAAAAACTCAGTGTGAGAGAACAAAATCGCCTTGGCATTGCTAAACCAAAATTAGATAGGGATGCAGTTGCTAAACTTCAAAACACGCTACAAGAACTCCCAACAGATACCCAAATGCAAAACATGGAACTTAAAGATTTAAGTCAAACAACGGGTGAATTAATAGAAGCAGAAACCAGTTTTTCAGAAGAAACAGCATTAAAAACAATTAATGATTCCCGCTACCCATGCGAGAAATAACGGCTCTTGATCATGCTTTGAGAAGCATCAGAGGCGAATTAACAAACAATTTAGCAAAACTAGGTGAAATAGATGAGCATATAAAAAGAGAAAAAGAAAAACTTGTTGAGGCTGATGACGCCAACTTAGGGTATGATGTTAAAGAAAGAATAACCCAAAGACTAAAAGATCTTGAACAAGAGAGATCAGCAAGACTAGAAGTGCTGTCTACTAACCGAGAACAATTACGAACTCAAGTGAGCAGAATAAGAGAAACTATCCAAAGAATTTTATATGAAGACACGACGCTAGCAGAACGAATACGAACACTGTTTAGAGAGCAAGGAGTCACATTAGTAAGCGTTATAACAGCCTTAGGATTTGAAATAAGTACACGGGTGATGGTATTCAGGGGTGGGGGTTCCCGGGTCAGTGCCCCCACCGCCATCGCCTCCCACCCCCTAAATATGGGTAAAAAAACGCTTGATCATCTGGGGTTTTTTAAAAAAAAATTAGCCGGAAAGCTATAGACCTTTAGGGATATTGGGGGGTGTTTTTGCGGGCTTTTGTCTACTGCAAGCAAATGTTGGTTTTAATGGCCGAGCACTTATGGGCCTTGTTTCTTTTTTGTGGGGTTAAATTTTTTAGGTAAATAAAGAAGGAGTAATCCTAAACCCAGTTAACCCAAAACAAGTGCTGTTTTTTCATATTCATGGTCGTTATTTTTTTCGTGGTCTTCAACGCCTTTTGGGTTTTGGGGCCCGCGGGGATTGGATGACTTATTTTTGGAGGGATCTTTTTTGTTTACTGCTTGAATATTAGGGCTCAGAATTTATTTGTTTTTCCGCCTTTGTTCATTGCCTGCCACAAGGTTTTCTTATTGTAGTTTATTATTTCCCATCGGGAGTTGGGTCGAGGCCATGTATAAACCAGTGCCAACGCAAAAGTTACTTTCGATCTTGCGTATTGTAAAATTTTTGGTACCTTTTAATACTGAAGGTAAACAACTGTAAAATTTAATGGCGTCCTCTAAATTTCTAGTATTGTTTTGGCATAAAAAACCGTAAAAGGTCAGTTATGCTCGATCTTTTTGTGCTTGCGAGCCTAGCAAACCCCAAACGAAAGTAAAAACAGATCGTTTATTGTTCTATTCCTGTTTGTTGGGCCCCTTAGAAGTGTCAAAGATAAATGTTGTCCATGCTGTTTTTATGCTCTTGCTTAGGGACCCAAGGTGAACAGCGGCCTGAAAAAAAGTGTGTAAGGAGGTTTCCCCAGTCATATTTAAACTTTCTGTGCGCGCTCAAAAATACGGGGGCCAACCCATGATTAAGATCCAACTTTTTTTAAAAGTCTGTTTTGGCCCTTAAAAATTGAATTCTTTACAGACCCTTTTTCAAAACCCTTCATGCTATTCTGTTGCTAAATGGATTAAAGGGTTTTGTTTCGGTAAGGTTTGCTTGCAGTTCGTCAAAAACGTCTGAAGGGCGTTAAAAATAAAATTGTACATGACCTCCCAAGGATGGGAGATTTAAGTTCAGCAACAAAACCCACCCCCAGTGATGCACAAAACACAGCAAATTTTTAACTGGTTCTGAAAAAACGGCACGGATGACTAAACCACCTTTTTGGGGATGGGGTCGTTTTTAATGGGGGTTTTAAGATATTGTTAATGGAGTAAAACCTTTCTTGAAAGGCGTCAGACTGAGTCACAGAAATGTAAAGAGTATCGTTGTTTTTTTTTTAAGATTGTAGTGGGGCCCAACAGAATATTTTGCTTAGTTATTTGAATGCACTCTTTTTTATTTCTTTTAAAAAAATTTTTGTAACATAAAAACTCAAACCTTTCCTTCGTTTTTAGAACATCTTTTGATAACAATGGGGGCCCCAAAGGGTTTTGCACTTCATGAAATTTTTTACAAAGTTGTTTGGTTTAAAATTAAGTGAACCAAGGGAATAAAAGATTAAAAAAGTTAATAATGAAGGAAAATTAGTTACCCAGTTAAAACAATACCTAATGGTTATTACGGGTTTTCCCTCACTAAAAAAAGCAATGAGAAACTTTTGACTTCTCTAAAATTAACAATGAAAATCTGAAAACAATGTTGCCCTTTTAAGCCTGAAAAAGAAGAAGTGGGGTATTTTTGAAAAAGAGTAGCTAAAAAAGTTAGGCTTTCAACTGCCAATCGGTCTTCTAGTTTTAGATTTGCGCCAAACAAAACACTTTGAGGGAGAAAACCCGCTCGATCTTGCTTACATTCATTACTTTATGTCTTTTTGGACGAGCTGACACTGATGAAAATTATATGATGGAAGGCCCAATGTTTTAAAAGGTCTTCATCGGGGAAAGCTGCATATTGCGATTATGAAATATACAATTCCAAATTTACAGTTTAAAAGTTAGTTTGTGGGGGGGTCGGTCATTTAAAATAAAAATTTAGACAAAAATGGGGAAAATCGGAAATGGATAACCGCCATTGTTTTTGGAAATAAATAAAAGCGTACTAAAAAAAAGCGCGGGACCCGAAGAAAACCGGTTTTTTTGCGCCCGTGAGGGTATAACTTTAGAATTAAAAGACCTTTCGATTGCGGACTTTGAACAATGGTGAGATAGGCCTTTGTTGGTTTTGGTACAAAGATGGTGTTATAAAAGAAGAGGTTGGCGCAACAAAAAGTTTCCTAAACTAGGAACAACTGCGCAATGTAGAACAAATAATGCCGGGCCCTATGAATAAAAAAAAGTTTGAAAACCTGACAGCAAAAGGCACTTAGAACCCTATTTGAATGGGGCATAAAAATTTTTAAAATTTATAAGCCATTTTCATTTTTTTAAACCCTCAAAAAAGTTTTAGAAAAGCTTCAACTCTGGGGCCCTTTAAATATAAGTCTTAGCCGGGACAAAAGGCGGAAAGAATTGAAATAAAGCCTAGGGAAAAAAAAAAGTACACCTCCCAAAAAAAAACGGTTTTAAAGGAAGCTTTTACAAAAAACAGTTTATTCCCCACAGGAAATTAGGAGACACGTTTCACAATGTTTTTTGAAATTTCTGTCTTTAAAGAGGGGGAAGGGAGGGGGGTTTTGGGCTTAGTGACTCCCTTTTAAAAGGAATTAATATTTGTGGGAAAAAATTTGACTTAAAGTCTTAAAGTTACCAGTCGTTCTTCACAATGGTGAGGGTATTAAGGTCATAAAACAAGCAACAAAATCAATGTTGTTAAATAGAAACAATCTTACAGAACTGAATTGGATTTAACTTACACTTTGGCCTTATAGGTTTTTTTTCACTGAACAAGTTTTTGACAGAGAGTATGATAAACTAATAAAAAGGATTAAATTAAATTTGTATAAAAATATGGAGCAGTTAAAATTTATGATAAAAAAGCCCCATTGTTTATTGATTGTGGACAGACGATTGTGGAAAAACAAAATTTGTCCCGACCTATTACAACTTTTTTTCGCTATAATTTTGATTATATTTGTGTTTTTTTGTCCAAAAACTTGAATTTTAAAAAGCATACCAGGATGAAGGTTTATTTGGGCAGATGGGGGGAAAATTTATTTGTTGATCTAGCAATAAAATGAGTGAGTGGGTTTGAATCTTTATAGACTGTTTAAAAAGGGCGCGCACTTTTATTTTAAAATACGTTTGGGGAAAAAAACATGTTAAAAAAAAAAACCTTTGTCAAAACTAGCTTTTTGGGAAGACATGTGGGATAAGTGTGTGGATTTTTGTCAAACTATAAATCGTTTAAAAAGCTTTAGAAGACGTTAAAGACTGTAGTTTTATTTCACATGAAAAAAAGAACTCATTTTATGAATGTAGCTTGAAATGATGTTATTTAAAATGATCAGGAAAAAACGCGGATTTTGCAAAAACTAAAACTAAAAAGTTTATAATTATATTGAAACGGAAATTCACACAGTATGTTTGTTTGTAAAAATCGTTATTTTTTTTTTATTGAAAAAAAAAAATTTGTTTAAAGGATTATCATTTTTATTCATTGTTAAGCTTTCTTTCAGAGAACTAAAAAATGTATGTTTCTACTTTTTACGCCCGAATTGTTGAGGGGATAAAAAGAGAAAAATACATTTATTTTTCTCTCCAGCCTGTGACCCCAACTCACAGCGGCTCCGGCCTGCTTTGTATTTTTATTTGCATATTGTGCCACAATCGTTGTAAATACGCCCATATTATTTCCCATGATTTGAACACGTTCCCAAAATTGCTGGTTAACGTTTTTGCCTAAATCACAATGAGTATGTCTGTTCCCCAGTCCCTGGGAAAAACTGTTCCCATCGTTGGTTAAAGGGTCGTTTCACGCCCCCCCCTTGGTTTACACACCTGCCCACACTCATGGTTTACACAGCGTTCCGCCTCACGGTCTATATACCCATGCAACACTATGAGACATATTTGTTCTCCATTTATTTTTTTTTAAGTGATTCCACACTGCTGGTGCCATCCTGTGTCATCATCACGGGCTACACAGAAGTGTCGCCCAGTCACTTCATCTACCTTTCCAAAAACATGGGTTTCCTGTGTTACACACTTCGTTACATTTCCTTTTTTACAGTTTGATAACTACCTTTTTACACTCCTGGGTTGCATACCCGTTTCACATCATTGGTTTACATGCCCAACAATCTCACTATTGGTTTATGTATGGTTTCAACTTTTTTCTCACAAACGGGGTTACCACCTGTTCAGCGCTCCTGGTTTACATATTTGTTTCCACATTAATTGGTTTTAAAACCCGTTCACACTTTTTGTTTTACATTTTCTTCCCCAAACTTTTTTTTTCATTCTGTTCAACATCATGGTTTGATATTTTTTTTTACATTTATTGGGTTTAAAATCTTTTTTACACTTGTGATTCTATATTTATTGCAACTTACTGGTTCATAACCTTACTTCCACTTTCTTTGGTTCACAGAATGTTTTACATCCTTGGTGGGATCGTGTGGAGGTCGCCGGTATCGGCCATCTTTTATGGGGGCCTGTTGTGGGACGGACTTGCCGGGGCCCTCTGGAGGGGAGAGCGTTACTCATGACACTCCACGGACAACGCAGTCACTGTCACTCCACGCCCACAACGCAGTCACTGTCACTCCACGGCAAGGCAAGTCACTGTCACTCCTTGACAAGGCAGTCACTGTCACCCCATGACAAGGCAGTCACTGTCACTCCTCGACAAGGCAGTCACGTGTCATCCATGACAAGGCCAGTCATGTCACTCCCGACATGGCAGTCACTTCACTCCATGACAAGGGCAGTCACTGTCACGCCGACCAAGGCTGTCACTCCACGTCTAAGGCAGTCCTGTCACTCCATGACAAGGCAGTCACTGTCACTCCACGAACAAAGCAGTCACTGTCACTCCCCTGACAAGGCAGTCACTGTCACTCCACGACAAGCAGTCACTGTCACCCATGATCAAGGCGTCACCTGTCACTCCACGACAAGGCAGTCACAGTCACTCCACGGACAGGCAGTCACTGTCCACTCCATGACAAGGCAGTCACTGTCACCCCTCGACAAGGCAGTCACTGTCACTCCATGACATCCAAAGCCGGCTGGTCACTGTCACTCCACGGACAAGGCAGTCACTGTCACTCCACGAAAGGCAGTCACTGTCACTCCACGACAAGGCAGTCACTGTCACTCCACGACAAGGCAGTCCTGTCAGTAGGGAGCTTTGACATGATCACCCCACGACAAGGCAGTCACTGTCACTCCACGGACAAGGCAGTCACTGTCACTCCATGACAAGGCAGATCCACTGTCAACGCCATGACAAGGCAAGTCACTGTCACTCCACGACAGGCAGTTCACTGTCACTACACGACAAGGCAGTCACTGTCACTCCACGACAAGGCAGTCACTGTCAATAGGGAGCTTTGTCATGATCACTCCAAGACAAGGCTGTCACTGTCAGCAGCGGGCTGTGTAGGTTGGTTGTCCTGCATATGATGGGTGAGAACAACTGACCACCACGAACGTGATCGGAAGCAGCGCAGGGTCTCCTCTTGTGTATCTTTCTTCATGACAATTTGAAATGGACTATTCCTGGGGCATCAGTGTTGACAGGGCAGGGTGTGGCTGTGGACCGGGGAGCCAGCGTGAGCGGGTGAATGTAATGCCACTGAAGAGGCACGGATGTGAGCGGCGTTGAAGGTAATGCCACTGAAGAGGAACGGAGTGAGCGGCGTGAAGGTGATATGCCATGAAGAGTGCACGGAGTGAGCGGCGTGAAAGGTGATGCCACTGAAGTGGCACGGAGTGAGCAGCGTGAAAGGTAATGCACTGAAGAGGCACGGAATTGAAGGAAATCTAAGTGAGCGGCGTGACGGTTAATGCCACTGAAGAGGCACGGGAAGTGAGCGGCGTGAATGAAAGGTGATGCCACTGAAGAGGCACAGGGACGTGAGCGGCGTGAAGGTAATGCCATGATGAGTGCACGGATGTGAGCGCGTGAAGGTAAATGCCAATGAAGAGGCTCGGAATGTGAGCGGCGTGAAGGTAATGCCACTGAAGAGGCACGGATATTTAGTGAGCGGCGTGATAGGTTAATATGCCACTGAAGAGGCACGGAAGGTTGGGAAACGGCGTGAAGGTATGCACTGAAGAGGCACACGGAGGAGCGAGACAAGAAAAAGGGGGAAGAAGCGAAGTGAAGTCAGGATTTGAAGCAGGTTAAGGAAAATAGAGAATGATCTAATCAGAGGCTTGTGGAAAGAGGCGGGTGAGGAAATGGGAGAGAAAGGGTTGGAAGAAGGAGATAAGAAGGTGTAGTAAGAGAGAAAGGGAGATGAAGGGAAAACGGAAAGGTAAGACAGGGAAAGTTGACAGGGGTGGGATGGGGGGGTGGGTGTGAGGGTGTGGATAACTGATTAAAAGGAATAAAACTAATTGGTCATATAGCTGTGTGCATTTATTCTAATTATATTTATATACTTGATCAGTCTCATATTGGTGTAGGGCTGTGGACACACTTATTTGTTTCCAGTCCATTGGTGTAGGGCTGTGGCACACTTATTCTGTTTCCAGTCTCTTGGTGTATTGTAGGACTGTGGCACACTTATTTTGCCTCCAGTCTCATTGGTGTAGGACTGTGGCACACTTATTTGTTCACCCGATTTCTTGTACCACCTCAGCCATTGCCTTGTGGCATACTCCTTAGTTGCAATAACCAGTTCCACACCAAACGTACCCGTGTTGTATATCTTTATATCCCGATGTCTCACTTTTATTTTGCAAACTTTTGTTAAAAAGTGCGGACACATTGGCTCAAACCTTGTCACACAATATGTGTTATATACTTGTGTTTACACTTATTGATTAACATACTCCTGTCACACTATTTAGTTAATACACCCTAGGTCGCACTCACTGGTTTACACATTTCTGTTACATCATTTTTCTATACATCTGTACACTCATTCGCTCTATCCACTGCGTCACTTCAGTTTATATACATGCTGTCCCACTCATTGATTTATATTCTGTTACATATTTCATTGTTTGCATTACTTGTGTCACATTAGTTCATAGATTGTTACACCAATTGAGTTTACGTAACTGCCTGTGTTACACTCATTAGGTCATATACTTGTGTCACACTTGGTCGGTTTAAGGTTTGTGGCAACACCATTGGATCATACCACCTGTGCACACTCATTGGATCATACACCTGTGCCACACTTCATTGGTCATACATCTGTGGCCACACTACAACAAATTTAAGAAAAATGCAGCAGGACAGTATTCGTGCAACACCACTGGTCGCAACAGAGTGGCGCCCCCTCAGTCCCCTATCTCTCTCTCCTCTGATTATTGTCCTCCTTTGAGTCCTTCCTTACTTTCCATCCTCCGTCTCCAAGGTCAACTTGTCTTGATTGTAGGACAGGGGGAATCTAGGAGCCGAGTGGACACATTTGTGTCAAATATAGCGTCTTGAAAGTGACAAAGTGGAATATACGCTGTTGCTCGAGAAGTGAGAGAACTCTTGGTCATTTGTGCAAGTGTCACCTTCTGGAGGCCATTAGCATTTAGAGCATGTAAAAGAACTCAAGGCCAGCGGTACAACTGTGAATCCACTAGGAATCTAGAAAAAAGACACAGGAGAAGAACAGAAAAAAGTCACAGAAAGACACAGAAAAAAGACACAGAAAAGGACACAGAAATGACAAGCACAGCACTAAACAACGGGCGTCCCAGGGTGGGGAGCAGTGTTTGGAAAAGTTCACGCACAGTTGTTGTTGTGAGACAAGGAAGTTAGCAAGTTATACAGCAACGAGGAAGTCAGACAAGATAACAAAACAACGCCATTACAATACATCAGTGAGATGTTGACCAGTCACATCCATCAGTGTGATGTAGACCAGTCACATCATCAGTGTATTGTAGACCAGTCACATCATCAGTGTGACTGTAGATCAGTACATCATGACGCAGTGTGATTGTACGATCAGTCTCATCATCAGTGTGATGTAGACCAGTCACATCATCAGTGTGATGAAGACCAGTCACATCATCAGTGTGATGTAGATCAGTCACAGTGTGATGTAGATCAGTCTCGTCATTCAGTGTGACTGTTTAGATCAGTCCCAGTGTGATGTAGATCCAGTCACAGTGTGTGTAGATCAGTCACATCTCAGTGTGATGTAGAATCAGTTCACATCATCGGTAGTGCATGTAGATCAGTCAATCCTCATCGTGTGATGTAGATCAGTAACATCATTCAGTGTGTGTAGATCAGGTAACTGTGTGATGTTGACCAGTACAGTGTGTTGTGATCGGTTATCATCAGTGTGATTGTTAGATCAGTCAGACCTATCGTGTGATGTCTTCAGTCCAGTGTGATGTAGATCTGTCATATCATCAGTGTGATGTAGATCAGTAACATCATCAGTGTGATGTAGATCAGTCAAGTGTGATGTTCATCAGTCACAGTGTTGATGTCGATCAGTTATATCATCAAGTGTGATGTAGAATCAGTCTATTTCAGTGTGCATGTTTTCATCAGTACAGTTATGTGATGTAGATTAGTCATTTCATCAGCTCTGTGATGTAGATCAGTCCCACACCATCAGTGTGATGTAGATCAGTCACATCGTTCAGTGTGATGTAGATCGTAATATCATCAGTGTGTATGTAGATCAGGTCACATCTTCAGTGTGATGTAGATCAGTCACACCATCAGTGTGAGTAGATCAGTCACACCATCAGTGTGATGTAGATAAGTGAATGTGTGATGTAGATCAGGTCACCACCATTCAGTGTGATGTAGATCAGTCATCATCAGAGTGATGGAGATCAAAGTCATATCATCAGTGTGATGTGATCAGTCACATCTCAGTCTGTGATGTAGATCCAGTAATATCATTCAGTGTGTTGTAGATCAGTCCACACATAGTGTGATGTAGATCAGTCAATCATCAGTGCAGTGTGATGTAGATCAGCTCATATCATAGTGTGATGTAGATAAGTCACTTCATCAGTTTGATGTTCTTCAGTCACAGTGTGGATGTAGATCAGTCACATCTTCAGTCGTGATGTAGATAATGTCATATCATAGCTGGGTGTAGATCAGGTACATCATCAGTGTGATGTAGAATCAGTCATTATCCATCAGTGGTGATGTAGATCAGTAATCTTCAGTGTGATGTATGCATCTGTTATATTTCACATCATCAGTGTGATGTAGATCAATCACATCATCAGTGTGATGTAGATCAGTCATATCCTCAATGTGATGTAGATTTCAGTCCACATTCAGTGTGATGTCGTCCATCACATCCAGCAGTGTGACGTTAGATCAGTCACCACCATCAGTGTGATGTAGGCATCAGTCACACAATCAGTGTGATGTAGATACAGTGATAAGTGTGATGCTAGATCAGTTAAAGTGTGATGTAGCATCCGTCACATGATCAGTGTGATGTGATCAGTCACATCATCAAGTGTGTTGTAGATCAGTCACCATCATCAGTGTGATGTAGAGCCAGGTCAACACCATCAGTGTGATGTAGATCAGTTAACACCATCGTGTGATGAGATATGTTCACGTCCATCAAGTGTGATGTAGATCAGTCACAGTGTGTGATGTAGATCAGTCACATCATCAGAAACTGTGATGTGTCAGTCACATCATCAGTGTGATGTAGATCAGTCACAGTGTGGTGTAGATCAGTCACATCATCAGTGTGATGTAGATCAATCACATCATCAGTGTGATGTAGATCAGTAACATCATCAGTGTGATGTAGAATCAGTCACAGTGTGATGTAGACCAGTCACAGTGTGATGTAGATCGGTCATATCATCAGTGTGATGTAGATCAGTCACATCATCAGTGTGATGTTCATCAGTCACAGTGTGATGTAATCAGTCATATCATCAGTGTGATGTAGATCAGTAACATCATCAGTGTGATGTAGATCAGTCACAGCGTGATGTTCATCAGTCACAGTGTGATGTTTATCAGTCACAGTGTGATGTAGATCAGTCATACATCAGTGTGATGTAGATCAGTCACATCATCAGTGTGATGTTCATCAGTCACAGTGTGATGTAGATTAGTCATATCATCAGTGTGATGTACATCAGTCACACCATCAGTGTGATGTAGATCAGTCACATCATCAGTGTGATGTAGATCAGTCACACCATCAGTGTGATGTAGATCAGTCACACCATCAGTGTGATGTATAACAGTCACACCATCAGTGTGATGTAGATAAGTGAAAGTTTGATGTAGATCAGTCATATCATCAGTGTGATGTAGATCAGTCACATCATCAGTGTGATGTTCTTCAGTCACAGTGTGATGTAGATCAGTCACATCATCAGTGGGATGTAGATCAGTCATATTTCAGTGTGATGTAGATCAGTCACATCATCAGTGTGATGTAGATCAGTCAAATCATCAGTGTGATGTAGATCAGTCATATCATCAGTGTTGATGTATATCGGTTACATCATCAGTGTGATGTAGATCAGTCACATCATCAGTGTGATGTAGATCAGTCATATCATCAATGTGATGTAGATCAGTCACATCATCAGTGTGATGTCGATCAGTCACATCATCAGTGTGATGTAGATCAGTCACACCATCAGTGTGATGTAGATCAGTCACACCATCAGTGTGATGTAGATAGTCAAAGTGTGATGTAGATCAGTTAAAGTGTGATGTAGATCAGTCACATCATCAGTGTGATGTAGATCAGTCACATCATCAGTGTGATGTAGATCAGTCATATCATGAGTGTGATGTAGATCAGTCACATCATCAGTGTGATGTAGATCAGTCACATCATCAGTGTGACGTAGATCAGTCACACCATCAGTGTGATGTAGATCAGTCACACCATCAGTGTGATGTAGATAAGTGAAAGTGTGATGTAGATCAGTTAAAGTGGTGATATAGATCCGTCACATCATCAGTGTGATGTAGATCAGTCACATAATCAGTGTGATGCAGATCAGTCACATCATCAGTGTGATGTAGATCAGTCACACCATCAGTGTGATGTAGATCAGTCACACCATCAGTGTGATGTAGATCAGTCACATCATCAGTGTGATGTAGATCAGTCACACCATCAGTGTGATGTAGAGCAGGCACACCATCAGTGTGATGTAGATCAGTCACACCATCAGTGTGATGTAGATTAGTCACATCATCAGTGTGATGTAGATCGGTCACATCATCAGTGTGATGTAGATCGGTCACATCATCAGTGTGATGTAGATCGGTCACATCATCAGTGTGATGTAGATCAGTCACACATCAGTGTGATGTAGATCGGTCACATCATCAGTGTGATGTAGATCAGTCACATCATCAGTGTGATGTAGATCAGTCACATCATCAGTGTGATGTAGATCAGTCACAGTGTGATGTAGACCAGTCACATTATCAGTGTGATGTAGATCAGTCACACCATCAGTGTGATGCAGATCAGTCACATCATCAGTGTGATCTAGATCAGTGAAAGTGTGATGTAGATAAGTCACAGTGTGATGTA
This sequence comes from Conus ventricosus, assembly GCA_018398815.1. NCBI lineage: Eukaryota > Metazoa > Mollusca > Gastropoda > Neogastropoda > Conidae > Conus > Conus ventricosus. The sequence goes on from CM031623.1 coordinate 28,199,109, forward strand.
GATCAGTCAAAGTGTGGTGTTGATCAGTCACAGTGTGATGTAGATCAGTCACATCATAAGTGTGATCTAGATCAGTGAAAGTGTGATGGAGATAAGTCACAGTGTGATGTGGATCAGTCAAAGTGTTATGTAGATCAGTTACAGTGTGGTGTAGATCGGTCACATCATCAGTGTGATGTAGCTCGGTCAGATCATCAGTGTGATGTAGATCAGTCACATCATCAGTGTGATGTAGATCAGTCACATCATCAGTGTGATGCAGATCAGTCACAGTGTGATGTAGATCGGTCACATCATCAGTGTGATGTAGATCAGTCACATCATCAGTGTGATGTAGATCAGTCCCCATCATCAGTGTGGATGTAGATCGGTCACATCATCAGTGTGATGTAGATCAGTCACATCATCAGTGTGATGCAGATCGGTCACATCATCAGTGTGATGTAGATCAGGCACATCATCAGTGTGATGTAGACGGTCACATCATCAGTGTCATGTAGATCAGTCACATCATCAGTGTGATGTAGATCGGTCACATCATCAGTGTGATGTAGATCAACGCACATCATCTGTGTGATGGAGACAGAGACAGAGAAGGAAGCAGTCCTTTGGTGATGAGCTGTGCTTCAACACAGATCAAAGGACGCCATGTCTTCTTCTGTGACTTTTTTTCTGTCGTGTTGGACAGGACCACTGATCCCTGTGTAGACAGAAACCTTCGCGCCCCCCCCCCCCCCCCCCCCCCCCCACACACACACACGTGTGTGGGCGCGGGCGCCACACCGCCATACCCTCTTCACACCACAGCCACATCCCACAAACGCTCTCAACGTTGAAGAGGTAGTCAGCGTGATTTGGGAATTTGTCATCTCCCCGTGCTGTAACAGCATCAGCGAGTGGCTGACAGGTCTGCCGCCGTGCGGGCTGAAACGGAACCAAGGCCATTGTTTGCACTGCATTGATTGCCCCACATCCGCCAGGGAGTTCCAGAGTTCTGTAGCCTGCCGTCAATTGCTGACGAACCAAACATCTTTGAATTCTTTAGTGAAGACTTCTTTGATCATTTTCCCCCGTTTGTCGATCTGCCATTTCTGTAGATATATTATGTTTTCAAAACCTTCTTTTCATTGAAAGCCCCCAGGTTACCTGGCAGTTGGTGTGAAAGAACTACGTAAGATTACTTTGGGCTTCACTGGGTGGTATGTGAAAACCACCTGAGGACTTCGCCACCTCTCTCTTCTTCTCAAGACCGACCAGTGAGTTGCCGTGGTCTGTTTCATTCATTCATTCATTCATTCATTCATTATCATTCATTCATTCATTCATTCACATTCAATCATTCATTCATTCATTCGTTCGTTCATTTGTTCGTTCGTTGTTTGTTCGTTTACGCATTAATTTTGTGCTTAATGTTTCATTCATTCATTCATTCATTTGACGAATAATGTTTCCTTCCTTCATTCATTCAGTAGTTATTTTTTTCAATAATTCGTACATTCATTCATGTTTTCATTCAAGTGTAAAATTTAGTTGTTTCCTAATTTTGCCGTTGATACATCTGAAAATATGGGACACTAATACCATGGAAAAACCCACTGCAATATAAGTTCACGATATACTTATTTCAAAAATCGTATAATGGTAAAGGGAATTAGTTTAGGTCACATGTTTTAGTGGAAATATTAATTTTTAAAAAAAAGGAGAGAGAGAGAGAGAGAGAAGAGATTGTTTATTCACATAGGCCTAGGCCCCTGGCCCCTTATGAAGGGGTATGCAGATAGTACATTTGAAACAAACCTACGCAACAAAGTATATCAACTTAAGATAAAATCATTTGTATCCTTTAAGAGGTAGCCATTTCTCTCATTTTAAATGCCTTATACAAAAATAACGAAAGGTTTTGGACATCTTTTGTTGAAGCTGACGACATCAATAGGGTCAATCTAAATAGAAAAGGCTGTCTATAGAATTTCGGCTTCATTAATTCATTTCTAATGTCCATAAGGGCTGGACAACAAAGAACAAAATGCATCTCATTTTCTTGTAACACTTTACAAAGAGGACAAAGCATATCATTGTCATCAACATCGGTTTTGTATCTAAGTTTATGTATTGCTAATTCCGATATTCCAAGTCTAAATTTTGCCATTATATGTTTAAAATGTCTATCCATTTCTAAAGTTATATAAGGTTTCAGATAATGAGAATTACAAGATGTCTGTAAAATTCAAACCTTTTACTATTATGCACATGATTTAACCATTTTAGCCGACCGCAGTCAACTAGTCGTTTTAACGATATCCACTTACCACTGTGCGCGTGTTTGCTGGTGTTGAACGCGCTCGTGTGTCTGTCAGCGTGTGTGAGTTTTTTTTACGGTTTGTGTGTGTGTGTGTGTGTGTGTGTGTGTGTGTGTGTGTGTGTGTGTGTGTGTGTGTGTGTGTGTGTGTGTGTGTGCGCGCGCGTGTGTGTGTGTGTGTGTGTGTGTGTGTGTGTGTGTGTGTGTGTGTGTGTGTGTGTGGTGTGTGTGTGCGGTTCGAATTAGAATTATAATTTTATCATTTTTTTTTCTGAAATATGCGCTTTGGGCTCTTGCGAGGTTAAGCGCTCTATAAATATCCTTTTACATTGCATCACATAGTCGTTGACGAAAACAACTTATAAACTGTGTAACATTTCCAACACCCTGATTCAGCCATACAAAACCAAAACCGTATTGAAAAAGACACATACGTACTTTACTAGCCCAGTTATTTTTTTCCTCTAGAATCAAGATCATAAAGCATATTATGAGCTTTACGAGGTACTCTGTACTCTTCCATATGAAGTAAATTAAACCAGTATCGGATGCATTTAACTGCAGAAACAATATATATATATATATATATATATATATATATATATATATATATATATATATATATATATATATATATATATATAAACCTATTGTCTCGCCATAAGCAAGATCATAGCGTCCGCCTATATAACTAGAATTTTTTTTTAAGCTTAAAGAGGCACAGATTCACAATGCATTGCAGCGTTAGCTAATCCCCATAATTCTCGAAACCGTACTGGCAAACTTGCAAATACATGAAAAGACGTATTGTTGAGAACATATAACTTATCATAAATACAGAGCAAAACGTTTTTGTCTTGCTAGCGAGATCCTTGCAAGTACTACCAAAAGTCAGACGAGTAGGAAAAGTATACCCAAATACTAAAGCATTCACAACAGCATGGAAGTATTATCAATACCATCGTTCTCTTGCACTCAATAACCACCCTTACGAAACAAAAAAATGTTACTTTTAGACAAATAACTTTCAGCTGAGAGATGCAACTGAACGTTTAAACTATTCAGTTGTGTCCTGATAACCAACAATTGTCTCTCATATGAAAATCACGTCATCACCATAACAAATAAACAATTCAAAGGCATCAGAAGTCAACAACCCCCGTGTCTCCCGTTGTCGGGACCAGCTGCCTTGCCATTTTTCAATTTCTTAATTAATTGCTAGTAATACTTCCTCTTCACTAATGGGACGATCCATAGAAACATCAGAGTCATCTTCAAACACTTCTTGATCTGGTTGAATATCATCGTTGGATTGTAACAATGCTTGAAAATGCTGAAACCACACATCTACTGTAATGTTATTTTTCGGCTGTTTTCTGTGTGGTGACATCCTGTGGACAACATCCCAAAACTCTTTCTGAGACTTTATAGATGTAATAAGCTTACCTATTACTGATTTATTGAACTCTTTCTCTTTTCTCTTTAATGCTTATATTCACGCCTAGCTATCACACATGCAGTCATGTGTGTGTCTTTCAACGAACGACGACTAATTCTCAACAGCCTCCTGGTCTTTCTTATCTTAACAACACATTCTTGATCATACCAGTCTTTTGACGCTCTTTCCTTCATAACGTGCACACGTTTTTTTTCCATACATTTAGCACTTTCAATTAAGCATTCGTTAAACATATTTAGAGCATTGTTTATATCAGAATCAATTAAACTTATGGCAATACCAAGTTTTCTACTCGCATTTTCATTACTTAATGTATCACTAAACAACGAGGAGCTTTTATCATTCCAAACAATTTTTTCTAAGGTATAGTCTTGCACTTCTTTACCAATTTCTACCAAGTTTCCGAATGGGGTAGCAATGTCAAAAGACTGCGGAAAATGGTCAGAATCTGTACGTTTCAAACATTCAGTTCACATCTATCATACCAAAGAGCAAAAATTTAATTTGACAAAATAAATGAATCGTTTACACTGCAACCATTTTGGTCGCCTTTACATACACCATGTAAAATGCACAAGTTCAAAGCAGTGCACATGTTTAATAATAACTTACCATAATTATTCACAGTCTTATCTTGAGAACATCTGTTAATGTTGACAGAGTGACTATCGTGTTGTGCTTCGAAAACATCGCACCTAGCAAAGTTCTGCGAAACATCAGTTCTGCTTTCAGATCACCATTTAGAATGACGTATAAGCTTACATCATTTGCTAACATAAGGTCAGTCAGGCATTCTTCAAGTAAACTAACACCATTATCTAAGTCAAAATGGACATAAAACGGGGAACCTTGTGGTGGAATATACGAACAAATATACAAAATATCCTTTTCTGATTCAAACAACATTTTATCAATCAAGAACACAAGCAAATTAGGACAATTCACTTTAACTGATTTCAGATATGGGATGAGTTCATTCTTTATTAGACAAACCACACCTCCCGACCTTCTTCCCATTTTGGAAAATGTAATAGCAAGTTTACTATATACTTTGTAACCAGTTAATAAATCATCACGGAAATCTTCTATGAATGTTTCAATTAAACAGATAAATTCAAACTGATACAGAAAGGAAATACAGTTGGGATCTCCAAATTTGGACATTAAACCATTTACATTCCAAGTTAGAAAGGAAACAGATTTATGTACAATTGAACACGAAATATTCGTCGTATGCTCACACACACAAAGCGTCGCCAGCTCCGCGCGGCACGACTGACACACAGAACGCCGCTCACACGACACTGTCACCGCAGTCTGGAGCGTCAAACGGTGCTAAGTCACCGGGGTTCCCGTTTTTATCATTCCCCGATGGCAGAAGATTTGATGAGGTGGCCGGCCGTCTCCCTATCTTGATTCCCTCTATCAAGCTGCCATCTTCACTAAGGAAATACTTACAGCCATCAATGAGTAGATGATAAAAAATCATCGAAGCTTTTTTCCTTCAATTCTTGCCTTTTTATGATAGGGAGAGAGACCACGCCTGACTTCTCTGACTCTAAAGGAGAAATCCCCCCCCCCCCCCCCCCCCCCCCCCAAAGACATTGCTGCCTTTCAGTTTACCTTTGGCCTTAAGAATGCTTACTTTGGCTTTGTAGAAAGAGCAGCAAGCAATGATGGGGGGAGTCAGGTTTCGAATTTAACCTGTGAACACGGTCAACTTCAACATCACGTGTAATGTCCAGTTTGTCAGTGAGCAAATCATGCACCTTTCCCTCAGCCTGTTCATTCGACTCACCTTTTTGCCCGGGAATACCATGAAAAAATTAGATTATTATGCTTTGTACGACATTCCAAATCATCGGTCTTCCATACAAGTTGCTCCACCTTAGCTAAGAAATCAGAATTTTTCTTTGAGAGTTCAGTATTTTCCTTTCTAAAAGACCTCACCTCCTCACGCAGATCATCGAACCCACTGTGTAGTGTAGCAAACTGGTCCCGTAGGTCCTTTAAGCTTTTGTCCAATTCATCAAACTTACAGTTCAACTTGTTCATGACGTCAGCGATCGCTGGCTGCTGAAGAGGAGGCGAAGTCGTCTGTTTGTTGTCCGGGAAGCGTCGGTCTGCTCCGTGCTGGTCTTGCGTCCTGCAGAAGCACTGAGGCTGCTCACTCTCAGTTGCCGAAGGATGCTGGCTCCAGGGTTCTGTTCGATGTCTCCGCATTGTAAAAGCAAACTGCTCCAGAACAGCAGCAAGAGGAGTAAGCCAAAGGTGACACCGGCAACTTTGTTCCGCAGTGTCAGAGTGGCGAATCGCATGGCAGTCTTTTATGAGGCCCTCCTCAACATGAAGGTGATAAACTGTTGCAAAAAGGAGCCACAAGATGCCCTAAAAACTGTGGCAAAAAGGAGCCACAAGATGCCCTAAAAACTGTGGCAAAAAGGAGCCACAAGATGCCCTAAAAACAAGAGGGAGTAAAGACATGACACCAAAACGACTCGCTTGCAAAAGCACAAGTCACAACTATAGATCAGTCCCTCACAATCGACGAAAACAACATGTTTGCATGCATACACAAAAGAAACATTGAAATGAGTGTTTGACTATGATGATGGCAGAAAGAGGGCATAAAGGCTGATCCCGGGTGGGAATGCTGAAACATAACAATCTTTGTTTAAAAACTACTAGACTAGCAATGAAAAATAAGTAAATTGACTGGCATGACAACATAATTCTATCTAAAGAAATTGGGTGAAAATAGAGACAGGCCATTCCCGCAGATATTCTAGAACTATGAAACGGGGACATTTCAACTACACCTACAGGATTATGAAACAGAGACATTCCAACTACACCTGCAGGATTCTGAAAAAGGGACATTCCAACTACACCTGCAGGATTATGAAACAGGAACATTCCAACTACACCTGCGGGATTATGAAAAAGGGACATTCCAACTAACACTGCAGGATTATGAAAATGGGACATTATGCTGCAGCAGCATATGAAGGAGGTATCATAATGAAGGATGTATGAGGGTCATTCCACTAAATGCAGGATTATGGAGGAGGGTCATTCCAACTGAAAGTGCAGGATTATGGAGGAGGGTCATTCCAACTGAAAGTGCAGGATTATGGAGGAGGGTCATTCCAACTGAAAGTGTAGGATTATGGAGGAGGGTCATTTAAACTGAAATCCAACCAACCTGCAGTCTACTTCTTCTCTTTCCCGCTGCCCCTTACCCTCTCCCCTCTGTCCCTTTTTCTTTTTTATGTGCTCGTGTTTGTTATGATTTCTTTCAAAAACAAAGTATTGAAATGTTTATCATTCACAAAAGAAAAGAAAAGAAAAGAAAAGAAAAAATAAAGGAATGTTCACGCAAAAAAAGGTATCTGGATTAGTCCCTCGAACTCTTCCTTCCAACTTTGGCATGAATTATGGAAATTCCACAAAACTCCAAGAACCCATATCTTGAACTGACCTGTTGAAACGAGGCTTTGCCACTGGTGCGTCCACTGTTGATAACGAGGCTTTGCCACTGTGGTCCTCTGTTGACAACCAGGCTTTGCCACTGTGGTCCTCTGTTGACAACCAGGCTTTGCCACTGTGGTCCTCTGTTGATAACCAGGCTTTGCCACTGTGGTCCTCTGTTGATAACCAGCTTTGCCACGTGGTCCTCTTTGACAACCAGACTTTGCCACTGTGGTCCTCTGTTGACAACCAGGCTTTGCCACTTGGTCCTCTTTGACAACCAGGCTTTGCCACTGTGGTCCTCTGTTGATAACCAGGCTTTGCAACTGTGGTCCTCTGTTGATAACCAGGCTTTGCCACTGTGGTCCTCTGTTGACAACCAGGCTTTGCCACTGTGGTCCTCTGTTGATAACCAGGCTTTACCACTCTGGTCCTCTGTTGAACCAGGCTTTGCCACTGTGGTCCTCTGTTGATAACCAGGCTTTGCCATTGTGGTCCTCTGTTGATAACCAGGCTTTGCCGCTCTGGTCCTCTGTTGACAACCAGGCTTTGCCACTCTGGTCCTCTGTTGATAACCAGGCTTTGCCACTGTGGTCCTCTGTTGACAACCAGGCTTTGCCACTGTGGTCCTCTGTTGACAACCAGGCTTTGCCACTGTGGTCCTCTGTTGATAACCAGGATTTGCCACTGTGGTCCTCTGTTGACAACCAGGCTTTGCCACTGTGGTCCTCTGTTGATAACCAGGCTTTGCCACTGTGGTCCTCTGTTGATAACCAGGCTTTGCCACTGTGGTCCTCTGTTGATAACCAGGCTTTGCCACTGTGGTCCTCTGTTGATAACCAGGCTTTGCCACTGTGGTCCTCTGTTGATAACCAGGCTTTGCCACTGTGGTCCTCTGTTGATAACCAGGCTTTGCCACTGTGGTCCTCTGTTGATAACCAGGCTTTGCCACTGTGGTCCTCTGTTGATAACCAGGCTTTGCCACTGTGGTCCTCTGTTGATAACCAGGCTTTGCCACTCTGGTCTCCAATTTTTTTTCTGCACAATGTTTTCCTTTTTTTTAATGTTTCTTTTAGCGGCCTCCATCCATCTCCTTTTTCCTACTTTTCACACCGAAAGGAAAAATTAAACAAAAGAGTAATGACTACACTACTTATAAAAAGAAATACACAATATGTGCGTGCGTGCGTGCGTGCGTGCGTGCGTGCGTGCGTGCGCGTGCGTGCGTGCGTGCGTGCGTGCGTGTGTGTGTGTGTGTGTGTGTGTGTGTGTGTGTGTGTGTGTGTGTGTGTGTGTGTGCGTGCGTGTGCGTGTGTGAGAGTGAGCGAGAGAGAGGGAGAGAGAGAGAGAGAGAGAGAGAGAGAGAGAGAGAGAGAGAGAGAGAGAGAGAGAGAGAGAGGCAGGGAGAGAGAGACAGAGTGACAGAGAGCGCGCGCACGACATATAGACACACACACACACACACACACACACACACACACACACACACACACACACACACACACACACACACACAACATACATACATACACAACATCTATCTATGTATCTAATATGTATGTATGTATGTATGTATGTATGTATGTATGTATGTATGTATGTATGTATGTAGTATCTATCTATCTATCTACGACACATACATCTACTTATATTTAACAAAACTAAACCACCCCAAACACACAACCACTTGTACATCTACACACACAAACACACACACCACACTCAACAACATGTTCAAACACACATACCAATCAAATTACTACACCTACAAATTCACTCGAAAAATCATTGGTCACACTCTCTTTTCATTATAAATATAGATGTCATACGAATGAATAACATTTTGTAATGGTACCTTATTCTACAAGATAACATAATGGTACTTGAATATTTAGATTTTGCTTAAGTATTTGACGTTATAAACCACTCCCTTCTAATACAAAAACCCTTATGTTTTACATAGTGTGGAATACAGCCTTAAAATGCTTTACCTCTTTTCTCACTGATCGTCAACAGCTTGTTGAAATTAATTCCAAAAGGTCAAAGTTACTCCCTATAAAATATGGTGTCCCTCAGAGGTCAGTATTGGGGCCCCTGCTCTTTTCTATTTATACAAATGGCTTACTATTGTATACAGAATGTTGTGAAATGTTTGCTGATGATACCTCATTACAAACTCAGAGTAGTAACCCTACTGAACTGGTAGGTAACCTGCAGAAAAATATCAACAAGCTAATTACATGGACAGAGATGAATCACATGTCCCTCAATGCTAGTAAAACCAAATGCATGTATGTCACAACACGTCAAAAACGACAGAAAATGAAACCCTCATTCGCGCCATTTCATGCTCAAGGACAAACGATTGAAGAGGTTACATCGCATAAAGTCTTAGGTGTTATCCTTGACAATGATTTATCTTGGTCTTATCATATTGCGGATCTTGGAAAACGTATTAATAAGAGAATATGTCGACTTTCAAATTTCCCCCCCCTGGATTTTCATTCCATAAAGATATTCTTTCATGCACACATCCTTTTTCTAATCAATTATAGGATGATGCCAGTGAAACTAATCTGAAACAAGTAAGTCGTCTGCATCAAAGGGTCATTAAATTAATTCTGCTGAAATCCAATACTTTGACGAAGAGTGATTACAAAACTGTAAATATTCTTCTATTCAAAGGCAGGCTCTACTTCAACAAATGCTTGTGATGTACAATGTTATGAATGGATCAGCCCCGAGGAAATCACCGAAGGCTTTGTCATCAATAGAAATACACATGCACATAAACTGTCTCTTCCCAGACCTCGAAGAAATCTTCATAAATCAAGGGACCGCTTGGGATAATTTGACTTCCTCCATTAAATCGTGTCCCTCGAAACAGCCATTAAAAAATCACTAAATATGCAACTGACAGAAACTCTGCGCAGCAGTTAACAGTCATTTCCATCAGTACGATCCCTTCTCTCTCTCTCTCTCTCTCTCTCTCTCTCTCTCTCTCTCTCTCTCTCTCTCTCTCTCTCTCTCTCTCTCTTTCACATAGGTGGTCCCCCTTGTCCGGCTCCCGGCAAGACGTATTTCAGCCGCTCCGATAAATTTATACATCTATCAACTAAGTCGTACAGCATGCCTGCTGAAGGTCTCCCATCCACTTTAGAAGCCACACTCCACGCTGCCGTGGCAGAAATGACATTGTCGTCGTACAAAATAGAGGTCAGAGGAAAACAAACTGTCGTCATTCCGAACAGCCCCCTGCCACGCAAACTCAAGGCCACAGCGTTGCGTATCGTTGCAAGTGCCCGTCACAGCTGAAGGGATAGGCACAGAGCAGAGACCTACAGAAACAATCAAAAGAAAAAGGCAAGTGGAAATATATGTTCTCCGTCCGGTTTACTTTTGCCGACACCACCTAGTTTATTTTACCACGCAGACTGAACCAGCGACAGTCCTGCTGCATGTGATGAGATTTTTAAGAGTGATGAACACCTCCCTCTGTCTGAACTCAGCCTGCAGAAGAAACACGGCACAGCGACAAGCAGACAGCGATCGACTTGGAGCAGAATGACAAAGAATTAGTGACAGTGGCACAAGCTGAAGTGTCGATATTGGATTTTGGATCAGTGAAGCCAAGTGCTGACCGTGTTGATGAATGCTGTGATGTGGTTTGTGATCAGGACAGGCCTCCGGTGAGTGAACAACAGAACGACCCTCCAGAGAACGTGACTGTCAGTGACAATCATGATGGAGTACCGACAGGAAACTATAAGAAACATGGACAGCGTTCGTTTTACTAACAGAGAAAATGTGCAATTGACTTTCAGCAGCAATTCAGCTGTGGAGAAAGGAAATGTTGATGACTGTGGATGAACCTCATGGTATTCACAATGACAATCACATCGGTATTCAATGTTTGTTTATTGCTTCCGTGATTTGGTTTCCTCATCGCCATGTTGTTTTCTGACATTGATTGTTCGTGTTTATTCTTTGATATTCATTTCCGATCAGCCCCACCCCCACCATCACCCTCTGCATGAGAATGGGCTTTGTAAGCTTACCTCATTATATCATTCATTCATTCATTCATTCATTCATTCATTCATTCTCTCTCTCTCTCTCTCTCTCTCTCTCTCTCTCTCTCTCTCTCTCTCACCCAATCACCCATAACTACACATTATTTTGAAACAAAAGTACTTGTAAAGAGCAACAATAACTAAACTAGAGCTAAACAGTAGAAAATATCACCTCTCTTTGAAATAGCCTGGTATTATGCTATCTGTTACACAACTCCTTTGACTGCAAATGTCTACGGAAACAGTTACTGTTGCCGTTGTGAATTGTATGCCTGGAAGCCCTTAAATTATCTCTCTCTCTCTCTCTCTCTCTCTCTCTCTCTCTCTCTCTCTCTCTCTCTCTCACACACACACACACACACACACACACACACACACACACACACACACACACACACCAAAGAGCGCTTGTTTATTTACCAGTATGTTTATCTGACTGTCTGTCTGTTTGTCATTCTGCCTGTGTGCCTGTCTGTCTGTCTCTTCCTCTCTCCCTCTCCCCCCCCACGCTCTGTCTGTCTGTCTGCCTGTCTGTCTCTCTCTCTGCCTTCAACAATAATATTATCCTCTATTCCTCACTGCCTTGAAAACGCATCTTGCTTTGTGAACAAGAATAGTGCATATGCATGTAGTTGACCATGACGGTCTGATGAATCACTGTTCATCTCTCCTCATGCTTTGCTGATCATATTTTCTTCATGCTCTGCTCAGACTGCGTCCACTGCCTCTAGGAAGTCCTGTCCTGGGAAAACATGCAACTCTATCACATCATAGGTCACCATGCACTGAAATATGTACACGTTACTCTTTTGGCTATCCATTTTTGTCGTATTGTTTCATGAGTAAGGTACCGTGGTATTATTTTCTTTGGAACAATTTCACTTTTTTATTTGCTGAACTTCTACTTTTTCACTTTTTTCACCCCCCCCCCCCCCCCCCCCCCCCGTCAAATATCTATATTGTACCAAAATCTATTTAAACATCATGTTTGGAACATTTGTGTTCATTACATATAGGATGTGTGGTGTGTTATAGGATTTGCTGCATGTTCTGCCGTTATATTGACTTTCATCGGCAGAAACAAATAGTTGTTATTTACCGAAGGCAACCACTGAAAGCATGAATCTCTCTCTCTCTCTCTCTCTCTCTCTCTCTCTCTCTCTCTCTCTCTCTCTCTCTCTCTCCTCTCTGTGTGCTCCAAATGAGAATATAAGTACTTTAATCTAGCTTTGTATAGATCTGTTAAGTTAGTAAGAGACTCCGTATTGCAATATCTTCGTGTAATTTTAATGTACGTGTTTGTAAACTGCTTTCTCTTTTGATGTGTATTGGGTGTGGTTCAGTTTTGTAGTTGTGCAAGTCATTCGGCATGTTGTATTCGAATATCTCATCTCCCTTCTTTTCCTTTTGTGGAGCCGTTTTATTTCTAACCATCAATATCAACCTTTGAGTGAGTGGAAAACGGTCAGTTTTCCTCCCGGTAACCAGTCAATAACGTGGTGTAACTCAGATCTCCATCACCGTCGCCCCCCCCTCTCTCTCTCTGAACACAGGAAGGCCGACAATGTTCTTTTCTCTCAATTCTGCGGCTTTTGTCTCGCCAGAGTGCACAAAGACTACTTCACCCTCAGCCCAGAACGTTCCCTGGAGGCTATTTTAATAACCTGACGAGTGAGTGTCAGGCAGTGCGAGGACATCCGGTTGGAAATGCTTTCAGTACAAGGAGAGGTAGCCGCAGGATGCAATAGAGTGTGGGGATGAGGGGATAGGGGTGGGTTAGATGGGAAAGGAGTAGATAGGGTGGGTTAGATGGGATGGAGTGGATAGGGTGGGGTTAGGATGGGAAGAATGGAGTGGATAGGGGTGGTTAGATGGGAAATGGAGTGGATAGGGGTGGGTTAGATGGGAATGGAGTGGATAGGGTGGGTAGATGGGAATGGAGTGGATAGGGATGGGTTAGATGGGAATGGAATGGATAGCGATGGTTCAGATGGGAATGGAATGGATAGCATGGGTTATGTGGGAATGGATGGATAGCATGGGTAATGGGAATGGATGGATAGCGATGGGTCAGATGGGAATGGAATGGATAGCGTGGTTCAGAGGGAATGGAATGGATAGCGATGGGTCAGTGGGAATGGAATGGATAGGATGGGTTATGGGTAATGGAATGCATTAGCGATGGGTCAGATGGGAATGGAATGGATAGCAAATGGTATGTGGGAATGGAATGGATAGCGATGGGTCAGATGGCAATGGAATGGATAGCGAATGGGTTATGGGGAATGGATGGATAGAAAAAGGGGTCAGATGGGAATGGAATGGATAGCGATGGCATATGGGAATGGAATGGATAGCGATGGGTATGTGGGAATGGAATGGATAGCGATGGGTCAGATGGGAATGGAATGGATAGCGATGGGTTATGTGGGAATGGAATGGATAGGATGGGTCAGATGGGAATGGAATGGATAGCGATGGGTTATGATGGGAATGGAATGGATAGCGATGGGTCAGTGGGAATGGAAATGGATAGCGATGGTCAGATGGGAATGGAATGGATAGCGATGGGTATGTGGGAATGGAATGGATAGCGATGGGTCATGTGGGAATGGAATGGATAGCGATGGGTCAGATGGGAATGGAATGGATAGCGATGGGTCAGTGGGAATGGAATGGATAGCGATGGGTCAGATGGGAAATGGAATGGATAGCGAGGGGTTTCAGATGGGATTGGAATGGATAGCGATGGGTCAGTGGGAAATGGAATGGATAGCGATGGGTCAGATGGGAATGGAATGGATAGCGATGGGTTATGTGGGAAAGGAGAATGGATGCAATGGGTTAATGTGGGAATGGAATGGATAGCGATGGGTTATGTGGGAATGGAATGGATAGCGATGGGTTAGTGGGAATGGAATGGATAGCGATGGGTCAGATGGGAATGGAATGGATAGCGATGGGTCAATGGGAATGGAATGGATAGCGATGGTCATGGGAATGGAATGGATAGCGATGGGTTATGGGGAATGGAATGGATAGCGATGGTTATGTGGGAATGGAATGGATTGCGATGGGTTAGATGGGAATGGAATGGATAGCGAATGGGTTATGTGGGAATGGAATGGATAGCGATGGGTTTATGTGGGAATGGCATGGATAGCGATGGGTTATGTGGGAATGGAATGGATAGCGATGGGTTATGTGGGAATGGAATGGATAGCAATGGGTCAGATGGGAATGGAATGGATAGCGAGGGGTTAGATGGGAATGGAGGGGATAGCGATGGGTTATGTGGGAATGGAATGGATAGCAATGGGTCAGATGGGAATGGATTGGATAGCGATGGGTTATTGGAATGGAATGGATACGAGGGGTTTTATGTGGTAATGGAATGGATAGCGATAGGTTATGTTGGAATGGAATGGATAGCGATGGGTTATGATGGGAATGGAGTGGATAGCAATGGGTTATGTGGAATGGAATGGATGGGTGGGTTTGATGGGAATGGAAAGTGGATAGCGATGGTAGATGGGAATGGAATGGATAGCGATGGGTCAGTGGGAATGGAAATGGATAGCGATGAGTCAGATGGGAATGGAATGGATAGCGATGGGTTATGTGGGAATGGAATGGATAGCGATGGGTCAGATGGGAATGGAATGGATAGCGATGGGTCAGAGGGGAAATGGAATGGATAGCGATGGGTTTTTGGGAATGGAATGGATAGCGAGGGTCAGAGGGGAATGGAATGGATAGCGATGGGTCAGATGGGTTTGGGAATGGATAGCGATGGGTCAGATTGGGAATGGAATGGATAGCGATGGGTTCAGTGGGAATGGAATGGATAGTGATGGGATATGTGGGAAAGGAATGGATAGCAATGGGTTTAAATGTGGAATGGAATGGATAGCGATGGGTTATGGGGAATGAATGGATAGCAATGGGTTAGTGGGAATGGAATGGAAGCGAGGGGTCAGATGGGAATGGAATGGATAGCGATGGGTCAGATGGGAATGGAATGGATAGCGATGGGTAGATGGGAATGGAATGGATAGCGAGGGGTTATGTGGGAATGGAATGGATAGCGATGGGTTATGTGGGAATGGATGGATGCGATGGGTTTTATGGGAAGGGAAAATGGATAGCGATGGGTTATGTGGGAATGGAATGGATAGCGATGGGTTATGTGGGAATGGCATGGATAGCGATGGGTTATGTGGGAATGGAATGGATAGCGATGGGTTATGTGGGAATGGAATGGATGCAATGGTCAGATGGGAATGGAATGGATAGCGATGGGTTGATGGGAATGGAGGGATAGCGATGGGTTTATGTGGGAATGGAATGGATAGCAATGGGTTTCAGATGGGAATGGATTGGATAGCGATGGGTTATGTGGGAATGGAATGGATAGCGATGGGTTATGGGTAATGGAATGGATAGCGATAGGTTAATTGGAAATGGAAGGATAGCGAAGGGTTAGATGGGAATGGAGTGGATAGCAATGGGTTAGTGGGAATGGAAGGATATGGGTGGGTTTGATGGAATGGATGGAAGCGAATGGGTTAGATGGGAATGGAATGGATAGCGATGGGTCAGATGGGAATGGAGTAGATAGCGATGGGTTATGTGGGAATGGAATGGATAGTGATGGGTTTATGTGGGAATGGAAATGGATAGCGATGGGTTATATGGGAATGGAATGGATAGCGATGGGTTATGGGGGAATGGAATGGATAGCGATGGGTTATGTGGGAATGGAATGGATAGTGATGGGTTGATGGGAATGGAATGGATAGTGATGGGTTATGTGGGAATGGAATGGATAGCGAGGGTTATATGGCAATGGAATGGATAGCGATGGGTTATGTGGGAATGGAATGGATAGCGATGGGTTAGATGGGGAATGGAATGGATAGCAATGGGTTAGATGGCAATGGAATGGATAGTGATGGGTTATGTGGGAATGGAATGGATAGCGATGGGTTATGTGGTAATGGTATGGAAGGATGGGTTATATGGGAATGGAATGGATAGCGATGGGTTATGTGGGAATGGAATGGATAGCGATGGGTTATGGTGGGAATGGAATGATAGGATGGGTTAGATGGGAACTGGATAGCGAAGGGTTATGTGGGATGGAATGGATAGCTGAGGGGTTTAAATGGAATGGATGGATAGTGATGGGTTATGTGGGAATGGAAGGTAGCGATGGGTTATATGGCAATGGAATGGATAGCGATGGGTATGTGGGAGGAATGGATAGCGATGAGATGGAATGTGAATGGTAGAAATGGTCAGATGGAATGGAATGGATAGGATGGTTACGTGGGAATGGAATGGAAGCGGGGTCGATGGGTGAAGGATACGATGGGATTGGAATGGAATGGATAAGTGGGTCAGATGGGATGGATGGATAGCGATGGGTCAGATGGGAATGGATTGGATAGCGATGGGTTTATGTGGAATGGAATGGATAGCGATGGGTTATGTGGGAATGGAATGGATAGCGATGGGTTATGTGGGAATCGAATGGATAGCGATGGGTTAGATGGAATGGAAGGGATAGCGATGGGTTATGTGGGAATGGAATGGATAGAAATGGGTTATGTGGGAATGGAGTGGATAGCGATGGGTTAGATGGGAATGGAATGGATAGCGATGGGTTATGTGGGAATGGAATGGATAGCGAGGGGTTTAGTGGAATGGAATTGATAGCGATGCGTTATGTGGGAAGGCATGGATAGCGAGGGGTTATGTGGGAATGGAATGGATAGCGATGGGTTATGTGGAATGGAATGGATAGCGATGGGTTAGATGGAATGGAATGGATAGCGATGGGTTATGTGGAATGGAATGGATAGCAATGGGTCAGATGCAAATGGAATGGGTAGCGATGGGTTAGGTAATGGAATGGATAGAGAGGGTCAGATGGGAATGGAATGGATAGCGAGGGGTTTATGTGGGAATGGAATGGATAGCGATGGGTTATGTGGTAATGGAATGGATAGCAATGGGTTAGATGGAATGGAATGGATAGTGAGGGGTTATGTGGGAAGGTATGGATAGCGATGGGTTATATGGGGAATGGAATGGATAGCGATGGGTTATGTGGGAATGGAATGGATAGCGATGGGTTATGTGGGAATGGAATGGATAGTGATGGGTTAGATGGGAATGGAATGGATAGGTGAGTGGTTAGATGGGAATGGAATGGATAGCGATGGGTTATGTGGGAATGGAATGGATAGCGATGGGTTATGTGGGAATGGAATGGATAGTGATGGTTAGATGGGAATAGGGTGGATAGGGATCGATTCGATGGGAATGGAGTGGAAGGGCGGATTAGATAGGATGGGAGTGGATAGGGATGGAGTTGATGTGAATGGAATGGATGGGAATGGACTGGGAGAGGGGAAGCCCTATGGATGAGGTAAATGGGAACAGAGTGAACGAAGACATAGTGTGTTGGGATGGAATCGATGGAAATGGAGAGAATGAGAGAGGAGTCAATGAAGGTAGAGTAGGTGGAAAAGGACTAGGTGATACAGAGTGGATGGGGATACCATAGGTGATACAGTGTGGATGGGGACACAGTAGGTGATACAGAGGGGAGGGGGATACCATAGGTGATACAGAGTGGATGGGGATACAGAAGGTGAATACAGAGTGGATGGGGATACCATAGGTGATACAGAGTGGATGGGGATACCATAGGTGATACAGAGTGGATGGGGATACCATAGGTGATACAGAGTGGATGGGGATACCATAGGTGATACAGAGTGGATGGGGACACAGTAGGTGGATACAGAGTGGATGGGGATACCATGGGTGATACAGAGTGGATGGGGATACAGTAGGTGATACGGAGTGGATGAGGATCCCATAGGTGATACAGAGTGGATGGGGATACATTAGGTGTACAGAGTGGATGGGGACACCATAGGTGATACAGAGTGGATGGGGATACAGTAGGTGATACAGAGTGGATGGGGACACCATAGGTGATACAGAGTGGATGGGGACACAGTAGGTGATACAGATGGATGGGGACACAGTAGGTGATACAGAGTGGATGGGGACACCATAGGTGATACAGAGTGGATGGGGATACCATAGGTGATACAGAGTGGAGGGGATACAGTAGGTGATACAGAGTGGATGGGGATACCATAGATGATACAGAGTGGATAGGATACAGTAGGTGATACAGAGTGGATGGGGATACCATAGGTGATACAGAGTGGATGGGGATACCATAGGTGATACAGAGTGGATGGGGATACAGTAGGTGATACAGAGTGGATGGGGATACAGTAGGTGATACAGAGTGGATGGGGACACAGTAGGTAAACAGAGTGGATGGGGACACCATAGGTGATACAGAGTGGATGGGGACACAGTATGTGATACAGAGTGGATGGGGTACACCATAGGTGATACAGAGTGGATGGGATACAGTATGTGATACAGAGTGGATGGCGACACAGTAGGTGATACAGAGTGGATGGGAACACCATAGGTGATACAGAGTGGATGGGGATACAGTAGGTGATACAGAGTGGATGGCGACACAGTAGGTGATACAGAGTGGATGGGAACACCATAGGTGAACAGAGTGGATGGGGACACAGTATGTGATACAGAGTGGATGGGACACCATAGGTGATACAGGGTGGATGGGGATACAGTAGGTGATACAGAGTGGATGGGGATGCCATAGGTGATACAGAGTGGATGGGATACAGTGGGTGATACAGAGTGGATGGGGGATACCATAGGTGATACAAAGTACATGGGACACCATAGGTATACAGAGTGGATGGGGATACAGTAGACGATACAGAGTGGATGGGGATACAGTAGATAATATAGAGTGGATGGGGATACCATAGTGATACAGAGTGGATGGGGATACAGTAGGTGATACAGAGTGGATAGGGATAGAGTAGGTGATACAGTGTGGATGAGGATACAGTAGGTGATACAAGAGTGGATGAGGATACAATAGGTGATACAGAGTGGACAGGGATACAGTAGGTGATTTAGAGTGGATAGGGATATAGTAGGTGATTCAGAGTGGATGAGGATACAGTAAGTGATACAGAGTGGATAGTGATACAGTAGGTTGATTCAGAATGGATAGGATACAGTAGGTGATTCACAATGGATAGGGATACAGTAGGTGATACAGAGTGGATAGGGATACAGTAGGTGATTCACAATGGATAGGGATACAGTAGGTGATACAGAGTGGATGGGGATACAGTAGGCGATACAGAGTGGATGGGATACAGTAGGTGATACAGACTGGATGGGGATACCATAGTAATACAGAATGGATGGCGATGCCATAGATGATAAAAGAGTGGATAGGGATGCAGTAGGCGATACAGAGTGGATGGGGATACCATAGGTGATACAGAGTGGATAGGGATACAGTAGACGATACAGAGTGGATGGGGATACAGTAGGTGATACAGAGGGGATGGGGATACAGTAGTGATACAGAGTGGATGGGGATACAGTAGGTGATACAGAGTGGACGGGGATACCAATAGGTGATACAGAGTGGATAGGGATACAGTAGGTGATACTAGTGGATGGGGATACAGTAGGTGATACAGAGTGGATAGGGATACAGTTGGTGATACAGAGTGGATGGGGATACAGTAGGTGATACAGAGTGGATGGGATACAGTTGGTGATACAGAGTGGATGGGGATACAGTTGGTGATACAGAGTGGATGGGGATACAGTAGGTGATACAGAGTGGATGGGGATACCATAGGTGATACAGAGTGGATGGGGGGTACCATAGGTGATACGGAGTGTATGGGGATACAGTAGGTGTAACGGGGGTTGATGAGGATACAGTAGGTGATACAGAATGGATGGGGATACAGTAGGTGATACAGAGTGGATGGGATGCCGTGGGTGATACAGAGTGGATGAGGATACAGTAGGTGATCACAGCGTGGATAGCGATACAGTAGGTGATACAGAGTGGATAGGGATACAGTAGGTGTTACAGAGTGGATAGGGATACAGTAGGTGATACAGAGTGGATGGGGATACAGTAAGTGATACAGAGTGGATAGGGATACAGTAGGTGATACAGAGGGGAAATAGGGATACAGTAGGTGATACAGACTGGATGGGGATACAGTAAGTGATACACAGTGGATAGGGATACAGTAGGTGATACAGAGTGCATGAGGATAAAGTAGGTGATACAGAGTGGATAGGGATACAGTAGTTGATGCAGAGTGGATAGGGATACAGTAGGTGATACACAGTGGATAGGGATACAGGAGGTGATTCAGAGTGGATAGGGATACAGTAGGTGAACAGAGTGGATAGGGATACAGGAGGTGATAGAGAGTGGACAGGGATACAGTAGGTGTTACAGAGTGGATAGGGATACAGTAGGTGATACAGAGTGGATGGGGATACAGTAGTTGGTACAGAGTGGATAGGGATAGAGTAGGTGATACAGAGTGGATAGGGATACAGTAGGTGATACACAGTGGATGGGGATACAGTAGGTTATACAGAGTGGATAAGGATACAGTAGGTGATACAGACTGGATGGGGATACAGTAGTGATACAGAGTGGATAGGGATACAGTAGTTGATACAGAGTGGATAGGGATACAGTAGGTGATCCCAGAGTGGATAGGGATACAGTAGTTGATACAGAGTGGATAGGGATACAGTAGGTGATACCGAGTGGATGAGGAATACAGTAGGTGATACAGAGTGGATCGGGATACAGTAGGTGATACAAAGTGGATAGGGATACAGTAGGTGATACAGACTGGATGAGGATACAGTAAGTGATACAGAGTGGATAGGGATAGAGTAGGTGATACAGAGTGGATAGGGATACAGTAGGTGATACAAGTGGATAGGGATACAGTAGGTGATACACAGAGTGGATGAGGATGCAGTAGTGATACAAGTGGACAGGGATGTAGTAGGTGATTTAGAGTGGAATATATATAGTAGCTGATTCAGAGTGGATGGGGATACAGTAAGTGAAACAGAGTGGATAGGGATACAGTAGGTGATTCAGAATGGATAGGATACAGTAGGTGATTCAGAGTGGAGAGGGATACAGTAGGTGATTCAGAGTGGATAGGGATACAGGAGGTGATTCAAAAGTGGAAAGGTATACAGGAGGTGATTCAGAGTGGATAGGGATACAGGAGTGATTCAGAATGGATAGGGATAGAGGAGGTGATTCAGAATGGATGGGGATACAGTAGGTGATCAGAGTGGCTAGGGATACAGGAGGTGATTCAGAGTGGATAGCGATACAGGAGGTGATTCAGAGTGAATAGGGACACAGTAGATGATTCAGAGTGGATAGGGATACAGGAGGTGATTCAGAGTGGATAGGGATACAGTAGGTGATTCAGAGTGGATGGGGATACAGTAGGTGATACAGAGTGGATGGGGAATACCATAGGTGATATAGAGTGGATGGGGATACCATATTTGATAGAGTGGATGGGATACCATAGGAGATACAGAGTGGATGGGATACCATAGGTGATACAGAGTGGATGGGGAATACCATAGGTGATACAGAGTGGATGGGGATACCATAGGTGATACAGAGTGGATGGGGATACAGTAGGTGATACTGAGTGGATGGGGATACCATAGGTGATACAGAGTGGATGGGGATACCATAGGTGATACAGAGTGGATGGGGAAACCATAGTGACACAGAGTGGATGGGGAAACCATAGGTGATACAGAGTGGATAGGGATACAGTAGGTGATACAGAGTGGATGGGGATACAGTAGTTGATACAGAGTGGATAGGGATACAGATAGGTGATACAGAGTGGATTGGGCACACCATAGGTGATTCGGAGTGATGGGGATAGAGTAAGGTGATACAGAGTGGATGAGGATACAGTAGGTGATACAGAGTGGATGGGGATACAGTAGGTGATACAGAGTGGATGGGGATACAGTAGGTGATACAGAGTGGATGAGGATACAGTAGGTGATACAGAGGGGATAGGGATACAGTAGGTGATACAGAGTGATAGGGACACATTAGATGATACAGGGTGGATGGGGATACAGTGGGTGATACAGAGTGGATAGGGATACAGGAGGTGATTCAGAGTGGATAGGGATACAGTAGGTGATACAGAGTGGATAGGGATACAGGAGGTGATTCAGAGTGGATAGCGATACAGGAGGTGATTCAGAGTGGTGGGGATACAGTAGGTGATTCAGAGTGATAGGGATACAGGAGGTGATACAGAGTGGATAGGGAGACAGTAGGTGATACAGAGTGGACAGGGATACAGTAGATGATACAGAGTGGATAGAGATACAATAGACGATACAGATTGGATAGGAATACAGTAGGTGATATAGAGTGGATAGGGATACAGTTGGTGATACAGAGTGGATAGGGATACAGTAGGTGATTCAGAGTGGATAGGGATATAGTAGATGATACAAGAGTGGATGGGGATACAGTAGGTGATACAGAGTGGATGGGGATACAGTAGGTGATTCAGAATGGATAGGGATACAGTAGGTGATACAAGAGTGGATAAGGATACAGTAGGTGATACAGAGTGGATGAGGATACAGTAGTGATACAGAGTGGATGGGGACACCATAGGTGATACAGAGTGGATAGTGATACAGTAGGCGATACAGAGTGGATGGGACACCATAGGTGATCCCGAGTGAATAAAGATACAGGAGGTGATAAAAGAGGTATGAGGATACAGTAGGTGATACAGAGTGGAGAGGGATACAGTAGGTGATACAGCGTTGATAGCGATACAGTAGGTGATACAGAGTGGATAGGGATACAGTAGGTGATACAGAGTGGATAGGGATACACCAAGTGATACAGAGTGGATAGCGATACAGTATGTGATACAGAGTGAATAGGGATACAGTAGGTGTTACAGAGTGGATAGGGATACAGTAGGTGATCAGAGTGGATAGGGATACAGTAGGTGATTCAGAGTGGATAGGGATACAGGAGGTGATTCAGAGTGGATAGCGATACAGGAGGTGATTCAGAGTGGGTAGGGATACAGTAGGTGATTCAGAGTGGATAGGGATACAGGAGGTGATACAGAGTGGATGGGGAGACAGTAGGTGATACAGAGTGGACAGGGATACAGTAGATGATACAGAGTGGATAGAGATACAATAGGCGATACAGAGTGGATAGGAATACAGTATGTGATATAGAGTGGATAGGGATACAGTAGGTGATACAGAGTGGATAGGATACAGTAGGTGATTCAGAGTGGATAGGGATATAGTAGATGAAAACAAGAGTGGATGGGGATACAGTAGGTGATACAGAGTGGATGGGGATACAGTAGTGATTCAGAATGGATAGGGATACAGTAGGTGATACAAGAGTGATAAGGATACAGTAGGTGATACAGAGTTGATAGGGATACAGTAGGTGATACAGAGTGGATAGGGAAACGTAGTGATTCACAATGGATAGGGATACAGAGTTATACAGAGTGGATGAGGATACAGTAGGTGATACAGAGTGGATGGGGACACCATGGGTAAATACAGAGTGGATAGTGATACAGTAGGCGATACAGAGTGGATGGGGACACCATAGGTGATACCGAGTGAATAAGATACAGGAGGTGATACAAGAGTGTATAGGATACAGTAGGTGATACAGAGTGGAGAGGGATACAGTAGGTGATTTAGAGTGGATAGCGATACAGTAGGTGATACAGAGTGGATAGGGATACAGTAGGTGATACAGAGTGGATAGGGATACACTAAGTGATACAGAGTGGTATAGCGATACAGTATGTGATACAGAGTGAATAGGGATACAGTAGGTGTTACAGAGTGGATAGGGATACAGTAGGTGATACAGAGTGGATAGGGATACAGTAGGTGATACCGAGTGGATGAGGATACAGTAGGTGATTCAGAGTGGATGATGATACAGTAGGTGATTCAGAGTGAACAGGGATACAGTAGGTGATTTAGAGTGGATAGGGATACAGTAGGTGATTCAGAGTGGATGAGTATACGTAAGTGATACAGAGTGGATAGGGATACAGTAGGTGATTCAGAATGGATAGGGATACAGTAGGTTATTCAGAGGGGAGAGGGATACAGGAGTGATCAGAATGGATAGAAATACAGGAGGTGATTCAGAGTGATAGGGATACAGGAGGTGATTCAGAATGGATAGGGATACAGGAGGTGATTCAGAGTGGATAGGGATACAGTAGGTGATTCAGAGTGGATGGGGATACAGGAGGTGATTCAAGTGGATAGGGATACAGGAGGTGATTCAGAGTAGAAGGTACAGTTGGTGATTCAAGTGGATAGGGATACAGCGGGTGATTCAGAGTGGATAGGGATACAGGAGGTGATTCAGAGTGGATAGGGATACAGTTGGTGATGCGGATGGATAGGGATACAGTAGATGATTCAGAGTGGATAGGGATACAGTAGATGATTCAGAGTGGATAGGGATACAGTAGAGGATTCAGAGTGCCTGGAAACGCAGTGGTGGGGTGGAGTCAGATGAGAAAGGCAGTGGTGGAGGTGGAGTCATGTCCTCATGACATCTGGTAAATGTCTTTGTTCTGTCCATGTGCCTGCAAGTCCTCATGACATCTGGTACATGTCTTTGTTCCTGTCCATGTGCCTGCAAGTCCTCATGACATCTGGTAAATGTCTTTGTTCCTGTTCATGTGCCTGCATGTCCTCATGACATCTGGTAAATGTCTTTGTTTCTGTCCATGTGCCTGCATGTCCTCATGACATCTGGTAAATGTCTTTGTTCCTGTCCATGTGCCTGCAAGTCCTCATGACATCTGGTCAATGTCTTTGTTCCTGTCCATGTGCCTGCAAGTCTCAGGACATCTGGTAAATGTCTTTGTTCCTGTCCATGTGCCTGCATGTCCTCATGACATCTGGTAAATGTCTTTGTTTCTGTCCATGTGCCTGCATGTCCTCATGACATCTGGTAAATGTCTTTGTTCCTGTCCATGTGCCTGCAAGTCCTCAGGACATCTGGTAAATGTCTTTGTTCCTGTCCATGTGCCTGCAAGTCCTCAGGACATCTGGTAAATGTCTTTGTTCCTGTCCATGTGCCTGCATGTCCTCTTTGTGTACGAACTAGTGCACAGGTGCGTTTGTTTGCCCGGGGCTATGTGTGGGTATGTGTACATAGGTCCGTGGCTCTCTGTGGGTATGTGTACATAGGTCCGTGGCTCTCTGTGGGTATGTGTACATAGGTCCGTGGCTCTCTGTGGGTATGTGTACATAGGTCCGTGGCTCTCTGTGGGTATGTGTACATAGGTCCGTGGCTCTCTGTGGGTGTGTGTACATAGGTCCGTGGCTCTCTGTGGGTATGTGTACATAGGTCCGTGGCTCTCTGTGGGTATGTGTACATAGGTCCGTGGCTCTCTGTGGGTATGTGTACATAGGTCCGTGGCTCTCTGTGGGTGGGTGTACATAGGTCCGTGGCTCTCTGTGGGTATGTGTACATAGGTCCGTGGCTCTCTGTGGGTGTGTGTACATTGGTCCGTGGCTCTCTGTGGGTATGTGTACATAGGTCCGTGGCTCTCTGTGGGTATGTGTACATAGGTCCGTGGCTCTCTGTGGGTATGTGTACATAGGTCCGTGGCTCTCTTGCAGAGCGGTTTGCAGCAGTGTGGGCAGCTAGCCGTCCTCACGATGGCCACCAGCACGCCCCCCAGCCCCCCAGTGTCCGACACCACCCAGGGCGGCGAGGGCTCCTTTCTGGACAAGCCCTACAACTTGGCCACCTTCGTGGTGCTGCCCATCATGATCTTGGTGTACGGCGGCTGCTGCGTCATCTACTGCATTGCCAAGGGGCACAGGTGAGGGACAGTGGGTGATGTGTGTTTGTGCCGGGAAACAGGAAACCGATTGCACTAATACACTGTCTGCACGAGTACGGCAGTGCGTGCGTGCGTGCATGCGTGCGTGCGTGCGTGCGTGCGTGCGTGCGTGCGTGCGTGTGCGTGGTGTGTGTGTGTGTGTGTGTGTGTGTGTGTGTGTGTGTGTGTGTGGTGTGCGTGTGTGAGCGCGCGCGCGCGCGCGCGCGTATGTGTGTGTGTGTGTGTGTGTGTGTGTGTGTGTGTGCGCGCGCGTGTGTGTGTGTATGCATGCGCGCGCATGCACTTGCATTTTCAATGTATGAGTATGTGTATGTATGTTATTTTTAATTGTACATGCATAGATGATAATCTCGTCAAATTGATGATATATTTTTCCCCTTGTATTTTCAGATGTGCATTTGATGTCAGTAGTAGAGCTATCATGTTACTCATTGATGTCAGTAGCAGGGCTATCACGTTACACATTGACAATCAGCGCTTTGCTCACAATGTCATACACTGGCGTCAGTATCAGAGTTATCATGTTACACATTGTTGTCAGTAGCACAGATATCATGTTACACATTGACAATCAGCGCTTTACACAACATGCCATTCATTGATGCAATTCCAGCAGTATCATGTTACATATTGATGTTAGCAGCACAGCTTTCATGTTACACATTGACAATTAGCACTTTACAAATCATGGTTTCAAAACGGAGTGACTGAGGGCGGAAAATGAAGCAAAATTTAAAAAGAGAGGGGGTTAGTTACCGCCAAGGACATAGACGAACAAAGTACAGGACAAGACACTATGCATTTCGACCTCTTGGGACTTCTTCAGGCAAAAACAGATAACATTTAGGACAAGAAAAAGAACGAAAAACCATATAGCTTCTCATGTTCGGTACACCGGTAAAATGGCCGCCGGACGGAAACGAGTCCACCCAGGAGGGGATTATGGGAGAAAAAAAAGGCAGGAGGAGGAGCAGGTGTGAAGTAATGGGGTTTGTAGCTTGTTTTGTAGAGTAGTATGATCTATTAGTGATTGTCGTGATTATAGTGAATACTGTCATCCAGTGAACACCTTCATACTGCAATGTATATGGCAGTGAGGAAGCTGACCATTTGGCAAAGACAGGAGGACAGCAGCCCTAACTAGAACAGGAAGTCTCTTTTGAAAAAAATCAAAAGTATTATCAAGGAGAACCAAAAACCAAAAAGGAAGATGACTCGAGCAGCACCCAGACTTCAACAAGAGGGATGCATACGGGATGCCCAGATCAGACTAAGTGAACTTTGTGAGACTGAGGACAGGGCACTCCAGACTGAGACATAATATATCCATATATTCCACAATGGCGAGTCTTCAAATTCTCCATGCAGTACAGCCCCAACGACAGCCGAACATTTCCAGCAAAACTTTAAGCAGAAACCTATCCTGCCAACACACCGATGAGGGGAAAGCGTTATTGACCACTGGAGGACCCTTGCCATACAGCAGCCTTTGCCAATACCTCCAGGGTTTCTGCCTAAGTGAACGAAGAAGAAGACCATCCTATAGTACTGTTGACCTCATATGATCATCACCCATCAGTCATTGATTGATCCCCCTCTCCTCCTCTCCCCCTCCCCCATTCCCCCCCCCCCCCCCCTCAACCAGCATCATTGTACTAGTGCCACCACATCATTTCACCTGTGACAATGATCAGCATCCACCTTTAATCTCAGTTATGATTCCAGTAATAACGATGATCATCATCCCGTAGCACTGTTGTTACCAAATGGCCATCACCCATCATGGTTTCTCTTCCCCCCCCCCCCCTGAAAGTTAATATATAATATTATATATATATTGAATTATAAACAAAGCTTGCTCTTTTGTCTTAGATTGAAGAAATAGGGGAGATAAGCATTCATGTCTGCAGTGGTAGATAATTCTGCCTAACTAACAGTATGTGCTTGAGTGGGTGAATGGGGAAAATGAAATAAATGCTTCTCAAAATGAGCCTTCAGCAAGCTTATAGTCTCCAAGGAGGAGACATTCTCCAATAGGGAGGAAACTCACTAGCATATAACTCCTGGTCAGATACCGATATTTCGAAACCTGATTGTTTCTCCTCAGTGACCGCGGGAAGTGGTAATTTGACTCCTCTCCCTTTTCGGTTTTAAGAAGAATGCCATCCTTGAAAAGGCTGGTGTGCAATACCGTAGTATGTTTGTTGAGTTTTTAAGAAACCAACCAAAGGTGCCACCTAAGAAGCAAAAGAAAATCATGAAAGAGCAAAACAAGCTACATTTTCTTGTGAAAAGTAGAAAATATAAAAAGATAACCTCTTAAGACACAAGTGCTGAGGGCCAGTTCTTGGAATGAATCCGCAAGGGACTAAATTACAATGAACTAATAAATTCCATGGATAAGCACCGAGCACCGTTTCAGCAACTTACAGAGCAGCTTAGTGTTGCAATCACTGCAAGAAATATTGAATTATAAACAAAGCTTGCTCTTTTGTCTTAGATTGAAGAAATAGGGGGAGATAAGCATTCATGTCTGCAGTGGTAGATAATTCTGCCTAACTAACAGTATGTGCTTGAGTGGGTGAATGGGGAAAAATGAAATAAATGCTTCTCAAAATGAGCCTTCAGCAAGTTTATAGTCTCCAAGGAGAGACATTCTCCAATAGGGAGGAAACTCACTAGCATATAACTCCTGGTCAGATACTGATATTTCGAAACCTGATTGTTTCTCCTCAGTGACCGCGGGAAGTGGTAATTTGACTCCTCTGCCTTTTCGGTTTTAAGAAGAATGCCATCTTTGAAAAGGCTGGTGTGCAATACCGTAGTATGTTTGTTGAGTTTTTAAGAAACCAACCAAAGGTGCCACCTAAGAAGCAAAAGAAAATCATGAAAGAGCAAAACAAGCTACATTTTCTTGTGAAAAGTAGAAAATATAAAAAGATAACCTCTTAAGACACAAGTGCTGAGGGCCAGTTCTTGGAATGAATCCGCAAGGGACTAAATTACAATGAACTAATAAATTCCATGGATAAGCACCGAGCACCGTTTCAGCAACTTACAGAGCAGCTTAGTGTTGCAATGACTGCAAGAAATATTGATATTAAACAAAGCTTGCTCTTTTGTCTTAGATTGAAGAAATAGGGGGAGATAAGCATTCATCTCTGCAGTGGTAGATAATTCTGCCTAACTAACAGTATGTGCTTGAGTGGGTGAATTATAATATATATATATATATATATATTGTGTGTGTGTGTGTGTGTGTGTGTGTGTGTGTGTGTGTGTGTGTGTGTGTGTGGAGGATGGGTGTGTGTTCATGTGTGAAAATCTCCCACAGTTAGTCTCATAATGATCATAATTCACCCATAATACCGTTTAAAGTTTTTTTTCTCTCCTTTCTCTCACCCCCCCCCCCCCTTTATTTATGAATTTATTCATTTTTAATTTTGTTAATACCCCGTTTCTCACTGATCACTTCTATCCCTTCTTTCTATCTCTTCTCAACCAACACGAGCATATTAATGCCTACACATTATTTCACCTGTTGCAATCAACATCATCCCACAGTATGTTTACCTCTTCTACAATACTAATTGTATGAAATCCCCCTCCCCCCATACGTATGTGTGGGAAGAGAGATATGACCTCTCCCCCTCCCCTCTCTCTCTCCCCTCCCCATTGCCCTCCTCTACCCACCCCACATACCCTCCAAATTCCGTACTTCCCCTCCCCCTTTTTTCTCCCCCCTCCCTTTCCCCCCCTCCCAATGATATCTTATCACCCATTGATCATTTCCCTTCCCTTCCCTTCCCTTCCAATCATTATTGTCGTTACCCACACCCACACATACAACCCGCACATAACTACTATCATCACCATCACAACCAATTAAATTCATTCATTTATTTATTTATTCATTTTATTTTACATATTTCTTATTCTTTATTTATCTATTTACTTACCTTTAATTTAATCTAATTTCATTTATTTATTTATTCATTTATTTATTTACTTATTTATTTATTTATTTATTTATTTATAATCATTATTATTTATTTTATACTTATTTTTATTTACTTATTTTTATTTTCATTTTATTGTTATTTTGTTATTTCTTTTTTTATTCATTTATTCATTTTAATAATAATAACGTCTTCCCTTTTTTGCCCCACTAAGCACTATTTATCAATCCACTATAATCACTACAATCACTAATATCATACTACTCT
Organism: Conus ventricosus; assembly: GCA_018398815.1. NCBI lineage: Eukaryota > Metazoa > Mollusca > Gastropoda > Neogastropoda > Conidae > Conus > Conus ventricosus. The sequence continues at coordinate 28,229,561 of CM031623.1, forward strand.
ACAAAACAAGCTACAAACCCCAGTACTCCACACACCTCTCCTTCCCCCTCCCCTCCTTCTTTTTCCCCAATAAACCCCTCCAGGGTGGACTCGTTTCCGTCCGGCGGCCATTTTACCGGTGTACCGAACATGAGAAGCTAAGTGGTTTTTCGTTCTTTTTCTTGTCCTAAATGTTATCTGTTTTTGCCTGAAGAAGACCCACGAGGTCGAAATGCATAGTGTCTTGTCCTGTACTTTGTTCGTCTATGTCCTTGGCGGTAACTAACCCCCTCTCTTTCTAAATTTTACAAATCATGTCACTCATTCATGTCAACACCAGAGCTATCATGTTACATATTGATGTTAGCAGCACAGCTTTCATGTTATACATCAGCAATGAGCACGTTACTTATCATGTCACACATTGATGTCAGCAGCACAGCTTTCATGTTATACATCAGCAATGAGCACGTTACTTATCATGTCACACATTGATGTCAGCAGCACAGCTTTCATGTTATACATCAGCAATGAGCACGTTACTTATCATGTCACACATTGATGTCAGCAGCACAGCTTTCATGTTATACATCAGCAATGAGCACGTTACTTATCATGTCACACATTGATGTCAGGAGCAGAGCTTTCATGTCGCACACTGGTGTCAGGATTAGAGCTGTCATGCTACACACAGACAATCAGCACTGTACTCATCATGTTACGCTTGATGTCAGTAACAAAGCTATCATGTTACTCGTTGATGTCAGTAACAAAGCTATCATGTTACTCGTTGATGTCAGTAACAAAGCTATCATGTTACACATTGACAATCAGCACGTTACTCATCATGTCACATGCTGATGTCAGTAGCAAAGCTGTTTTGTCACACATTGATGACAGCAGCACTACTGCATGTAACACACTGAAAATCAGCATTTTACTCATCATGTCACTCACTGATGTCAACAACAGAGCTGTCAAGTTACACATTGACAATGAGCACTTTACTCAGCATGTCACATGCTTATGTCAGCAGCCCTGGTATCATTTCACACATTGATGTCAGTAGCAATGCCATCTTGTTATATGTTGATGCTAGCGTGTTACACATTGATGTCAGTAGATGGTGTAGATAACTGTCTGTTGTCTGTGTAGACAGCACTTAGCTGTCTGTACATGGTGTAGATAGCTGTCTGTTGTCTGTACATGGTGTAGATAACTATCTGTTGTCTGTACATGATGTACATAGCTGTCTATTTTCTGTACATGATGTAGATAGCTGTATGTTATCTGTACAAGGTGTAGATTGCTGTCTGTTGTGTGTAGATAGCTGTCTGTTGTGTGTACATGGTGTAGATTGCTGTCTGTTGTGTGACATGGTGTAGATTGCTGTCTGTTGTGTGACATGGTGTAGATTGCTGTCTGTTGTGTGTCGTGGTGTAGATAGCTGTCTGTTGTGTGTACATGGTGTAGACAGCTGTCTGTTGTGTGTACATGGTGTAAATTGCTGTCTATTGTGTGACATAGTGTAGATAGCTGTCTGTTGTGTGTACATGGTGTAAATTGCTGTCTGTTAAGTGTACATGGTGTAGATGGCTGTCTGTTGAGTGTACATGGTGTAGATAGCTGTCTGTTGTGTGTACATGGTGTAAATTGCTGTCTGTTGTGTGTACATGGTGTAAATTGCTGTCTGTTGTGTGTACATGGTGTAGATGGCTGTCTGTTGTGTGTACATGGTGTAGATAGCTGTCTGTTGTGTGACATGGTGTAGATAGCTGTCTGTTGTGTGTACATGGTGTAAATTGCTGTCTGTTGTGTGTACATGGTGTAGATTGCTGTCTGTTGTGTGTACATGGTGTAGATTGCTGTCTGTTGTGTGACATGGTGTAGATTGCTGTCTGTTGTGTGACATGGTGTAGATAACTGTCTGTTGTGTGTACATGGTGTAGATTGCTGTCTGTTGTGTGACATGGCGTAGATTGCTGTCTGTTGTGTGTAGATAGCTGTCTATTGTGTGACATGGTGTAGATTGCTGTCTGTTGTGTGACATGGCGTAGATTGCTGTCTGTTGTGTGTGTAGATAGCTGTCTATTGTGTGACATGGTGTAGATTGCTGTCTGTTGTGTGACATGGCGTGGATTGCTGTCTGTTGTGTGTGTAGATAGCTGTCTATTGTGTGACATGGTGTAGATTGCTGTCTGTTGTGTGACATGGTGTAGATTGCTGTCTGTTGTGTGACATGGTGTAGATTGCTGTCTGTTGTGTGACATGGTGTAGATTGCTTTCTATTGTGTGTACATGGTGTATATTGCTGTCTACTGTGTGTACATGGTGTAGATTGCTGTCTGTTGTGTGTAGATAGCTGTGTGCTGTGTGTACATGGTGTAGATAGCTGTCTGTTGTGTGTGCATGGTATAGACAGCTGTCTGTTGTGTGACATGGTGTGGACACCTGTCTGTTGTCTGTACATGGTGTGGATAGCTGTCTGTTGTCTGTGCATTGTGTAGATAGCTGTCTGTTGTGTGTACATGGTAGAGACAGCTGTCGGTTGTGTGTACATGGTAGAGACAGATGTCTGTTGTCTGTACATGGTGTAGACAGCTGTCTGTTGTGCGTTCATTGTGCAGATAGCTGTCTGTTGTCTGTACATGGTGTAGACAGCTGTCTGTTGTCTGTACATGGTGTAGACAGCTGTCTGTTGTGCGTTCATTGTGTAGATAGCTGTCTGTTGTCTGTACATTGTGTAGATAGCTGACTGTTGTGTGAGTAGATAGCTGTCTGTTGTCTGTACATGGTGCAGAAAGCTGTTAGTTGTCTGTTGTGTGTGTAGATAGCTAACTGTTGTCTGTTGTCTATATATGGTGTAGATAGCTTTCTCTTGTCTGTACATGGTGTAGACAGCTGTCTGTTGTCTGTTGTGTGTGTAGATAGCTAACTGTTGTCTGTTGTCTGTATATAGTGTAGATAGCTGGCTGTTGTGTTTGTAGATAGCTCTCTGTTGTCTGTATATGACGTAGGTAGCTGTCTGTTGTGTGTACATGATGCAAATATCTGTCTGTTGTCTGTGTAGATAGCTGTCTGTTTTCTGTGTAGATATCTGTATGTTGTGTGTACCTGGCGTAGATAGCTGTCTGTTGTCTGTACATGGTGTAGATAGCTGTCTGTTGTGTGTACATAATGCAGACAGCTGTCTGTTGTCTGTACATGATATAGACAGCTGTGTTTTATCTGTGTAGATAGCTGTCTGTTGTCTGTTCATGGAGTAGATAGCTGCCTGTTGTCTGTTCATGGAGTAGACAGAAGTCAGTTTTCTGTACATGGAGTAGAAAGCTGTCTGTTGTCTGTTCCTCTTTCATGACAGCACCGTGTTCACTGTGCGGTGAAACCCTGACAGCGTTCTCTGAGGTTGGTTGGACGATGATGTAATCGATACTGACCCAAACCGATCCATTTGGAGCTAAGGTGTTACAGAAGAAACTTTTCGGTTGGTTTATTTGTTGGTCTGTCAGGCATCATCACTTCAGCACAGCTCAGCCAACATTCACTTTTCATTTCTTTGGAAGACAAGGACACTGTTGAAATCATCATGCACCTTTACAGACATTTTTGTGATGAAGTTTGGAAAATGAAGTTGGCCATAATTATCCAGACCGACCTCTTTTGTGGCTGGTCCACGTTGCATAGCACGTTTTGTCAGTGGCTGACTGGAGTTCAAGTTTTCGTTCCTTCCTCACTTTCATTTATTTATTTCATATTGACTCTCACTGAACAAGACAGCTGTCAAGGAGAACTGGAATCAGCGTGATGCTCACAAAGGAGGCTGCTGCTGACCACCGAAGAGAAATCAAGATGCCGAGTGCCAAGACTTGGCTGCTCAAAGTCGGTTTGAACGGGGGGGGGGGGGGGGGGGGGGGGGAATCAGAGTAAATCTCCCATTATTTGGGGGCTTCGCTTTTTGTGTATCAGTATTGATTGTTCGTTGCACAGCTTCAACCATTATGATTACAGTCGCTCAGATGCACCAGTGTGTCATTAAAGCTGAAAGACAGGTTAACCAATCGTTCAGAGATAAACGTTAATTACCGGTATGGTTCGCGTCGTCATATAGGAGGGAACGGAAAGGTAGCGTTGTCTTACCCTGGCATACGTGTTTTGTTTTTTTCAGTTATTGTAAACAAAAGATAAGTCAGCAACAAGAGGACTCTGACAAAACTCAGACGAACGAGAACTCCAGTGCCGGAAACTCGACCTGCCAAGCTGACAGGAAGACGAAGGGACATGGGACAGAGAGGTCGGATAGTGCCTTGTACAATAACGCCCTCAGGCTCTTCACTTTGGATCTGGCCGCTCGGGATCAAAGTCCAAGTGTTGCTCCGACCACCACTCAGATTACTGACAGTGCTAGGAACCCAGATAAAGACTTGTTGGCACACACCATCTTCATGGAGACCACAGAGGATCCCACGAAGCAATACCCGATGGATCCTCTTTCTGATCCACGTGTCACTCATGCCAGAACTGCAGCCTGTGGCAGAAGTGGAGCAAAACAGACAGGCAGATGGAAGAGGCTCCAAAACATGAGGAGGGACACCATAAAAGAGACGTTCCGGGAACCCAGAGATGTCTCCGTGGAGGACGTGGATGATACCAGCACTGGCACCTTTCCCTCAGAGGCCTGTGTCCCCCCTGCCAGACCATTCGTCACCAGCAGGCCTACCAGACAGGATATGACGGCTACAACGTGAGACTGCTTGTCTGTGGATGTTTAGTCAGTTAATGTGGCGCTACACTGTTGTGTGCCCTTTCTCTCTCCGTCTTGGTTGTGTGTGTGCTATATTTCTTAGGATTGTCTCAGTCTCTATGTCTGTCTGATCCGCAACGAGCAAATATCCAAGCACGTATCAGGATTCCTGTTAGTGCTGTGATCTTGTGTCTCTTTGTTCTATTGATAGTGATGGTCAATGCTGTAGCAAAAGCAATGGTATAGGCCAAGGGCAAGCTATAGGCTAGAATGATGTCCATTGTAGCAGCTTACAGTCCCACGCTGACCAGTGAAACAGATTATAGTCCCATACAGGGTGAAGCAGCTTACAGTCCCATACCGCCCAGTGAAATAGTTTACAGTCCCAACCGCCAGTGAAATAGTTTACAGTCCCATACCGCCCAGTGAAATAGCTTACAGTCCCATACTGCCCAGTGAAATTTGCTTACAGTCCCATACTGCCCAGTGAAATAGTTTACAGTCCCATACTGCCCAGTGAAATAGCTTACAGTCCCATACCGCCGAGTGAAATAGTTTACAGTCCATACCGCCAGGTGAAATAGCTTACAGTCCCATACTGCCCAGTGAAATAGCTTACAGTCCCATACTGCCCAGTGAAATAGTTTACAGTCCCATACTGTCCAGTGAAATAGCTTACAGTCCCATGCTGTCCAGTGAAATAGCTTACAGTCCCATACTGTCCAGTAAAATAGCTGACAGTTCCATACTGTCCAGTGAAAATACCTTACAGTCCCATACCTCCCAGTGAAATAGCTTACAGTCCCATACCGCCCAGTGAAATAGCCTACAGGCCCATACCGCCCAGTGAAATAGCTTACAGTCCCATACTGCCCAGTGAAATAGCTTACAGTCCCATACGACCAGTGAAATAGCTTACAGTCCCATACCACCAGTGAAATAGTTTTCAGTCCCATACCCGGGCCCGTGAAATAGCTTACAGTCCCATACCGCCCAGTGAAATGGCTTCAGTCCTATACCGCCCAGTGAAATAGCTTACAGTCCCAAACCGCCCAGTGAAATAGCTTACAGTCCCAATCCGCCCCGTGAAATAGCTTACAGTCCCATACCGCCCAGTGAAATAGCTAACAGTCCCATACTGTCCAGTGAAATAGCTTACAGTCCCACACCGCCCAGTGAAATAGCTTACAGTCCCATATTGCCCAGTGAAATAGTTTACAGTCCCATACTGCCCAGTGAAATAGCTTACAGTCCCATACTGCCCAGTGAAATAGCTTACAGTCCCATACCACCCATTGAAATAGCTTACAGTCCCACACCGCCCAGTGAAATAGCTTACAGTCCCATACCGCCCAGTGAAATAGCTTACAGTCCCATACTGCCCAGTGAAATAGCTTACAGTCCCATACTGCCCAGTGAAATAGCTTACAGTCCCATACCGCCCAGTGAAATAGCTTACAGTCCCATACTGCCCAGTGAAATAGCTTACAGTCCCATACCGCCCAGTGAAATAGCTTACAGTCCCATACTGCCCAGTGAAATAGCTTACAGTCCCATACTGCTCAGTGAAATAGCTTACAGTCCCATACCGCCCAGTGAAATAGCTTACAGTCCCATACCGCCCAGTGAAATAGCTTACAGTCCCATACTGCCCAGTGAAATAGCTTACAGTCCCATACCGCCCAGTGAAATAGCTTACAGTCCCATACCGCCCAGTGAAATAGCTTACAGTCCCATACCGCCCAGTGAAATAGCTTACAGTCCCATACCGCCCAGTGAAATAGCTTACAGTCCCATACTGCCCAGTGAAATAGCTTACAGTCCCATACTGCCCAGTGAAATAGCTTACAGTCCCATACTGCCCAGTGAAATAGCTTACAGTCCCATACAGCCCAGTGAAATAGCTTACAGTCCCATACCGCCCAGTGAAATAGCTTACAGTCCCATATTGCCCAGTGAAATAGCTTACAGTCCCATACTGCCCAGTGAAATAGCTTACAGTCCCATACCGCCCAGTGAAATAGCTTTACAGTCCCATACTTCCCAGTGAAATAGCTTACAGTCCCATACAGCCCAGTGAAATAGCTTACAGTCCCATATTGCCCAGTGAAATAGCTTACAGTCCCATACTGCCCAGTGAAATAGCTTTACAGTCCCATACCGCCCAGTGAAATAGCTTACAGTCCCATACTTCCCAGTGAAATAGCTTACAGTCCCATACTGCCCCGTGAAATAGCTTACAGTCCCATACCGCCCAGTGAAATAGCTTACAGTCCCACACCGCCCAGTGAATAGCTTACAGTTCCATACCGCCCAGTGAAATAGCTTACAGTCCCATACTGCCCAGTGAAATAGCTTACAGTCCCTACTGCCCATTGAAATAGTTACAGTCCCATACTGTCCAGTGAAATAGCTTACAGTCCTATACCGCCCAGTGAAATAGTTTACAGTCCCCTACCGCCAGTGAAATAGCTTACAGTCCCATACCGCCCAGTGAAATAGTTTACAGTCCCATACCGCCCAGTGAAATAGCGTACAGTCCCATACTGCCCAGTGAAATAGCTTACAGTCCATACCGCCTCGTGAAATAGTTAACAGTCCCATACTGCCCAGTGAAATAGTTTACAGTCCCATACCGCCCAGTGAAATAGCTTACAGTCCATATGCCAGTGAAAGAGCTTACAGTCTTATACCGCCCAGTGAAATAGTTTACAGCCCCATACTGCCCAGTGAAATAGCTTACAGTCCCATACTGTCCAGTGAAATAGCTTACAGTTCATACTGCCCAGTGAAATAGCTTACAGTCCCATAACTGCCCAGTGAAATAGCTTACAGTCCCATACTGCCCATGAAATAGTTTACAGTCCCATACCGCCCAGTGAAATAGCTTACATTCCCATACCGCCTCGTGAAATAGTTTACAGTCCCATACTGCCCGTGAAATAGCTTACAGTTCCATACTGCCCATGAGATAGTTTACAGTCCCATAGTGCCCAGTGAAATAGCTTACTTCCCATACCGCCTCGTGAAATAGTTTACAGTCCCATACCGCCCAGTGAAATAGTTTACAGTCCCATACCGCCCAGTGAAATAGCTTACAGTCCCATACCCCCCAGTGAAATAGTTTACAGTCCCATACCGCCCAGTGAAATAGTTTACAGTCCCATACTGCCCAGTGAAATAGCTTACAGTCCCATATTGCCCAGTGAAATAGCTTACAGTCCCATACCGCCCAGTGAAATAGTTTACAGTCCCATACTGCCCAGTGAAATAGCTTACAGTCCCATATTGCCCAGTGAAATAGTTTACAGTCCCATACTGCCCAGTGAAATAGCTTACAGTCCCATACCGCCCAATGAAATAGTTTACAGCCCCATACTGCCCAGTGAAATAGCTTACAGTTTCATACGTCCACTGTGACAACTTACATTCCTACACTACCCAGTAAAGCAGCTTATAGTCTTATGCTGTCCATTGATAACAGCTCTCAGTTCCATACGGGACACTGTAGCAGCTTAGTGACCTATTCTGTCTACTGTAACAGCTGACAGCTTACAGTCCACTGCTGCCTACTGTGATAGCTTATAGCTTAACGCCACCAACTGTGACAGCTTCCAATCAAATGCAACACATTGTAATAGCGTATAGTCCAGTGCTACCATCTGCAACAGCTTGCAGTCCAATGCTACCCACTGTAACAAGTTATAGTCCAGTGCTACCCATTGCAACAGCTTACAGTCCAATGGTACCCATTGTAACAGCTTATAGTCCAGTGCTACCCATTGCAACAGCTTGCAGTCCAGTGCTACCCACTGTAACAGCTTCCAGTCCAATGCTACTCATTGTAACAGTTTCCAGTCCAATGCTACCCACTGTAACAGCTTCCAGTTCAATGCTACCCACTATAACAGCTTAAAGTCCAATGCTACCCACTGTAACAGCTTCCAGTCCAATGATACCTACTGTAACAGCTTAAAGTCCAATGCTACCCACTGTAACAGCTTCCAGTTCAATGCTACCCACTCTAACAGCTTCCAGTCCAATGCTACCCACTGTAACAGCTTACGGACCAATGCGACCTACTGTAATAACCTACAGTCCAATGCTACCCACTGTAACAGCTTCCAGTCCAGTGCTACCCACTGTAACAGCTTCCAGTTCAATGCTACCCACTGTACCAGCTTCCAGTCTAATGCTACCCACTGTAACAGCTTCCAGTCCAGTGCTACCCACTGTAACAGCTTCCAATTCAATGCTACCCATTGTAACAGCTTACAGTCCCATGCTACCCACTGAAACAGCTTCCAGTCTAATGCTACCCACTGAAACAGCTTCCAGTCCAGTGCTACCCACTGTAACTGCTTCCAGTCCAGTGCTACCCACTGTAACAGCTTCCAGTTCAATGCTACCCATTGTAACAGCTTACAGTCCCATGCTACCCCCTGAAACAGCTTCCAGTCTAATGCTACCCACTGAAACAGCTTCCAGTCCAGTGCTACCCACTGTAACAGCTTCCAGTCCAATGCTACCCACTGTAACAGCTTCCAGTCCAGTGCTACCCACTGTAACTGCTTCCAGTTCAATGTTACATACTGTAACAGCTTCCAGTTCAATGTTACCCACTGTAACTGCTTCCAGTTCAATGCTACATACTGTAACAGCTTCCAGTTCAATGTTACCCACTGTAACAGCTTCCAGTTCAATGCTACATACTGTAACAGCTTCCAGTTCAATGCTACATACTGTAACAGCTTCCAGTTCAATACTTAAGACTGTAACAGCTTCCAGCCTAATGCTACCCACTATAACAGCTTCCAGTTCAATGCTACCAACTGTAACAGCTTCCAGTTCAATGCTACCCACGGTAACTGTTTCCAGTTCAGTGCTACCCACTGTAACAGCTTACAGTCCAATGTAACCCATTGTAACAGGTTACAGTCTGATGTTACCCATTGTAACAGGTTACAGTCAATGCTTAGGCCAATCACTCGAAAAACAGACTGGGAAGCTGAAGAGGATATGACAATTTGAACAGAAACTAAGTTAGAAAATCACTTCCACTCTTAATGTCTTTTTTTCTGCAACATGGTTGCCCTTAACAAAATAATTCATAAGAATTGGCAGTTTCTCTCTCTCTCTCTCTCTCTCTCTCTCTCTCTCTCTCTCTCTCTCTCTCTCTCTCTCTCTCTCTCTCTCTTCTCTCTCTCTCTCTCTCTCTCATGCATGATGCCAGTTTAATGTTACATGATGTTCATGTATATGTCAGCAGAGTATCTTTTCTTCTGATAATCGTTTTCTGTACCATACAAACATTAATGTTTTGGCTAAAAATATAATCTCAAATGAAAGGGAAAAATACGCAAGTAAACACACACACAACACACACACACACACACACACACACACACACACACACACACACACACACACACACACACACACACACACACACACCATCCCTCTCAAGGAGCATAGCCACGTATTTCCATGACATTCAAATCCCTCTCTACTGTCACGGAGCCTTAGCCATGGATTCTCGTCCAGTGTTTTCATTTGACATATATACTTATATGTACATGCAGATCGGGAGAGAATGGGAATCTTTTTCGTTTATATCAGCACATAATCACTTTTGTCCTTGAAAACTACACACCTGCACCTGTAAAAGAAAAAAGATGTTGTCCCTTTTATTCAAAGGAAACTTCGCTGGGAACTTAGTATTGTTCATATGAATCCACAATGAGGTTTGATACAGTGGTCTTTGCTATCCCACATACTACCCCCTACCCTCCTCCACACTGGTGTTCTCCCCTCTCAGTATTAACAACAATTTGTTTGTGTACGCTTGTACGCTATACACAGTCGGCAAATCTGACATCCTACTGAATCAGTTTCTTCAAAATTAGAAAATACATATCTGTGACGTGGCAGCATTTTGTTTATTTTTTAACATTGCCAGTTCCTCTGTTAAAAGCAAACCAGTTTGTTAGATAACTGCTTATTGATATTTCATGAAGCCATGTTGAGCCTTTCCCCAAGCTGAGTATTACTCAGCATTATGATGATTCTACTGAAGATGACCACGTTGCCTAAATCCGTATGCAGCGTAAGAGATAAAAGTTCACCTGCAAATGTTAACTTAGGCTAAGCCATGGGTTACTTCAGCTTACTAGCGCCAAGACAAATTTATTCTCATCATCATCATCATCTCTCATCATCATCACCATCTTCATCATCATCATCATCATCACCACCACCGCCATCACTGGTATTGTTATCATCATCATGACTTCAGTTCTCATCATTATCATCGTCATCGTCGTCGTCATCGTTGTCGTGATCTCTATAGCTCTCATTATGAGAATGATCATGTTTCCAGGCGGGCCAGGTACAGCCGAGATGTGAAACAGCAGATGAAGCACCTGGACCAGCAGCTCAAAGTGGCCTTCAAGCTCATCAGCCACCATACTTTGAAAACCTCAGGCCCTGGTTCAAAACAGAGAACCTCCTCGGTCAGTTCTAGATGCATGGGTACCTTGCTTTGATCTCACAGAGTGACAAAACGTATTTAAAATTTAACGTATGTTCTGATTTGATTATGAACTTTCAAGATGTAGTTTTGTTAGGCAAAATGTGCATCACTTGAAACTCGGGAACACCTGCGACAGCTCTGGTTTCATGAATGATGTTCCTCAGCATTTCGTATCGACTGGTCCAAAGCTCTCTGCGTGTCAACATCAACAAAACAACGACGACAAGAGAGGCAGTTGTGGCACACTTGGCAACAGTCGTCTGACAGAGGAAGCTGGCTATAGTCATGGCGACAGTAGTCTGACAGAGGAATCTGGCTATAGTCATGGCGACAGTCGTCTGACAGAGGAAGCTGGCTATAGTCATGGCGACAGTCGTCTGACAGAGGAAGCTGGCTGTAGTCATGGCGACAGTCGTCTGACAGAGGAAGCTGGCTATAGTCATGGCGACAGTCGTCTGACAGAGGAAGCTGGCTGTAGTCATGGCGACAGTAGTTTGACAGAGGAAGCTGGCTGTAGTCATGGCGACAGTAGTCTGACAGAGGAAGCTGGCTGTAGTCATGACGACAGTCGTCTGACAGAGGAAGCTGGCTGTAGTCATGGCGACAGTAGTCATGACAGAGGAAGCTGGCTGTAGTCATGACAGAGGAAGCTGGCTATAGTCATGGCGACAGTCGTCTGACAGAGGAAGCTGGCTATAGTCATGGCGACAGTAGTCTGACGGAGGAAGCTGGCTATAGTCATGGCGACAGTCGTCTGACGGAGGAAGCTGGCTATAGTCATGGCGACAGTAGTCTGACAGAGGAAGCTGGCTATAGTCATGACGACAGTAGTCTGACAGAGGAAGCTGGCTATAGTCATGGCGACAGTCGTCTGACAGAGGAAGCTGGCTATAGTCATGGCGACAGTCGTCTGACAGAGGAAGCTGGCTGTGGTCATGGCGACAGTCGTCTGTGTGTGTGTGTGTGTGTGTGTGTGTGAGAGAGAAAGAGAGAGAGAGAAGAGAGGAGAGGAGAGGAAGAGAGAGAGAGAGAGAGAGAGAGAGAGAGAGAGAGAGCGAGAGCGAGAGAGTGAGCGAGAGAGAGAGAGCATGTTTGTTTTTTCCATGTATGCATGGGCATACGTGCGTGCACTTGTTTGTTAGTGTGTGTGTGTGTGCGCGCGCGCGTGCATGCGTGCATGGGCGCGCACGTGGTGTGTGTGGTGTGTGTGTGTGTGTGTGTGTGTGTGTGTGTGTGTGTGTGTGTGTGTGTGTGTGTGTGTGTGCGCGCGCGTGTGTGTGTGTTATGTGTGTGTGTGGACATGTATGTGTGTGCACCAGTGTATATCTGTCGCTGTTTGCAGTCATCTTCACAAATGTATGTACAGATACGATGTTGCACATTATGCCCATATTTCCACGTGCCATGTGTTCACTGGCTACACGTACGTACATAAGATCCCTGCATGTTTGTGTAGGTTCAAACCTGCGGTGGCCAGGATGGAAAAGCCAAAAGGCCCAGCGGTCCTGGTCGTGCTGGGAAAACCACTCGGATCAAGGTCAAACCTGTGAAGCGCACCGTGGAAGCGAGAGCCCCTTGGAAGTGAAGAGCGGGAACTGTGTACAGACCTCTTCACTGCCCTGAACTGTGAACAGGCCTCCCCACTGCCCTGAACTGTGAACAGGCCTCTGCACTGCCCTGAACTGTGAACAGACCTCCCCACTGCCCTGAAGTGTGAACAGACCTCCCCACTGCCCTGAACTGTGAACAGACCTCCCCACTGCCCTGAACTGTGTACAGACCTCTTCACTGCCCTGAACTGTGAACAGGCCTCCCCACTGCCCTGAACTGTGAACAGGCCTCTTCACTGCCCTGAACTGTGAACAGGTCTCTTCATTGCCCTGAACTGTGAACAGGCCTCTTCACTTCCCTGAACTGTGAACAGGCCTCTTCACTGCCCTGAACTGTGAACAGGCCTCCCCACTGCCCTGAACTGTGAACAGGTCTCTTCACTGCCCTGAACTGTGAACAGGCCTCTTCACTGCCCTGAACTGTGAACAGGCCTCTTCACTGCCCTGAACTGTGAACAGGCCCTTCACTGCCCTGAACTGTGAACAGCCTCTTCACTGCCCTGAACTGTGAACAAGCCTCCCCACTGCCCTGAACTGTGAACAGGCCTCTTCACTGCCCTGAACTGTGAACAGGCCTCCCCACTGCCCTGAACTGTGAACAGGCCTCCCCACTGCCCTGAACTGTGAACATGTCTCTTCACTGCCCTGAACTGTGAACATGTCTCTTCACTGCCCTGAACTGTGAACAGGCCTCCCCACTGCCCTGAACTGTGAACAGGCCTCTTCATTGCCCTGAACTGTGAACAGGCCTCTTCACTGCCCTGAACTGTGAACAGGCCTCCCCACTGCCCTGAACTGTGAACAGGCCTCCCCACTGCCCTGAACTGTGAACAGGCCTCTTCACTGCCCTGAACTGTGAACATGTCTCTTCACTGCCCTGAACTGTGAACAGGCCTCTTCACTGCCCTGAACTGTGAACAGGCCTCTTCACTGCCCTGAACTGTGAACAGGCCTCTTCACTGCCCTGAACTGTGAACAGGCCTCTTCACTGCCCTGAACTGTGAACAGGCCTCTTCACTGCCCTGAACTGTGAACAGGCCTCTTCACTGCCCTGAACTGTGAACAAGCCTCCCCACTGCCCTGAACTGTGAACAGGCCTCTTCACTGCCCTGAACTGTGAACAGGCCTCGTCACTGCCCTGAACTGTGAACATGTCTCTTCACTGCCCTGAACTGTGAACAGGCCTCTTCACTGCCCTGAACTGTGAACAGGCCTCCCCACTGCCCTGAACTGTGAACAGGCCTCCCCACTGCCCTGAACTGTGAACAGGCCTCCCCACTGCCCTGAACTGTGAACAGGCCTCTTCATTGCCCTGAACTGTGAACAGGCCTCCCCACTGCCCTGAACTGTGAACATGTCTCTTCACTGCCCTGAACTGTGAACAGGCCTCCCCACTGCCCTGAACTGTGAACAGGCCTCTTCACTGCCCTGAACTGTGAACAGCCTCTTCACTGCCCTGAACTGTGAACAGGCCTCTTCACTGCCCTGAACTGTGAACAGGCCTCTTCACTGCCCTGAACTGTGAACAAGCCTCCCCACTGCCCTGAACTGTGAACAGGCCTCTTCACTGCCCTGAACGGTGAACAGGCCTCTTCACTGCCCTGAACTGTGAACAAGCCTCCCCACTGCCCTGAACTGTGAACAGGCCTCTTCACTGCCCTGAACTGTGAACAGGCCTCTTCACTGCCCTGAACTGTGAACAGGCCTCCCCACTGCCCTGAACTGTGAACAGGCCTCTTCACTGCCTGAACTGTGAAACAGGCCTCATCACTGCCCTGAACTGTGAACATGTCTCTTCACTGCCCTGAACTGTGAACAGGCCTCTTCACTGCCCTGAACTGTGACAGGCCTCTTCACTGCCCTGAACTGTGAACAGGCCTCTTCACTGCCCTGAACTGTGAACAGGCCTCTTCACTGCCCTGAACTGTGAACAGGCCTCATCACTGCCCTGAACTGTGAACAGGCCTCTTCACTGCCCTGAACTGTGAACAGGCCTCGTCACTGCCCTGAACTGTGAACAGGCCTCTTCACTGCCCTGAACTGTGAACAGGCCTCTTCACTGCCCTGAACCGTGAACAGACCTCATCACTGCCCTCATCAGCTGAAAGTAACGAACAGCAAGTGACGGGTCTGTGTATGATGAGGTGAACCAAAAGAATAGTGCTAACGTTAATGGTTGAAAAGCAGTCTGAGATGATCCGTTGAGTTGCCTAGTTGGAGAAAAAAATGAAGGGCTTGCTATTATTGATCAAAATACAAGCAAAGGAATTTATTATGACAAAGATCACGATTTCTCGTACACACACTGACTGACTGAAACCAATTTATTGTCAGATTAACTCAAGGTTGTACTGACATCGTACACACACACACACACACACACCACACACACACCACACACACACACACACACACACACACACACACACACACACACACTGGTCGCTTTGTTACACTGACAATACTAGCCCTGTTCCCCAGCGGCTCGTGAAGGTCAGCCTGCCACTTCATAATTTTGTCAATGTGAAATTACAAACAAAATAGGTGAGAAAATGAGGAAAAAAAACCCACGCTGAAAGTAAAAAGGGCCATATAGCCAAATGTATACTACGTGATGGTCTTCTAGTGTTCGCACTGGGTAGCATTTACAGTCGTCTAACAACGTCATGATAACGGGAAAGCCGGCTTCCCGTATTTGTAACAAGCAGAAAATATGAAGACTTAGTCGTCTTAGGTTAAAAGACCTCAAAGATTAGAAATTGAAATTACTGTGGACGAGAGGAAAGACATGTGATAATAAAACAAATAGTGACCTAAATTGCCAGAAAAATGGAAATGACTGGTCCAGAATTCCCAGATGTAGGACGACAAATCTTTACGCAAAAGGGTTGTTTCCCTGATGTTCCTGTAGGGTTTTTCTTGACCTCATCTTGCAAAATCCCAAAGGCTAAGGTACATAACATCTTTCCCCAAACAAACAAATAGACATGAGACTCTCGTTTGCTGGTTGTATTTTTTTTTAAATCTTTCGCTGAACCTTAATGCAGTCCCTGGACAACTGTTTAGTTGCAACAAAGGAAGATCACTAATGTACAGTCTGGCTTGACTGTTTGGATGGGTTTGAACAGAGTTATTGGCCGTGTTGACTGCTGCAAGTTCAATGCAGACAGTTCGTTCTCACCCACTGCTGTCTTGGAAGAGCAGTTCTCCTTGGGGACAACATACACACTGCAAATGGCCACGACCACCGCGCAGACTTTGAGCTGGGAACGTCAAAGAACCTCTGAGGAACAGAATGTCAAGCTCGTCGCACAGTCACGCCTTAACGCGAATAAAGACTTGAAATTGGCCATATTACCAGACCCTTTGGTTCATTAGGAACCTCGCCGCAATTTCAGAGCATTAAGTTAATGACAGATAGTATGGTATGTGAATAGTCTGTCCGTTATCTAACGATCACTTTAAAAACACACACACTCAAATAGATAACAGTCAAACTGAACCAGATAACTTTCATTTATTTGTCATTTTGTATCTCCTTGCCATCTTTTTTTTTTAATGAATGATATAATGGTGCGCAACTTTTGTTCGTAAATATCTGCTATCAAATTGGTAGCATATTTAGGGAACATTGATTTTTAAACAGAATGCAGATGAATAAAGGAAACTGAGATTAAAACAGTTTCCATAATTTTGATACATCAATTTGTTGTATTTTGACTCTGTAAATAATAGTCGGAATGCATGTGGCAATTGAGATTGAAAAATAGTGCACCCTACTACAAAGCTGTCTCTGTGATAATGATGCTGTCCGCCTTGGGCTGTAACATTGCTGCTATAATAGGTCAGATTACCTGTCTCTGTGATAATGATACTGTCCGCCTTGTGCTGTAACATTGCTGCTATAATAGGTCAGATTACCTGTCTCTGTGATAATGATACTGTCCGCCTTGGGCTGTAATATTGCTGCTAGAATAGGTCAGATTACCTGACTTGGCACACGTGTAAAGAAATATTTCAGTTAAAAAATGGAAAGTGTTGTATTTACAGAATTACAGTTTGATTCATTACACTGGATATAATTCAGATGCGTGATATAAACCCTATCTCTCTCTTTCGTTTCTTTGAGTTTTTTTTTTTATCTTTGTAAATCTCTGGGTTTGCTATGCGTTTGTTTATAATTAATCTCTGGGTCTACTGTGTGTTTGTTTTGTTAATCTCCGGGTCTGTTATGTGTTTGTTTTTGTTAATCTCTGGGTCTATTATGTGTTTATTGTTGTTCATCTTAGGGTCTACTCTGTGTATGTTTTTGCTCTTCTTTGGGTCTACTATGTGTTTATTTTTGTTGATATCTGGGTCTACTCTGTGTATGTTTTTGTTCATCTTTGGGTTTACTCTGTGTTTGCTTTTTGTTAATCTCTGGGTCTACTATGTGTTTGTTTTTGTTCATCTTTGGGTCTGCTCTGTGTATGTTTTTGATCATCTTTGGGTCTACCCTGTGTTTCTTTTTGTTCATTTTTGGGTCTACTCTGTGTTTGTTTTTGTTAAACTCTGGGTCTACTCTGTGTTTGTTTTTGTTAATTCTTGGGTCTACTGTGTGTTTGTTTTTGTTCATTCTTGGGTCTACTGTGTGTGTTGTTTGCATGGAGAGGCCATGATGGCGGCACTGTGCCATTCCTGATGGTGGCCATGACGATGGTAGGGGAACACACAGTTCACTTTCATTTCATGGATTGCTTTGGTTCGTGAACAGAGTATTGCATTATACTCTGTTTGGTGTGTTGATCGTACATTGTGTTCATGTGGGCTTATGTTGAATTCACTGTGTTGTATTTATTGTCTTATATTTTGTGTATTGCTGTGTGTGTGTGTGTGTGTTGTGTGTGTGTGTGTGTGTGTGTGTGTGTGTGTGTGTGTGCGTGTGCGTGTTTTTTTAACGTGTTGAATGTGAATAGTGTATTTATTAATTGCATCGTATTATAATGCATTGAACTACGTCCTTTGTATTGCAGTGTATTAATGCAATAATTATGTATTAACTGTATTGAACTATACTGCATACCATTACATTGTGTTTATCAGCCGATTGAAGTGTTAACTTCCAGTAACCTCACCAACATTGAAACAGTGTCACTAATTTTATTGATATGTGGAATAAGTCGGTCACTAATTTTAAAGTACACTTGGGTCTTAAAGGTTTAGCCCGTTCATTCTGTTAATCACTACGTTCATTCTTTTAATCACAACGTTCATTCTGTTAATCACTACCTTCATTCTGTTAATCACTACGTTCATTCTGTTAATCACTACGTTCATTCTGTTAATCACTACGTTCATTCTGTTAATCACTACGTTCATTCTGTTAATCACTACCTTCATTCTGTTAATCACTACGTTCATTCTGTTAGTCACTCCGTTTATTCTGTTAATCACTACCTTCATTCTGTTAATCACTACGTTTTATTCTGTTAATCACTACCTTCATTCTGTTAATCACTACCTTCATTCTGTTAATCACTACGTTCATTCTGTTAGTCACTACGTTTTATTCTGTTAATCACTACCTTCATTCTGTTAATCACTACGTTTATTCTGTTAATCACTACCTTCATTCTGTTAATCACTACCTTCATTCTGTTAATAACTACCTTCATTCTGTTAATCACTGCAGATGAAGGGGAAAGAAATGAAAGGTAAATGTTGTCATGTCTTGATATGCAGCTAAGTGCTTTTTCATGAGGTTTTCTGTTTGTGAAGGGATGGATAACCGTGACAATGATGAAAATTTCCCAGCGTCCTTACGGGCTAAACTGTAAGTGAAATACACCGCCAGTACTGTATATTATGTATAGCATAATTTCAAGACAACGTGTTTCGTGGATAAGTATAGCGTCATATCTAAATCATTACTGTTAAATACAAAACGAAACTGTTAATGGAGAAAGCTGACTTTATTAATACTGATTATCAATCGATTCATTTCAACTGTTTGTGTGTGACATTTTCATGCTACAGAAACATCCTTGGTTCTGAAACGTGTGCTCCCATTGCAGTGTGAAATAAAGTTCAAGTGATGCAGCACGTGGCTTGGTTGAGGAAGTGTGACTGAACACCATTGGTGTGTCTCTTTGGTTTGTGTGTTCAACAACCAGCAGCTTCCGTCTGTCCTCACTCTACACTGAGCTAGCTGTGTTTGCCACAGGGAGGAAAACAGTCATCACTGTAGAGAGGTTTCACAGGGAGGAAAACAGTCATCACTGTAGAGAGTGTTCACAGGGAGGAAAACAGTCATCACTGTAGAGAGTGTTCACAGGGAGGAAAACAGTCATCACTGTAGAGAGTGTTCACAGGGAGGAAAACAGTCATCACTGTAAGAGTGTTCACAGGGAGGAAAACAGTCATCACTGTAGACTGTGTTCACAGGGAGGAAAACAGTCATCACTGTAGAGAGTGTTCACAGGGAGGAAAACAGTCATCACTGTAGACTGTGTTCACAGGAGGAAAACGTCATCACTGTAGACTGTGTTCACAGGGAGGAAAACAGTCATCACTGTAGACTGTGTTCACAGGAGAAAACAGTCATCACTGTAACTGTTCACAGGAGGAAAACAGTCATCACTGTAGACTGTAGTTCACAGGGAGGAAAACAGTCATCACTGTAAGAGTGTTCTACAGGAGGAAAACATCATCACTGTAGACGTGTTCACAGGTGAGGAAAACAGTCATCACGTAGAGAGTGTTCACAGGAGGAAAACATCATCACATGTAGACGTGTTCACCAGGGAGAAAACAGTCATCACTGAGAGAGTTCACAGGAGAAACAACATCACACTGTAAGTAGTGTTCACAGGAGAAACAGTCATCACGTAGAGAGTGTTCACAGTGGAGGAAAACAATCATCACTTAGAGAGTGATCACACACAGCATAACGTACCGGTCTGCTAAACCCAAGAAATAGCCTCATCGCATTTTAAACGTTGTACCTGTAGTCAACAATGATCAACACCACACAACACACATGGTGAGTGTTATCCTGTGTCTACAATTGACAACACCACACAGCACACATGTGAGGTGTTACCTGTTGGTCAAATGGTCAACACCACACGAACACACATGGAAGGTGTTACCTGTAGGTCTACAATGATCAACACCACACAACACACATGGTAATGTGTTTACGGTAGATCTACAGTTATCAACACCACATAGTACATGTGGTCAGTTTGCAGGTGATCTACAACACTATGTATGTCCTGTCGTCAGTAAAGAGCTTGGTAAATGTTGTCCACGTTTGTTGGATCAAACAATCATCTTCGATTATCCGCTAATTGAGCCAGAAGCAGTGCAGTGTCTCCTCTGGTGGGTTGCCTCACGACTTTTGATCCTGATCGCTCCCTGTGGGCCATGGCTCATGAACTGTCACAGGAAGAATCTAGCTGGGTGTGGCTTGGTCCAGGATAGCCGGGATGAGCTGAATGGAATTAATGCCATGCTGGAGATGAGCTGAGTGGAATTGATGCCATGCTGGAGATGAGCTGAGTGGAATTGATGCCATGCTTGAGATGAGCTGAGTGGAATTGATGCCATGCTGGAGGGATGAGCTGAGTGGAATTAATGGCATGCTGGAGATGAGCTGAGTGGAGGCATGAGCTGAGTGGAATTGATGCCATGCTTGAGGCGCATGCAGTGATCATTAAAACTACTCGCATGTCTCCGTTTCGACTCTCATCCGCTCCTCCTCCTCCATCCTCCTCTTCCATATCGCTGTTAACATACATGACATCACATCACATGCATGAGATACACAAATATGCACTTCACCCCCTCCCCTCCAACACTGGTGCCTCATTGCTATAAATGCTGGTGGAGATGGCTGTTAAGCATTAATGATCCAGCGGAGACCACTGAAAGTACTAAACACTAAGACACCACCATCACACCACACACCACACATCATGAGTTATCGCTCCACATGCTCATCAAGTGACATGATGCATGATGGCGTGCAGTGATAGCTGTAGGTGTAGAAACTGGCTTTGTCTGTTTGGTTGTGAGGTTATCCCTCCATGATACCCTTGATGGCTGCCCCCCCCCCCCCCCCCTACCCCCCGCCCTCGATGTGAGTTTCGGTCCACATGTCTAGAATGTTTATCTCAAAGGAGTAGATCCCTCCCAAGGTGCACGACCCATCCCCCCCCTTCGCGGTAGTAGATCCCTCCTCCCCCTCCTTCGACAATGGTTTGCAAAGTCCTCCCTCATCCCCCACCCTTAACAGTTATGACAAGCCCCCCCATCCCTCGACATGGTTTAGACACCTCCCATTAGACAATGGTTTATAGCATCAAAGAATCCCTCCCCCCCCCATCCCTTCGACAATGGTTTAGCACAAAGATCCCTCCCTCCCCCCCCCATCCCTTCAGACAATGGTTTAGCACAAGATCCATCCCCCCCCCCACCCTCAGACAATGTTTAGCACAAGATCCCTCCCTCCCCCCCCCCCCATCCCTCAGACAATGGTTTAGCACAAAGATCCCTCCCCCCATCCCTTCAGACAATGGTTTAGCACAAAGATCCCTCCCCCCCCCCCCATCCTTCAGACAATGGTTTAGCACAAAGATCCCTCCCCCCCCCCCCCCTTCAGACAATGGTTTAGCACAAAGATCCCCTCCCCCCCATCCCTTCAGACAATGGTTTAGCACAAAGATCCCCCCCCCATCCCTTCAGACAATGGTTTAGCACACACAAGATCCCTCCCCTCCCCCCCCCACCTCCCCTTCAGACAATGGTTTAGCACAAAGATCCCTCCCTCCCCCCCCCATCCCTTCAGACAATGGTTTAGCACAAAGATCCTCTCCCCCCCCCCATCCCTTCAGACAATGGTTTAGCACAAAGATCCCCCCCCCCCATCCCTTCAGACAATGGTTTAGCACAAAGATCCCCTCCCCCCATCCCTTCAGACAATGGTTTAGCACAAAGATCCCTCCCCCCATCCCTTCAGACAATGGTTTAGCACAAAGATCCCTCCCCCCCCCCAATCCCTTCAGACAATGGTTTAGCACAAAGATCCCCCCCCCATCCCATGTTCAAAGACTAAATGGTTTAGCACAAAGATCCCTCCCCCCCCATCCCTTCAGACAATGGTTTAGCACAAAGATCCCTCCCCCCCCCCCATCCCTTCAGACAATGGTTTAGCACAAAGATCCCCCCCCATCCCTTCAGACAATGGTTTAGCACAAAGATCCCCCCCCCCATCCCTTCAGACAATGGTTTAGCACAAAGATCCCTCCCTCCCCCCATCCCTTCAGACAATGGTTTAGCACAAAGATCCCTCCCCCCCCCCCATCCCTTCAGACAATGGTTTAGCACAAAGATCCCCCCCCCATCCCTTCAGACAATGGTTTAGCACAAAGATCCCCCCCCCATCCCTTCAGACAATGGTTTAGCACAAAGATCCTCCCCCCATCCCTTCAGACAATGGTTTAGCACAAAGACCTCCCCCCCCCCCCATCCCTTCAGACAATGGTTTAGCACAAAGATCCCTCCCTCCCCCCCCCCTATCCCTTCAGACAATGGTTTGCACAAAGATCCCCCCCCCATCCCTTCAGACAATGGTTTAGCACAAAGATCCCTCCCTCCCCCCCCCCCCCCATCCCTTCAGACAATGGTTTAGCACAAAGATCCCTCCCCCCATCCCTTCAGACAATGGTTTAGCACAAAGATCCCTCCCCCCCATCCCTTCAGACAATGGTTTAGCACAAAGATCCCTCCCCCATCCCTTCAGACAATGGTTTAGATGACTCACAAGATGTCACCAGGTCAGGCCTTTCACTCTAAGGGGATGGGCTGCATCCAGTCAGGCCCTTTCACTCTAAGGGGATGGCTGCATCAGGTCAGGCCTTCACCTATAGGGGGATGGGCATGCATCCAGGTCAGGCCTTTCACTCTAAGGTGGATGGCCTGCATCCAGGTCAGGCCTTTCACACTAAGGGGATGGGCTGCCATCCAGGTCATGGCTTTCACTCTAAGGGATGGCCTGCATCCCCAGTCAGCCTTCACTCTAAGGGGATGGCTGCATCCAGGTCAGGCCTTTCACTCTAAGGGGGATGGGCTGCATCCAGGTCAGGCCTTTCACTCTAAGGGGGATGGGCTGCATCCAGGTCAGGCCTTTCACTCTAAGGGGGATGGGCTGCATCCAGGTCAGGCCTTTCACTCTAAGAGGGATGGGCTGCATCCAGGTCAGGCCTTTCACTCTAAGGGGGATGGGCTGCATCCAGGTCAGGCCTTTCACTCTAAGGGGGATGGGCTGCATCCAGGTCAGGCCTTTCACTCTAAGGGGGATGGGCTGCATCCAGGTCAGGCCTTTCACTCTAAGGGGGATGGGCTGCATCCAGGTCAGGCCTTTCACTCTAAGGGGGATGGGCTGCATCCAGGTCAGGCCTTTCACTCTAAGGGGGATGGGCTGCATCCAGTCAGGCCTTTCACTCTAAGGGGGATGGGCTGCATCCAGGTCAGGCCTTTCACTCTAAGGGGGATGGGCTGCATCCAGGTCAGGCCTTTCACTGTAAGGGGGATGGGCTGCATCCAGGTCAGGCCTTCCTTTCACTCTAAGGGGTATGGGCTGCATCCAGGTCAGGCCTTTCACTCTGAGGGGGATGGGCTGCATCCAGGTCAGGCCTTTCACTCTAAGGGGGATGGGCTGCATCCAGGTCAGGCCTTTCACTCTAAGGGGGATGGGCTGCATCCAGGTCAGGCCTTTCACTCTAAGGGGGATGGGCTGCATCCAGGTCAGGCCTTTCACTCTAAGGGGATGGGCTGCATCCAGGTCAGGCTCTCCTTCACTCTAAGGGGTATGGGCTGCATCCAGGTCAGGCCTTTCACTCTAAGGGGGATGGGCTGCATCCAGGTCAGGCCTTTCACTCTAAGGGGGATGGGCTGCATCCAGGTCAGGCCTTTCACTCTAAGGGGGATGGGCTGCATCCAGGTCAGGCCTTTCACTCTAAGGGGGATGGGCTGCATCCAGGTCAGGCCTTTCACTCTAAGGGGGATGGGCTGCATCCAGGTCAGGCCTTTCACTCTAAGGGGGATGGGCTGCATCCAGGTCAGGCCTTTCACTGTAAGGGGGATGGGCTGCATCCAGGTCATGCCTCTCCGTCGTCAGATGTTTTTTCCTGGCGCTGTCAGCATCGGAGCCAGCAACAAATGGGTACCCGTGTGCCTCAAGGCGTTGCCTTAGACAGCGTCTGTCGTACTTGGTACCGGTGCTCAAGGCGTTGCCCTCAACAGCGTCTGTCGTACGTTGCTATTGCACACCTGTTGTAAGTAGGGACATTTAAAACCTTTTGAAGTTTGTCTTCGGTCCCTATCCACCCCATCCAGCTGGAATTCTTTGTCAGCTTCCTCTGCCACTGCCTCCCAGGTTCTAGTCTTCTTTGTCAGCTTCCTCTGCCATTGCTTCCCAGGTTCTGGTCCTCTTCTTCCCAGAAATCGCGAGCTGTTAAATGAGATCATAAGCTGATGAACCTTCACCCCCCTTGCTGCAACTTCTGTGGCCACAGCTTTGGCTTGGAAGCCTGTCTCCCTCAAGCTGCTGGTTCTGACTGTCTTCCCTCTCAGTCTTGTAGACGTTGGCTTGCTCCATTCTGCTTTCATGTGGAACAGTGAGTTCAATTAGTGTCAGTTGTTTTGTAAAATTGAGTGGAGTACAATATTCGGCCTCATGCCACTCTCCCTGATGATCTCTGGGCGGCTTTCCCATTTTGGAAGCTCTGCTGTGCACTCTCAATTATCAGCTCCATCCACTTAAACCTGTTTCCATGATCTAGATGTCATGGCTGCTGTTCGAGACCATGACTTGCGGCCTTCTGCCGTGCAGATCGCCCATGCTGAAGCCTGTGGTGGCTTCGAATTTCATCTGGCAGTATTGACCGGATCTGCGATCTCTTTATTATCCATGGGTTAGCGCTGCTTTGCATGAATTCAGGAAATGCTCCTCCATTTGTTTGTCCAAATAGGACGGGGGGGGGGGGGGGGGGGACACTTGGAGTTATCTGATTTCCAAATAGGAAGTGGGGGGTGGGGTAGGCACTTAGAGTTCCCCACTCCCCTCCCCCTCCCCCATTTCATTAGACTTGAATTCGAGGGCAGGAGATTATATACAGATGTGAGGATGAAGCTGATCCTGAAAGGTGCAGCGTGTCGCATGTCACTGCAATGGAGACTTCATTGGAGTACGTTTTCCCATGCAGTCTGTTGATCGCACTGGCCTTGCAAGGCTACATAAAGGATTCTCTTGGTTTCCTCTTCTGTCTGCAGTTCCTCTTCTGTCTGCAGTTCCTCTTCTGTCTGCAGTTCCTCTTCTGTCTGCAGTTCTTCTTCTGTCTGCAGTTCCTACCATGCCTCTTGTTGCTGTTCCTTTTGCCTGAGGTCCCCACGTCATGTCTGTTGACCTCAGCCACTGTCTGCTGGTTTGTCTGTTGACCTCAGCCACTGTCTGCTGGTTTGTCTGTTGACCTCAGCCACTGTCTGCTGGTTTGTCTGTTGACCTCAGCCACTGTCTGCTGGTTTGCCTGTCACCTCAGCCACTGTCTGCTGGTTTGCCTGTCACCTCAGCCACTGTCTCTGGTTTGTCTGTTGACCTCAGCCACTGTCTGGTGGTTTGCCTGTCACCTCAGCCACTGTCGGGTGGTTTGCCTGTCACCTCAGCCACTGTCTGCTGGTTTGCCTGTCACCTCAGCCACTGTCTGTGGTTTGCCTGTCCTGTTAGTTCTCTGATCCTAAGGCTTCCCTTTGTCATGTTCAATGTCTCCTGAATTTTCCATTTTCTGCCAGTTTTTACCTTGGGTTAGACTGGTCTCAGAGTCTTGTCTTCAGAGTCCTGGAGCCTGGCTGATCACCTTTCTCTGCCTACTTTGTCTTCCTCCAGGGGATTTCAGGAGCAGCTTCAGTCTTGCTTGGCGACTTCGGAGCACTACGTTAGTGAGACCGGATGTAACACCCACCCATTGCCTTGTGTACTTGCTGACTTTGGCCTCCACTGACCCCACTGTGCTAGTGCTGATGTTGTATGTCACTGTGTTAGTGCTGATGTATGTCACTGTGTTAGTGCTGATGTTGTATGTCACTGTGTTAGTGCTGATGTTGTATGTCACTGTGTTAGTGCTGATGTTGTATGTCACTGTGTGAGTGCTGATGTTGTATGTCACTATGTTAGTGCTGATGCTGTATGTCACTGTGTGAGTGCTGATGCTGTATGTCACTGTGTGAGTGCTGATGTTGTATGTCACTGTGTGAGTGCTGATGCTGTATGTCACTGTGTGAGTGCTGATGTTGTATGTCACTGTGTGAGTGCTGATGTTGTATGTCAGTAGAGAACAGGGGTGCTTAAGGATCAGAGCCAACTGCAGACAAGGGACCTTGTATTGACCAGGGAAGCCACACTGGAGCTTAGCTGCCATTTGCTTGGTTTCCCTTTCCTGTCTTTGCGCCTTTCAAAGACTGTCATGCCACCTTCCAAGGCATTTTACTGTTTTTTTTGTTACAGTTGGAATGATTTGGCAGCCTACAGTCAACATACCCGTTCCAGCCACTTTTTCTTACGGAAGGGAGAGGTTCCTTTTTCTTTTAGATTAATCCCTGATGAAGTAACTGACTTGTCTAAGTTGTTCCGTAGTTTGTGTGCTTCACTGTCCTCGGTGGAAAGGACTGCTGTGTTATCCATGAAGACTTTTAGAGGGGCATTAGGTATCCATTCCCAGGGTCTGTAGAATCTGTGGCGCTCATGGTTGCTTTCAACATGACCTCTGTCACCATCACAAACAGTAGTGGAGAAACTGCACAGACCATTGCTATGCCAGTTCCAGACTGATCCTGTCTGTCGTGTATTTGTTCGTAGAAAACCTCATCGAGAAGCCGTGGAAATATTTCCTTAGCATTTCTCGAATGTTCTTTGGGATATCATACATCTTGAAGGCTAGTTAATGTTCTCTGGGATGTGATGCATCTTGATGGCTAGTTAATGTTCTTTGGGATATGATACATCTTGAAGGCTAGTTGAATCATCTTATGTGGAAATGATCCACACGCATTTGTCAGATCTAGCCATGACACGTCGGTCCTCTTTTCCTCTGACTTAGCTCTTTGGATTGCCGCCCCCCCCCCCCCCCCCCTTATTATGGTGACATGTCCTAAATAGCTATAGACTCCCTAATGCTTTCTGTATGGACTGACAAATCCACTCATTTATGTGAGGTGGTAGTCACCTGGCCGCCATGACAGAGAGGAAGATTTTCCCTCAGAGTTCAGAAGCATCAGTCCTAATGGTTGATGCAATCGATGATAACGACTTGTTCTTTGGGAATGTCACTGCATCGTTGTATTCATGGTCGTTGATCTTTAGTTCCTGCACGTCATTTGTCATTCTTGAGCTATGGAGACTTTTACTCTTCTGATCAGACAAGAATCTGCTTTGGTTTCTTAAACTTTCTTGACTCATCCATATTTCTGGCTTTTCACTGAATGTTTCACTGCGCGCTAGCGCACAGCCCTGGATTTCAGGTGCTGCTTCGTTCTGAAGTCGAATGTTTTCCGAATGCTGCCAGAGTTTCTAGTCCTGGTTTCGGTTAGTCGAATTGCTGTCTGGAACTGGAAAGATACGAAGAGCAATCTTGGATTTGTTCTTTTTCTTCTTGTAATTCGGCTTCACGAGGCACTGTGTTGTGCTTTCAGTCTTCCCACAGCTTCTCCAGCTTTTCTCCTCTAGCTGCATTCTCAGCCTTTTCTCTCAGCTGCTTCTCGCCTTTTCTCCTCAGCTGTTTCCAGCCTTTTCTCCTCAGTGCTTCTCAGCCTTTTCTCCTCAGCTGCTTCTCAGCTTTCTCTCAGCTCTGAGTAGTTCATTTGTTTTATCCCTTTTCTCTTTTTACTTATTTTATGATTCCATCTTCGGGCGTCTGGATATTTGAGGGCATGTCTTCAGTTTTGGTTGTTTCACGCAATGGGCGTCTCCTGTTGTTCCACTACAGTGCGTCCCTGTTAGTTCCCTACAGTGCGTCCCTGTTAGTTCCCACAGTTCGTCCCTGTTAGTTCCCTCAGTGCTTCCCTATTGTTCACTACTACCCAAATGTGGGTCAGTTGTGCTCAGTTTTGGTTTGTTTCACGCAATAGCGTCCTAATGTTCCACTATGTGTCCCTATTAGTTCCATCTTTACATCACCAATGTGGGTCAGTGTGTGCTCAGTTTTGGTTGTTTCACGCAATAGGCGTCCCTTATAGTTCCACATACAGTGCGTCCCTATTAGTTCCACATACATATCACCTGTGGGTCATGTGTGCTCAGTTTTGGTTGTTTCACGCAATAGGCGTCCCTAATAGTTCCACATACAGTGCGTCCCTATTAGTTC
The DNA here is from genome assembly GCA_018398815.1 of Conus ventricosus. NCBI lineage: Eukaryota > Metazoa > Mollusca > Gastropoda > Neogastropoda > Conidae > Conus > Conus ventricosus. The sequence continues at coordinate 28,257,821 of CM031623.1, forward strand.
CACATACAATATCACCAAATGTGGGTCAGTGTGTGCTCAGTTTTGGTTGTTTCACGCAATAGGCGTCCCTAATAGTTCCACATACAGTGCGTCCTATTAGTTCACATACAGTGCGTCCCTATTAGTTCCACATACAATATCACCAAATGTGGGTCAGTGTGTGCTCTTAAGCGTTCTTTCCTATGTTTCTGTGTGATTTCTCCCATTCCTATTTTGTGGGTGGCCAGCTGATTTTCTGGCTTTTGGCATCGAGAGCCTGTATTCCTCGTCTGAACAAAATCAGTGCCTTACAATTAAATAGTGGGAGAAAACAAGTGCAGGTTAACAATTCTTCCATCATTATAATAATGACTTGGCAAAGATTTGAAAAGAAAAAAAATGAAAATGAAGAAAATGGGAAAAAATGTTTTAAATATGAAAACCCTTCACTAGCTGCATGGGGGAACCATCACAATCCCTCTCGAAGGCAGATTTATATAGATTGCCTGCTCCTAGGCCTTTCGTCCGCTGGATCGGACTCATCAGGGAGACACGGCTGATTGTGTCTGTGCTCTTGGCGTCAACTGGAGACGCGCCACAGTCCGCAACTCTATGGCGCTCCCACCACCAAGGGTTAAAAAAAAAAGGGAAGGACGCGAGAACAGTACAGTGATCGCTGAGTAGCAGAAAGGCGGCCATTGTGCGCGGCGGACGGCTGTCTGGTTCATGACCTCTTAGCGCTGACATCATTACTGTCTCTGCTATCATGTTACACCTTGATTGTCGGTCTGCGCGTGGTCCTATCGCATTTCACATGTGTGTAGGCCTTAAGTTGGTCAATGTACACAGACGCGCAAAAACGTTGGCCCGTGCTCTCTCTCTCTCTCTCTCTCTCTCTCTCGCGGTCGCACACAGACACACACACACACACACACGCACGCACGCGTGCGCGCGCGCGCGCGCACACACACACACACACACACACACACAAACACACGCACGCATGCACGCACGCACACACACTGAAATGAACAGTGTGTGTGTGTGTGTGTGTGTGTGTGTGACATATTCGGTGATGAGCTTCTTTCACATCGTATCCGTGTTGGTCAACTTCTTTAACACTGTAAATGTCCTGTTTACTGTCGACAACGGCCTAACGCGGACATCACGCCGTTGGTTTACCTGCTATGGCTGATCAAGCTGACAGTGTCGGCTTCAGGCAGAACGTCGCCTGCTGGTGACGCTGCATGAGTAGCCTTTGACGGGTGTGGATAATCCTGCCCAACGATTCTTAAATGGTGCACTTTTCACTGTTCTGCACACATTTCTTAGTGTTTGGACGAGAAATCTTGTGAATATACTTCAGACCACTTTTTAAAACCCAAACTATAAAATTTGAAGTAAAAAGTCTCACAACCAAACAAGACTTTAAGGGATCTTAGTTTAGATGCATTTTGGAATCAGAGAGAGTTCTGACGATACTAGGTCAGCGACATCATTTGAACGTTAATATGGAGCCCTTGAGGGCCTCCCTTCACCCAATGGACATTGGCTATTCTCCATGTAGACTTCATCCTTAGGCTTCAATGTAAGTACTGAGCACTGAGCAAAGGCATTTGACCATGAAGGCTTTGAACACATCATTTCAAGACTTGTCATCCATCCGTCAGTTTGTCTCATGATCTTCAGTCTTGACACCCTGTGATGATGGCCACCGTGTTGAACCATCGTGTAACACCCTGTGATAATGGCCACCATGTTGACCCATCGTGTAACACCCTGTGATAATGGCCACCATGTTGACCCATCGTGTAACACCCTGTGATCATAGTCACCATGTTGACCCATCGTGTAACACCCTGTGATAATGGCCACCATGTTGACCCATCGTGTAACACCCTGTGATAATGGCCACCATGTTGACCCATCGTGTAACACCCTGTGATAATGGCCACTATGTTGACCCATCGTGTAACACCCTGTGATCATAGTCACCATGTTGACCCATCGTGTAACACCCTGTGATAATGGCCACCATGTTGACCCATCGTGTAACACCCTGTGATAATGGCCACCATGTTGACCCATCGTGTAACACCCAGTGATAATGGCCACCATGTTGACCCATCGTGTAACACCCAGTGATAATGGCCACCATGTTGACCCATCGTGTAACACCCTGTGATAATGGCCACCATGTTGACCCATCGTGTAACACCCAGTGATAATGGCCACCATGTCGTTTAGCAGGCAGCATGCTCCGAGCCTTGTATGGAAGTGCTGTCGCCAGCTGTGCTCCAACACCTTGTTTCCTGCTGTTCCCTAACAGCAGCTGTCACTGTTTACCACGCGCTGTCGCCAGCTGTGCTCCAACACCTTGTTTCCTGCTGTTCCCTAACAGCAGCTGTCACTATTCACCACGCGCTGTCGCCAGCTGTGCTCCAACACCATGTTTCCAACAGTTCCCTAACAGCAGCTGTCACTATTTACCACGCGCTGTAGCCAGCTGTGCTCCAACACCTTGTTTCCCACAGTACGCAGCTGTCACTATTCACCACGCGCTGTCGCCAGTCCCTCTGGCCAGCGTTGAGCCCTCTTCGCGCTGAGCGGCCAGCGCGCATTGTATTGGCTGGGAGCGGCTGACAGTCGCCCCGGCACAGAGCTGAGAGAGCGGCGAGGGTTAGCGTCACTGTGTAACTGTGGGGAGGATTTCACTGTAACGGACTGTTCTGGTCTGGTGGTTTTGAGTACCCAGCTGTTTCCGGCAAAGTCGTAGGTATGTATATGTTTGTTAAATGTAATTATACTTATACTTACTAGTTTTGCTCTCTCTCTCTCTCTCTCTCTCTCTCTCTCTCTCTTTCGCTCTCTCTTCTCTCTCTCTCCTCTCTATCACTATTTGTAATCAGTTTAACAGTCTGAAACGGTATAAAATCTTTGAATTGGTAGGAAACTTGACATATTGTTCACTATAGCTACAACTACAGCTCTATGTACCACTTCCCACCACTGCCATCGGTACGAGACAGCAATCTTATCAGCATTCAGCCTCACATTACCGACACCCAGACGGACAGCACGAGCGACAGGACAACCCAAGGAAAGACACCATCACACAGTGTGACTGAGCAGGTATGTGATAATGAAAAGGTGGCAGACGGAAATCTGGACACAAACGACATCTTGAAATGTGACGATGTGGGACAGCCATATGAGGCGACAGACTCGGTGCATGGCAATGGAAAGGGGACAGACGGAGATTTTGACAGAAACCAAATCTTGAGAGGAAACGATTTTGACGAGACCAAAACCGATGGGCAAGGACAGACACTTGATGACACACTGCCACCGCTGACCGTGGCTGATGTTGCCAAGGGTAGTGAAAGTGATGAAGAAAATGGCACTGTGATCATCACTAAGACCACTGGAAAACAAGTCCAGCCCGAAGGACAAACCCCACGACAGACTCCCCCGGACAACAACAGCGAAAAGGATGACGAACAGAACACGGACATTGGAATGACAGACAACGTGACAAACCCAGTTAACCAAAACACACATGATGAGACATACACACCAACTGGACAAGTGCAAGAACGGACAATAATTGAGCGGAACAAGGACGACCGATCTACCACAGCCTCGACGGAGCGATTGACTCGGCCCTCGGGTAATAATATTGCACGCGGCAGACCTGTAACTCGGCTGAGGAGTAGTTCCACGAATTCCACAGCTAAACGCCAAGCAACCATTCAGGAAACCACTAAACACAGTAAAACTACACAACGCAGCGATTTATAGGGACTCGGCCAGGCTCATGTCATGCAAAGTCTCAAGTTCATGACCTACAACATTGAAGGTCTGTCTCGGATTTACGATCCTGAGGTAAGGTCTTATGTTGCTGAATTTGACTTTAGTCTTGTAGTCGAAACATTTGCAACTAGATTTCCTGATCATTTGTTTCCAAAACATAGTGCTTACGTCATACCAGGCGTTAAACTGTCTGACGGTGTGTAACGGCTAGATTATCAGGAGGATTGACTCTGCTAGTGAAAAAAGACCTCGTTAAGTACATTGAAAAGATCGATGTGGATTATGACAATATTATAGTGTTAAAACTGTCTAAGGACCTTTTTGGCACGATTTCACCAGTGATTCTGCTTGGTGTGTATGTACCGCCTAACAACTCTTCCTATTACCATGATACGGACATAACAAATGGTATTAGGATGTTGGAGCAGTGTATTATGGATGTGATAGAGTCTTTTGGAAACTTACCATTCATGTTGCTCGGAGACTTCAATGCACGGACGGGGGGTGAAAACACTACAGATGATGATGATGACGATGAAAGGATGTGCCCTTTGCATGAAGAAAACGCTGACAGTGTTGTTTTCCGTACCTCAAAAGATGAGATACAGAATGATTTTGGAAAATATTTGTTAAATGTCTGCAATTCTTTTGATTTGTTTATACTTAATGGTGCCATTCAAGGTGATATTGACTTTGGCCACTTTACCTACGTTTCTCCTACAGGATGCAGTATTGTTGATTATGCCATTGTGTCTCGATGCTTGTTGAATTATTGTGTGTCATTGAACATTACGCCAAGAGTAGAATCTAAACACATGCCAGTTGAAGTTTTATTTAATGCTAATGTCAACGTAGCTAACCAACAGAATGCAATATGTAGTACTTTCAAGTTCGAAAAGATTGTCTGGAACCAAGACAGAATTGACGATTTTAAAAACAAATTGTCAACTACTGAGTTTAGGAATAAAATGACAAGAGCATCTGACCTTGTTGATATTGATATCAACGAAGCAATACAAGTGTTCAATGAATCACTGATTGATACCAGTTCATGTATGAGAAAGTCAATTACTGTTGGCAAAGAAAGAAAAGACCCGTGGTTTGATAAGGAATGCTCTCAACACAAAAAGGAACTCCGTCATGATCTAAGACGATACTACATAAGTAGAGATGACGACGAGGAAATTAGAAATACTTATAACCAGAAGCGCAGAGACTACAAAGAGCTTCTGAGACTGAAAAAGAAGGACCATCGTGCAAATATAGTGAAGATTTTACACGATAACGTAAACGATTCTGCCAAATTTTGGAGTAAGTTGAAATCTCTATCATGTAAAAGACCTGTTCAAAATAATATCAGCAAGGATAAATGGTACCAACACTTCTCACAAGTATTTCAGTCTGGTCTGTCCTTCGATGAAACTATTGAGACTGTTGATGAGAGGGAAGAACAAATCGATGTAGACCAAAACCAGTTTAATATAGATTCTCTTGAATGTGATATTTCAGAAAGTGAAGTGTATGCTGCAATTCGTTCTCTAAAAAATGGTAAGGCTGCAGGCCCTGATGGGATTGTTGGAGAGATCTTCAAAAACGCTGTTACAGTGATTGTTCCGTTTCTGATTATTCTGTTCAATAAATTGTTTTCTACCGGAGATTATCCTTCACAGTGGTCAGAAGCTATCATCCAACCGTTGCATAAAAAGGGCGATCGAAATGTACCTGATAATTACCGAGGAATATCATTATTGAATGTGTGCAGTAAATTATACAGCCACATACTTAACGAACGATTGAATAAATGGATCGAAGAGAATGATGCTATCAACGAAAGTCAGGCAGGCTTTAGGAAAAACTACAGTACCATTGATCATGTTTTTACACTGTTTGCCATTGCTCAAAAGCAGTTACTGTTACACAAAAAAATGTTTGTTGCATTTATAGATTTCAGAAAA